>CM057343.1:25364139-26564139 GCA_030015575.1 Agapanthus africanus
ATTGCGAGTTGCCCCATCATTTCGGCTATTTTATATGCATTTTTTTGCTCACTGATTTTTGTTGTGAGTATGAAACTTGAGATCTGATACCAATTCTGGCATCAGCATCGCTGCGACTGGAATATTTCCAGGAGCGAACCATTATTTGCCGCGAAAGGACTTGAAAATTGACACCTGTTCAGGCATCAGCATCGCTGCGACTGGAATATTGCTAGGAGCGAATCATCATTTGCCTCGAAAGGACTTAGTGTTTGACACCGATTTAGGCATCAGCATCGCTGTGACTGGGATATTTCCAGGAGCGAATCATCATTTGCCTTTGCTGTTTTGAACAAAGGTGACTTAGTACACAGGGTTATGTCGACTAAGGCTTTTGACTCTATGAGCCGTAAGGGTCTCATAAAGGGTTTTCTCCCTACGAGTCGAGAGGATACATAGGTGTAGGTTCTCCCTAGAAGTCGTAAGGACTCCTAAGTGATATTTTCTCTTGTAAGTCGTAAAGATTTTACAAGAGTGTTTTCTCCTTACAAGTCGAGAGGACTTATAAGTGTCATTCACCATATGAGGACATTCCTCACCAGTGGTGGAACTTGGTGGGAAAATCGTTGATTTGTGCCCGTGGATTGTATACAAGGACCAGCATTGTACCGTCTGTAGGGCAACTTGGGGGATACGACGGCTTAAGAACAGGTCCAGGTCCATGTAGCTTAAGACTTTCAATCCTATCAGCCGTGAGGGTCTCATAGGGGGAGTTCTTTTTACGAGTCGAGAGGATCTCGCAAGTGAAAATTTTACGAGATTGCACCTTTTCGGGTTTTCACGACCTCGCCGGTAGCCCTGCTATTTTTACTCACGACGCCCTTTCGGGTTTTCATCCATGCCCATTTCGCTTGTGGACGTACCATTTTTTTTAACAACGAGATTGCGCCCTTTTAGGTTTTCACAAGCTCGCCGGTAGCCATGCTGTTTTTACTCATAGCGCCCTTTCGGGTTTTCATCCGTGCCCATTTCGCTTGTGGACGTACCGTTTTTTTAAACTTGGGTTGCAATCTTTGCCATTGGAGCTTTAATTGCAACATAGATCCCAAGAGAAGATATCGCCGTATTTGGGTCGATGCGCCATGTTTGAGGCGGAGTACTAGTTTATGGACATTTCGGTCCATTGCCAGTTTAAGTACGTCGTGGTCCATTGCCAGTTTAAGGACGTAGTGGTCCACAATCACCATTTTTGAGGTGAGGTTTTAGTTTAAGGACATTACGGTCCGTTGTTAGTTTAGGGATATCTTGGTCCATTATCGCCGTGTTTGAGGCAACGTTTTAGTTTAAGGACATTACGGTCCGTTGTTGCCATTTTGGAGGCAACTGTTAGTTTAAGGACATTTCGATCCGTTGTCTCCATGTTTAGGGCGAAGATTCTGTTGGATACTACTTTTAGAGTTTTGACTCAGGAAGACAGCGAGTGGACCTGAACATCGTCATCTATCATTAACCTGAGTCGTGACTTTTCAAGCGTAGTATTTCTTAAGGAACCAGCCGTTTATTGGCTGGAAGGGTCTTTCGCCATGCATATCCATGAGCAAGTAGGCCCCACCTTGGTATACTTTGTCTATGATATACGGGCCCTTATAGTTTGGCTCGAATTTCCCTCGTTTTGCACGGTTGGGGATCATAGTTCTTTTGACGACTAGCACGAGTTCGCCTTGGTGGAATGTTCTTGGCCTGGTTAATCTTTCGTATAAGCGCGTCATCCTTACTTTGTAAGCTTTCAGGTTTTGCTGCGCCATGAGACGAGTTTCATCTAGGGCATCGAGCTCTTCAAGCCGAAGATGGGCATTTTCTTCATCCATCAGCTCGTATCAAACTGCCACTCGTAGAGAGAGTAGCTCTATCTCCAAGGGAAGTACCGCTTCCGTGCCGAATACCAACGCGTATGGGTTGTATTCGTAGCCATTTTGAACGTTGTTCGATACGCCCAGAGAGTTTCATGTACTCTCTCGTGCCAGTCCTTTTTATTTCTGGACACCGTTTTCTTTATGATCTTCGTTAAGGTCTTGTTGAAAGCCTCAGCTAGACCGTTAGCTCGGGGATTATAGATTGAAGAGTATCTCCAGTTTATATTATGCTGTTGTGCGAAGCGGCTGATCTTATGGCTTCTGTAGGCTAGTCCATTATTCGAGATGATCCGACGCGGAGTGCCGAACCGGTAGATGACATGTGTCCTGAAGAAATGGAGGATGTTCTCCGTCTTCACTTCCTTTAAGGGTACTGCCTATGCCCACTTAGAGAAGTAATCGGTCGTTGCCAGTATGAACCAATATCCTTTGGATGACGCTGGTTCGATGGGCCTAATTATATCGGTTCCCCACATTTCGAACGGCCAACTAGCCAGTGTTGGGTGTAGCGGATTTGGATGCTGGTGGATGAAGTCCCCATGAATTTGGCACGAGTGACACTGCTTCGCATATTCGAAGCTGTCCGAATCATTGTGGGCCAATAGTAACCCATTCTCTTGATCTTCAGCTTCATCTTTGGCCCGGCTTGATGAGAACCGCAGAGTCCGTCGTGGATTTCTTGGACGACTCTCCTTGCTTCTTCTGGTCCCAGGCACCTTAGCCACAAATTGTCGAACGATCTTTTATGTAGAGTATCATTGACGAAGGCAAAAGACAGAGCCCGTTTCATGAGCTGATGTCTTGACGATGCGTTTTCGGGTGTTCGATGGGATTTGAAGCAGTCTATGAAGACTTCTCTCCAATCCTTAGCCTTTTCTTCATCCTCTAATTGGAACGCTACTTGTTTGGTCGCTTCCTTTCTTTCAGATGGCTAAATCGAATCCTCTGAAGATATTTCTGCTGGCGCGAGAACCCGGCGGCTTTGCACAACGATCCTTACGTCATCGAGATTTTCGTCAGCCAGCTCCTTAGCAAGCTTAGCTAATGCATCCGCCTTACTATTTTCCGCACACGGTATGCTCTCCAGGGTGTAGGAGGGGATTCATATCAGCAGTTGCTGCACTCTCCTGCCATATTTTATCAACTCTGGTTTGCATGTCTGATAGTCGCCATTTACTTGGCTAACGACCAATTGGGAGTCTCCATATATGAAGAGGTTTTCGACTCCCATATCGACAGCGATCTCAAGACCTGCTATCAGAGCTTCATAGTCAGCCTCGTTATTTGTTCTTGGCTCCGTTAAGGAAAAGGCGAAATGCATTATTTCTCCTTGCAAAGTCACGAAGATGAGGCCCACCCCGGCTTTGATTATAGGGGCATTATGCTTCCACTTCTTCATAGAAGATGCTCCGTCGAAGTACAGTTTCCATTGGGCATTATTTCCTTCCTTCTCCCCTTCAATTGCATCGAACGCATGTTTATCTAGCAATTCACAATTTAAGGGAGAGTCGGCTGGTATCGGATGCTCAGCGAGAAAATCGACGATGGCCTGACCTTTCACTGTCTTGAGGGGTCAATACGTTATCGAGAACTCCATCAAGAGGAAAGCCCATTTGGCAAGCATTCCTGTTAGTATGGCTCTTGACATCAAATATTTGAGAGGATCCACTTTTGATATGAGATGGACCTTATATGCCAAGGCATAGTGTCTGAGCTTCGTTATCGCGAAGATTAGTGCCAGGCAATACTTTTCAATGGGGGAGTAGTTGTTTTCTGCCCCCAAAAGAACTCGACTCAAATAGTATAGAGCTCTCTCCTTCCCCTGGTCATTCTCCTGTGCCCATAGAGCGCCTAAAGAACCTTTAAGGGTTGTTGTATACAGGATGAGGGGCTTTCCCTTAACCGGAGCGGTCAGTACCGGCGGGTTCTGCAGATATTGCTTGATTTCATCTAATGCAATTTGGCATTTGTAATCCCAGACGAACGGGGCCCCCTTCTTCATCAGGTGACTGTAGGGGTGGCATTTTCCGAAAAGGTTGGTTATGAACCGCCGAATATATGCGAGCTTTCCTTGAAGAGACCGCAGTTGTTTGAGAGTTCTTGGCGTGGGCATTTCCATAATCGCCTTTATCTTTGATGAATCTGTTTCGATGCATCGGTGTCATATGATGAATCCTAGGAATTTTCCTGAGGAGACTCCAAATGCACATTTCAGAGAATTCATCTTCAGATTGTACTTCCGAAGACGCTGGAACACTGTGTTTAAATGCTCCCGGTGTTCCTCGTACGATTTGCTTTTCACCACAAGGTCGTCGATATAACATTCGACAATCTCATGTATGAGGTCATCGAAGATCTTCGTCATGGCCCTCTGGTAGGTAGCACCAACGTTCTTCAGACCGAAGGGCATCACCTTGTAGCAAAATATACCCAACAGAGTCTGAAAGGACCGTGCTTTCGGTCTTCAGGATACATGTTTATTTGATTATAGCCTGAAGATCCATCCATGAAGGAGAAGACCTCATGGGTAGACGTGTTATCGATCATCGGCTCAGTAACGGGTACTAGGAAGTCATCCTTCGGGCAAGCCTTATTGAGGTCCCGAAAGTCCACGCAGATGCGCACCGTCCCATTTTTCTTCAGCACTGGAATGATATTGGCGATCCAGTCAGGATATTGAACTTCTTGGATGAAGCCGGAGTCAGTTAGTTTCTTGACTTCGGCATTGATACTCATCTCGAGCTCGAACCGCATTCTTCTTGGCGCCTGTTTGATTGGCTTGACGTCCTGCGATATCGCCAGTTTATGCACCGCTATTTCTGGATCTTGTCCTGGCATCTCGGAATAATTCCATGAGAAGCAATCTTTATAGTGTATAAGCACGTCTTTTAGTGTGGCCACCTGCTTTTTAGACAACAGCTCACCGACGAACGTTGGGCTCAGATCGTTTTCCGTTCCCAAGTCAATTTTCCTTAGATTGTCCGTCGTAGTGTGTATCCCATCCTCCAGCTCTTTTGGCGCCGTTGGAAATGCTGAGATCATCTCGTCCTCATTCTCATTTGCGAAGCACTGGGAAAGGTCGTCCATATTCTCGTGCTCTCTCTCCTTCGAGAATGTTATCACATGGCAGGTACGAATTCGTTTCCAAGCTCGATGTTGATATGGACTTACCCTCGCAATATAGGTTGCTTTTGGCTCATTATTTCGTGGTGGGGTTACCCTCCAACTGTCGGATAGAGCAAACATGCCTCGCTGATACTGGTCTTCGACCCAGTCTTTGAAGATGAAGCAGTCTTCAAAAGGATGTCATATTGCTCGGTGGTAGGAGAAATAAGCCGGGTGATGGACCTCGTTTATTTGTTCGGGGTGCCGAAACTCCGGGAGTGTCATCATTTGATGCTTAATGACAAGGTCCAATATTTTCCTCGTCTTGACATAGGGGAAAGAATATTCCCGACCCATCTTCTTCATCAGCGACGGATTCCAGCAGAATTTTTCTCGATCGCACAGCTTCTTGGATCTGCTTCGCTGTTTTCGAACGTCATTCTCGTTCTTCACCTTGTTGTTGCCTCTACGCCAGGCTTTTTCCTTGCTACGAGAGCACACAGCGGGCTGAGGGTGAAGGGCATCGTAGTCTTTTCTTTCCGCAGACTACTGAGTGAGACGCAGCGTCTTGGCTTTCTCGTAAATGGCCATTTCGCGGCTGTGGTCTTCCCGAACCTTTTGACCTGCTTCCCTTATTAGCGTAGCAACCTGCTCTTCGAACGACGGACTTGACATTCTTATGGCGGGATCTCGCTCTGGTTCAATGTTATGACCATTTAGAAAAACGTTCCCTTCTTTACCGAAGCTATTTATGACACGGCAATTATGGAATCTCTTTCGTTTATTTTACTGAACGTATCCGAGCCCAATCATCTGTTAGGTCCACGTTACCTCTCCCGGTACTTTCGGGGTTGCGGAAACGGTAAATCAAAATTTTTCTAAACTTTGTAACATGGACCGTAAAAGCCGGATCTTTGCTAAACTAAACTAGCATACTTGCAAAGAAGAATTAACTACTCGGCAAAGTGGTTATACCTCAACTTGAACTCCACTTCTTGTTGTTGTTCTTCTTTGATGTTCTTCTCTTCTTGTTCTTCTTCTCATCGCTTGCTCAATGGTTGATCCGGACTTCGGTCACCTCCGCGGCCTCCTTGAGTCGAAGACGATCCACCCGAGAGATGTACACCGAGCTCCACCTCAAGCCGAGGTAACTAGGGCAAGGAGATTGCTAATCTAGAAGCCCTAGGTTGTGTAGAGAGGATGTATGGATGTGTTTGTCTAGTAGAATCCTTTTTCTCTCAACACATGAGATCAAAGGAGAAATCAAGAGGAGGAAGAAGAAGGAGATTTTCTAGCAACCATGGAGCTTCTCATTTCAAGAGAGAGAATGAGAATAAGCAAATGAAAAGCTTAACCAAGAGAAAAGCTAACCATGGTTGCAATAATGCACAAACATTATCATTACAAATCCAATCAAGATAAAGGTGATGGCTACAAATGACATGACCATTATCATAACTAAATAAAAAGAAAACCAAAGAATACTTTAGATCTTCTAAGAAGATCCAAGTCAACTTTGGTCAAATGGTCAACAAAGTCAAGATGGTCAAACGGTCAATGTAATTAGCCATAACAAAATTATCAATGAAAGGATTAGTAAATAATGTCCCCGGCTCATTATGGTTTTGACCAAACGAACTGTCGAAACCCTAATGAGTCCGCCTCAAAATGGTTTTGACCAAATCAACTGTCAAAACCCTAATGAGCCTGCCACATAGTGGTTTTGGCCGAACCAACTGCCAAAACCCTAATGAGGCACCTCCTCCTTCATCGCTCCAGAAAATTGTGCATACACACCTGCATCCGTATTCCGTAGAATGCGGATGCGCAGAAGACAAAACAAATCCATCCGTGCAATACTAGGATCTGGCTTAAACCAAAGCCCACCAGTACTGCCTGCCCGAACATCATACGCACACAAGTGTACGTAAGTGATCGCAGCCCTGCCGTAAAACCATACGGCCTCTACACGTTTCGCTTAGTGCAGGGAAACTCTCTGTGTGGGACTCTAAAGACTCGACACTACGCTGGCAGTGGGTTTAACCACAGACCGCAAGCGGCACTAGCTGTACGTAACGGTCCCCAGGTAGATGTCGATAAGAAGGCCGATGAGGTAAACCCATCCGAACTCCTACTGAGTCTGTATGTGACAATCTCCGTACAGTCCGGTCTGTTCGTCTGATACATCACATGGCGGGCCTAGGGGGGCGGTAAACGTCAGTCCCCTAATAGCGGTACAAGTCGTGTCGGAGTGAAGCCCAATACACCCTGAGATAACACTGGAAACCTACCAGTATATCTCGCTTGCCCTGGCCAGGGACTACTCGTGTAATGGCTCTCCTAGACACAGCGCGATGTCAACCCCCAATACCGGGAGAGACGAATCCTGTCTAACCGTCACTGCCTCCAAGTGCTTCGGGACTGCTCCCAACTACTACCTGTTTGCACGACTCAGTAGAGCCGTGGTAGGGTGGCAATCAAAGAACAGTGGGAACACACTCGAGGCGAAGTGACAGTGTCAAGTCAGCGGACTAAGCTATACTCATGTCACCTGGGAACTGATAACTGACGATAGGTATAATACCAACCATCAGTTCCCGACGAGTCCTGTCCAGTGTACTCGTAACCCAACGAGCACCCGCATACTATCTCAAGTACGACGTCCTGACGGCTGTGGGACAGACCGTCTCCCGTGCTGGGATGAGAAGCGCATACGCTAGTCTACTCCGGAGCATCGATGCCCTATCTCGATACTCCCACGACTAGGGACGTGTATAAGGATGTGCTTGTAGATTACCCAGCCCCCACGAGTGTGATCGCCATCACAACGCCGGTAATCAAGCAAAGATCCTAAGGGCTCTACTAATGCGTATATGTGATATAATAAATAAACACACATGTACACATTAAAGCAGAGACAAACCAAGTAGCATACTACTATATTGAGCAAGATTGTCTGTACAACTGTGAATATCCCAAGCTTCCATCAAGTAATATACATACTAGTATGATACAGTAATGGCCTCTAGGGCATATACACTAACAATCTCCCACTTGCACTAAGGCCATGTACTGGCGTATCGAAGACCTATCATCTCGATCAGCCGCTCGAACTGAGTCTGGGGTAAAGCCTTCGTGAATGGGTCCGCAGTGTTGTCCTTTGTGTCCACTCTCCGCACCTCGATCTCCTGTCGATCAATGATCTCCCTGATCAGGTGATATCGCCTTAAGATGTGCCTGGATTTCTGATGGGACCTTGGTTCCTTCGCTAAAGCTATAGCCCCATTGTTATCGCAATACAAAGGTATTGGGTCAACAATGGACGGAACCACCTGAAGTTCACTAATGAACTTCTTAATCCAGACCGCCTCTTTTGCGGCATCGCTAGCAGCAATGTATTCAGCCTCCATCGTCGAGTCTGCGACGGTATCCTGCTTGGAACTCCTCCAACATATCGCCCCTCCGTTGAGTGTAAACACAAAACCCGAGACAGACTTGCTGTCATCTTTGTCACTCTGGAAGCTTGAATCGGTAAAGGACTCGACCCTGAGGTCTCCATTACCGTAAACCAGGAACATCTCCTTAGTCCTTCTCAGGTACTTGAGAATGTTCTTCACTGCTGTCCAGTGGTCCTCCCCTGGGTCTGACTGATACCGGCTTACCGTGCTCAACGCGTAAGCTACATCTGGTCTTGTACATAGCATCGCATACATTATAGATCCTACCGCCGAAGCGTAGGGTATAGTGCTCATGTGAACCCTCTCCTCGTCAGTCTTAGGAGACATCTTCTTGGAGAGGGTAATTCCGTGCAATGCGGGTATGTTACCGTGCTTGGAATCCTCCATACTAAATCTCTTTAGTACGGTCTCTATGTACCTGGACTGCGAAAGTCCCAATAGTCTCTTGGATCTATCTCTATAGATCTTGATCCCCAGAATGTACGAGGCATCACCCAGGTCCTTCATGGAGAACCTTTGTGACAAAAACAGCTTGACCGATTGTAGCATAGGAATGTCATTTCCTATCAAAAGAATGTCGTCCACGTACAAGACTAGGAATACGACAGTTCGTCCTACAATCTTCTTATATACACAGGGTTCATCTTCGTTCTTGATGAAATCAAATTCCTTGATTGCCTCATCAAAACAGATGTTCCAGCTCCGCGATGCCTGCTTTAATCCATAAATGGATTTAAGCAACTTGCACACCTTTCCGCTGCTCCCACTGTCTACGAAACCTTCTGGTTGATCCATGTAAACGCACTCTTCCAAACAACCGTTTAGGAAAGCCGTTTTAACATCCATCTGCCAGATTTCATAGTCATGGAAGGCAGCAATGGCAAGTAGGATCCGAATGGATTTGAGCATAGCCACCGGAGAAAAAGTCTCGTCATAGTCCAAACCAGGTCTTTGACGAAAACCTTTTGCAACGAGTCTAGCTTTATAGGTTTCCACCTGCCCATCTACACCAAGTTTCCTTTTGTAGATCCATTTGCATCCAACGGGTTTTACCCCAGCTGGAGCAATATCCAAGGTCCACACTTTATTGGCGTACATGGACTCCATTTCGGATTGCATTGCTTCCTGCCACTTATCAGAGTCCCTACTGATAATGGCCTGCCTGAAACTGGTAGGGTCATCTTCTTCCAAGATGCAATCCTCTCGATCCCCGTCTATGAGAAAACCGTAGTATCTCTCGGGCGGATGAGAAATCCTACCAGATCTGCGGAGTGGCTGAGGTTCGTTTGGGGTTATTGAATCTAGCGGTTCCTCCAAATTTTCAGTTACATTTTGTGGTCGCTGAATTTCTTCCAGTTCTACCGAACTCCCACTAGTTTCTTTTGCAAGAAACTCCCTTTCTAAGAAGGTAGCGTGGCGAGATACAAACACCTTCTGTTCCTCAGTGTGGTAGAACAGATATCCTAGTGAGTCTTTAGGATATCCCACAAATTTACAAAGAACTGACCGTGCCTCTAACTTGTCCGGTTTCTGTGTTTTCACATAGGCCGGACAACCCCATATCTTAATAAACTTAAGACATGGTTTCTTACTGCTCCATATTTCATACGGAGTTTTAGGCACTGATTTGGACGGAACTTGATTCAAAAGGTATGCCGCTGTCTGAAGCGCATGTCCCCAGAATGAAAGAGGCAACTCAGCACTATTCATCATGGACCGAACCATATCCAATAGGGTACGATTCCTCCGCTCCGAAACACCGTTGTGCTGTGGTGTATAAGGAGGAGTAAGCTGAGAGAGAATACCATTCTCTTTTAAGTAATCTAGGAATTCCGTGCTTAAGTACTCCCCTCCTCTATCAGACCGGAGGATCTTGATACTTTTGCCAATCTGGTTCTCTACTTCCTTTCTGAATTCCTTGAATTTCTCAAAAGCTTCAGATTTGTGTTTCATCAGATACACATATCTGAACCTAGAGAGATCGTCAGTGAATGTGATGAAGTACGAGAACCCACCCCTTGCATGTATAGACATCGGACCACATACATCACTATGTACGAGTCCCAAGAGCTCTGCTGCTCTTTCTCCATGTCCGGTGAACGGAGATTTGGTCATCTTCCCTTTGAGACAAGAATGACAAGTTTCATAAGATGAAAACTCGAACGCATCCAAGAGTCCATCTTTATGCAACTTACTCAGTCTTTTCTCTCCGACATGACCAAGTCTACAATGCCACAAGTAGGATTCATTCGTATCTGAATTCTTCCTCTTGCGCGTGTTTTGTATATTGAGAACTGTATTCTGATTTAGAACGTAGATACCATTAAACAGTGTACCCTCTGCAACCAGTACCTTATCAAGGTAAATGTTCATGATATTCTTTTCAAGAACAAACTTATATCTATCTTTATCGAGTAAAGAAACTGATATGATGTTGCAAACCATGGAGGGTACATAGTAACAATCGTTCAAAATCATAGTCTTGCCATTTGGCAATACTAGGTGATATTCACCGACGGCTGCCGCATTAACTTGTGCTCCGTTCGCTACTCTGAGCGACATATCACCCGGTGCAACTTTCCTACTTTTTCTCAGTCCTTGCAATAAATTACAGATATGAGATCCTGATCCGGTATCAAGTACCCAGGAGGTAGAGCTGACCGTAAAACAATTCTCAATTACAAGAACACTTGAAGTGGATGCAAAACCATGCTTCTTCTTCAACTGGGTATCCTGGAAATCCATACTTTCCTCTTTCCCATTCTCATACTCATGACTGTTGTCACAAGTTAGAGCTGAACCAACTTTCCCCAGTCCCGAATAAGAATTCGGTTCGGTCAAGCGATACATTTTGTTATCTTGATTAGGGCGTGAAAGGGTTGCTGCCTGGAGAGAGAGAAAAGAAACACTCAGCGTATGCTCTTGCAAGATTAGATTGGTTTATTAATTTATCTAACCAGGATGTCTCCCACTGTTTCCTCAAATTCTTCTTAAAACCTTTTAAAAGAAGAACTAGCCGGGTTTTAATTCACGTCACAATACTTGCTTAACCTTTCAGCCAGGCTAGTGTCGGTACTTCGAGGGAGGTTTTCCAACGCTTTCGCGAAGTTCCTTAATTAAAGAACCTCTTTTCCCTGGGGGCGTAGCCCCGCTAACACCTTTCTAGACACCTACTAGGTTTATAGCATTGATCGTTAAGTGAAATAATCTCCCGAGAGTAAACCAACTCATCAGTGGGATCGGGATCCAACTGTCATTGTGTGATAACCTAGATGGAATCCACTCTAGTCACCACACGCCAGAAGGTATGCTAAATCTGCAAGTTTCAGTTCTTTTGAAACTCCCGATGTAGTTTTTGCCCCTAGGACCCAAGTGACCTTGACGAATAATCAACAAATCAAAAGGTCCTAGTCAAGTTCAACCCGTCGTTATCCAGGATTGCATTAGACCCGCCCGCATGATCCTTGACGAATAATCAACAAAATCATGCGACCGTCCTAACCAATCTATCAGTGCAACAGAGAATTATTACTCAGCTACCGTTCACTGTGTCTTGACGAATAATCAACAAACGCAGCACGAATACTAAGTATTAATTATCCGAAACGACGGAGGGCTACGGCTGGGTTTTTGGCGAAAAACCCGTTAACGTAATGAACTTGATATCGTTGAAGGAACATGATTGCACCCTTTTTGAAAATATAGTGGCGAAAAACTTTTGCTAAAGAGGTCACTCCCTGTGAAGGGATCTCGGCTCTTTCCTCGTCGAGTGAGGTGCTGGGCATTCGTAAGATGAATACCTCGATGCAAAGCAAGAATAATCGACTATAGTGAAGTTATTACCCTGACGCAAAGTTTTGTCCAAGGGGTCACTCCCGATGAAGGGATCTCGGCCCTTGCCTCGTCGACTGAGGTGCTGGGCATTCATAACCGAATACCGCGATGCAAAACAAAAATGAACGTCCTTGCAATAACAGCTTTTTGAAAAAATTGTTCCAACAACGTCTTTTAGGTTTATTTTCTTGCATTAGTTCTTTTAATGCGTCCCATCATTTAAATCCTACCATTGCAGAAAACAACCAAAATATGACGTACGCTTATGCCATTCGCATTCGCCACGGGGCCCCGTCATCACCCGTTAGGTTACTTAACTAACGACAGAGCGGGGGCTGGGCTAGCGCGGCTGTAAAACATAAGCAACGCCTAAATAGAAAGCAATGATAGACATTATAGATCACAGATGAATACATTGGATATACTAGCAATCCGCAATCCTTTCGAGCCTGGAACGAAAAGCGGATAACACGGTCGTGGTGAATAGCCAAATACCCCACCCAAGACCCCTACGGGTGCGGCAAACTACCCGCCAAGTACTCGGCAGTTTGTCCACCCCCTCCATGGGTCTATCCTAGGAGCAAAAACAGTAAAAAGAATTATACAATGACGGCTACAACCCCGACCCGGTTGTGCGGCCAAACAAATAATAATATTACATCAATTTACATTTACAATGAATGAAAGAAAAACAAAAGCTCATCTCACATCCACCCCGGCTATTCACCCGCGACAGTCCAACACATTCATATACACATTCCAATATCAAACACAGATCACAGAGATGTATAACCCCGACTAATCGACTTATAGCGATTAGCCGACGTTCAATACATTCAAACATTACAGATATAACCGATATAGTTAAAGTGTAGTGAAGTTCCGAAAAAATACGGATTTATAGGCCCCCAAAAGTAAATTTTAGTTCTGGAAAATCTGGGCACATATAACATATCCTAAAAATCCCAAAACCAACACAGAAATACTCTGCACCAAATTCGAAGCAGAGAGGGGACCAGACGGCCGCGCTTCCACGGCAAGAGCTCCCTCATGCCGCGGATCCGCGCTCCTCTAATCGCCTCTCTGGTTCGGATTTGGTGGTTTTCTATACAAAAGCCTGAGATAATTTTTGGTGTATAACAAATCTCATTTTGACCAGAAAACAAATTAACAGAAACTTGGGTTTTGCAAAGTTTGGTTTTTGGATTTTCCGGTTTCGAAACTTCGTTACACTTCACTACCTAGCTAGTTTAAGTTTAGTTAGGCTCTGATACCACTGTTAGGTCCACGTTACCTCTCCCGGTACTTTCGGGGTTGCGGAAACGGTAAATCAAAATTTTTCTAAACTTTGTAACATGGACCGTAAAAGCCGGATCTTTGCTAAACTAAACTAGCATACTTGCAAAGAAGAATTAACTACTCGGCAAAGTGGTTATACCTCAACTTGAACTCCTTCACTTCTTGTTGTTGTTCTTCTTTGATGTTCTTCTCTTCTTGTTCTTCTTCTCATCGCTTGCTCAATGGTTGATCCGGACTTCGGTCACCTCCGCGGCCTCCTTGAGTCGAAGACGATCCACCCGAGAGATGTACACCGAGCTCCACCTCAAGCCGAGGTAACTAGGGCAAGGAGATTGCTAATCTAGAAGCCCTAGGTTGTGTAGAGAGGATGTATGGATGTGTTTGTCAAGTAGAATCCTTTTTCTCTCAACACATGAGATCAAAGGAGAAATCAAGAGGAGGAAGAAGAAGGAGATTTTCTAGCAACCATGGAGCTTCTCATTTCAAGAGAGAGAATGAGAATAAGCAAATGAAAAGCTTAACCAAGAGAAAAGCTAACCATGGTTGCAATAATGCACAAACATTATCATTACAAATCCAATCAAGATAAAGGTGATGGCTACAAATGACATGACCATTATCATAACTAAATAAAAAGAAAACCAAAGAATACTTTAGATCTTCTAAGAAGATCCAAGTCAACTTTGGTCAAATGGTCAACAAAGTCAAGATGGTCAAACGGTCAATGTAATTAGCCATAACAAAATTATCAATGAAAGGATTAGTAAATAATGTCCCCGGCTCATTATGGTTTTGACCAAACGAACTGTCGAAACCCTAATGAGTCCGCCTCAAAATGGTTTTGACCGAATCAACTGTCAAAACCCTAATGAGCCTGCCACATAGTGGTTTTGGCCGAACCAACTGCCAAAACCCTAATGAGGCACCTCCTCCTTCATCGCTCCAGAAAATTGTGCATACACACCTGCATCCGTATTCCGTAGAATGCGGATGCGCAGAAGACAAAACAAATCCATCCGTGCAATACTAGGATCTGGCTTAAACCAAAGCCCACCAGTACTGCCTGCCCGAACATCATACGCACACAAGTGTACGTAAGTGATCGCAGCCCTGCCGTAAAACCATACGGCCTCTACACGTTTCGCTTAGTGCAGGGAAACTCTCTGTGTGGGACTCTAAAGACTCGACACTACGCTAGCAGTGGGTTTAACCACAGACCGCAAGCGGCACTAGCTGTACGTAACGGTCCCCAGGTAGATGTCGATAAGAAGGCCGATGAGGTAAACCCATCCGAACTCCTACTGAGTCTGTATGTGACAATCTCCATACAGTCCGGTCTGTTCGTCTGATACATCGCATGGCGGGCCTAGGGGGGCGGTAAACGTCAGTCCCCTAATAGCGGTACAAGTCGTGTCGGAGTGAAGCCCAATACACCCTGAGATAACACTGGAAACCTACCAGTATATCTCGCTTGCCCTGGCCAGGGACTACTCGTGTAATGGCTCTCCTAGACACAGCGCGATGTCAACCCCCAATACCGGGAGAGATGAATCCTGTCTAACCGTCACTGCCTCCAAGTGCTTCGGGACTGCTCCCAACTACTACCTGTTTGCACGACTCAGTAGAGCCGTGGTAGGGTGGCAATCAAAGAACAGTGGGAACACACTCGAGGCGAAGTGACAGTGTCAAGTCAGCGGACTAAGCTGTACTCATGTCACCTGGGAACTGATAACTGACGATAGGTATAATACCAACCATCAGTTCCCGACGAGTCCTGTCCAGTGTACTCGTAACCCAACGAGCACCCGCATACTATCTCAAGTACGACGTACTTACGGCTGTGGGACAGACCGTCTCCCGTGCTGGGATGAGAAGCGCATACGCTAGTCTACTCCGGAGCATCGATGCCCTATCTCGATACTCCCACGACTAGGGACGTGTATAAGGATGTGCTTGTAGATTACCCAGCCCCCACGAGTGTGATCGCCATCACAACGCCGGTAATCAAGCAAAGATCCTAAGGGCTCTACTAATGCGTATAGGTGATATAATAAATAAACACACATGTACACATTAAAGCAGAGACAAACCAAGTAGCATACTACTATATTGAGCAAGATTGTCTGTATAACTGTGAATATCCCAAGCTTCCATCAAGTAATATACATACTAGTATGATACAGTAATGGCCTCTATGGCATATACACTAACATCATCTCCATTCTCCCATTGGGCATCTTTCACTGAGTCCCGGGAACATCTCAAATCTTTTTGTAGAACTGGGCTTGTCGAGCGGTTTGTTTGAAGGGTACGCCTTGGTATCTTAATAGCCATTTCAATCCCTTTGTGTAATATCTGGGTAGATGGATTGGTTGAAGCCTGTCAAGCGCAAGTTCGGCACCATGCCAGACTTCTTTTTCCACTTTAGTCTCCGTAGATTGGTAGAAGAGGATCGCCTTTTCACCTCTTCGCCTAGGAGGGACGTAGAAGGTCTGTAGATCTTGCACGCCGTATGTATCGAGCGCTTCAAGTTCCCTGTAATGCCGCTGTAGAACTATGGTAATTTGTAAACTTTGATCATCTCCAATGAAGGTTTGTGCTGACGGGTTGCCAGTCGTTCCTTCATGCTCGTTTGTCGCACTTCTGGTATCAAAGGGTTTTACGCTTCATCCGCTTGAAATGTTGCCGGTGAGCAACGTATCCTTGCCACCGATTTTTAAAGGCATTGCACCCTTCGGTGGGGTGTGTAACCCTCCAATGATATAAGCAGTAGTTCGGATGTACATCCGCTTCGTCGAGACACATACTCCCGGGAGTGTTTTCCATGAGAGGGGGCAGCTTCATTCCTATTAACAAGGCTTTGGCAAACCGCTTCTCCGCTTTGATCCTGCTCTTGTTTGTAGCAGGTATGCTTTGGCTTAGGTAGAGTACTTTACGACTCATCCTTACTGCAGCTTCTTCAGCTTGACGATGACGCTTAGCCTTTTCGTATATGGCCGTTTCACATTCTCGGTCAGCTTTGCTCTATTGAAGGGCTTCGTTTAGCAGCCTGTCAATTGGGTCTTCTGACAGTTCCAGGGATTTTGGCACCGATCCTGCCCCCAGTTCCTCTGCGTTGCTTTCCGATGCCGAGGGAGTTTCTTCGTCATTTAACGACGAATGAGAAACCATGTGGCAACTTGCTACATAATCTTCGGTTTCTTCCGATGAGCCATTACCCTCATCATCGTCACTATCTCTGTTCTCAAGTATATGGTTGAGAAACTCTTCGAGTATGACTGGGGTCCGTGCCTTCTGGTTGTATTCCTCCAGCGCATCGATGTATTTTTGCAGGTCCGTGCGCTTGTCGTCAGGATGCGTGGGCTTCTTGGTCTTCTTCTTTGCCTTCGAAGACTTCGAAGGCTTGGCCTGGAGGTCTTGCCCATCGTTACCAGTTTTCGGTGTTGGGCGCGGTTTAAGCATCCCCTCAATGATCTCGAGCTCCAGCAGGCTTTTCCATTTGATCCCCGGACATGCTTGAAGATCCTTTAGCATTCTTTTAGTTTTAGCTGAAAGGACCACATCCCAAGGAGCTTCTTCCACAAACGAGCATGATGCCCCCGGCGTGTCCACCTTTTTAGGAGTGTGCCTCTGTGGCGGGTTCACCCTCCAATTTTCGGATAGCGCAAACTTTCCTTTTTGGTACTGGTCCTCGACCCAGTCTTTGAAGACGTAGCAATCCTCAATTGGGTGGCCCACTATTCCGTGGTAGGAGCAGTAGTTGGGATTGCTGACGTCACCGGGCTACAGTGGACGTCTCGGATCCGGCAGTGTGATGAGTTTGTTGCGTATTGCCAGTTCAAAGAATCACTTCGTTTTATAATGGGGTAACGAGTAAGCACGCCCTTGCTTCTCTTCCAGGGATTGGCGCAGGCGCGCGTTGCTTTGGCGAGCAACCGGTTTTAGGTCGCTCGGCTGTTGTTGAGAATTGGCAATGAAGGCCACTTTCCCTTTACCCTTTGCATTCTGATGGTCTATTTTTCAAGAGGAAGGTCCGTGGCCCATCTAGTCCATTTGAGCCAACTTGTCGATCAGAACCTGGAAAGTGGTCGGCTTAAAGAACATCATGAACTGGGACATAGTCGCCTGAGGATTGAGAGTCCCTATGAACATGCCCACAGCAGGAGCCTCTTCGATACGTTGTTCGCATTTCGACCATAGGTTCCGCCACCGAATTGCTTATTGAACCTAGGTCTTTCCTGGCTTCAGCCTAGCATTGATTAATGCTGTGATTGGGGTGCGTTCTCTGGCGCTTGCGAACCGCTGTGTGAATAGCAGCTCCATTTCTGTGAATATTTTGACGGAGTCATTTGGGAGCTCCGAAGAGCAGCAGTTTGTCATCGCCTCCAGTATTGCCACACAAAGCTCTGAACTGAGCGACGTGATGATGTGGATTGCCTATCCCCTTATACACATAGAACTTGGGGATGGTATATCCCGGCGGGTATTTGATTCGGTCATACCAGCCCGGGTACGGTCGCCCAGTTCCGACGACTTGGCCAGCCGCTTCACTTTCCTGATGAGCTCGTATTTGTTGAGCTATGTAATCAACAAGGGCATCTTTGGAGATCGTTTCCTCCCTGGCTATCGATAAAGCAGGAAGAGGGATTGATGTTTCCCCTCTGTCATCCTCAATAATTATCGGTGGGTCTTCAGCTGGAGGCTCTGGATGGATCATCATTCCAACCATGTCTTGGAACAGGAGCGCAATCTGCTTTATATTAGCAGCTTGTTCCGCGGCCTCTTTATCCTTCCTTTCAAGCACCCTTCGCAGGAACTCCATATCGGTCTCCTGCTCTGGTGCTGTTTAGACGCTGCTTCCGGGCTTTCTTTCTTCCCGATGAGTGCTGCCATTTTCGTCAGTATCTCTTGGAGCTTTTGTTGCTGCTCCTGAGCTTTCTTCAACGACCGAGTTTGCGGCCGATGACTCACGGAAGCATGTCTCTCTTCTTTCCCGGAAGCCATGTAAACCGTGTGCACGATCATGCCCCCAGACTTAGGGCGTTTGGATCCATCACCCTTGGGATTCGCCGCCGGCCGTAGGAGATTCTCCGGCCTTCTCTTTTTATGAGAAGTCGAAGTTGAAGGAGCCATTGTGATAGGCACTTGCGTGAAAGAAGTCCCTCGCTGCATGGTGGAGGGATGATTTTCCTCCTATCGAACCATCATTTTCTTCGGTTGACGAGGGTAGTTCTTGTTGATCGCATAATCTTGGACTTTCCGCCAGACCCTGTGGATTTGGGTGTTAGTTGTATGTATGCCCTAGAGGCCAGTATTGTACAGATGATGTATATTATATTGGATGCTTGGACATATATAGAGATGACTTTCTTGCTCGATATGATAGTATGCTATCTGGTTGCTCTTTATCTTAACATGTATACTGGTCTCTTTATACTGTCTTATAGTTACATGTTGGTAAAGCCCTTAGGATGTGTACTTGACTACCTGGACTATTATGCAGATCATACTAGTGGGGACATGGTAGTCCATAAGTACATCCTTCAAGGTCCCTAGTCGTAGGTGTATCGAAACGGGGCATCGATATACCAGTGTAGACTAGCATATACGCTTCTCGACCCATGAGATGGGCGATGGATGATCCCATATCCATTGGTGTTTGACATCAGAGATGGTATACGGGTGCTCAGTGGAGACTGGGTACACTGGACGGACTCGCCGAGAACTCCCAGATGGTATTATACCTCACGTCAGATGGCAGTTCTCAGGTGACACTTATACAGGTTAGTCTGTAGACCCGAGATCGTCATAGAGTCTTGTTGATTCCCACTGTGCTTTGATCTCCACCTTACCACGTCCATGAGGGCGTGCAAAACGGTGGTTTTTGGGTACAGTCCCGAGTCACATGGAGGTAATGAGCGATAGGAGGGGTTTTGTCTCTCCCGGTATTGGGGGTTGATGTTGCGCTGTGCTCGATTGGCCGTAACAGGGAAGTCCCTGGCCAGGGCTGATTCAGAGATTTGCTGGTAAGTGTTACCAGTAGTTTCTCGACCCGTTATGAGCCTCACATCGACACGACTTATCGATTATTGGGGTCTGACGTTTACCACCCCTAGACTTGATATGCGACATATCAGATGAGGAGACCGGACTCCACGGTAGTGTCGCCGATTGGCTCGATGGGAGTTGTAGCAGGTTCGCTTGTTCTCTTCTGATCGCTCAATACCCGGGTGGCCGTTACGTTTAGCTGACCACTTGCGGCTTGGGGGTGCTTGATATGATCATCACCCGCTGCCGGCGTATTGACGAGTCTCAGAGTCCCACAATGGAGTTTCCTAGTCCAGGCGAAACGTTGTGGTGCGCGTATGCGATATGCGCATGGACCCGATTAAAATGCGCGTATAGGATAACGTATATTGATCGGGCGGCTTGCTTTTGGTAGGGGTCGTATGTGATATGGCCGGATTGATAGTGTTGATTTATCATTTAACAATTAGATTCTCACTAGAAATCCTTTCTTGTTGCTTTGGATGCATGTATGCATTCCTTTTTGATTCATGCACATATGGATGTACATACATACATACATACATACATCATGGTTGCTTATACATTGAGAATGGTGGCAATATAAGAATCACACCATGGTTATTATATGGATTTTTATTGCTTTTGAATTAAAACAAAAAGGAAAAGAAAAAGGGTTAAATTATAGAAAGTTTCTACACTCTTCTTTACCTTACCATGCTCACCTACCTTTTAACCCTTGGTTTATTTTCCTTTTGTGCTTTTAACTCCATTACAATAATATCTATATAATTAACCATGGTTGGAAATGAGAGATGAAAAATATATATACTTATATTTTTCATTTTTCTTGTGAGAGTTCTTCTTCCCTTCTTCTAATTAGCCATCATCTTCATCAACCTCTCTCATTTGCTCTCTAGATTTTTGTAGTGAGCAATATAATCATCAAGTTAGGATTTTGAAGTGAGAAAGAGAACCACAATACCATTCTACACAAGTCTAGCCCACTTGTTTGGAGTGTTAGCTTGATTTCGTTCACTTGATCAGATAAAGTTGCAAGCTTGGACAAAGCGGACTCCGGGTGGATCATCGGTGACCTCGAGGAGTTCAAGCGGAGCTTTTTCAAACCCCAAGTAGCCGAGAAGTCTAGCGTAGGGAGCTACAAAGGTTGTACTCTCTAAACCCCAGCTTTTATTTCATATGATAATGTGAAAAATTTGAAACCCTAATTTTTCTGGGAACGATTCTATGTTCGTTAACTTAGCATCCTAAAAATTCATTCTTTGGTTCATGTGATACTTCCAAACCCTTCATGAGGTGCTAGGCTAACCCAACATTGGTATCAGAACCGACCTAGAACATTAGGCGACACTTTAACGAAGTTAAAACTCCGATCGAACCGAAAATACGGCTTTTTGAGTGCTCTCTGGACATTTTTTAAAAACTGCTGTTTTTCAGAATTAAAAATATGTAAAAAATTCAGCAGGAAAATATAAGAATTACGGTATAAAAAAGATGCGATGAACTGTGAATCATGCCTCGGAAACGCGGCCTAAGCTTGCTTAGGCCGTGGTTCCGCGGCCGTACTTAGCAATCAATGCATCATTTTTATACAGTAATGCTTCATTCTGCTTGTATATTTTTTTGGGTATTTTTAATCTGAATTTAGTGCTGAAAATTCTGGAGATGGTTTTGGACTCGACGGTTCGATCGGAATTTTGATTTCGTGACTTTTCCGGGTAAACTAGAAAGTATTGAAGTGTTCGAACGACTATCATTTGCTCACTTTTCACGGGGTTTAAATCCTTCCGAGGTTCGTGCAAGTTTTGTGGTGGTCCCTCTAGAAGACAACAAACCATAACTCGATTATGTGACCATCTTGAACTGCCCTTTGAACCTTAGGGTTTGGGGCAGTACGGCGTGCCACATGTGAGGCGTTGGCTTGACCCTTCTACGGCTGGACCGCTACTACTGTGTCACACTCCAAGTTTTTGAACTCCGCTCAAGTGTTGAGCTTTAGGGAATCTTGGGTATTTGATCGTTCGTTCGAAAACTTTAATACTGTCTAATTATCTGGAATGTGATGTAATGTGTGGAATTCATATTATAAGACATGAAATACGAGGTATGTGATTTTTCGCATTTACGATGTCTAAAGAGGATGTGGATTCCAAATATTGCAGTTTTACACTTTCTTTTCTGTGACCGTAAGTGTAGTATGTCAATATCGCCGGTTTCGTTGCTATACATCAACGACAATTGGGGTATGCATACTTACTTACGTTGATGATATGAGATATTATGTGTTGCTGAGATATGATGTGCAGGATTGTCGCGATAGAATAGCCGGGGGGTTTTTATGTGAGATGAGAGTTTTATATTTTCATTCATGTAAATTCAAATGTAATGTAATATTCTTTTATTTGAGGCACTTCCGGGTTGAGGCCGATGCTACCTGTGTTGTATATTATTTACTTTTCCGCATTAGGATGGAGCCAAGGAGGGGAGCACGGGTGACCGGGTTCTGGGGTTCGGTGGGAGGCCATCTCGAGGAGTCGAGACCGGGTCTCCTAAACTCCAGAATTGGTAGGGTCGCTTGCCGCTCTCGTAGGGGTCCAGGGTGTGGGTTTGGCTATTCATCACGACTGTGGAATCCGTATTTTCTATTGTTGGCTAAATACTAAATACGGACGTCCTAGCATATCCCACATTATATCTTTGTTTCTGCTGCGATATCTGTGATGTGATCATTTGATATGTTCTGAAGGATACAGTATATAGTATATATGATATATTATATAGGCGTTACTTATGTTTTACACCCGCACTAGCCCTACCCTGCTCTGTCGTTAGTTACATAACCTAACGGTACACAAGCGGACATCGAGGCGAATGCGGATGGCATAAGTGTACGTCGTATTTATCTGTGATGTTTAGGTGACTTAAATGATGGGACTTCATTAATGTGATTAATGAAAGAAAAAAAACATAAAAGATGTTGTAGAATCAAAATTTTCAAATAAAAAGGGTAGCTACAGTTTTGCTTTGCATAGCGGTATATATGATATACCCTACACCTTATTCGATGAGGAAAGGGCCGAGATCCCTTCACCGGGAGTGACCCCTTTAACAATAACTGGCAGATGCTACACACTCGATTTGTCTTTTGATTACTTCTATAGTTTCTGCTTTGCATAGCGATATATATGATATATCCCGCACCTCATTCGACGAGGAAAGGGCCGACGATCCCTTCACCGGGAGTGACCCCTTTAGCAAAACTAGAAAAGCCTAAAAAACACTCCATTTCAAAATTCATTCGATTCTACAACGATATCAAGTTCATTAGGCAATAGGTTTTCAGAAAAACCTGTCGTAGCCCTCCGTCATTTCAGATAAGTACTAGTTAGTATTCGTGCTACGTTTGTTGACTATGTTAAGGCGTAGTGTGCGGTAGCTGATTAGTGCTTATCTGTATAAGCATATGATGCGATTGGATTAGGGTAGTCGTGCGACTTTGTTGACTATGTTAAGGGTCGTACGGGTGGGTTTAATTCAATCAGGAAATGACGGGTTGAACTTGACTAGCACTTATGATTTGTTGACTATGTTAAGATCATATAGCTGCTAGGGGAAAAATATTATCGGGAATTTCAAGTGTTGAAATTTGCAATAAGATTGCATACCTTCTATGAGATAGTTGAATCCCGATACCCAGTGCGAGTAAGAGTTACTCCTGGGAGAGTTTTACACATTACAATTAGCCGATCAAGTAGGTGTCTAGAAAGGTGTCAATGGGGTTACGCCTCTGGGAAAACGAGGTTTACTTTAATTAGGTCCGTGCGAAAGCACGGGGAACCTCCCTCAAAGTACCGACACTGGCCTGACTGAAAGATCGGCGAAGTTGTAAGGTGTAATTAATCCCGGATAGTCTTTCCTTTTAGGGTTTGAAGGAAGATTTGATAAAAACCAGTGGGAGCCATCCTGATTAGATAAGATAATAACCAATCTGATCTTGCAAGAGCATACGCTAAAGTGTTTTCTTCTCTCTCTCTCCAGGTAGCGACCATGTCATGTCCTAACCAAGATAATAATATGGATGTATTGACCGAACCCGCATGTTATACTGTGCTGGGGAACGTTGGTTCCGTTCTTTCTTATAAGAGTTATAGGACTGAACAGGATATAGGGGAATACCGGGATTCCCATGCCACCCGATTGAAGAAAGTACATGTTGATGCATTTTCTTCGGGTGTGTTCGTTACAGAGAACTGTTTCTCCATTTGCCCTACGTCCTGGGTATTAGATACCGGGTCAGGATACCATATATGTAATCAGTTACATGGGCTCAGGAAAGGTAGAGAACTTGGAGAAGGTGATAAAGACATTAGAGTTGGAAATGGTGCAATTGTTGCAGCTAAGACTGTCGGGGAATATCACCTTACATTACCAACTGGTAACACATTGATTCTGAACGAATGCTATTACATGCCGAACCTGATATGCAACATTATATCGGTTTCTTTTTTAAGTAAAGAGGGATATAATTTTGTATTACAGGATAATGTTATGAACATTTTCCGTAACCAAAAGTTGGTTGGATCAGGCACGTTGTGCAATGGCATTTATGTTCTAAATCAATCAACAGTTCTGAGTATAACAAACACACACAAGAGGAAGAGTTCAGATTTGAACGAATCCTTCTTGTGACATTATAGACTAGGTCATATCAATGCGACACAACTTGCTAAGTTGCATAAAGATGGATATTTGAAACCGTTCGAATTTTCATCTTATGACACTTGCCAGTCATGTCTCAAAGGCAAGATGACCAAAACTCCGTTTACGGGACACGGAGAAAGAGTTACCAAACCCTTGGGACTGATACATAGTGATGTATGCGGTCCCATGTCTACACATGCCAGGGATGGTTCTTCGTACTTCATTACATTCACTGACGATCTCTCTAGATTCGGATATGTGTTCCTGATGAAACACAAATCAGAAGCTTTTGAGAAATTTAGAGGATATAAACAAGAAGTCGAGAACCAAACCGGAAAAAGTATTAAAGTCCTTCGATCTGATCGAGGAGGTGAATACTTGAGTAATGAATTTCTGGACTTCCTAAAAGAGAATGGGATTCTCTCTCAGCTGACTCCTCCATATACACCACAGCACAACGGTGTATCAGAACGAAGGAACCGCACCCTATTAGATATGGTGTGCTCTATGATGAGCACGGCTGAGTTACCTATTTCCTTCTGGGGATATGCACTGGAAACAGCAGCATACCTATTGAATCAAGTTCCATCTAAATCTGTACCTACCACACCATATGAGATATGGAGTGGGAAGAGACCATATTTTAAACGAGTTAAGATATGGGGTTGTCCGGCCTATGTCAAAAGGAAAAATCCAGACAAACTCGAGGCACGGTCAGTTCTTTGCAAGTTTGTGGGATATCCTAAGAATTCCCAAGAATATCTTTTCTACCATGCTGAAGAACAAAAAGTGTTTGTTTCTCAATATGCCACCTTTTTAGAAAAGGAATTTCTTGTAAAAGAAATTAGTGGCAAAGTGGTGGAGCTGGAAGAGGTTCCAGATACACAAACCGTAACTGAAGATTCAGTGGAACCAGAAGATTCAGTAGCTCCCAACGAACCTCAGCCTCTCCGCCGATCTAGTAGGGTTCCTCGCCAACCTGAGAGATACTACGGTTTTCTCATGGATGGTGGGAGCGAGGATTGCATCATGGAGGATGATGACCCAACTAGCTTCGAGCAGGCCATCACGAGTAGGGACTCAGTGAAATGGCTGGATGCTATGCGGTCTGAGATGGAATCCATGTACACCAACAAAGTATGGACTTTGGAAGTTGCTCCTGAAGGGGTAAAACCCATTGGGAGCAAGTGGATCTTCAAGAAAAAACTTGGTGTAGATGGGAAAGTAGAGACTTTCAAAGTTAGACTTGTTGCAAAAGGTTTTCGTCAAAGACCAGGTGTGGACTATGACGAAACCTTTTCTCCAGTGGCTATGCTTAAATCCATCCGGATAATGCTTGACATCGCTGCATATCATGACTACGAAATCTGGCAAATGGATGTTAAGACCGCCTTTCTAAATGGTGATTTAGAAGAGTGCGTGTACATGACTCAGCCAGAGGGCTTCATAGACAGTGGGAGCAGCGGGAAGGTGTGTAAGCTGCTTAAATCCATTTATGGATTAAAGCAAGCATCGCGGAGTTGGAACATCTGCTTTGACGTCGTTATCAAAGAGTTTGATTTCGTCAAAAACCCAGATGAACCTTGTATCTAAAAGAAGGTAGCAGAGAGTAAGGTTGTCTTCCTCGTATTGTACGTAGACGACATACTCTTGATAGGAAATGACATTCCTATGCTGCAATCGGTCAAGCTCTTCTTATCACAAAGACTCTCAATGAAAGATCTTGGTGATGCCTCCTGCATATTGGGAATCGGGATATATAGAGATAGATCCAAACGGATATTGGGATTGTCCCAATCCAGGTACATTGACACCATACTAAAGAGGTTTAGTATGAAAGAATCCAAGCGTGGGAACTTACCCACGATCTCTGGAGTCACTCTCTCCAAAGAGATGTCTCCCAAGACTGATTTGGAGAGAGCTCGCATGCAAGGGATACCCTATGCTTCGGCTGTAGGCTCTATCATGTACGTGATGCTGTGTACCAGACCCGATGTAGCATACTCACTAAGTGTAGTGAGTAGGTATCAAGCTGATCCTAGAGAGAGTCACTGGACAACTGTGAAGAGCATTCTCAAGTACTTACGAAGGACTAAAGAGATGCTCTTGGTGTATGGTAACGGAGAACTCCAAGTGGAGTCATTTACCGATTCGAGCTTCCAGAGTGATAAGGACGACTCTAAGTCGCAGTCGGGATTTGTCTTTACCCTTTACGGAGGGGCGGTTAGCTGGAAGAGTTCCAAGCAGGAAACCGTGGCAGACTCGACGATGGAGGCTGAATACATCACTGCCAACGATGCTGCCAAAGAGGCTGTCTGGATCAAGAAGTTCATTACTGAACTTGGAGTGGTTCCATCCATTGAGCATCCAATACCTTTGTATTGCGATAACAATGGAGCGGTGGCTTTGGCCAAGGAACCTAGGTCCTATCAGCGATCCAGGCATATTCTGAGGCGGTATCACCTGATCCGGGAGATAATTGATCGCCGGGAGATCGAGGTCAGGAGGGTTGACAAAAAGAATAACACAGCAGATCCACTCACGAAGGCCATTCCCCAGATACAGTTTGAGAGACTCTTCGGGATGCTCGGTATGCGATACTACAGCAGCTGGCCCTAGTGCAAGTGGGAGATTGTTAGTTGTATGTATGCCCTAGAGGCCAGTATTGTACAGATGATGTATATTATATTGGATGCTTGGACATATATAGAGATGACTTTCTTGCTCGATATGATAGTATGCTATCTGGTTGCTCTTTATCTTAATATGTATACTGGTCTCTTTATACTGCTTATAGTTACATGTTGGTAAAGCCCTTAGGATGTGTACTTGACTATCTGGACTATGATGCAGATCATACTAGTGGGGACATGGTAGTCCATAAGTACATCCTTCAAGGTCCCTAGTCGTAGGTGTATTGAGACGGGGCATCGATATACCAGTGTAGACTAGCATATACGCTTCTCGACCCATGAGATGGGCGATGGATGATCCCATGTCCATTGGTGTTTGACATCAGAGATGGTATACGGGTGCTCAGTGGAGACTGGGTACACTGGACGGACTCGCCGAGAACTCCCAGATGGTATTATACCTCACGTCAGATGGCAGTTCTCAGGTGACACTTATGCAGGTTAGTCTGTAGACCCGAGATCGTCATAGAGACTTGTGTGATTCCCACTGTGCTTTGATCTCCACCTTACCACGTCCATGAGGGCGTGCAAAACGGTGGTTTTTGGGTACAGTCCCGAGTCACATGGAGGCAATGAGCGATAGGAGGGGTTTCGTCTCTCCCGGTATTGGGGGTTGATGTTGCGCTGTGCTCGATTGGCCGAAACAGGGAAGTCCCTGGCCAGGGCTGATTCAGAGATTTGCTGGTAAGTGTTACCAGTAGTTTCTCGACCCGTTATGAGCCTCACATCGGCACGACTTATCGGTTATTGGGGTCTGACGTTTACCACCCCTAGACTTGATATGCGACATATCAGACTAGGAGACCGGACTGCACGGTAGTGTCGCCGATTGGCTCGACGGGAGTTATAGCAGGTTCGCTTGTTCTCTTCTGATCGCTCAATATCCGGGTGGCCGTTACGTTTAGCTGACCGCTTGCGGCTTGAGGGTGCTTGATATGATCATCACCCGCTGCCGGCGTATTGACGAGTCTCAGAGTCCCACAATGGAGTTTCCTAGTCCAGGCGAAACGTTGTGGTGCGCGTATGCGATATGCGCATGGACCCGATTAAAATGCGCGTATAGGATACCGTATATTGATCGGGCGGCTTGCTTTTGGTAGGGGTCGTATGTGATATGGCCGGATTGATAGTGTTGATTTATCATTTAACAATTAGATTCTCACTAGAAATCCTTTCTTGTTGCTTTGGATGTATGGATGCATGTATGCATTCCTTTTTGATTCATGCACATATGGATGTACATATACACATACATACATACATACATACATCATGGTTGCTTATACATTAAGAATGGTGGCAATATAAGAATCACACCATGGTTATTATATGGATTTTTATTGCTTTTGAATTAAAACAAAAAGGAAAAGAAAAAGGGTTAAATGATAGAAAGTTTCTACACTCTTCTTTACCTTACCATGCTCACCTACCTTTTAACCCTTGGTTTATTTTCCTTTTGTGCTTTTAACTCCATTACAATAATATCTATATAATTAACCATGGTTGGAAATGAGAGATGAAAAATATATATACTTATATTTTTCATTTTTCTTGTGAGAGTTCTTCTTCCCTTCTTCTAATTAGCCATCATCTTCATCAACCTCTCTCATTTGCTCTCTAGATTTTTGTAGTGAGCAATATAATCATCAAGTTAGGATTTTGAAGTGAGAAAGAGAACCACAACACCATTCTACACAAGTCTAGCCCACTTGTTTGGAGTGTTAGCTTGATTTCGTTCACTTGATCGGATAAAATTGCAAGCTTGGACAAAGCGGACTCCGTGTGGATCATCGGTGACCTCGAGGAGTTCAAGCGGAGCTTTTTCAAACCCCAAGTAGCCGAGAAGTCTAGCGTAGGGAGCTACAAAGGTTGTACTCTCTAAACCCCAGCTTTTCTTTCATATGATGATGTGAAAAATTTGAAACCCTAATTTTTCTGGGAACGATTCTATGTTCGTTAACTTAGCACCCTAAAAATTCATTCTTTGGTTCATGTGATGCTTCCAAACCCTTCATGAGGTGCTAGGCTAACCCAACATTGGGAGGACAGACGTTGAGTCGGCTGTTCCGGCTTTGTCTGCTTCATATTTTCAGCAAGAAGTGGAGATTTCTTTAACACCGCGGTTGGGGAGTTCTTCCATACCCTGCTATGTGGTTCAAAGCTGTTCCCGGTTGAAACAGCAGCGTCAACTTCCATCATTGGAGCTGGTGGAGTAAGTCCAGAGGGGGAGTTGCCCCCAGCTCTTCTCACTCGGCGCCAGTGCAGACGTCGAGCGTGCCTTGCAGATGGGACCACCTCAGTTGTGGAAGCGGCTCCTTCGTGCCCCCCTGCTTTGGTTAGGGGCTGCTGCTGGTACCAGCCTGTCGAAGACCGACGTCTGTTGAGAGGGAACGGCCAATCTTTCAAAGGCTGACTTTCTGGCAGGGGAAGCTCTTTTGATGACTTTGCCCGTAGCAGGAGTGGGCAAGACTGTTTGTTTTAGAATAGCCCCATCAGGTATCGCGGGTCCCTTTGCGGGCCCACTTGAGCTTCGGCTCAGCCTGTTGAAGACTGAGGTGGCAGACTTAGATGACCCATTGAGAGGGGCTGTGGTGGTTGCAAGTCGATCAAAGACCGACTTCTTGAGAGCTTCCTGTGGTGGCACTGGGGCGCTGAAGCTTGCTGGCGGGAGCATGGTCCCGAAGAACAATCCAGTGGTGGCTTGAGTCACCTGCCCCACCGGCATTGAAAAGATGGTGCATGTGGAAGACATTGATGTTCACTTCTTCTTTCTGCACAAGAACAAGACACCAAATCTTAGTACCTCGAATCCAAAGGCAACCATAGCAAACCGCGATTTTGTTCACGAGCACGACACACGAAGTGTGGAGTGGAAAGAGGAAGAGGTCCCACCGGGCGTGCCAGAATCTGTTCACCGCCGAAAACAGGGACGAACTGGGATGAATCGTCCTTCCTGAATTTAGGGGCAGATGCTATTTGGATTTATCCGTTCACCTCTCCGAAGATGCCAAGTTGATTTATGGCACCGTATATCGGAGGTTTGGACGGATGCGGCCGTTATAGCAGACTTCGTAAGATTCCCCCTCGTTTGCGAGGGGTTTTTGATTGTGAGGACACTCTTCCTTGCAGGCGCAAGCCCCTGCAGTTAATTACGTTACCGTATAGCGATAACCATTTTCTCCTGCTCCAGAAGTTCACCTCGTGTCGTGTGTGTTTGTTTTATTTTTGGTTGCCCGTGGATTGTATACGGAGACTAATTTGTGTCGTCGCCCGTAGGGCGTGGATTAGTCCAAATCCGTATATTTTTAGATTTGGATTTGGGTTGATTTAAGGATCGTTGATCCGTTTTGAGATCAAGATCGACTTAAATGTATACGAGCAGTTGGGGGCTCGGTTGTTTTTTTTGTTAAGGATACGTTAGTCCAATTTGAGACTAACATCTACTTAACAGGGTGTTAGGATCATTTTTGTTTCAGATCTAATAAGAGAGCATTTGGGGCTCTGTTGTTTTAGTTTAAGGACGTTTCGGTCCCTTATCGCCATTTTGGAGGCGAAGTTCTAGTTTGAGGACATCTCAGTCCGTTGATCACCATTTTAAGGTGAGGTTTTAGTTTAAGGACGTTACGGTCCGTTGTCGCCATTTTGAAGGCAATGTTTAGTTTAAGAACATTTCGGTCCGTTGTAGTTTAAGGACGTTTCGGTCCGTTGTCCATCTTGCGTGCACATGTATTTGTTACGTGACGGGATGAGCAACGAGGATATGGGATGCATCCAGTTTAGGATGTGGTTTGATCTGGGTTGTGCACATCAGTTTGGGAAGTGCACCAAAAAGCAGTTGGCTGTCGGGACCCGCCACCTCTCTGAAGACGTCGAGGAATTACGACATGTATCAGAGGTGTAGAAAGATGTACCCTTGAACCAATTCCCGTGTTTAAGGAAAAAAGGATTGATGGTAAACCCAGAAATCATTAGTCGTATTTTGAAACTAAGATTTCCTCAGGGGATTGTGCGACGAATATCGTTTTGGGATATCATCAGTTGGAAGATCGATAGTCGTATTTGGGACTAAGATCAGTTTGGAAAGTAGTGAACCCATGGACTCGGTTGATCTGAGTTAGGGACCTAGCCAACCTGGACTTGGTCCACTCAGTTTTCTCTTTATTTGAAAAGAAATGCTAAGCACTTGTTTGGGCTCAGTCCCTTTTTTGTACAAAAAGTGTTGTGCACTTATGTGAGTTCTAACGCTCACACATAACCATGTGGATTTTTCAGTCATGAGGATTTGCCCAATAAATGTTAAACACTTTACCCTTAATTTGTCTCTTTATGGAGAGCTGAGCACTCTTTATGGCGCCCACATGCGAAGCACATGAGGCGCTAGGCGCTGCCTAGAAAATGTTAGGCACTTTTTATTCTGTGGCGCCCAAATGAGGGACACGTGAGGCACTAGGTGCTAGGCCCCGCTCACTGAGTGCTAACCACTCCTTTATTTTGCAGCACCCACGTGAGAGGCACTTGGGGCGCTAGGCGCTGAGCGCCAGTCACTGAGTACTAAGCACTCCTTTATTTTATAGCACCCACGTGAGAGGCACGTGGGGCGCTAGGCGCTGAGCGCCAGTCACTAAGTACTAAGCACTCCTTTATTTTATAGCGTCCACGTGAGAGGCACGTGGGGCGCTGGGTGCTGAGCGCCAGTCACTGAGTGCTAAGCTCTCCTTTTATTTTTATTTACCTAATTTTCTAAGAAGAGATTTCTTCTTCTTCGAGAATTTAATTCTCTGCTCTTTCTGAAGCTTATTGGTGGTTTCTTCTCTCTCTTTTTTAGACTTGAAGTCTTCGGTCTTTTATATAGTAGAGGCAAGTCTGTTAATTAGTTGAAGAAATCTCTCATTAAGAGATCCTAGTTGATTTTGGGGATTTTACCCACCGTTGGATCTTTGATCCAAGGACTTCTGTTTTACAGAAAGGATTTTCTTGTTTTTAACAAGATTAGGGAAATATTTACCCATACAGAATTTATTCTGTAGATCGGTGATTTTTTTATCACCATTGGATTTTTAATCCAACGGTACTCTGTTTTACAGAGGGCAATCTTTCTTGTTTAGAAAGATTTGAGAAATATTTCCTCTAAATAGAATTTAATTCTGCATCCTGATGATTTATCGTCTCCGTTGGATCTTTGATCCAACGGCTCTGCTTAACAGAGAGTATAATTTAATTCTACTGGGCACCAGCGCTCATGTATTGTGCACGTGGGCGCTACTTAAGATTTTTGTGTGCTTTGCACATTGGCGCCCACGTGAGGAGCACATGCGGTGCCAATATAAGAGGTTTTAACTCTGGCGCGGACGCCTTCGTGGAAGGAACGTGAGGCGGTGCCTCTTGAATTTAGAACAGAGCTTTGCTATTTTATTAGGGGAAACAGGGGTAAAACTCATAAGCTGCAAATGGATCTTCAGAAAGAAGATTGGTGTAGATGGACAGGTTGAAACCTATAAGGCTGGACTTGTTGCAAAAGGATTTCGTCAAATACCTGATTTGGACTTTGATGAAACATTTTCTCCAGTGGCTATGCTCAAATCCATTCGGATCTTTCTTGTCATTGCTGCCTTCCACGATTATGAGATTTGGCAGATGGACGTAAAGACCGCTTTTCTAAACGGAAATTTGGAAGAGTGCGTCTATATGGATCAGCCAGAGGGTTTCATTCGGAGTGGGAGCAGCGGGAAAGTGTGCAACTTGCTTAAATCCATTTATGGATTAAAGCAGGTATCGCGGAGTTGGAACATCTGTTTTGATGAGATGGTCAAAAAATTTGACTTTATCAAAAATCCAGATGAACCATGCATCTATAGTAAGATTGTAGCAAGAACTGTTGTATTCCTCGTCTTGTACGTGGATGACATTGTCTTGATAGGAAATGACATTCCTATACTACAATCAGTCAAATGATTCTTGTCACAAAAGTTCTCCATGAAAGACCTGGGTGATGCCTCCTACATTCTGGAGATCCAGATCTATCGTGATAGATCTAAGAGAATGCTGGAACTTTCTCAGTCCAGGTACATCGACACCATACTAAAGAGATTCAGTATGGAAGATTCAAAGCGTGGCAATCTACCGGCTTGTCACGGAATCGCCCTCTCCAAAGAGATGTCTCCCAAGACTGATTTGGAAAGGGATCGCATGTCTATTATACCATACGCTTCTGCAGTAGGCTCTATAATGTATGCGATATTGTGTACCAGACTAGATGTTGCTAACGCACTAAGCGTGGTAAGACGGAATCAGTCAAACCCTGGGGAGAAGCACTGGATAGCAGTAAAGAACATTCTCAAGTACCTAAGAAGGACTAAGAAGATGTTCTTGGTGTACGGCAGACCTCCAGATCGAGGCCTTTGCTGACACCAGCTTCCAGAGTGACAAGGATAACTCCAAGTCCATATCGGGTTATGTCTTTATCCTCAATGGAGGGACAGTCTGTTGGAAGAGGTCCAAACAGGACACTATTGCTGACTCGACGATGGAAGCGGAGTATATCGCCGCTTGTGACGCCGCAAAAGAAGCAGTCTAGATGAAGAAGTTCTTAACAGAAATTTAGGTGGTTCCGTCCATTGTTGATCCAATACCTCTGTATTATGAAAACAATGGGGCTATAGCTTTAGCGAAGGAACCCGGGTCCCATCAAAAGTTCAGACATATCCTGAGGCGGTATCACCTAATTAGGGAGATCGTGGACCGTCGGGAGATCGAGGTGCGGAGAGTTGCTACGGAGAACAACATAGCAGATCCACTCACAAAGGCCATCCCTCATACGCAGTTCGAGAGGCTATTCGAGATGATTGTTCTGTGATATGCCAACACATGGACTTAGTGCAAGTGAGAGATGTTCTCCACCGAAAGACGCGACAGGGACGTTGGGACATCGGGCTTGAATTTCGATGGCAGATGCTATTTGGTGCTATCTGTCCACCTCTCCAAAGATGCCAAGTTGATTTATGACACCATATATCGAAGGTTTAAACGGATGCGGCCGATATAGCAGACTTCGTCAGATTCCCTCTTGTTGAGGGGTTTTTGATTGTGGGGACGCTCTTCCCTGCAGGCATAAGCCCCTGCAGTTAATTACGCTACCGCATCGGGTAACCACTTTCTCCTTCTCCAGATGGTCATTTCGTGTCGTGGGTATTTGTTTTGTTTTTTTTTGTTGCCCGTGGATTGTATACGGAGACTAATTTATGTTGTTGCCCGTAGGACTTGGATTAGTCCAAATCCGTATTTTCTTAGATTTGGGTTTGGGTTTGAGTTTAAGAATACGTTAGTCTCATTTGAGACTAAGATCAAATTAAATGCTTGTTAAGGATACGTTGGTCTAATTTTAGACTAAGATCAACTTAACAGGATCGTTTAGATCTAAAAAAAGAGTATTTGGACTCAATTGTTTAGTTTAGAGACATCGCGGTCCATTAGTTTAAGGACATTACGGTCCAAGGTTAAGGACATCATAGTCCATGGGCTTAAGGACCCCACAATCCAAGGTTAAGGACATCATAGTTCATGGGTTTAAGGACCCCACAGTCCGAGGTTAAGGACATCATAGTTCATGGGTTTAAGGACCCCACAGTCCGAGGTTAAGGACATCATAGTCCATGGGTTTAAGGACCCCACAGTCTATGGAATGTCTGGTTTTCGGGACCCGTCACCTCTCTGAAGACGTTGAAAAATTACAATGACATGTATCAGATGAGTGAAGAGATGTACCCTTGAACCAGTATTGGTTAGGATCTGTAGTCCAATTTGAGACTAAGATCAAAAATTTATGAGCATATGGGCTCAATTAATCTGAGGTAGGGTTCTGTGGCCACTTTGGGCTGGGCCCATTTAGTTAAAATGTTAAACATTTAACAATGTCGAGCATTGATTTGAACTCTGACAATATTTTTGTCTTTTACTGAATGCTGAGCATTCATCATAGCTTTAGGCTTTATTTATAGAACAATTTATGTTCTTTTAGCGCACACGTGAGGAGCATGTGGCGCGCTTGGCGCTGAGTGCCAGACAATGAGCGCATTGCGCTTCTGTTAAGTAGCACAAACGTGAGGAGCACGTGGCGTGCTTGGCGCTATGCGCCGGACAATGAGCGCAGTGCGCTTCTGATGAAGTAGCGCACACGTGAGGTGCACGTGGCGCGCATGACGCTATGCACCAGATAATGAGCGCATTGCGCTTCTGGTGAATCAGCGCACACCTAAGGAGCACGTGGCGCGCTTGGCGCTGCGCGCCAGACAATGAGCGCAATGCGCTTCTGTTTAAGTTTGGAGCGCTAAGGCTCTGCAGCGCTGTGCGCTAGATTTGGAGCGCTGAGGCGCTCTTCTTTAATTGGAGCGCTAAGGCTCTTTTAGGCAGCTTTGCGCCTTGAGAATTAAATTCTCTATAAGAGACTTTGTCTCATGGATTTAAGAACGAAGTTCTTATTTTTTATAGGAGATGTTTCAATCTCTTATGTTTTTGGTAAAAAGCTCTGCCTTTATGGATCTATGATCCTAAGAAAATTGAATTATTCCCCCTCCCCCTTTATAATGAGATACTATGATCTCTGAAAGACAATTTGTTTTATAGATCTATGATCTGAAGAAGGTTAAGTTCTTCCTCTTCTTTTTAATGATGGGATACTTTGATCTCTTTGTGAAAGACCTTGGTTTTATAAATTTATGATCTTAGAAAAAGAAGTAAATTCTTCTTTTTATATGAGACGATTTCGTCTTTCTATTCCTTTTACCTTGAAGAAAATCTTCTTCTTCTGAGAGCTTGCTAATTGTCTTTGAATTTCTCAAAGTTTATGGGGGGTTCCTCTATTTGTTTTTGTCTATGAGACTTGAAGTCTCAGGTCCTTTTTTACAGTGAAGGTTGATCGGTTAAAGAGATCTTTTCTCTAATTGATTTGGGGTTGTTTCCCCCGTTGGATCTTTGATCCAAGAGCTTCTGATTTACAGAAGGCAATCTTCTTGCTTTTAACAAGATTGGGAAATTTTCCCCCGTTGGAGACATTTAAGTCTTTGACTCTCGGCGCCGGCGCTCTTGGCGCTAGCGCTCTTATGAGGCGCTGCCTCATTACCGACGGTGTCTTTTCACCTTCCTTCTCCGCTTTTCCTGAGTCAAACTTCTCTTTCCCAGATCTTGAAAATAGTTCCATCATGCACAGTATTTTCTGTGTCTAGACTTAAATGTCTCCATTTATAATCTCCTCTCTTATTATTTTTTTTGGAGAATCATTTTGACAGAGAAGAGTTATGGCTTGCAATCGCCCACATGCTCGTCGGCACCCATGGGAGGTGCCTATTGAGGAAATGATTCCTCGTTTTGTTGCGCAGATAATGGATCCTCTTCTTACCGATGCCGAATGCGACACGGTGATGTACGAACTCCTAATTCGTAGGGATTCTCCCCTTCCTATGGGTTCCATTTGGCTGCGGATGATCTTTCGTTCGTACTTGCCGATATTCCTCCTCATCCGACAGAGATGACCTTGGCAACTCTCGATACGGCAGAGGAAAAGATCGAGTGTTTCTATGAGGCACGCTTGATTACTCGGGTTCTGAAGAATTGCTCGATCTATCTACTGGGTCAGATAAGAGCCCGGCGGGCTGTCATGTCCGCTTTTGCTGATGAGCATGGCACTAATCGATGGGGAGCAACTCTTCGCGAAAACCGTCATTTCGACGTGTTGAGAAGGCAGAGAGGGAACTGGAGAATTTTGTATTTTGTTTTGTTAACCCTTATATCTCTGATCCCGTGTTTGGTGATCTCTTTCCCATAGAGTAGTATCAATTTATTTCTCTTATCATTAATCGTTGAACACATGTTCTTCCTTTGATGTGTGCATGTGTGTATATGAATGAGCCTGGTTTCATGCATATCTGTAAATGAAACTTAAGTCAGCATAAACAGGAACAAATAGCTCTTGGCCAAAGATTTTGGCGGGAATAAATGCCCCCCGCTACTTTTCCGACGTAAGTATGTACGTGGATGAAGTAGTGCAGAGTAATTCATAGCGTATGACCAGTTTCGGGTTGGTATATAACTTTCAGAATCTTGATCTGAGAAGATAACGAGCGGACACAAGCGTCGTCATTTATCATTGACTCAAATCTCGACCCTTAAGGGATATAGTCGCAAACCCTCTGCTCCATGAGCCGCACCTTTCTATTTCTTTATGTCTTACTCTGGCGTGAAGTAGTTTATATGCTCGTGAGTGACTTCTCCATTTCAATGGCATGTAGCTTTAGCAAGTGTGGCCCATAGATGGTAGATAGCTGTTCATCTTGGACTCTTTACAGGGTAGCGATGGCTTAGAAAACAGGTTCAGATCTGCTGCCTAAGACTTTTCAACTTTATGAGTCGTAAGGGTCTCATAAAGACTTTTCTCCCTACGAGTTGAGAGGATCTCGTAGGTGTATTTTCTCCTTAGGAATCGTGAGGATTCCTAAGTGTGCTTTCTCTTGAGAGTCGTAAGGATCTCACAAGAGAATTTTCCTTCTTACAAGTCGAGATGACTTGTAAGTGGTTGTTTCCCTCCTTGTCGAGATTCGACTTTGGAGAGTGTAGTCCATGAATAGTATGCAATAGTCCATCTTGGACCGACTTGTAGGGCCCCAGTGCTTAGGAAACAGGTCCTTATCCCCATTGCTTAAGGCTCTTCCCTGCGAGTCGAGACGAATCAAGAAGTTCTCGCAAGGTTTTCCTAACGTGACAGTTAACTCCTGCTAATAGAAGTTCGTTAGGGTCTGTTGTTTACCTCAATCAGAGCAAAGCTCTGTTTAAATTCCAAGGGGGGAAAAGAAGCAATACTTCTGTTTTTCTCCAATCAGAGCAAAGCTCTGTCTTGAAAATTAAAAATAAAATTAAAGTTAAAATAAATGAAGTAGCGTACTCTATAAGAGCAAAGCTCTGGAGAAGAGAGAGAGAGAGAGAGAAAACTGCACTGCGCTGCGCAGTGCGCACCTGGCAGTGCGCGCAGCTGCGCGCTGCGCAGTAAAAAAATTTTAAAAAAAATTAAAAAAAAATAAATTAAAAAAAAAATAAATAAAAATTATTTTATTGTGCGACACGTGTCTGCGCAGTTGCGCAAACGCTGCACGACACGTGTCACGCGCTGAGGAGTTATGCAAAAACCAGAATAAAGATTTGAGGAAATCTTTTCTGTTTTGGTTAAAACAATAAGATTTCTTCTGTAAAACAGCCCTTCGGATTAAAGATCCAACGGTGGGGAAAATTCCCCAAATCACTTATAGAATGATCTCTTTAACAAACTTTAACTAATTTATGGGCACTATAAAAAGGACCCTAGACCTCATTTCAAAGAAGAGGAAGATCTGGCTAAAAAAAAAAAGAGAAGAGAACTCTTGAGAACTCTTGAAGAATAAAAAAAAAGGTAAAAACCTTTTAAAGAAGAGAGATTTCTCTTGTGAACAAGATCATGGATCTTCAATAAATAAATAAATAAATAAAATAAAAATAGTGCCTTGCACTTGTTTTATGAACCATCGGTTCTTGAACCTAAAAGGTTCTTAAATTAATAATGCTTTGCACTTTCATGATTGGTTCCCTGAGACGAGAAAAACAAGAAAAAACTTGTTTTTTCTTAGATCTAAATCAAATAGTGCCTTGCACTTGTTTTATGAACCATCGGTTCTTGAACCTAAAAGGTTCTTAAATTAATAGTGCTTTGCACTTTCATGATTGGTTCCCTAAGACGAGAAAAACAAGAAAAAACTTGTTTTTTCTTAGATCTAAATCAAATAGTGCCTTGTACTTGTTTTATGAACCATCGGTTCTTGAACCTAAAAGGTTCTTAAATTAATAGTGCTTTGCACTTTCATGATTGGTTCTCTGAGATGAGAAAAACAAGAAAAAACTTGCTTTTTCTTAGATCTAAATCAAATAGTGCCTTGCACTTGTTTTATGAACCATCGGTTCTTGAACCTAAAAGGTTCTTAAATTAATAGTGCTTTGCACCTTTATGAACTTCTGGTTCTCTGAGATAAGAAAAATAAGAAAAAACTTGTTTTTTCTTAGATCTAAATCAAATAGTGCTTTGCACTTCTTTTTTTGAACCATCGGTTCTTGAATCTAAAAGATTCTCAAATTAACAGTGCTTTGCACAAATGCAATGCATTACTAAAAGGGCCAGGCCCAAATAAAAATGACCTGACAGGCCAAAATAAATTGCAAGGCAATAAATGGGCAGAGCCCAAATAAATTGATGCTTTGCATCCTTTATACAAGGGCAGAGCCCAAATAAAATTGATGCCTTGCATCATTCCTAAAAGGGCAGAGCCTAAAACAAATTGATGCTCTGCATCCTTTCTGGGCAAAGCCCAAATAAAAATAAAAAAAGAAATACAATGCAATGCAAAAGCAAATAAAATGTTGAACATTTCAACTGGACTTAGCCCAATTTTGGCCATAAGTCCTTAAATTAAATTGACTGAGCAAAATTGCTCTTCTAAATCAATTTACATCCGGTTCGAGGGTACATCTCCGAACTCCTTTGACATCCGTCGTTGTAATTCCTCAACGACGTCAAAGAGGTGACGGGTCCCAACGACCACACATCGATACGGACTGCGGGGTCCTTAAACTCGTGGACCGAAACGTCCTTAAACTAATATCGGACCGAAACGTCCGTAAACTAATATCGGACCGAAACGTCCCTAAACTAATATCGGACCGAAACGTCCTTAAACTAATATTAGACCACCACGTCCCTAAACTGGCGACGGACCACCACGTCCCTAAACTGGAACATGGACCACTATGTCCCTAAACTGGAACAATAGAGCCCAAATGCTCTTTTGTCGGATCTAAACGATCCCGTTAAGTTGATCTTAGTCTCAAACAGGACTAACGTATCCTTGACGAACGTTTAAGTCGATCTTAGCCGCAACGCGACTAAGGCATCCTTAAACTAAAAACACCAAACCCAAATCTAAGTAAATACGGATTTGGACTAATCCACGTCCTACGGGCGACGGTATTACTCAGTCTCCGTATACAATCCACGGGCAACCACAAACAAAACAAACACCCACGACACGAAGTGAAATTCTGGAGAAGGAGAAAGTTGTTACCGCGAAGCGGTAGCGTAATTAACTGCAGGGGCTTGCGCCTGCAGGAAAGAGCGTCCCCACAATCAAAAACCCCTCTAGCGAGGGGGAATCTGACAAAGTCTGCTACATCGGCCGCATCCGTCTAAACCTTCGATACACGGTGCCATAAATCAACTTGGCATCTTCGGAGAGGTGGACGGATAAAACCAAATAGCATCTGCCCCGAATCTCAGCGTCAGGCCATCGCGGTCCTGTGCGCCGCCTTTCGGAGGGGAACAGATTCTGGCACACCCGGTGGGACCTCTTCCTCTTTCCACTCCACACTTCGTGTGTCGTGTTCGCGAACAAATCGCGGTTTGCTGTGATTGCCTGTGGATTCAAGGTACTAAGATTTGGTGTCTTGCTTTATGCAGAAAACAGAAAATCGATGGCTTCGAACTGCACCGCCCGCACCGATAACTCTCGCTCCGTCATTGCTGGAGGAGTGACTTATGGGCCCCAAGCGGCCTCCCTTTTCAAAATGCCGGTGGAGCAGATGGCTCAAGCCACCACTGGACTATTTTTTGGGACCATGCTCCCACCAATGAGCTTCAACGCCCCAATGACATTGCAAGAAGCTCCAAAGAAGTCGGTCTTCGATCGACTTACCACTGCCGCGACCCCTCTCAATGGGTCGTCCAACTCCACTGCTTCAGTTTTTAACAGACTAGGCCAGAGCTCTAACAGGCTCATGAAGAAGCCTGCCATACCAGAAGGCGTTATCCCGAAGCGGATAGCCATTCCAACTCCCGTTCCTGGCAAAATCACCAAGGTTGCTCCCCATGTTCAGAAGTCCGCTTCTGACAAGTTGGCCATCCCCATTCAACGGACGTCGATCTTTAAAAAGCTGGTACCAGTATATTCTGACCAACACAGGGGGCATGAGGAGGTCACCCCTATAGTGGAAACAACTCCATCAGCACGACATGCCCGACGTCGCCACTGGCGTCGAGTAAGGAAGGTTGAGGGTAACTCCCCCTCTGGGATAACTCCATCAGCTCCGATGGTGAGGATCGATGCTGCTGTTCCAACCAAGAACAGGTTTGAACTGCTCAACAAGGTGCGCAGAAACTCTCCTACTGCGATGTTGAAACGAACTCCTTCACCTGTGGAGAATACTCCAGAGAAGAAGTTAGAGCAGCCCCCTCAGCGGCTGTCCTCTAAAATTTACAAAGTCTGGCGACAGGTCCAAGAGTCGGTGATCGATCAAGACTGTCTCCGACGACAGAAAAAGATGAAGGTTCGGCAGGGGAAGGATTACTCTGTCAAACCACAAAAAGTAAAAGCTACTTGGGTGCCCACTATAACGGCTCCCTTAACTCCAATCACTCAAAAAAGGAGGCCACAAAAAGCCCCTGTGAACATGGCGAAGCATAAAAGCGCCGAACACAAACGCCCCAAGTCTGGGGGCATGGTGGTGCACACTGTTTATATGGCTTCTGGAAAGGAGGAAAGCCGCACTTCTACGGGCCTCCGACCGCTCACCCGATCCGTGACGAAAGCCCAGGAGCAACAACAAAAGCTTCAGGAAATGATGACTACAATGGCTGCACTCACTGAGACAAAAGAAAGCTCTGAAACGTCTTCGGATGAGCGTCAAGAACAAGAAACCGACGCTGACTTTTTACGCAGAGTCCTCGAAAAGAGGGACAAAGAAGCTGCAGAGCAAGCGGCTAACATAAAACAGATGGCGCTCCTCTTCCAAGATATGGTAGGGATGATGTTACAGCCGGACCCTCCTGCTGAAGATCCTCCAGTCATCCTTGAAGACGACAGGGGAGAAACGTCAAATCCTCCGCCGGCTCTGTCAACAGCTAAGGAGGAGGCAATCTCCAAAATTGACCTAGACGAATATATAGCTCAGCAAATCCGAATTCATCAGGCGAATGAAGCGGCTGGGCAAATTGTTAGAACCGGACGACCGTATCCGAGCTGGTATGACCAAATCAGTTACCCGCCAGGATATACGATCCCTAAATTCCACGTATATAAAGGGACAGGGAATCCGCATCAGCATGTCGCTCAATTCAGGGCCTTATGCGGCAATACTGGAGGAGATGACAAATTGTTGCTACGTCAATTCGTCGGCAGCTTAGCAGAAACAGCCTTTGAATGGTATTCGGAGCTACCTAACGACTCTGTCAAAACATTTGCAGAGATGGAACTGCTGTTTACACAAAGATTCGCGAGTGCTAGTGAAGCACCCCGATAACAGCACTAATAAATGCCAGGATAAGGCCAAGCGAAACGTGGGTTCAATACGCAACACAATGGCGGAACCTATGGTCGAAATGCGAACAACGCATAGAAGAGGCACCTGCGGTAGGCATGTTTGTGGGAACTCTCGATCCGCAGGCGACCATCTCGCAATTCATGATGTTCTTCAGGCCGACCACCTTCCAGGCCTTGATCGACAAATTAGCCCAAATGGACCAGATAGGCCATAAGCCGTCTCCTCCAAGACCCGAACCCCGAAATGAGAAAGGAAAAGCGATCATCGTCGCCAATGCTCAACAACAGTCGAGCAACTCAAAGCCGGTCGTTCGCCAAAACAACGTGCGTCCACGCCCATCTCTCGAAGAGAGGCTAGGATGTCCTTACTCGTTTCCTCAGAATAAAACGAGAAGACTGTTTGAGCTGGCAGTGCGTAACAGACTCATCAATCTGCCGAGTCCAAAGCGTCTGTCGCAGCCAGGCGATCTTAATAATCCCAATTATTTCCCTTACCACCAAACGGTAAGTCACCCGATTGAGGATTGTTTCGTCTTTAAGGGATGGATCGAGGATCAATACCTGCAAGGCAAGTTCGCGCTGTCTGAAAGCTGGAAGGTAAACCCACCACAGCCGCACTCTCCAAAGAAAACGGACACGCCGGGGGCAGCTTGTTCTTTAGTCAAGGATGAAAACAATGGAGAAAACTCATCGGATGAATCCGAAGACTACGCAGCGACTTGTCATATGATTTCTCATTCACTGACGGATGATAAAGAGGCTCCTTGCGCTGAGAAACCAATGGCGAATCCTGAGCCGGAGATTCTACAGCCATCAGACGAGTTGATCGATGTCTTCCTAAGTGAAATTCGTCTGAAAGCAAAAGCCAATCAAGAGCATGAAATGGCCATACTGGAAAGAACCAAGGTATTCCCGTCAAATCAAAAGCCATACACTGCGGGTAAAAACAAATTCAAGACGAGGAAACGGTTCGCCAAAGCTCTATCAGTAGGAATGAAGCTACCGCCCTCTGAAGAAAATTCTTTCTCTGAGGTAGAGATGCACCCTAACTTCTGTTTATATCATCAGAAGATCATACATCCTACCGAAGACTGCGAATCCTTTAACTGTTGGTGGCAAGGGTATGTCGCTCAAAAGCGACACTTCGACAGGACAAAGTGCGAAGCTTGTGGACATCGGAAAAATGCGATAGATGAGCGCAAAAGAGCCGCCGCCGACGTCATATAGCCGACTTCAAGGGATCACAAATTATCACCTTTGGAAGCGACTCTGACGAAGAAGCTACCCCCAACTCTTCCCTCGGGGAATCTATTTCAAAAATAAAGGAATTGAGAAGCTTGGAGAACGTTCAGCCGTGCAATCGCATGCTACTCGGAAAAAATCTCGGCCCCGTAAACAAAGGATCGAACAAAAAGGATAAAGGAAAAAGAAAAACGGCCCTCGTCGCCAGCACTCAACAACAATCAGGTGACCCTAGGCCGGTTGCTCTCCAAAGCAACAAGCGGCAACCCCTCCAGGAAAAGTTGAAACGTCCTTACTCGTTTCCGCAAGATAAAACAAGGGGACTGTTCGAGTTGGCAGTGTGTGACAGACTCATCAATCTGCCGAGTCCAAAACGTCCGTTGCGGCCAGGCGATATTAATAATCCTAATTATTGCCCTTACCACCAAACGGTAGGTCATCTGATCGAGGATTGCTACGTCTTCAAGAACTGGGTTGAAGACCAATACCAACAGGGCAAGTTCGCGTTGTCCGAAATTTAGAAGATGAACCCGCCACAACCGCATGCTCCGAAAAATATGGACACGCCGGGGGAATCATGCTCATTCATAGAAAAAGCCTAACGGACCACTACGTCCTAAAACTGGATAACGGACCGAAACGTCCTTAAATTAACAACGGACCGAAACGTCCTTAAACTAACGGCGGACCGCAATGTCCTAAAACTTGTAAATGACCGAAACGTCGTTAAACTACTCCCAACCCGCAGCATCTTCAGGCTGACGTTAAAAAAAAAATAACGGTATGTCCACAAGCAAAATGGGCACGGATGAAAACCCGAAGGGGCTCCGTGAGTAAAAACAGCAGGGCTACCGGCGAGTGTTCGTGAAAACCCGAAAGGGCGCGACCTCGTTTAAAAAAAAAATAAGAAAAAGAAAAGAAAAGAAAAAAAAAGGAAAAAAAAAGAGAATAAAAAAAACGGTATGTCCACAAGCAAAATGGGCACGGATGAAAACCCGAAAGGGCTCCGTGAGTAAAAACAGCAGGGCTACCGGCGAGTGTTTGTGAAAACCTGAAAGGGCGCAACCTCGTTAAGAAACACTTGTAGGGTCCTCTCGACCCTGTAAGGAGAAACCACCTGCGTGAGATCCTTACGACTCACAAAGGAACAACACACTTAGGTATCCCCACGATTCCGAAGGAGAAAATACACTTGCGAGATCCTCACGACTCGTAAGGAGAACTCTCTTATCGGACCCTTACGGCTCATAAGATTTGAAAGTCTTAATTTGCAGAAACCTTAACCTGCTCTTAAGCAGCCCCCACAACCTTCGATATTGCCCTACAAGCGGCTCATATTGACCCTTGTATACAATCCACGGGCACGAATAAATATTTCCCTAACAAAGTCCCATCCGTGACTAGGGATATGCTTGTACAGCAAACAACACTTGTAAGTCCTCTCGACTTATAAGGAGAAAACCCTTTTGTAAGATCCTTACGACTTACAAGAGAACATGCACTTAGGAATCCTCACGATTCCCAAGGAGAAAACACACCTACAAGATCCTCACGACTTGTAGGGAGAAATACCTTTGTGAGACCCTTACGGCTCATGAAGTCAAAAGCCTTAGCCGACAGGACCCTTAATCCTGTTTACTAAGCCACCTTTGTTCGGGATCGACAGAGGCAAATGATGATTCGCTCCTGGCAATATTCCAGTTGTAGCGATGCTGATGCCTAGACCGGTATCAAATTCCAAGTCCTTTTAGAGGCAAATGATGATTCGCTCCTGGCAATATTCCAGTTGTAGCGATGCTGATGCCTAAATCGGTATCAAATTCCAAGTCCTTTCATGGCAGATGATGATTCGCTCCTGGCAATATCCCAGTTGCAGCGATGCTGATGCCTAGACCGGTATCAAATTCCAAGTCCTTTTACGGCAAATGATGATTCGCTCCTGGCAATATTCCAGTCGCAGCGATGCTGATGCCAAGATTGGTATCAGATCCCAAAACCCCTACTCAAAAAAAAAAAAAATCAGCGAGCCCCAAGAAAAAAATGCATACGAAATAGCCGAAATGATGGGGCAACTTGCAAACAAAATCAGCAAGTAAAAATGTATGCATGCAAAAAGCCGAAATGATTGGGCAACTCGCAATAAAAAACAGCAAGTAAAAATAAAGTAAACAGCCGAAATGATTGGGCACCGCGAAAAATAGCCGAAATGATTGGGCAATCGCGACCTTCGCGATATAAAAGCTGAAATGATAGAGCATCGCGGAAAGAATAAAAAAATGAAAGAATGAAATTTTTTGCCCTACATGTGAAATCACATCGATCCCTGTATACAATCCAGGGGCACAGATAAAAAGAGAACAATACCTTCCCAACAGGCTCCACCAGAAAGCGAAGCCAAATCTCGACGGTTCATAGATGACCTAGAGACAATCTCGACATTTGTCGCCATATTGCAAATACGATGTCAACAAACGGAGCAAAGGAAGGTCCCTAGCTTCAGGGTCTCGACGTCAATATCGACAACTTAGAGATCACCAACGGCGTTTCTCCTCACTCCAACCAGATGCAGATGTGACGTCAACAACCGACCCCAGAGTCGCAACGAAACGGAACTATGACAAAGTCCCTAGTTCCAAATCTCAATAGCCACATCTACAGCCTGGAGACCAACAACGGTGTGCCTCCTCATTCCAACAAGACACAGATGTTATACCATCAAACGGAGCGATGGCAAAATCCCAACTCCATCTCGGCATTCGTCTCGTTACAGCAGACGCAATGTCAACAACGGCATTCCTTCGCAGTCCAGCAGGATGTAGAAGCAACGTCAACAAGAGACCCCATGGTCGAAACAAACGAAGCGAAGGCCAAATTCCTTCGGACGTGACAAAGCAAACGAAGCGAAGGCCACATTCCTAGCTTCAACGTCTTTACGGTAACTCACATAAAACCGGAAAGACAATCGGAGATCATCTCGCACCAGCACAGAGTGGTCACCACATTGACGTTCGTCTCGATACAGCAGACGAAATGTCAACCCCAGCGTTCTTCCTCCAGCAGGGATTTGGACGTGACAAAGCAAACGAAGCGAAGGCCAAATTCCTAGCTTCAACATCTTGACGGTAAGTCATATAAAACTGGAAAGACAAACAAAAATCATCCCACATGGAGTGGTCACCACTACGACATTCGTCTCGATACAGCAGACGAAATGTCACTACAGCATCCTTCCTCCAACAGGATCCGGACACACCAAAGAAAACGAAGCGAAGGCCAAATTCCTAGCTTCAGGGTCTTGACGGCAAAGTTATATAAAACCGAAAAGACAATCGGAGACCATCTCGCACCAGCACAGAATGGTCACCACCTCGACGTCCGTCTCGATACAGCAGACGAGATGTCACCCTAACGTTCGTCTCGACATAGCATACACAACGTCATTAAACGAATGGAGCCACGGCAAAATCCCTAGTTCCAAACCTCGGCGGTTCACCAGCAACCTAGAGACAACCTCGACGTCTGTCTCGATACAGCAGACGAGATGTCACCCCAACGTTCGTCTCGACACAGCAGACGCAACGTCATCAAACGAACGGAGCCACGGCAAAATCCCTAGTTCCCACCGCAACATTCGTCTCGATACAGCAGACGCAATGCCAGCAAACGAAGCAAAGGCCAAATTCCTAGCTTCAGGGTCTTGACGGCAACTCATATAAAGCCCGAAAGACTATCGGAGATCATCCCACACCAGCGCGGAGTGGTTATGACTCATCGGGGCTCTCCAAAACGAGCCTAACCTCAAGTAAAAAGCGGCATGGCAAATTCCTAGCGCTTGCTCTTCCGACGGTCAAACTGCCAAGGAGGATTGCTTGAAGACGTCTTGTCCAGCCCCCGAAAAGATCAGAGACACGGCAGTCGCAGGGCTACTCGAACAGCACAAATGCCTATCGAGGACTATATCAGCTTATGGACGGTACGATGGCCAAAACCCTAAGTACCACCAACCTTAACGGGCTTCTGTCGTAAAGAACAGAGGTTAAATGGGACGTTAAGATGTTCTTGCGAGAAACGTTCGATTCGTCTCGACTTGTGAAAAATTGTCGAGGCGGCTCGACTCGTGGGATGAAGCCTTAGGCAGTGGGCATAAAAGAAGCCTGTTTCCTAAGCATTGGGACCCTGCGAGTTGGCCCAAAACGGTCTCTTGCATACCATCCACGGGTCTCTCTCTCCAACATCGAATTTCGACAAGGAGGGAAACAGCCGCTTACAAGTTCTCTCGACTCGTAAGAGGGAAAAATTCTCCTGTAGGATCCTTACGACTTATAAGAGAAAACCACACTGAGGAATCCTCACGATTCCTAAGGAGAAAAACCCACCTACGAGATCCTCTCGATCCGTAGGGAGAAAAGTCTCTATGAGACCCTCACGGCTCATAGAGTTGAAAAGTCTTAGGCAGCAGATCTGAACCTGCGGCCTAAGCCCTCGCTATCTCATGAAGAAATCAAGAAGCTTACTCTATTACCTGCTAATTGTGACGACATACTGAGAAAGAGGAAAAGCAACAGAAAGAGCACCCGATTTACGTTTGATCAAGCGTTCAGGACGTATTTATTCATGCATGGGCAAAAAGACTCAGGACAAAGATATATAATAAAGACAAGCTGAGATAAAAAAATTTCCATTAATATTGCCCGAAGTTCTTACAGTCATAAAAACAATAAACGAAAGTTACAATGGAATAACCTCAGATCCAGGGCATGGATTGGGGAATTCAAAAGCGATCCTATCTATGACTTTCCAAGCCTCGCGGACCATCCTAGTGTGCTTCCTTTCGCGAGCACAAGCGTCAGGGTCCCTCTCGATGTCTTCCATCCCCCGATAAGCAGCGAGTATGGCAGACTGTTGAAAGACCTTGTGCAAGAGGTCGATAAGACTGTCTCGCTGTCTCTTCGAGATAAAATTCAGTAGGTACACAGAGTGCACCTTGTCTTCAGCGGCATCCAACGCCCTAAGCGGCACGCCGGAACAGAATAGGGGAAGCGCTTCCTAGATAGCTCCCACGATAAGTTTAAGAAGAGAGGAACGGCGGGAAAGCAGTGGACCATTGTATGCGTCGAAGCGACTCATTATTTCAGCACACCCCTCGTTTGTGAACTCCCGATTTTGAGAGCGGCCAAGTCGGCGGATGTCCTCATGAGAGATAATTTCGTTAAGAGCGTACATGTGGGCGTTCATTGTTCCTGTGAAAGAGAATCAACAGAATTATCAGGAAGACTGATTAAGCAAAACGATATAATGCACTGAGGAATAAAATGCCATCTTTAAGTTCCAAGATCCATGAAGAATTCTTAAGAGTTCTTCTATATGATTTAGGAGAAGCAAAGCTCCATTAATCAATTAAGAAAATCCAAGGAAAATCTTTAAGAGAGCAGAGCTCTATGGAACCCTAGTAGGGTCTCCTTTAGTTCTCTTTAGATCCCTTTAAGACCTGTAGAGCAAAGCTCTGCTAAGTGAAACCCTAAATAGGTTTCCTTTAGATCAGGGATGTATTGAGAGCGAGGCTCTATCAATGAAAATTAATTTAATTTAATTTAATCCAAATTAAAATTTTCACCTAAAAGTTTTAAGAATTTAACTCTTAAATTTCTTGAAAATAAAGAGCAGGGCTCTGAGTTCTGAAAATAAAATTTTAGAAATGAGAATCATCTAAGAGACCAAAGGTCCTATTTATAGACATCAAGTGCCCTTTCAGCTTCCAGGAGATGGCGCGACGGTTCGGAGTCTGCCACCGCTGTGCTCACGTTAGGAGGCCACGTAAGCGCAACGGGGGGGGCATTTGTTTACCTCAATCAGAGCAAAGCTCTGTTTAAATTCCAAGGGGGGAAAAGAAGCAATACTTCTGTTTTTCTCCAATCAGAGCAAAGCTCTGTCTTGAAAATTAAAAATAAAATTAATGTTAAAATAAATGAAGTAGCGTACTCTATAAGAGCAAAGCTCTGGAGAAGAGAGAGAGAGAGAGAGAGAGAAAACTGCACTGCGCTGCGCAGTGCACACCTACGCAGTGCGCGCGCTGCGCAGTAAAAAAATTTAAAAAAAATTAAAAAAATAAATAAATAAATTTAAAAAAAAAAAATTATTGCGCGACACGTGTCTGCGCAGTTGCGCAAACGCTGCACGACACGTGTCACGCGCTGAGGAGTTATGCAAAAACCAAAATAAAGATTTGAGGAAATCTTTTCTGTTTTTGTTAAAACAATAAGATTTCTTCTGTAAAACAGCCCTTTGGATTAAAGATCCAACGGTGGGGAAAATTCCCCAAATCACTTAGAGAATGATCTCTTTAACAAACTTTAACTAATTTATGGGCACTATAAAAAGGACCCTAGACCTCATTTCAAAGAAGAGGAAGATCTGGCTAAAAAAAAAGAGAAGAGAACTCTTGAGAACTCTTGAAGAATAAAAAAAAAGGTAAAACCTTTGAAAGAAGAGAGATTTCTCTTGTGAACAAGATCATGGATCTTCAATAAATAAATAAATAAATAAATAAAATAAAAATAAAAATAGTGCCTTGCACTTGTTTTATGAACCATCGGTTCTTGAACCTAAAAGGTTCTTAAATTAATAGTGCTTTGCACTTTCATGATTGGTTCCCTGAGACGAGAAAAACAAGAAAAAACTTGTTTTTTCTTAGATCTAAATCAAATAGTGCCTTGCACTTATTTTATGAACCATCGGTTCTTGAACCTAAAAGGTTCTTAAATTAATAGTGCTTTGCACTTTCATGATTGGTTCTCTGAGATGAGAAAAACAAGAAAAAACTTGCTTTTTCTTAGATCTAAATCAAATAGTGCCTTGCACTTGTTTTATAAACCATCGGTTCTTGAACCTAAAAGGTTCTTAAATTAATAATGCTTTGCACTTTTATGAACTTCTGGTTCTCTGAGATAAGAAAAACAAAAAAAACTTGTTTTTTCTTAGATCTAAATCAAATAGTGCTTCGCACTTCTTTTTTTGAACCATCGGTTCTTGAATCTAAAAGATTCTCAAATTAACAGTGCTTTGCACAAATGCAATGCATTACTAAAAGGGCCAGGCCCAAATCAAAATGACCTGACAGGCCAAAATAAATTGCAAGGCAATAAATGGGCAGAGCCCAAATAAATTGATGCTTTGCATCCTTTATACAAGGGCAGAGCCCAAATAAAATTGATACCTTGCATCATTCCTAAAAAGGCAGAGCCCAAAACAAATTGATGCTCTGCATCCTTTCTGGGCAAAGACCAAATAAAAATAAAAAAAGAAATACAATGCAATGCAAAAGCAAATAAAATGTTGAACATTTCAACTGGACTTAGCCCAATTTTGGCCATAAGTCCTTAAATTAAATTGACTGAGCAAAATTGCTCTTCTAAATCAATTTACATCCGGTTTGAGGGTACATCTCCGAACTCCTTTGACATCCGTCGTTGTAATTCCTCAACGACGTCAAAGAGGTGACGGGTCCCAACGACCACACATCGATACGGACTGCGGGGTCCTTAAACTCGTGGACCGAAACGTCCTTAAACTAATATCGGACCGAAACGTCCCTAAACTAATATCGGACCGAAACGTCCTTAAACTAATATTAGACCACCACGTCCCTAAACTGGCGACGGACCACCACGTCCCTAAACTGGAACATGGACCACTATGTCCCTAAACTGGAACAATAGAGCCCAAATGCTCTTTTGTCGGATCTAAACGATCCCGTTAAGTTGATCTTAGTCTCAAACAGGACTAACGTATCCTTGACGAACGTTTAAGTCGATCTTAGCCGCAACGCGACTAAGGCATCCTTAAACTAAAAACACCAAACCCAAATCTAAGTAAATACGGATTTGGACTAATCCACGTCCTACGGGCGACGGTATTACTCAGTCTCCGTATACAATCCATGGGCAACCACAAACAAAACAAACACCCACGACACGAAGTGAAATTCTGGAGAAGGAGAAAGTTGTTACCGCGAAGCGGTAGCGTAATTAACTGCAGGGGCTTGCGCCTGCAGGGAAGAGCGTCCCCACAATCAAAAACCCCTCTAGCGAGGGGGAATCTGACAAAGTCTGCTACATCGGCCGCATCCGTCTAAACCTTCGATACACGGTGCCATAAATCAACTTGGCATCTTCGGAGAGGTGGACGGATAAAACCAAATAGCATCTGCCCCGAATCTCAGCGTCAGGCCATCGCGGTCCTGTGCGCCGCCTTTCGGAGGGGAACATCTGTGGTACTAGGGTTTTTTACCCGTCGCACCATCGCGTTGGCTGGTGTATTCCTCGATACGCGATCTCGCTGTTCAAGTAGCCCCGCGACTGTCGTGTCTCTGATCCCTTCGGGGGCTGGACAAGACGTCTTCAAGCAATCTTCCAGGTGATATTACCGTCGAAAAAGCAAGCGTTAGGGTATTCCATGTCGCTTTTTACTTGAGGTTAGGCTCAATTTGGGAGCCCCGATGAGTCATGACCACTCTGCGCTGGTGTGGGATGATCTCCGATAGTTTTTCAGGTTTTATATGAGTTGTCGTTAAGACCCTGAAGCTAGGAATATTGCCTTCGCTTCGTTTTCTGGCATTGCATCTGCTGTATCGAGACGAATGTCGCGGTTGTCTCTAGGTTGTTGGTGAACCGTCGAGGTTTGGAACTAGGGACTTTACCATGGCTCCGTTGTTGGTGTTGCGTCTGCATCCTGTTGGAGGAAGAACGCTGGGGTGACATCGCATCTGCTGTATCGAGACGAATGTCGATGTGGTCTCTAGGTTGTTGGTGAACCGTCGAGACTTGGAACTAGGGACTTTGCCATGGCTCCATTGTTGATTGTCACGTCTGAATCCCACTGGAATGAGGAGGAACGCTGTTGTGGGTCTCCAGACTATACATGTGGCCGTCGAGACTTGGAACTAGGGACTCTGCCATGGCTCTGTTTTGCTGACGTTGTATATTCCTACAGAAACACTGATTTCTCTGTGGGTTGACGCGAATCGAGATGCTCTCGTCAAGGATACTGATTTCCTTAAATCGAGGTTTTTGCCAAGGATGCTGATTTCCTCGGAGTTGAGACGAAACGAGGTATTCCTGCAAAGACATTGATTTCTCTGCGGGTCGACGCGAATCGAGATGCTCTCGTCAAGAACGCTGATTTCCCTGAATCGAGGTTTTGCCAAGGACACTGATTTCCTCGGAGTTGAGACGAATCGAGGTATTCCTGCAAAGACACTGATTTCCTTGCGGGTCGACGCGAATCGAGATGCTCTCGCCAAGGACGCTGATTTCCCTGAATCGAGGTATTTGCCAAGGACACTGATTTCCTCGGAGTTGAGACGAATCGAGGTTTTCCTGCAAAGACACTGATTTCCTTGCGGGTCGGTGCGAATCGAGATGCTCTCGTCAAGGACGCTGATTTCCCTTAATCGAGGTATTTGCCAAGGACACTGATTTCCTCAGAGTTGAGACTAATCGAGGTTTTCCTGCAAAGACACTGATTTCCTTGCGGGTCGACGCGAATCGAGATGCTCTCGTCAAGGACGCTGATTTCCCTTAATCGAGGTATTTACCAAGGACACTAATTTCCTCGGAGTTTAGACGAATCGAGAGATTCCTGCAAAGACACTGATTTTCTTGCGGGTCGATGCGAATCGAGATGCTCTCGTTAAGGACGTTGATTTCCCTGAATCGAGGTTTTTTCCAAGGACGCTGATTTCCTCGGAGTTGAGACGAATCGAGGTATTCCTGCAAAGACACTGATTTCTCTGCGGGTCGATGCGAATCGAGATACTCTCGTCAAGGACGTTGATTTCCCTGAATCGAGTTTTTTGCCAAGGACGCTGATTTCCTCGGAGTTGAGACGAATCGAGGTATTCCTGCAAAGACGCTGATTTCTCTGTAGGTCGATACGAATCGAGATGCTCTCGTCAAAGACGCTGATTTCCCTGAATCGAGGTATTTGCCAAGGATACTGATTTTCTCGGAGTTGAGACGAATCGAGGTATTCCTGCAAAGACGCTGACTTCTCTACGGGTCGATGCGAATCGAGATGCTCTCGTCAAGCACGTTGATTTCCCTGAATCAAGATTTTTGCCAAGGACGCTGATTTCCCTAGGGTCGGTTGACTTATTTTCGAAACGGAGCGTTGATCCGGCGGGGAAGTCATTGGTTGACTCTAGGTTGTCTGCGAACCGTAAAGTCTTGGAACGGGGGATTTTGCCACGTCTCCGATTAGCGGTGTCGCATCTGTGTCCTGCTGAAGTGAGGAGAAGCGCCGTTGGTGATCTCTAGACTGTCTGTGAACCGTCGAGATTTGGAACTAGGGGACTTTGCCATGGTTCCGGGGTAGTCTCTAGGCTGTCTGTGAAACATCGAGATTTGGAACTAGGGACTTTGTCGTGGCTACGAGATTGATTGTCGTGTCCGAATCCTGTCGGGACGAGGAGGAACGCTGTTGTGGGTCTCTAGGCTGTAAATGTGGCCGTCGAAACTTGGCTCTCTTTCTGATAGAGCCTGGTGGGATGATATGGTTCCCTCTTTGTTTGTGCCCTTGGATTGTATACAGGGATCGATGTGATCTCACCTGTAGGGCAAAAGTTTCATTCTTTCATTTTTTTAATTTCTTTCTACGATGCTCTATCATTTCAGCTTTTATATCGCGAAAGTCGCGATTGCCTAATCATTTCGGCTATTTTTCTTCTTTTTTTTACCCGCTACTTTTTATTGCAAGTTGCCCAATCATTTCGGCTGTTTTTGTATGCATACATTTTTACTTGCTGATTTTGTTGCAAATTGCCCCATCATTTCAGCTATTTCATATGCATTTGTGGCTCGCTGACTTTTTGCTGCGAGTTTGGGATTTGATACCGATTTAGGCATCAGCATCGCTACAACTGGGATATTGCTAGGAGTGAATCATCATTTGCCTCTGTCGATGTCGAACAAAGGTGGACAGGGTTAAGATCCTGTCGACTAAGGCTTTTGACTTCATGAGCCGTAAGAGTCTCATAAAGGTGTTTCTCCCTACGAGTCGTGAGGATCTCGTAAGTGTGTTTTCTCCTTAAGAATCGTGAGGAGTCTTAAGTATATGGTCTCTTATAAGTCGTAAGGATCTTAGAAGAGTGTTTTCTCCTTATAAGTCGAGAGGACTTACAAGGGTCGTTCACCATGTGAGCATATCCCTAGTCGCTGATGGGACTTTGTTAGGGAAATGTTTATTCGTGCCCGTGGATTGTATACAAGGGTCAGTATTGAACCGCTTGTAGGGCAGTCTGGGGATTGTGATGGCTTAAGAACAGGTTCAGATCCCTGTCGCTTAAGGCTTTTGAATCTTATGAGCCATGAGGGTCTCAAAAGAGGGTTCTCCTTACGAGTCGTGAGGATCTCGTAAGTGTAACTTCTCCTCAAGAATCGTGGGGATCCCTAAGTGCGTTGCTCCTTTGTGAGTCGTAAGGATCTCACGCAGGTGGTTTCTACTTACAGGGTCGAGAGGACCTTGCAAGTGTCTTTTAACGAGATTGCGCCCTTTCGGGTTTTCACAAACTCGCCGGTAGACCTGCTGTTTTTACTCACGGAGCCCTTTCGGGTTTTCATCCATGTCCATTTTGCTTGTGGACGTACCTTTTTTTTTACCACGTCAGCCTGGGCACGCCGCGGGTTTGTAGTAGCTTAACGACATTTCAGTCAAGCATTAGTTTAGGGACGTTTCGGTCCATTGTTAGTTTTAGGACATCTCAGTCCGTGGTGTTGCAACGGTTTCGTTGGCTGCCACTTCTAGAGTTTGGGCTAGAAAGATAGCGAGCGGACATAGGAATCATCATCTATCATTACCTTGGGCCGTAACTCGTCAGGTGTAGTATTTCTTTAGGAACCGACTGTTTATCGGCCTGAAGGGTCTTTCGCCATGCATATCCATTAGCAGGTAAGCCCCGCCTTGGTAGACTTTGTCTATAATGTACGGGCCCTCATAATTCGGCTCGAATTTTCCCCGTTTGGCACGATTGGGGATCATAGGTCTTTTGACCACTAGCACGAGTTCGCCTGGGCGGAACGTTCTCGGCCTAGTCAATCTCTCGTATGAGTGCGTCATTTTTGCTTTATAGGCTTCCAAGTTTTGCTGCGCCATGAGGCAGGTTTCATCGAGCTCCTTAAGCCGAAGATGAGCATTGTCTTCATCTATTAGCTCGTAATGAACCGCCACTCGTAAGGAGGGCGGCTCTATCTCCAAGGGGAGTACCGCTTCAGTGCCGAATACCAATACATACGGCGTTGTGTTTGTGGCCGTTTTGAACGTAATTCGATACGCCCAGAGAGCTTCATGCAGTCTCTCGTCCCAGTCCTTCTTATTTTTGGACACCGTCTTTTTCACGATCTTTGTCAATGTCTTGTTGAAAGCCTCAGCCAGACCGTTAGCTCGGGGATTATAGACCGAAGAGTATCTCTAGTCTATATTATGCTGTTGTGGGAAGAGGCTGATCTTATGACTTCTGTAGGCCGGCCCGTTATCGGAGATAATCCGTCGCGGAGTGCCGAACCGATAGATGACGTGTGTATTGAAGAAATGGAGGATATTCTCCGTCTTCATTTCTCTTAGCGGTACTACTTCTGCCCACTTGGAGAAGTAATCAATTGTCGCCAGTATGAACCGATGTCCTCTGGACGATGCTAGTTCAATGGACCCGATTATATCGGTTCCCCGCATTTCGAACGGCCAGCTAGCCACCGTTGGGTGTAGCGGATTTGGATGCTGGTGGATGAAGTCCCAGTGAATTTGGCACGAGTGGCATTGCTTCGCGTATTCGAGGCAGTCCTGAATCATCGTGGGCCAATAGTAGCCCATCCTTTTGATTTTCAGCTTCATCTTCGGCCCGGCTTGGTGAGAACCACAGAGTCCGTCATGAGTTTCTTGGACGACTCTCCTTGCTTCTTCAGGTCCCAGTCATTTTAGCCATAGAGAATCAAATGATCTCTTATATAGAGTGTCATTGACGAAGGCGTAGGATAGAGCTCGTTTCATGAGCTGATGTCTTGAGGATGCATCTTCAGGTGTTCGACGGGATTTGAAGTAATCTATGAAGACTTCTCTCCAATCCTTATCCTTTTCCTGGTATTTTATCTATAGGGTCGTTTGCTTGGTCGCTTCCTTTTCTTCAGACGACTCCGGAGATATTTCCGTTGGTGCGAGGACCCGACGGCTTTGCACAACGATCCTCACGTCATCGAGGTTTTCGTCAGCCAGTTCTTTAGCAAGTTTGGCTAACTCATCCGCCTTGCTATTCTCCGCTCGCGGTATGCTTTCCATAATGTAGGAAGGAACTTGAGTCAGCAACTGCTGCACTCTCTCACCGTACTTTACCAATTCTGGTTTTCACGTTTGATAATCACTGTTTACTTGACTAACAACCAGTTGGGAGTCTCCGTATATGAGAACGTTTTCGATTCCCATATCGACAGCGATCTCAAGACATGCTATTAAAGCTTCATACTCGGATTCATTGTTTGTCCTTGGCTCTGTTAAGGAGAAGGCAAACCGCATTATCCCTCCTTATGGAGTCACGAAGATGAGGCCCACCCCGGATTTGATTATGGGGGGTGTTGTGTTGTCACTTCTTCATGGAAGATGCTCCATCGAAATAAAGTTCTCATCGGGTATCACTCCCTCTTTTTTCCATTGATCGTGTCGAATGCGTGCTCGTCTGGCAGTTCACAATTTAAAGGTGAGTCGCCGGGTATCGGATGTTCAGCGAGGAAGTCGGCGATGGCCTAGCCTTTCACCGCCTTGAGAGGTCGATATGTTATCGAGAACTCCATAAAGAGGAGGGCCCATTTAGCGAGTCGTCCTGTTAGTATGGCTCTTGACATCAAATACTTGAGAGGATCCACCTTAGATATGAGATGGACCTCATGCGCTAACGCATAGTGTTTGAGCTTCGTTATCACGAAAATTAACGCCAGGCAGTGTTTTTCGATGGGGGGTAGTTGTTTTCTGCCTCCAGGAGAACTCGACTCAAATAGTAGAGGGCTCTCTCTTTCCCTTGATCATTCTCCTGTGCCCATAGCGCGACTAAGGAACCTTCAAGGGCGGTTGTGTACAGGATGAGGGGCTTTCCCTTGACTGGGACGGTCAGTACCGACGGATTCTGCAGGTATTGCTTGATTTCGTCCAGTGCACTTTGGCATTTGCGATCCCAGACGAACGGGGTTCCCTTCTTCATCAGGTGACTGTAGGGGCGGCATTTTCCGGAGAGGTTGACTTGGAGTTTGACACCTGTTTAAGCATCAGTGTCGCTACAAATGGGATATTGCCAGGAGCGGCTCATCATTTGCCCCTGTCGATTTAAACAAAGGTGGCTTAGTAGACAGGGTTAGGACTCTGTCGACTAAGAATTTTGACTTTATGAGCCGTAAGGGTCTCATAAAGGGTTTTCTCCCTACGAGTCGTGAGGATCTCGTAGGCGTATTTTCTCCTTAGAAATCGTGAGGATTTCTAAGTGGTGTTTTCTCTTATAAATCGTAAGGATCCCATAAGAGTGTTTTCTCCTTATAGGTCGAGAGGACCTACAAGTGTTATTCACCATATGAGGACATTTCTTGCCATTTGTAGAACTTGGTAAAGAAATATTTATTCGTGCCCGTGGATTGTATACAAGGGTCAATATGGACCGCCTGTAGGGCAATTTTAGAGATATGACGGCTTAAGAACAGGTCTAGATCCCTGTAACTTAAGGCTTTCGAATCCTATGAGCCGTGAGGGTCACATAGGGGGATTCTCCTTACGAGTCTGAGAATATCGTAAGTGTATTTATTTTAACGAGGTTGCGCCCTTCTGGGTTTTCACAAGCTCGCCGGAAGTCCTGCTGTTTTTACTCACGGCGCCCTTTCGGATTTTCATCTGTGCTCATTTTGCTTGTGGACATACCGTTTTTTTTTTTTGCGCGTGATTTAGGAAATCAATATCCAACTCGTGCTCTATTCTTTCTCCAGGTGCGTCTTCGGGATTTGCCTTAGACGATGGATTAGCGAGTGATGCTGCCTGAGAAAGCATCTCGTGCAGATTTTCACGTTGCAGTTGAACTTTTGTTAAGGACCGAGTTTGAGGTCGGTGACTAGTAAAACCTCGAACTTCGTCTTTGGAATTCACCACATACACTATGTGAACTACCATGCCCCCAGGCTTGGGATGTTTGGAGTTTTGGCCTTTGGAGTTTGCTCCGGGCATTTGAGCTTTATTAGGCCTCTTGTTGTGAAAAGCCGTTTTGGTTTTGGGAAGAACCGCTGTAACAGGATCCGTCTTGGGGTGAGTCCCCTTCACCTGCTTCCATACCTTATATATAGATGAGGAAAGTTGTCTCATGGAGCGAACTGGTTTCTGCTCTCGTGGGATCTCCATGGGCTGCGGAGACTTCTTCAATATTGCGGTAGGAGAATTTTGTCTGACCTTTCACAATCGATTTGAAGTTGTTCCCAGTTGGAACAACAACATTCACCACTGGGGTTGAAACAGGACCATACGGAGAACTGCCCATGGCTCATTTTGTATGACGCTGATATCGACGTCGACCATTTCTTACGGCCGGGATTTGATTAGCTTCTGGATTTTGCCGAGCATGCTCCATGTTTCCTTTGAGAGCTTGAATATCCTGCCCCCTGCGTTAGCAAAGCTGCAGCTTGGGGAACCAGCTTGCGGAAGACAGACTTCCTCTGGGCTTCCTCCATCGGCGTTGAGGCACCGAGGGTGGGAGGTGGGAGCACCGATCCAAAGAGAAGCCCGTTGATTTCTTGAAGAGTCGGATTGCAGAGATTTGAGGCTGCAAGTAGCCCATACTTGACTCCACCAGATGTGACAGAGCCTGAGTTGGGGTGAGTAAAAGCAAACACCATTCTCGGAAAAGACGAAATGCTGGATTCAGTATCCACTCCCCTAAGAGCAACCACAAACATACACACCACGATTATCTGATCGCGGGAAAAACACGACACACGAAGTGTGGAGTGGAAAAAGGAAAAGGTCTCACCGGGCATGCCAGAATCTGTTCTCCGCCGAAAGACGCGACCAGGACGTTGGGACGTCCGGCCTGAATTTCGAGGGCAGATTCTATTTGGTGCTATCCGTCCACCTCTCGGAAGATGCCAAGTTGATTTATGATACCATGTATCGAAGGTTTAAATGGATGCGGACGATGTAGCAGACTTCGTCAGATTCCCCCTTGTTGAGGGGTTTTTGATTGTGGGGATGCTCTTCCCTGCAGGCGCAAGCCCCTGCAGTTAATTACGCTACCGCATCGCGGTAACCACTTTCTCCTTCTCCAGATGTCACTTCGTGTCGTGGGTGTTTGTTTTGTTTTTTTTGGTTGCCCGTGGATTGTATACGGAGACTAATTTATGTTGTCGCCCATAGGGCGTGGATTAGTCCAAATCCGTATTTTCTTAGATTTGGGTTTGGGTTTGAGTTTAAGGATACGTTAGTCTCATTTGAGACTAAGATCAACTTAAACGTTTGTTAAGAATACGTTAGTCTAATTTTAGACTAAGATCAACTTAACGGGATCGTTTAGATCCAACAAAAGAGTATTTGGACTCTATTGTTTAGTTTAGAGACATCGCGGTCCATTAGTTTAAGGACATTACGGTCCAAGGTTAAGGACATCATAGTCCATGGGCTTAAGAACCCCACAATCCAAGGTTAAGGACATCATAGTCCATGGGTTTAAAGACCCCACAGTCTAAGGTTAAGGACATCATAGTCCGTGGGTTTAAGGACCCCACAGTCCATGGAATGTCTGGTTGTCGGGACCCGTCACCTCTCTGAAGACGTTGAAAGATTACAACGTCATGTATCAGAGGAGTGAAGAGATGTACCCTTGAACCAGTATTGGTTAGGATCTGTAGTCTAATTTAGGACTAAGATCAAAGATTTATGAGCATATGGGCTCAATTAATCTGAGGTAAGGTTCTGTGGCCACTTTGGGCTGGGCCCATTTAGTTAAAATGTTAAACATTTAACAGTTTCGAGTATTGATTTGAACTCTGACAATATTTTTGTCTTTTACTGAATGCTGAGCATTCATCATAGCTCTGGGCTTTATTTATAGAACAATTTATGTTCTTTTAGCGCACATGTAAGGAGCACGTGGCGCGCTTGGCGCTGAGCGCCAGACAATGAGCGCATTGCGCTTCTGTTAAATAGCGCACACGTGAGGAGCACGTGACGCGCTAGGTGCTATGTGCCAGAAAATGAGCACAGTGCGCTTCTGATGAAGTAGCGCACATGTGAGGAGTACGTGGCGCGCTTGGCGTTGTGCGCCAGATAATGAGCGCATTGCGCTTCTAGTGAATTAGCGCACACGTGAGGAGCACGTGGCGCGCTTGGCGCTGCGCGCCAGACAATGAGCACAGTGCGCTTCTGTTTAAGTTTGGAACGCTAAGACTCTGCAGCGCTGTGCGCTAGATTTGGAGCACTGAGGCGCTCTTCTTTAATTGGAGCGCTAAGGCTCTTTTAGGCAGCTGTGCGCCTTGAGAATTAAATTCTCTATAAGAGATTTTGTCTCATGGATTTAAGAACGAAGTTCTTATTTTTTATAGGAGATATTTCAATCTCTTATGTTTTTGGCAAAAGGCTCTGCCTTTATGGATCTATGATCCTAAGAGAATTGAATTATTCCCTCCCCCCTTTTATAATGAGATACTATGATCTCTGAAAGACAATTTGTTTTATAGATCTATGGTCTGAAGAAGGTTAAATTCTTCCTCTTCTTTTTAATGATGAAATACTTTGATCTTTTTATGAAAGACTTTGGTCTTATAGATCTATGATCTTAGAAAAAGAAGCAAATTCTTCTTTTTACGATTTCGTCTTTCTGTTCCTTTTACCTTGAAGAAAATCTTCTTCTTCTGAGAGCTTGCTCTTTGTCTTTGAATTTCTCAAAGTTTATGGGGGGTTCCTCTATTTGTTTTTGTTTATGAGACTTGAAGTCTCAGGTCCTTTTTATAGTGAAGGCTGATCAGTTAAAGAGATCTTTTCTCTAATTGATTTGGAGATGTTTCCCTCGTTGGATTTTTGATCCAAGCGCTTCTGATTTACAGAAGGCAATCTTCTTGTTTCTAACAAGATTGGGAAATTTTCCCCATACAGAATTTATTCTGTATTTTGGTGATTTTTAATCTCCATTGGATCATTGATCCAACGGTGCTCTGATTTTCAGAGCACAATCTTTCCTGTTTGGAAAGATTCTGAGGAATGTTTCCTTAACAGAATTTTATTCTGGTCAATTGATGATTTTTAATCATGCTCGTTGGATCTTTGATCCAATGGCTGAGAACATTTTGTTCTATTGTTAGCGCTCACATACTTTGCACGTGGTGCGCTGCTTAGAGTGCAGCGTACTTAGCGCTAGCGCTCACGTGCTTTGCACGTCGTGCGCTGCTTAGAGTACAGCGCTCTTAGCACTAGCGCTCACGTGCTTTGCACGTGAGCGCTGCCTCAGAGTCTTTGACTCTCTGCGCCGGCGCTCTTGGCGCTAGCGCTCTTATGAGGCGCTGCTTCATTACCAACGGTGTCTTTTCACCTTCCTTCTCAGCTTTTCGTGAGTCAAACTTCTCTTTCCCAGATCTTGGAAATAGTTCCATCATGCACAGTATTTTCTGTACCTAGACTTAAATGTCTCCATTTATAATCTGAAGTAGTGCTTCTCTCCTCTTGTTCCCCTCCGAATGGCACGGCGGAGACACGATAAACGTCTTGCCTGAGATTCGGGGCAGATGCTATTTGGTTTTATCCGTCCACCTCTCCGAAGATGCCAAGTTGATTTATGGCACCGTGTATCGGAGGTTTAGACGGATGCAGCCGATGTAGCCGACTTCGTCAGATTCCCCCTCGCTTGAGGGGTTTTTGATTGTGGGGACGCTCTTCCCTGCAGGCGCAAGCCCCTGCAGTTAATTACGCTACTGTGTCGCGGTAACAACTTTCTCCTTCTCAGAATTTCACTTCGTGTCGTGTGTGTTTGTTTTGTTTGTGGTTGCCCGTGGATTGTATATGGAGACTAGGTTATGCTGTCGCCCGTAGGACGTGGATTAGTCCAAATCCGTATTTTCTTAGATTTGGGTTTGGGGTTTTTGTTTAAGGATACGTTAGCCCTATTTAAGGCTAAGATCAACTTAAACGCTCGTTAAGGATACGTTAGTCTGATTTGAGACTAAGATCAACTTAACGGAAAGAGCATTTAGGGGCTCTATTGTTCCAGTTTAGGGACGTAGTGGTCCATTTAATGTATATGGCTATCGGAACCCGTCACCTCTCTGACGACGTTGAAGGATTACAACGACAGGTGTCAGAGGAGTTCGGAGATGTACCCTTGAACCAAAGTTGAATAGGGAATATGTAGTCCGATTAAATGTTTAAGGATACGTTAGCCAGATTTGAGGCTAAGATCGACTCAAACGGGATCGTTTAGATCCGACAAAAGAGCGTTTGGAGGCTCTATTGTTCCAGTTTAGGGACGTAGTGGTCCATAGGTAGTTTAAGGACATTGCGGCTCGTCATTAGTTTAAGGACGTTTCGGTCCGTCATTAGTTTAAGGACGTTTCGGTTCGTCAGGAGAAGGCCGGCTACTACTTACAAAGCTTGAGCTTAGGAAGATAACGAGCGGACATAGTCGTCGTCATCTATCATTGACCTAGGCTGTGGCTCATCAAGCGTAGTATTTCTTCAGGAAGCGACCGTTTATTGGCCTGAAAGGCCTTTCACCGTGTATATCCATGAGTAGACAGGCTCCACCCTGATAGACCTTGTCTATTATGTACGGGCCTTCATAGTTCGGCTCGAATTTTCCCCGCTTAGCGCGATTGGGGATCATAGGTCTTTTGACCACTAGCACGAGTTCGCCTTGGCGGAATGTCCTCGGCCCAGTCAATCTTTCATATGAGCGCGTCATCTTTGCTTTATAAGCCTCCAGATTTTGTTGCGCTATGAGCCGGGTTTCATCAAGGGCGTCAAGCTCCTCGAGCCGAAGGTGAGCATTTTCTTCATCCGTCAGCTCGTAGTGGACTGCCACTCGTAGAGAAGGTAACTCTATCTCGAGGGGGAGTACTGCTTCTGTACCGAATACCAACGCGTACGGCGTTGTGTTCGTGGCTGTCCTGAACGTAGTTCGATACGTCCAGAGAGCTTCTTGCAGTCTTTCATGCCAGTCCTTCTTATTTCGGGACACCGTCTTTTTCATGATCTTCGTCAGGGTCTTGTTGAAGGCCTCAGCTAGACCATTAGCTCGCGGATTATAAACCGAGGAATATCTCCAGTCTATATTGTGTTGTTGCGCGAAGCGACTGATTTTGTGGCTTTTGTAACCTGGCCCGTTATCGGAGATGATCCGTCTCGGAGTTCCAAACCGATATATGACGTGCGTCTTGAAGAAATGGAGGATATTCTCCGTCTTTACCTCCCTTAACGGCACTGCTTCTGCCCATTTGGAGAAGTAATCAGTCGTCGCCAGGATGAAACGATGTCCCCTGGACGATGCTGGTTCGATAGGGCTGATTATGTCAGTTCCCCACATTTCGAACGGCCAGCTAGCCACTGTTGGATGTAGAGGATTTGGATGTTGGTGGATAAAGTCCTCATGAATCTGGCATAAGTGGCACTGTTTCGCGTATTCGAGGCAATCCTGGATCATCGTAGGCCAATAGTAACCCATCCGTTTTATCTTCAACTTCATCTTCGGGCCTGCTTGGTGAGAACCGCAGAGTCCGTCGTGAACTTCCTGAACGACTCTTTTCGCTTCGTCAGGTCCCAAACATCTCAACCACAGAGAATCAAACGACCTTTTGTACAAAGTATCATTGACGAAGGCGAAAGACAGAGCTCGTTTCATAAGCTGATGTCTTGAGGACGCATCTTCGGGCGTTCGACGGTATTTGAAGTAGTCTATAAAGACTTCTCTCCAATCCTCGGCCTTTTCCCGATCTTTTATTTGTAAGGTCGTCTGCTCAGTCGCTCCCTTTTCTTCGGATGATTCCGGAGATATTTCTGCTGGGGCAAGCACCCGCAACTTTGTACCACGATTCTAACGTCATCGAGGTTCTCATCAGCCAGTTCTTTAGCGAGCTTGGCCAACGCATCCGCTTTGCTGTTTTCCGCACGCGGTATGTTTTCCAAAGTGTAGGAAGGAATTTGGGTCAACAGTTGTTGCACCTTTTCGCCGTACTTCACCAACTCTGGCTTGCACGTCTGGTAGTCGCCTTTTACTTGACTAACGACCAGTTGGGAGTCTCCGTATATGAGGAGGTTTTCAATTCCCATGTCGATGGCGATCTCGAGGCCTGCTATCAAAGCTTCATATTCGGTCTCATTATTCGTCCTCGGCTCTGTCAAGGAGAAGGCAAAGCGCATTATCCCTCCTTGTGGAGTCACGAAGATAAGGCCTACCCCTGATTTGATTATAGGGGTACTTTGTTTGCGCTTCTTCATGGAGGATGCTCCATCGAAATAAAGCTCCCATCGGGTATCACCTCCGTTGATCGCGTCAAACGCATGTTCGTCTGGCAGATCGCAATTCAGAGGAGAATCAGCATGTATCGGATGTTCAGCGAGGAAGTCGGCGATGGCCTGGCCTTTCACTGCCTTGAGAGGTTGGTAGGTTATCGAGAACTCCATCAAGAGTAGGGTCCATTTAGCGAGTCGCCCCGTCAATATGGCCTTTGACATCAAATACTTAAGGGGGTCCACCTTCGAAATGAGACGGACTTCGTGCGCCAACGCATAGTGCCTGAGCTTTGTTACCGCGAAGATCAACGCTAGGCAGTGTTTTTCGATGGGAGAATAATTGCTTTCTGCCCCCAGCAGAACTCGACTTAAGTAGTAGAGTGCTCTTTCTTTCCCTTGGTCGTTCTCTTACGCCCATAATGGGCCTAAAGAGCCTTCGAGGGCGGTTGTATAAAGAATGAGGGGCTTTCCCTTGACCGGAGCAGCTAGCACTGGCGGGTTTTGCAAGTACTGCTTGATTTCGTCTAGCGCGCTTTGGCACTTTTGATCCCAGACGAACGGGGTTCCCTTCTTCATCAGGTGGCTGTAAGGACGGCACTTGCCTAAAAGGTTGGCTATAAATCGCCGTATGTACGCGAGCTTCCTTTGGAGAGACCGCAGCTGTTTCAGAGTTCTTGGCGGGGGCATTTCCATGATCGCCTTAATCTTTGACGGATCTATCTCAATACCTCGGTGTCGGACGATGAATCCCAGGAATTTGCCCGAGGAAACTCCGAATGCGCACCTGAGAGAGTTCATCTTCAAGTTGTATTATCGAAGGCATTGAAATACGGTCTTCAGATGCTTGAGATGTTCCTCGTATGATTTGCTTTTAACCACGAGGTCGTCGATATAGCATTCGACGATTTCATGTATAAGGTCATCGAAGATCTTCGTCATGGCCCTCTGATAGGTGGCACCGGTGTTCTTTAAACCGAAGGGCATCACCTTGTAGCAGAATATTCCCAGAGCGGTCCGAAAGCGGTGCGCTTCTGGTCTTCGGGATGCATCTTTATCTGATTATATCCTGATGAGCCGTCCATGAAGGAGAAGACTTCGTGAGTGGACATGTTATCTATCATCAGTTCGGTGACTGGCACTGGGAAATCGTCCTTCGAGCAAGCTTTATTGAGATCCCGGAAGTCCACGCATATGCGCACTGTCCCATTTTTCTTCATCACCGGGATGATGTTGGCGATCCAGTCGGGATACTGAACTTCCTGGATAAACCCAGAGTCGATCAGCTTCTTGACCTCGGCGTTGATACTCATCTCAAGCTCGAGACGCATTCTTCTCGGCGCCTGTTTAATTGGTTTGACGTCCGGGGATATCGCCAATTTATGCACAGCGATTTCTAGATCTAGTCCTGGCATTTCGGAATAGTTCTACGCAAAGCAATCTCTATACTGCATAAGCACGTCTTTTAATGAAGCCACCCTTTCTTTAGATAGCAACTCGTTGACGAATGTCGGTCGTGGGTCGTTCGTAGTCCCCAACTCAGTTTTCTTGAGGTTATCTGCAGTAGTATGTATTCCATCTTCCAGCTCTTTCGGTGCTGGTGGAAATTCTGAGATCACCTCGTCATTGCTGTTTTCGAAGCACCAGGGAAGGTCATCCATATTCTCGGGCCCTTCTTTTGATATTGTTATCATATGACAGGTACGCACTCGCTTCCAAGATCGATGTGGATCTGGTTCTGCTCTCGTGGCTTTGGGCTCATGCTTCTGTGGCGGCGTTACCCTCCAGCTATCAGACAGAGCAAACTTGCCGAGCTGATACTGATCTTCGACCCAGTTCTTGAAGGTGAAGCAGTTTTCGAGAGGGTGCCCTATTGCTCGGTGATAGGAGCAATAGTTCGGGTGTGAGACTTCGCCTGCTTGTTCGGGGTGTTTAGAATCCGGCAGTGTAAACATCTGGTATTTTATAGCTCGGTCAAGTATCCTCTTCGTCTTGTCCCGAGGAAAAGAGTATACTCGACTCATCTTCTTCACAAGGGACAGATCTGGACCGCTCGATTCCCGCTTGTGTGGCTTCTTAGTCCCGCTTTGTTGCTGTCGAGCGCCTTTTTCGCTTTTCGACTTGTTTTTGCCTCTACGTCGAGCCTTTTTTATAACAGGTTGACAGGGAGCGACACTTTCATTTTTCGCGGCCTGCTGTAGGAGGAATTGTGTTTTGGCTTTCTCGTAGATGGCCATTTCGCGATTATGGTCGTCTCGGACTTTTTGACCAGCTTCCCTTATAAGCTTGTCCATTTGTTCTTCGAACGACGGACTGGGCACTTTTGCATCAGGAACTTTTACAGGTTCAGGATTAGCGTCCTCCCATTGAGCATACGCTTCTTCATTGAAGTCATGTACGACGTAGCAATCACGGAGTAACTCTCGTTTCTTGGACCGAATGTAACCAAGCCCGATTGTTTCCATCCTCCCACTAGGCAACTTGTGTTGAGTCCCGGGAACGTTCCAGACCCTATCATAGAATTTGGCTTTTCGAGCGGTCTGCTTAAAAGGTATCCCCTGGAGCTTCAACAGCCTCTTCATGCCTTCTGTATAATATCTAGGCAAACGGATGGGCTGAAGCCTGTCAGGCGTAGAATTCGCACCGTGCCAGATTTCTTTTTCCACCTTGGTTTCCTCAGAACGGTAGAATAGAATCGCCTTTTCGCCCTCTCGCCTAGGAGGGACATAGAATGTCCGCAGTTCCTTTATTCTGTAGATATCGAGTGCATCTAGTTCTTTATAATGTTTAAGCGGCACCATGGCGACTTGCAGACTTTGCTCTTCGTCAGCGGATGTTTGTATTGAAGGTCGAGCGGAAAATACAGCATGGACCTCATCTTCTGAGTCACTACCAAAGATCAACATAGGAGCAGATGGTCCTAGCTTGTTGTATTGGGGCGGACCCGAATGAACTATCTCCTCTTCCTCCTCGGTATCACTGCCGAAGATAGGGATGGTGGCGTTAGCTTTGTTCTCCGGCTTGTGACACCTTTCCGTGTCTTCAAAATCCGGTAAGAAGTATTTGGCATCTTCATATTTGCGAACTTCGTTCACGGAGAACGGATTCATTTCTCCCGTCACGGTATACTCGAGACCGTCCCTAAAATATTTCATACACTGATACTGTGTAGAAGGGATGATGTTGTACTCGTGTAACCTGGTCGGCCGAGCAGAGCATTGTAGCATGTCTTGGCGTCTATGACGTGGAATTTAATATCTGTGACGAGCAGCCCAAAGCATAGCGTCAGTATCACGGATCCAAGAGTTCTCGATGATTGGGAGTCGAACCCGGAGATGGTGATCTTATCCCGAGCAAGGTGCTGGACGCTCATGCAGATTTCCTTTAACACCCACACATTGAGGAGATTAACGGAAGATCCATTGTCAACCAAGATTTTGCCTATCTTTATATCATGGCAGTATCCTGAGACATAGAGGGGGCGATTGTGTTCGCACGTCCCAAGGAGAAGGTCTTCATCGCCAAAAGTGACATCGGCTGTGTGTACTTCCTCCAGCTCGTCCTTCATTTTTTCTTCGGCCAGGAAAGCTTGGAATTGCTCCGGCTCCTATAGCGCCTTGATTAACGAATCCCTTGCCTCTTTTAATAGTAAAAGGGCGTCAAGAATGCTGAGCTGCGAGGGTAGATTCCTCAGATGCGCTAGAACGTTGTAATCCACCTTATTTTTCTTCAGCAGGTCCTTGGCAGTTAGCTCTTCCATGACTTGGTCATGTAGGGCAATATCCTCAAAGAACTTTTCTTTCCCTTTAACTTTCTTGTTTGAGGGTCCGAGATTCTTTTCGGGTAGCGTCCGATTACGCAGCCGGATATTTTTACAGACCTTCTGCTCTTCTCCTTTTCCCGAGGTGGACTCTTTAAAGAGGGGGCTAAGAGCCAGCTCATCGTCAGAATCACTCCCGAATGTGAGCACTTGTGATCCCCCGGCATTAATCATGCGACAATTGCCAGTAGTTCTGTTAAGCCTCTCGGTCGTATCTTTCCGCTCCCGACGAGTTTTGCGCTTCTCCCGCTTAAAATGTTGTCGGTGAGCAACATATCCCTGCCACCATCTATTGAAAGCTTTGCACTCTTCGGTGGGGTGCGAAATCTTCCGATGATATAGGCAATAGGAGGGGTGCATTTCTGCTTTGCTGGTACTGTTTTCTTGAGAAGGTGGTAGCTTCATCCCCAGTGATACGGCCTTAGCAAACCTTTTCCTCGTCTTGAATTTGCTTTTATCCGTAATGGATGTATTTTGATTTGACGGGAGTGCCTCAACTCTTTCTTCTAATCGCCGGCGCTTGGCCTTTTCAAATAGGACCGTCTCGCGTTCCTGATCAGCCTTACTTTTCAACAGAGCTTCATTGAGGAATGCATCAATGGTTTCATCCGATGGCCCCAGAATTTCCGGTTCAGGATCTACCCCCAGCTTTTCAGCACAAAGAGTTTCCTCATCATCTGTAAACGAATGGGAGATCATATGACAGCTCGCCACATATTCTTCGGATTCATCTGACGAACCGTCTCCCTCATCTTCCTCTTGAAAGACGTGATTGAGGAACTCTTGGAGTGTAATGGGAGTCCGTGCTTTCTAGTTATATTCCTCCAGTACGTCAATTTGTTTTTGTAAGTCCGTGCGCTTGTCGCCAGGCTTTACGGGCTTCTTGGATTTCTTCTTTGAAGATTTTGACGGCTTGTTGTGGGTGCTTGGGCCATTACCACTGGTCTTCGGAATTGGGCGCGGCTTCAACATCCCTTCAATGATCTGAGGTTTCAACGGGTTCTTCCATCTGATCGCTGGGCATGTTTGATGATCGTTTAGCATCCTCTTTGTCTTGGCTGATAGCACAACCTCCCATGGGGCTTCTTCAATGAGAGAGCACGTTGCCCCCGACGTATTCATCCTTTTAGGGGTGTGAGGCTGCGGCGGATTCACCTTCCATCTGTCGGACAACGCGAACTTGCCCTGTTAGTACTGGTCCTCAATCCAATTTTTGAAGACGTAGCAATTTTCGATCGGATGACCCAGTAGTCGATGATAGGGACAGTAGTTGGGATCGTTGACATCATTTGGCTGCGACGGACGTCTTGGATCCGGCAGATTTATGAGTCGGTTGCGCAATGCTAGCTCAAACAGTCTTCTCGTTTTATCTCGGGGAAATGAGTAAGGATGTCCTAGCCTCTCCTCAAGGGGCGTGCACGGACGCATATTATTTTGACGGACAGCCGGTTTCAAGTTGCTCGGCTATTGTTGAGCATTAGCGACAATGATCGCTTTTCCCTTCCCCTTCTCGTTTCGAGAGTCCGGCTTTGGAGGGGGCAGTCTATGACCCATCTGGTCCATTTGGGTCAGTTTGTCGATTAGGGCCTGCAAGGTAGTCGGCTTGAAGAACATCATGAATTGGGATATGGTCGCCTGCGGATCGAGGGTTCCCACAAACATACCCACTGCCGGCGCCTCTTCAATGCGTTGCTCGCATTTTGACCACAAGTTCCGCCACCGTATAGCATATTGGACCCATGTCTCGCCCAGCTTCACCCTGGCATTAATCAATGCCGTTATCGGGGTGCGTTCGCTGGCGCTTGCGAAACGCTGGGTAAACAGCAGCTCCATCTCCGCGAAGGTCTTGATAGAGTCGTTTGGGGGCTTGGAGTACCACTCGAATGCTGTATCCGATAAGCTACCAACGAACTGGCGAAGTAACAACTTATCATCACCGCTGGTGTTGCCGCAAAGCGCTCTGAGCTGGGCAACATGCTGGTGAGGATTGCCCGTCCCCTTATAAACATGGAATTTCGGTATTGTATAGCCAGGCGGGTACTTAATCTGATCGTACCAGCTTGGATACGACCGCCCCGTCTTGACAACTTGGCCGGCTGCTTCAGTCGCCTGATGAACCCGGATTTGCTGAGCTATATATTCGTTCAAGTCAGCTTTGGAGATTGTCTCCTCCTTGGCTGTTGACAGAGCCGGTGGAGGATTTGACGTTTCTCCCCTATCGTCTTCAAGGACGATTAGAGGATCTTCAGCAGGAGGATCTTGTTGGATCATCATTCCCACCATGTCCTGAAACAGGAGGGCCATTCGCTTTATGTTGGCTGCTTGTTCAGCAGCCTCGTTATCCTTCTTCTCCAATATCCGACGAAGGAATTCAGCGTCAGTTTCTTGTTCCTGGCGTTCATCCGAGGACGCTACGGGGCTTTCTTTTAGCCCAGTAAGTACAGCCATCGCGTTCATCATTTCCTGGAGCTTTTGCTATTGCTCCTGAGCTTTGGTCACTGACCGTGTAAGCGGTCTATGACCTGTAGATGCACGGCTGTCCTCCTTCCCCGATGCCATGTATACAGTATGGACCACGATGCCCCCGGGCTTAGGGCGTTTAGGCTCACCGCCTTTGACATTTGCTGCAGGTGTAGGAATTTTCTCCGGCCTCCTTCTCTTGTGGGCCGTTGAAGTTAAGGGGGCCATTGCAGCGGGCACCCTGGTGACTGTCGTCCTTTGCTGTTTGATTGGACAGTCCTTTTCTTCCTGCACTTTCGCCCTTTTCTGCTGACGAGAGTGACCTTAGTCAATTACGGAGTCTTGAACCCTTCGCCAAACTTTATAAATTTTGGAGGATAGCCGCTGAGGGGGCTGCTCCAGCTTCGTTTCCGGAACCCTCTCCGCAGGTGGAGGAGATCTTTTTAGCGTAGCGGTTGGAGAGTTCTTACGTACCCTCCTAAGTGGTTCAAAGCTGTTCCCAGTTGGAACAGCAGCATTAACTTCCACAACTAGAGCAGGTGGAGTTAGCCCTGAGGGGGAGTTGCCCCCAGCCTTCCTTACTCAGCGCCAGTGGCGACGTCGAGCATGGCGAGCCGTTGGGACTGGCTCGACGATAGGGACAGCTTCATCTTGCCCCCTGTCCGAATGAGGTGCTGCTGGTGTCAGCCTCTTAAAGACTGATGTTGTCCTTTGAGTGGCGATGTTCAATCTGTCAAAGACAGATCCTCGAGTAAGAGCAGGAGCCGGAATAGTCAGCCTTGAAAAGACTGACTCTTTAACAGGAGAAGCCGCCTTGACGACTTCAGGAGTAGGGGTGGCTCTCTTCCTCGGGACGGCAATTTCATGGTTAATGGGCTTCTTGGTGGGCCCATCAGGGTTCTGGCTCAGCCTGGCAAAGACAGAGGCTGCCGGTTTGATATTGGACGACCCGTTGAAAGGGGTCGTTGTTGCAGTGAGCCGATCGAAGACCGACTTCTTGTTCGCTTCTGGTGCGGGCACTGGCATGGTGAAGCTTGCAGGCGGGATCATAGTTCCGAAAAACAGGTCGGTGGTGGCCTGGGTCACCTGTTCTACCAGCATGGCAAGGATGGAGGCCGCTTGAGGCCCATAAGCTACACCTCCAGGTGAGGTGGAGCGTCGGTCGCACTAGCACTTTGAACAGCTCGAGCAGCTGGAGGCCATTGATGCTTGATTTCTGCGCCAGGCAAAAGACCAAATCTTAGTAACTTAAAATCCAAAGGAAACCATTAACAAACCGCGATTCGTTCGCGAAGACGATACACGAAGTGTGGAGTGGAAAGAGGAAAAAGTCCCATCGGGCATGCCAGAATCTGTTCCCCTCCGAATGGCGCGGCGAAGACGCGATAAACATCTTGCCTGAGATTCGGGGCAGATGCTATTTGGTTTTATCCGTCCACCTCTCCGAAGATGCCAAGTTGATTTATGACACCGTGTATCGGAGGTTTAGACGGATGCGACCGATGTAGCAGACTTCGTCAGATTCCCCCTCGTTTGAGGGATTTTTGATTGTGGGGATGCTCTTCCCTGCAGGCGCAAGCCCCTGCAGTTAATTACGCTACCGTGTCGCGGTAACAACTTTCTCCTTCTCCGGAATTTCACTTCGTGTCGTGTGTGTTTGTTTTGTTTGTGGTTGCCCGTGGATTGTATACGGAGACTAGGTTATGTCGTCGCCCGTAGGACGTGGATTAGTCCAAATCCGTATTTTCTTAGATTTGGGTTTGGGGTTTTTGTTTAAGGATACGTTAGCCCTATTTAAGGCTAAGATCAACTTAAAATTTTGTTAAGGATACGTTAGTCTAATCTCCAGACTAAGATCGACTTAACGGGATTGTTTGGATCCGATAAGAGAGCAATTGGCTCTATTGTTCTAGTTTAGGGACATAGTGGTCCATATTCCAGTTTAGGGACATGGTGGTCCATCATTCCCATTTGGGGACGAACATTAGTTTAAGGACATTTCGGTCCAACGTTCCCATTTTGGGACGAATATTAGTTTAAGGACATTTTGGTCTACGAGTTTAAGGACCCCGCAGTCCGTATCGATGTGTGGTTGTCGGGACCCATCACCTCTCTGACGTCGTTGAAGAATTACAATAATAGGTGTCAGAGGAGTTCAGAGATGTACCCTTGAACCGGATGTAAATTGATTTAAGAGGGCAGTCTTGCTCAGTCAATTTAATTTGAGGACTTACGGCCATGATTGGGCTAAGTCCAGTTGAGAATATTCAACCTTTTTTATTTCCGGCCTATTAGGCCTGTGCTAGGGCTTTGCCCCTGTTTAATAATGCACTGCATTTTATTCTGGCCTGCTAGGCCTTTTTGATTTGGGCTCTGTCCCTTTATAAATGATGCAGAGCATCTGTTTGGGCTCTGCCCTTCTTTAAAATAATGCATTGCATTTAATTAGGCCTGTTATGCCTTTCTTAATTGGGCTTGGCCCTTCTGTAAATAATGCAGTGCATTAATCAAACTGACAGTGGCCATGTGGCCTGTCAGGCGCTTTGCGCCAATTATAGAGCGCAAGCGCATATGGAGATGACGCGTGTCATGCTCGGGTGAGCACAAACGCAACAGCGCAGTGCGCTGCGTCAGTGCGTTGCGCTGTTGCGCTGCGTCAGTGCGTTGCGCTGTTGCGCTGCTGATACGTGGCGCGTTCTAGTGAGTTGCGCCAACTTCATAGAGCAATACTCTATCTTAAAAGCGCACAGCGCAAGTGTTCTTGGAGCTGACACGTGGCGCTCTCTGGTAGCTTGCGCCAACCCAGGAGCGCAACAATGCAGATTTTGCAAGTGCAGGGCACTGTTATTATTTTTTATTTATTGAAGATCATTGATCTTGTTCTTAGATCAATGATCTATTCAGAAGAAATTCTTCTCTTTTTATAAAGGTTTTACCTTTTTTCTCTTCTTGAGTTCTTTTCACAATTTTTCAGAGCTCTCTCTATTCTCTGTGTTGTTGTTTTTGATCTTGATGTTGATGATTGAATTGAGGTCTAGGGGCCTTTATATAGTGCCCATTAATTTGTTAAATTTGTTAAAGAGATCCTTCTCTGAGTGATTTGGGGAATTTTCCCCACCGTTGGATCTTTGATCCAAGGGCTTCTGTTTTACAGAAGACAATCTTCTTGTTTTAACAAGAACAGAAAGATTTTACTGGAATTTTAATTCTGTTTGGCGCAGATGCACCAGCGCTTGACACGTGTCGCACAGCGCAGCGCAACTGCGCTTGCGCAACTGCGCTGACACGTGTCGTGCAGCGCAACTGCGCTGACACGTGTCGCGCAGCGCAGCGCTTGTGCAACTGCGCTGCGCTGACAAGCGCAGCGCTTGCGCAACTGCGCTGACACGCGCAGCGCAGCGCAGCGCTTGCGCAATTGAAGCGTTGTTTCCTTTAATTTTGTTTTAAATAGAACCTTGCTCTGATTGGGCGTGCTGTCTTGAGCGCTGCGCTGACGTATCAGTTTCTGACACGTGGCGCGTTGCACGTGGCGCGTTGCGCGCAGCGCAAGGGATTTGAAGCGTCGCTTCATTTTTTGAATTTTTGAAATTCAAACAGAGCTTTGCTCTGATTGGGGGAAACACCTCTCTTATTATTATTTTTTTGGAGAATCATTTTGACAGATAAGAGTTATGGCTTGCAATCGCCCACATGCTCGTCAACAGCCATGGGAGGTGCCTATTGAGGAAATGATTCCTCGTTTTTCTGCGCGGCTATTGGATCCTCTTCTTACCGATGCCGAATGCGACACGGTGATGTACAAACTCCTAATTCTTAAGGGTTCTCCCCTTCTTATGGGTTCCATTTAGCTGCGGATGATCTTTTCGTCCGTACTTGCCGATATTCCTCCTCATCCGGCAGAGATGACCTTGGCAACTCTCGATACGGCGGAGGACAAGATCGAGTGTTTTTATGAGGCACGCCTGATTACTCGGGCTCTGAAGGATTGCTCGATCCATCTACTGGGTCAGATAAGAGCCCGGCGGGCTGTCATGTCCGCTTTTGCTGATGAGCATGGCGCTAATCGATGGGGAGCAACTCTTCACGAAAACCGTCGTTTCGACGTGTTGGAAAAGGCAGCGAGGGAACTGGAGAATTTTGTATTTTTTTGTTAACCCTTGTATCTCTGATCCCGTATTTGGTGATCTCTTTCCCATAGAGTGGTATCAATTTATTTCTCTTATCATTAATCGTTGAACACATGTTCTTCCTTTGATGTGTGCATGTGTGTATATGAATGAGCCTGGTTTCATACATATCTGTAAACGAAACTTAAGCCAGTATAAACAGGAACAAATAGCTCTTGACCGAAAATTTTGGTGGGAACAAGAGATTTAGTGATATATGCCCTAGAGGCCATTATTGTATAGTACTAGTTTGTATATTACATTTTGGAAGCTTGGGATATATACGGATTTTATGACATTATTGCTCAATATGGTAGTATGCTACCTGGTTTGTTTCTATCTTAATATGTGTGTATGTTTCTTTTAACGTATTGCTAATACATATTGGCAGAGCGCTTAGGATCTTTGCTTGACTACCAGCGTTGTGATGGCAGTCACACTAGTGGAGGCTAAGTAGTCTATAAGCCATCCTTATACAGGTCTCTAGTCGTAGAATTATCGAGATAGGGTATCGATACTCCAGAGTAGACTAGTGTATACGCTTCTTATCCCAGAAGGGGAGATGGTCTGTCCCACAACCATTAGTACATCGTACTGGAGATAGTATGCATGTGCTCATTAGGTTATAGGTTACACTGGATGGACTCGTGGGGAACTGTTGGTTGGTAATGTACCTATCGTCGGGTAGCAGTTCCCAGGTGACATGAGTACAGCGTAGTCCGTTGACTTGACACTGCTACTTCGCCTCGAGTGTGTTCCCACTGTTCTTAGATTACTACCCTACCACGGCTCTAATGAGTCGTGCAAACAAGTAGTATTGGGTGCAGTCCCGAAGCACTTAGAGGCAGTGGTGGTTAGATAGGATTCGTCTCTCCCGGTATTGGGGGTTGATGCCGCGCTGTGTTCGGAAAGTCATTACACAAAGTCCCTAGCCAGGGCAAGCGAGATTTACTGGTAGGTACTCCAGTAGTTTCTCAGGGTGTTTTGGGCTACACTCCGACACGACTTATTGCGCTATTAGGGATCTAAAGTTTACCGCCCCTAGGTCCGAAATGCCATACTCTTAGACGAACAGACCGGACTGTACGGAGATTGTCACAGATAGGTTCAGTAGGAGTTTGGATAAGTTTGCTCATCGTCCTTCTTATCGATAGATACATGGGTAGCCATTACGTGCAGCTAGTACCGCTGACGGCTTGTGGTTAAACCCACTGCCAGCGTAGTGTCAAGTCTTTAGAGTCCTACACAGAGGGTTTCCCTGCTTCAGGCGAAACGATGTAGAGGTCGTATGGTTTTACGACGGGGTTCGAACATATACGTGTACTTGTGCACGTATCATGTTTAGACGGATAATACTAGTGGGCTTTAGTTTAAGCCGGATCCTAGTATTAGATTATTAGATTAGTTTCATCTCATTGTATTCGTGTTTCTCGAAATACGGATACGGGTATGTATATACGGATGGGGGGCAATCTTATAATTTGTTCAAGATTGTTTCTAGAAGAGGACACCTCATTATGGTTTTTAATCTTTTGATTAAAACAATTATGAGGTGGAGGAAATGAGGTTTTATTTGTATGATAAACGAAGCATGGCTACTTGGTGACTCATGTATGACTATTGAGGCAAGGTTGGACTTAGATATTTTATGAGATGTAAGGTGGCACTAAGATATTTTGTGTGAGATATTTTAGTTTGCTTCATAGTCATAACAATAGCGATATTCTATTATCATTATCACAAACACTCTCTTTCCTCAAGCTCTCTTCTTCTTCCTCTCAAACCCTAATTGTCTCATGTGTTGAGAATACTAGGGTTAGTGAGGTTAATCTATCCATAATAATTCTCTACTTCCTCTAAGCTACTTAGATTAGCACACTAAGTACCTTAGTTATCTCATCTTAGAGGTAGAAGCTCAAGGTAGACACTCTCGGATGGATCTTCTTTGACTCGAGGAGGCCGACGAGGAGGCGCGATCCATACACACTCCAAGGAGCTCACGAAGAGGAGAAGGACGGCAAGAAGAAGAAGGCCTGGTAACTTGAGGTATAACTTTCTTACATAGTAGTTAAATCTCATAGTTTGTATGTTAGTTAGGGTTTTGTATCGATCCTGGAGTTTAGTCGGTGTTGCGAAGCAAATAAAAATCGTTTTTGCAAACTCCGCCTCCCCGTGAACCCGTAGGTTGCGTGACATCGACTTACAACTTCCTTGTTCCGAAGTGTCTTTACTTTTCGGTCCAGAATCTCGACGGGTCGTTGCTCACAAGATAGGTTTGTATGTACAGTGAGCTCGGAGTGATCAAGGATGTGGCTGGGGTCGCTTACATATCTTCGAAGCTGGGATATGTGGAACACGTTTTGCACTCCTTCCAATAAGAGTGGTAGTGCCAAACGGTATGCCACTTCTCTGACTCATTTGAGAATGTCGACAGTCCTATGTATCTGGGACTGAGCTTACCCCTCTTGCCAAAACAGATTACTCCTCGGTTTGGAAAGATCTTTAAGAAAACATGATCTCCCAGTTGAAACTCCAGATGTCGACGCTTTGCATCAGCCCAATGCTTCTGTCGGTCTTGGGCAATGCGCATTCTTTCCCTGATCGTGCGAACTACGTCTACAGTTGCCACGATCATCTCTGGTCCTAGGAGTTCACAATCTCCGATGTTGTCCCAACTTAATGGTGAATGATACTTTCTTCCATAGAGAGCTGCGAATGGTGCCATTCCAATACTCGCCTGATAGCTGTTGTTGTATGAAAACTCCACAAGGTGTAGGCGGTCTTTCCACGAACCTCTGAAGTCTAACATACAAGCTCTTAGTAGGTCCTCCAGAATCTGAATTGTTCGCTCAGACTGTCCATCTGTTTGTGGATGGTAAGTTGTTATGAAGTTCAAACTCGTTCCCATGCTAGCTTGCAAACTCTGCCAAAACTGTGATCGGAATCTGGTGTCATGATCGGAGACGATGCAAACCGATACTCCATGTAATCTCACGATCTCCTGCATGAGTTAATGGGTATCAAAAATAGTATATTTTGAGGTTAAATCTTACTTTAGATTCATGCTTACCTCCATGTACTTCTTTGCTAACGTCTCGGTAGATTGGCCAACTCGAAAAGGAATAAAGTGAGCCGACTTGGTGAGTTGATCCACAATAACCCATACTGTGTCGTTACCTTTCGTGCTGCGAGGAAGTGCAGTCATGAAATCCATGGTAACGTGCTGCTATTTCCATTTTGGGATAGGTAACTGTTGGAGTAGTCCAGCAGTTCTGTGATGTTCAGCCTTTACTTGCTGACATACCAAGTACTTGGCTAAGCTTTTGGCTACTTCACGCTTCATTCCATGCCACCAGTAGTGTTACCGTAGATCCTTATACATTTTTGTACCACCGGGATGTACTGAGTACGGAGAGCTGTGAGCTTCTTTCATCAACTATTCTCGAACAGAAGCTTATGGTACACACAATCTACTTCCATATCCCAAGGATCCGTCTTCGTGGATGATGAAGTCTGTTCGAAGTCCACTTTCTACTTGTTCTCGGATATTTTGCAGCTTGGCATCACCTACTTGAGCTGCTTTGATCTAATTGACAATAGTAGACTGAATTTATAAGTTCATCAACTCTAAAGCATTACCTGGCATAACTACCTCGATCTCCATCCCGTGCAATTCTTGCTGCAGCTTCCACTGGGCGGTGAGATTCATTGATAATGGCTGATGGATAAGTGCATCAAGAACTACATTCACCTTCCCTGGATGATACTGCAGGTTGATGTCGAAATCCACCATAAGTTCTAGCCATCTTCTCTACCGCATGTTCAACTCCTTCTGAATAAATACATACTTCAGATTTTTGTGGTCCGTGTATATATCCACTCGTTCTCCAACAAAATAGTGACACCAAATCTTAAGTGCAAAGATAACGGCTGTCAACTCCAAGTCATGTGTTGGATAGTTGCGCTCATGAACTTTCAGCTGTCTTGATGCAAAAGCTACAGCCTTTCCATGCTGGTGTAGAACACATCATAATCCCTTACCAGACACATCACAATGCACAATGAAACCTCCAGATTAATCCGGTATTACGAGAATAGTAGCTGATGTCAATCTTGACTTGAGTTCTATTAAAGCTTGTTCATATGCTTCTGACCACACAAACGCTTCATCTTTACGTGTGAGCTTGGTCAGGGGTGCTGCAATTTTCGAGAACCCTTCAATGAATCTTCGGTAGTATCCTGCTAAACTAAAGAAACTTCGAATATCCTTCACCGTCTTCAGTGTCGGCCATTCGCTGACAGCTGACACTTTAACTGGATCTACTGAGATTCCTTTGCCCGAAACGTGTGTCCGAGAAATCCGACTTAATCTAGCCAAAATTCGCACTTACTGTACTTGGCATAAAGTTGATGTTGTCGCAATGTCTCCAGGGCAATCCGCAAATGCTCAGCGTGCTCTTTCCGATTCTTTGAATACACCAGGATGTCGTCGATAAAAATAACAACGAACATGTCTAAGTACTCTTGGAAAACTTGGTTCATCAGATTCATAAATATCGCAGGTGCATTGGTCACTCCAAATGGCATCACCAGATATTTGTAATGACCATAGCGAGTCCTGAACGCCGTTTTAGGAATATCAGACTCTTTGACCTTCATCTGATGATAACCCGAACGAAAATCTATCTTTGAAAATACGCAAGACCCACTTAGCTGATCGAACAGATGGTCGATACGCGGTAGTGGATACTTATTCTTTATCGTCATTTCATTCAGAGCTCGGTAATCTACGCACATTCTGTATGAACCTTCTTTCTTCTTCACAAGCAAAACTGGAGATCCCCAACTTGAAGTACTGGGGCGAATCCAACCTTTCATCAGAAGTTTGTCCAACTGAGTTCGGATCTCCTTCAATCCTTCAGGGCTTAACCGGTATGGAGCTTTGATCACCGGTTGCGCACCAGGTACTAAGTCAATGCTGAATTCAAGAGCTCGATAAGGAGGCAAACCTGTTATATCTTCAGGGAATACGTTCTCGAACTCTTGAACCACCTCTGGCTTGTCTTCTTCCATCTGTAATGTTGCAACCTTTTCCTTCTTTGGTTTAGTCTTGTAGGTGCTAGGTTCCAGGGTACAGTCTCCACTCTTGAAATAAAAGACCGGATGATCTGGTATCTCAAACACTACCCTCTTTTGACGACAGCCGATAGTAGCGAAGAAAGTTCCTAACCAGTCCATTCCCAAGACTACGTCGAAGTTCGGTATGTCCATCACCTTGAAGTCCGCATAAAATTCTGTGCTGCAGACAACCATTGGGCACAGATCGTATCCCATAGTTGCCTTTAGAACATCGTTCCCTGAACCGGCATTCCAGCTGGATACGAGCGGTTTAACTGGAATCGCATGAGTTCGGACGAACCGTTGCGACATAAAGCAATGTGATGCTCCAGTATCAAACAGTGCTAAGGCAGGTAGGGAGGCTACTAAGATTTTATCAGTGATGACTTGGCCAGTGGCTTCAGCTTCTTCCACAGTCATTATGAAAGCCTGACGCCGGGGTACATTCCTCTTTGCTGGAGGCACATTCCTCTGTCCTTAAGGCATGTTCCTCTGCCCTTGAGGCATGTTCCTCTGGACCTGATGGAACTGACGAGGTAGTTATGCCAAAGGTCCATGTGAAGGTAGAGCGGGTAAAGCAAGACGATGTGTAGGAGCCTCAATAGCTAGCCGCTGCGGAAAAGTGATCGCTAGTCGGGGTGCATGAGCTGGATTGAGACGATGTGGGCAAGCTCCAATGACGTGAGTGGATGCGCCACAAACTAAGCACAGGCCATTCGCACGCCTGCAGTCCTTCGCCAAGTGTCCATTCCTCTCGCAGTAGAAGCAAAAGTCTGGATTGGGCCGGTTTACTCCCGGTCTCCTGAGTACAAAAGGCGGCCTGGAAGAGGCTCCTCCTGCCATCTGAGTGGCAGGGCGTTTCACACCGACAGTCTGAGATCTGCCCTTCTTCTTCACCACTGCCTCATAGTGTCGGGCAGCCTTCAGAGCAAGATCATAGATTGAGAAATCCTCTGTAGCTAGTGCAGCTTGGATCTCCGGGTCCAACCCTTGCTGAAATCTTTGTGCCCTAATCTTAGCAGTCGGGATAAGGTGTGCTGCGAAATGTTACGACCTTGTATTAGCAGTGTAGTATGTGATATCAGGAAATTGAATATTGAGACATATCTTACCTGCTAAGATGGTAAACTCAGTATCGTATTCATCCACGGATTTGTTCCACATTGAACCTTGTTGTAAGTGGATGAACTGCTGTTCCATGTCGAATCGGGCAGTCTCGGGGAAGTATTTCGCGTCGACCATATCGCGAAATGTCCTCCATTCAATCGGTTAGGCGAGTCGGCTTTCTTCAGCCTTCCCCCAGACTCTGGCGTTATCCGTTAGTTGCAGCTTTGCAACTCTCACCCAAGCAATTTCTGGCACTTGCGCTGCTGCCAGATCGTCCTCGATAGACTGAGCCCATTCATCTGCCTCTAGTGGGCTCTCTTTTCCTGAAAAATGCTTCGGATGCAATGCCCGGAATTGCTTAACTCCGGGTGCCTCAGCTTAAGGGCGGTGCATGAGGATAGCAGTCTGCTGCTGCTGACCTTCCAAGAGGCTCTTTATCGCCTCAAGTAATATCGTCTGCTCGTTGATGGGAGCTGCAACGGTAGGTGATGGTGGTAGAGTAGGTGGTGAGGTGTTTCCATTGACGTTGGTACTCGTGTTGTTGGGAGAATCCATGACCTTGTAGAAAAAGAAAGGTTATGATAGATTCAAGAAATTTGAAACATAAAGAATGTACGGTTACTGATTCTTATACTTCTTATGATATATTTCTTAGGATTCCATGCAGATCTGACCTACATGGGCCGCCAACAAAACCTGCCACATCATGCTTCCCGGTGTATGAGAAAGGAGACGTGGCGAGGCCGCGACATATTTACTCAGAAGTAAACACGTTAAGCGTAAATAAGCAATAGAAATAAATGCACAAGAATAACAAGAGATGTAATATAATAACAGCAGTTTTTATTAACATTCATTTTTTACATTACGACTAATTTGAAAAGAAATGTACAATGATAAAAGCAATGCCTAAACAGTGGTGTACAAAAGAAAAGATAAATACAAGTAAAATAGAAGTCTGGTTGTGCTTCAATCTGCTCCAGATACTCCTGACTGGGCTCAGTCTTCTGAAGATCCGGTCCTCCTGACGAACATTCCAAAGAAAGAAGAGATATGAATGCCGTCAGCGAACCAGCGCGCGGTAAATCCCAAAAGAAAGGAAGGAATACGACAAGTGGAGAAAAATATAACTGTAATTTGTACAGGTTTAAGTTTGTTATGCTAATGTAGTTGCTTGTGGCTTGGTATAGAATGCATCAGTGTATACGAAAGGAGTCCAACTATCCCGTAGACTATGCTAACATATAAGCACAAAGCCCCGTCAAAACCAAGGTACAACGGCACGGAGTTCATGTAGGTGTCTTTTAGTGTCTATCATCGTGCCACTTTTAACACATTCCGTACCAGTCTACCCCGTTAAACCCCGTAATGTATATTGTATTGATTTATACTTATCGACTTGCCGAGACCATAGATACAAGTTGTTCATGTAATCAGGTTCAGGAATGTAAATATGTAGGCATGTAATCAAGTTAAGTTATAGCCATGGTTCAGTCAAGTCAAGTCAAGTCTTGTTTGCATGTTGATCTTGTTCTGGTATTCATATTCAAGTTCAAGTATACATGTCGGTATATTGAATTCATATTTGAATTGGATTCAGATTAGACTTAGACTCAGATTGAGTCGAATACTTTAAAACAGATTTGGATCCTGAATTATATTTGGATGTTATCGGTAACTGCTGCACATAGAGGGCAGAATTTGTGTTTTTTTCCAAGACAATTATCATTGATAACTCCGTTAAATTTTTTCTACCTTAAATAGGCAAGCACTCACTTTCCCCGGCTCCCTGAGGCTCAAGAGAATTGATCTTGTTTAAACCCATATTTACAAAAGTCTTTAATTGTAATTTTATATAACTCGAGAGGGTTTTATGAAAAATATTTATATACTTTCAAAATAAATCTCGAGTATTTATTTATATTATTTAGGGTTTTCATGGATGTGAATTTTAAAGAGTGAGGTATATTAGTGAATATTTACATATCTTGAATAATTCAAGGTATTTTAGTGTAAAATTTGTCTTGTATTGATACTTGATGGTATTTTAGTGAAACTTGTCATTCTTTTATTTTTAGAAAAATATGGAATTTTATTATAACTTGAAAATAGGTGGTTTAATAATATTTATCTATTTGTAAAAATTAATTTTATTATTAAATAGAAAATCTCGTTTTTCTTAAAAATCATATTAAAATCTTTCGAGACCGAATGCTCCGTAAGGAGGTCTACATCTCGCTCTACTAGCCTAAGGATGTGCGATAATCCGCACCATCCAATACCGGGTCCCCTAAAGAGGGTTGTAGAGACATAATCGCAAAGAATTTTTACAATACAATTCAAAGAAAACGGGTTTTATATAGTTCATGGTATTTTAATGAAATATTGTATTTGTCACAAAAATATGTTTCCAAGAGTATCGTGCTATGTAAACATGTGTGTATGTGAGGGGTAGGTCATTACCCCGTGATGTTTTCTAGAGGTATAATTAAGCAAAACAACTAAATACGCTAGATACAAAGTTCATGGTATTTAAATGTAAAACTCAATTTAAAATTGTTTAACATGATATTTTTTGAGTGAAAATTATTTCTAAATATTAGTTTTAAATATTAGTTTCATGATTAACAAGCAAGGTATAGAATATGAATGAGCAAGGCTTATTAAAAAGTGTAGTTTCAAGAATTTTAGAATCAAATGTCGGTATAACTCCACTTACCGACATGTTTTGAAAAAGAGAATTTTTTTATGTAAAAAAAGAAGGATGGGATGGGACTTACTAGCTAATTAAATGAAAAGGAGGTAGAAGAAGATGGTGTAGTCGCCGTGGCGTCGCGGAGTCGCCGGAATATGCTTAGATCCTTGCCGGAAGTTGTTCTTGGGCTAATTCCACTTCTACTCCACCTGTACTTAGAAAAATTTGATAATTCTGGTTAGAGATTTTAGAATGAGGAGGGATGGGGTATGAGATTGTATTTATAGCGTGGAATTAGGGTTTTGGAATTGAAAAAATAAATTAAAATGCAATAAAATTGGATTAATTGGAGAAATTGATTTCTCTGTATAAATTCAGAGAAATCAAACAGTGCATGGGTAATAGGGGTAGGCCAAAGGTTTTGTGTGCAAAAAACGGGGACTTTTCCCTATGGATCGCCCGTCAGCGCCGGCCCCAAGCCTCATCTCGCCGGGCGTGATTGAGGGGAATGCCGTTAGATCTCGGCCACGTGTTCTACTCTGTGTACTAAATATTTTACACATGCTTAATTTTCCAGACTTTTCATTTTATGTGCATTGCAGGTGTAAACTTTTGGGTTTTCAAAAAGTTTAAAAGAAAAATTCTGAAAATATAATGTGCCTGAAGGGATTCGAACACAAGGACTGCGTCAAAGTAATGCAAGGCTTTACCAATGAGCTACAAGGTATTTCTTACTGTCCTTAAACAAAAAATAACTCATAAAACATACTGAGGCTTGCAAACTCCATTCCGTACATTAACTTAAAAAATTTCGTACAGTAAATTCAGAATCGTTACAGTCGTTGTTGCCATAACCCCCACGTACATGGCCAGTTTCAATGCCTTCATCCCTACCTCTACCTTTCCGCCCTTGACAGTTGTACTCTCCATACCAAGCACACATGGCGAAGGGTTACACTAGCGCCCCGGCCAACTTCCGTGGCCAAATGCGAAACAAAAATTTTATAGCGATCATAAACTTGGCGCTAGAATAAACCTAAAACCGGATCTTTACCATAAACCTAGTTAGCTAGTTAGGGTTCTATCTACTATGATAGAAAGTATACCTAAAGAAACCAAGTCCTTCTGGTCTTCAATCCTCTCCTTAAGCTCATCGATGAATGTATGGATCATGCTTGAACTTCGGCCTCCTTGTGTCAACGATGATCCACCCGAGAGTTCCAACCTTAAGCTAAACCTCTAACTTGAGATAACTAGAATACTTAGCTTGCTAATCTAAGTAGACTAGAGTGAGTAGAGTGTGATTTGAGTGGCTTGGTCTCACCAACCCTTGATTATTAATACATGATACACTAGGGTTTGAGAGAGGAAGAAGGAGAGAGCTTACGTGAAGAAAGAGAAACTATTTGTGATAATGAAAATAGAAAATGGAATGGCTATATTTTATATGACCATTAACCATGGCAAAGAAAATATCTCACCAAAATATCTAGGTCAAAAAATATCTCATCAAAATATCTAAGGTCAACAAGTCAAACCAAGTCAAAATGTCAACCCAAGTAGCCATGCCAAATACAATTATCATTTATCAAAAATAACAAAATCTTTTCTTTATCTCATATTTGTTTTGACCAAGTCAATGGTCAAAACCCTAATGAGATATCTCCTTCTATACCATCTCTCATCCGTATATACATACCCTCATCCGTGTTCCGAGAAACACGAATACAATGAGATGAAGCTAATCCAATAATCAAATATTAGGATCCGGCTTAAACCAAAGCCCACTAGTATTGTCTGCTCGAACACCACACGCGCACAAGTACACGTATGTGATCAAACCCTGTCGTAAAACTATACGACCTCTACTAATTTCGCCCGAAGCTGGAAACCCCTCTGTGTAGGACTCTGAAGAATCGACAGTACTCTGGCAGTGGGTTTAACCACAATCACGTCAGCGGCACTAGCTGTGCGTAACGGCTACCCAGGTATTTGTCGATAAGAAGGTCGACGAGCAAGCTCATCCACTACTGAGCTTATCTGTGACAATCTTCATACAGTCTGGTCTGTTCGTCTAAGAGTATCGCATATCGGGCCTAGGGGGTGGTAAACGCCAGTCTCCTAATAGCGGTATAAGTCGTGTCGGAGTGTAGCCCAGAACACCCTGAGAAACTACTGGAAACCCTACCAGTAAATCTCACTTGCCATGGTCAGGGACTTTGTCTAATGGCTCTCCAAACACAGCGCGATATCAACTCCCAATACCGGAAGAGACGAATCCTATCTAACCGCCACTACCTCCAAGTGTTTCGGGACTGCACTCAACTACTAGCTGTTTGCATGACTCAATAGAGCTGTGGTAGGATAGCAATCTAAGAACAGCAGGAACACACTTGAGGCGAAGTGGCAGTGTCAAGTCAACGGACTAAACTGTACTCATGTCACCTGAGAACTACTACCTGACGATAGGTATAATACCAACCACCTCATAACCCAACGAGCACCTGCATACTATCTCCAGTACGACGTACTGATGGCTGTGGGACATACCATCTCCCCTGCTGGGATAAGAAGCGTATGCACTAGTCTACTCTGGAGTATCGATACCCTGTCTCGATAATTCTACGACTAGGGACCTGTATAAGGATGTGCTTATAGACTACCCAGCCCCCACTGGTATGATCGCCATCACAACGCTGGCAGTCAAGCAAAGATCATAAGGGCTCCATCAATATGTATTAGCGATATGTTAAAAGAAACATATACACATATTAAGATAGATACAAATCAAGTAGCATACTACAATATCGAGCAAGACTGTCATCAACCTGTGTATATATCCCAAGCTTCCAAAATGTATTATACAAACTAGTACTATACAATGATGGCCTCTATGACATACATATCCAACACATGGAGCCTCTTACTCGCCTGTGTTGATATCTAAACCGTCCAAACTAAACACCACCTCTTCTCTTTTCTAGCGGCCCTGCCCGTTGCCATTGGAAATGGGATCACCGCAATCAACATTTTCACCATGATGTTCGTTGTTGGCGTCACGATCTTTTTCCACCGAGATTCAACCGTATACAAATATCAATAGTTGCATGCATAAGAAAACACCTGTGTCAGGCAGCGGCGGCTATCTCTAGCGTGCATGGCTCTTGCAACTGCTTTTTAAGTCAGTATTAAAATGTACATGTTGTTTTAAAATAGAGGTTAATGTTGTTGCGAATGTTTACAACCAGTTAGCTGTGAACATTCAAGTCGAATGGTGTAAACATGGCGTGGGTGGGGCTTTAGGTTTAAGTTAAACGAGGGAAATATCCTGAGATGTATATGTTTATAGCCAAACGAACATTCACGTCATCCGTTTTTACAACAAAAAAAAATCCATTTAAACGTTTTATTATTTTATTTTTATCCAAATAAACATAAACTTGGTGGTCTGCATCTCAGCCTGAAAATCTTTTCAAAGACCAGTCCTCCCTTCACAGTTTAATTACGGCCCTACCCCTATCACGCCTGCTCTCTCTGTCGGTGGCATTTTCGTAGTTCGGAAGAAAAGCAGGTCCTCATTCCTCGGCTTCGAATGGTAAGCGAATGGACCGCATTAAACCCTAAAAAAAACAGAAGCAGCAGTTATCTTCCCCCAATTCTCCTTCCCTCGTTCTTCCAAAATCGATCGCGCTCAATCTTTTCTCCATCTACATCATGTCAAAAAGGTGATCTTTTTATCTAATAATTTTGCTAATTTTAACAATCCATGCGATTTATTTTTTGTGCGCTTGAATTTGTCTAATCGAGCTAGGGCATGCGATCATTCTGTGATTCTCATGGTTGGTTGCTTTCGTCTGGGATTGTTGCGATTGTTTGTGATTGGATTTGGAAACTAAATCGTTTGTTGTTGATAGAAGATTAGGGATATTGATTGAGGTATCGAATTTGTTATAGTTGATGCGCTCGTTTTTGTTCATGTGGTTCAGATGTTATGGATGGCCGGAATAAATAAATTTGACATAAGTCTTTAATCTTTTACCGTAACCTGTCAAAATATGAGTATTTCAGCTAAGAGAGGGATAAGCTGTAACAAAGGGTTCGGCTTACTGGCTTGCTTTCAATTGCAAATTGAGCAGAAACTAGGAAAGCAATAAGAAAGCTAAAGAGGAAAAAAAAAGATTTTTTTCCCACAAACCTTTCTGTCTCACCTGTGAAGGAAGTGTTGAAGATGCTAGGTTAGAGAGCATGTAGCAACAGTAACGAGAACAAAATGGTAATTTAGGTGTTTTAAAGGAGAAGCACCTTTGCGAGGAGATATAAGACGTCATCGCTTCAAGTGCCCAAGTCGAGGTGATGAGGCGAGCATCCTTGTGATAAAAAATATATATTTCATGCTATTTTCGCTATCCTTTTTTTAGGCATACTCTTGCAAGAGAAGTCTCTACCCCACCCCACCCCCACCCCACACACAAAAAAAGTAAGAGAAAAAAATCCCAAACCGACCTAGCAAAATCCTTCAGTCACCGCCGCATGCAACTTCTCCAATTACCATCGCCGACGTCTCCCCCAGCCACTGCATTTACATCATCCTCTAGCCATCACTTCTCTTTTCCTCCTTTCAAAGATCAAGGATACAATTTCTCCTTGTGAATTTGATTATTAGGACATAATTTATCATCTATTGTTTATGTGGTTGAATGGCAGATTAATATTTTTTCGATATAATTTACGTATTAGTTGTTGATAGAATGTATTATACAAACATTCTTTAAGTACGCATCATATATGAATATATTGTATTAAATATTTGTCACCTCACTTCGCTCAGTCGGTCGTCTTTTTAGCGTCTGTCACCTCCGATGATAGGTGGGCTACGTCGCCTTGACGTTGCCTTTCACCTTTAAAACACTAAATCATACCTGTAAGAGATGGAAAACCCCTTTTAAAAGCTAATTGCAGAAGAGTTTTGCTTCTCTTTTGCTCCACCTTTCTCATTTGAGAAAGTTATTTTTTAAAGAAGATGATCTGGCAAAGAAAGTGTAGACACCCCTATCCCTTTTTGTAAACCCTAAGATGAAAAGTTGCAATTTTTTGTTATCTATCCATTTAGAAAGCATGTCCTAACTCCTAAGTTATGCAAAGTATATCTATTTGGTTTGCAATGGGTGACTTTTGTGAATTTTGGAAAGTAGGTAAATGTTAAAGTGCTTGCCCCAATCAATCACCCCTGTCTACTATATTATACCTATAGAGATTCATATTAAAGTGTCCAGTTATATATGTCTGGGATTGGAGTGAGCAGGAAGACTGCTTCCCATTGTTCTGTTTGACGCCTTTTTGTTCCTTCACGTACTTATCTGCTGATCATGTGATATTTCTCTGCCTTGTAAAAACCTCTTGGCTATATCCATGTCATACATGAGTTTTGTGAGAGTTGTGCATCGACCTTGTAGATGTATGAAAGCTGATTCAGGACCTGGTTGAACAAGTGCCCCCCTTCTTTCATTTACTTGTGAATAAGGAAATTAGATTAGATCAACTTTTATAGCCTCCTTGCAAGCGGGGCTCGGATTTTTATAGTAAAGGTTTATAAAGTTTGTGACTTGAGATCGAATAAGTTATCTATAGATTGATATATCCCATTTGATTGTATAGTAATCTGCCAATATTTATTAAGCGAACATAACTACATATTAATCAGACATGTTAGTGTTAGTGTATATGCCCTAGAGGCCATTACTGTATTATACTAGTTTGTATATTACTTGATGGAAGCTTGGGATATTCACAGTTGTATATACAATCTTGCTCGAAATGGTAGTATGCTACTTGGTTTGTCTCTGCTTTAATATGTGCATGTGTTTCTTTTAGCATATCGTTGATATACATATTAGTAGAGCCCTTGAGATCTTTGCTTGATTACCAGCGTTGTGATGGCGCTCACACTCGTGGGGCTGGGTAATCCATAAGCACATCCTTATACAGGTCCCTAGTCGTTGGACTATCGAGACAGGGCATCGATACTCCGGAGTAGACTAGCGTATGCGCTTCTCATTCCAGCGTGGGAGACGGTCTGTCCCACAGCCGTCAGTACGTCGTACTTGAGATAGTATGCGGGTGCTCGTTAGGTTACGAGTACACTGGACGGGACTCATCGGGAACTGTTGGTTGGTATTATACCTATCGTCAGTTATCAGTTCCCAGGTGACATGAGTACAGCTTAGTCCGCTGACTTGACACTGTCACTTCGCCTTAAGTGTGTTCCCACTGCACTTTGATTACTACCCTACCACGGCTCAAAGGAGTCGTGCAAACAGGTAGTTTTTGGGTGCAATCCCGAAGCACTTGGAGGCAGTGACGGTTAGACAGGATTCGTCTCTCCCGGTATTGGGGGTTGACATGGCGCTGTGTCCTGGAGAGCCATTAGACGAGTAGTCTCTGGCCAGGGCAAACGAGATATACTGGTAGGTTTCCAGTGTTATCTCAGGGTGTTCTGGGCTACACTCCGACACGACTTGTACCGCTATTAGGGGACTGACGTTCACCGCCCCCTAGGCCCGCCATGCGATGTATCAGACGAACAGACCGGACTGTACGGAGACTGTCACATACAGGCTCAGTAGGAGTTCAGATGGGGTTCACCTCGTCAGTCTTCTTATCGGCATCTACCTGGGGACCGTTATGTACAGCTAGTGCCGCTTGCGGTCTGTGGTTAAACCCACTGTCAGCGTAGTGTCGAGTCTTTAGAGTCCCACACAGAGAGCTATTCGCCTTTAGGCAAAATGAGTAGAGGTCGCATGGTTTTGCGACAGGGTTCGTTCACATCCGCGCACTCGTGCACGTTTGCTGTCCGGACAGCTTATACTAGCGGGCTTTGGTTTAAGCCGGATCCTAGTATATGATTTGGGATTGGTTTTATCTCATTGTATTCGTGTTCCTCGGATCACGAATACGGGTGCATATGCACAGTTGCTTGAGACAGAGGGAGAGGACTTTGATTAGGGTTAATGACCATTGTCATTTTATTAACCCTAATGCTTATGTGTGTATTATGGTTAATTGATATTAGTTTAATATAATTGTGCATGGTTATGGTTGTTGACCATTTGACCTTCTTGACTTGTTGACCTAGGTTGACACTTTGACCATCATCATTTCATTTGGAAGATACTCTTTGATCCTTGCAATTTGCATTAAAAATGAAATGATAATGGTCATGTCTTGATTAACCATGACAATTATTTAGCTAATTATCAATTTATAATAATTCACACATATATGTGAGAATGGTTGTTTTATTCTCTCATTCTATCATTCACTTTCTCTCTCTTGTTCTTCCTCTCCCTCAAGCTCTCCCCTCTCATGTGTTGAGAAACACTTGAGCTTGAGAAAAATCTCTTCTTGATAATCTTTACTCTCATCTAGGGTTTTAGGACTAGCACTTCTAGCACCCTAGTTACTTCTAGCTTGAAGTTGAAGCCAAAGGTTGAGGCTTTCGGGTGGATCCTTCTTCGACTCAAGAAGACGACAAAGGTGATCCCTTTCTACTACTCCAAGGAGCAAGGAGAGAAGGACATAAAGCCCTAGGTATAACCATTCTATCCTTAGCTAGTTTCTAGTTAGCTTTAGCTTGTTTTTTGTTTAGCAAAGATCCTTCTTTGTCTAGTCCATGTTGCCTAAAGTGATAAAAATCCGATTTTTATTCCGTTTTCCGCCTCCCCGCAAGCACCGGGGTGGGCAACGTGGACTTACAGTTAGATCATTAAGACATTATGACATTGATTTAGGGACTAACATTATAGTTTGGTGGCTCCTGAATATTTACAAGCGTGGTTAGATTTCTGATAATAACTGCATTCTGCCGGGCACGCTGAGTATGATGGATGATGCCAAACTATAGACAAAACTTCTATTCAAACAGTTAGAACTGAATGTGAACAGTAACTAAAGGAAAAAGTTTACTTGCTAAAAAAACATAATATGAAGTAGTAAAGCTTTTGAGAGTAATTTTTTGAAAGGAATTCTTTTCTTGGATGAAAAAGATGTAATGCTCTATTTTTTGCTATATCTCGGATGGACAGCTTGGGCAAAAAAATATGTGAGTCTATCAGGTGCATGAGGTCCTTTACTAACCAGCATTATCTAGGATTTACCAGCTTAAATATGTCTAATTAAAAAAACGAGTTCATTGGGGTGCCATTCCGGATAGAAATCACATGTCTCTTGGTTCTTCATTTTCTTCATTACATCTCACCAATATCCGCATGGTCTGTTCATGATAACTTGCCAACAAAGATCAAAAACGAAGTTTTTTCCCCTGATGTGAAAGTTGTCAACATCATATATATGATATAGCATAGCGGTACCACTGATGTTAGATACTCGGATTATTGGGGTGCCATTCTAGAAAGAAATCCCGTGTCTCGTAGTTCCTCATTCCCCCCTTTACATCTCACCAAGATCCACACGATCTTCCTGATAACTTGCCAGTAAAGTAAATGTTTTTCCATGATGTGAAAGTTGTTGACATCATATAGATGATATTTCATATCGGTAGCACTGACATAGTGTCGGATAGTGACATCAGATACTCAGTACTTTTTTTTCCATGCATTAGTTACTCATTAGTATCCATGCAATGCATTCCTAATGCTGTTACCTGATTGCTGAACTTATTTATATAATAATTTCGTTGACAAATAACAAATATTGATACGTTCTTGCCAACTTATCCAGGGTGTTGTGCAAATTCTTTGCACATGGAGCATGCCTGAAAGGGGAATATTGTGAGTTTTCACATGATTGGAGAGACGAGGCCAGCAATGTAACACCATTAATTTATGTTTAGCTATGTTCTTTTCAAATCCTTTCTCTGAATATACCAGATTCTAATACTTCTATTGCTGCTCCAGATTTGCACCTTCTACCAGAAAGGGGCATGCTCTTATGGTAGCCGCTGCAGGTATGAACATGTCAAACTTTCTCGTCCTCAGACGTCTGCTTCATCTTCATCCAGTTCTCGCCCTCATATGGCATTGGCTTCTGTTCAAAAAACTCATCCTTCTGGTGTTTCTTTAAGTGGAGAACAATCAACTTTGGATCAATCTCTATACTCTTCTACTAATTCTGCTTGGACACAGATGCCGGAAGCTCATACTCTCGAAGAGACCATGCCTGCGCATTATTCCGCATCTACCAATTTATCTGACCAACCAATTTGTTCATTTGCTGCTGCTGGTAGTTGTCCTTATGGAGAAATATGCCCTCACATTCATGGAGATTTATGTTCCATCTGTGGAAAGCATTGCTTGCACCCATATCGTCCTGATGAAAGAGAGGAACATATTAAAATGTGCAAGCAAAACCATAAACGCATTGATGCGTTGAGACGTAGTCAGGAGATAGAATGCAGCGTGTGCTTGGACTCTGTGCTCTCGAAACCCACAGCTGCCGAAAGGAAGTTTGGATTGCTTTCAGAATGTGACCATCCATTCTGTATCTCATGTATTCGCAATTGGCGCAACAATTCTCCAGCTTCGGGCATGGATCTCAACTCTGCTTTAAGAACCTGTCCGATATGTCGAAAGCTATCACACTTTGTCATTCCAAGTGTTATTTGGTATTATACACAGGAGGAGAAGCAAGAGATAATTAATAGTTACAAAGAAAAGCTCAAGTATTTTTCAAACTTCTTTATTGATTTCCTTTCCTTTAACAAACACGTTATGCCTCTTTTTTCCTGCATTTACCATGAATGTGACTTATTGGGCTCACTGAAACATTGAGTAACTAATCTAATTTCTTCTGATGGATAACTGTAGAACTGATATTTATTCTGGTAGCTATAGTTGAACTACGGTATATGGGGAGGGAAACCAGTTAAACGGTTATAAAGCATGCATAGATATTGAAGGTTTTCAGTACTAGTTTCATCTATGAGTCTAAATTTACAATTAATGAATTAGGTAGTAGACTGCAGAAAGGATGTTAAATAAAAAGAAATATCACAATTGCTCTTTCTGGAATTCGAAGAACTCTGCCATGTGCCATTTCTCTTTAGCTTAATCGAAATTTAGAATATTTGCCATCTTCTTGGGTGAATTACATTGGAGGCATCTTCCAGTTGATAATCCAGTGAGTTTCACTATAATTGAGACCTGTAGTGCCCTCTTCCTTTTATGTTTGTTTACGCTGTGCATCCATTTGCATGACTTTTAATAGATTTCTTACACCTTACACCATGGTTTTTTTTCCCTAGCTGAACTTTATAATAGCTTTCGAACGCCCATACCTGTTCACATAGACATAGATATGCAATCATAGTCACCTCACTAATCTGCTACCAGCCTGCTGATACCTTAGTACTGGGATCGGTATTGGAGAATGGATTCAATGGACAGTGTTCTACAGAAAAGGATTCCTGGACATTTTTTCTAATTATCAACGATTAACATTACAAGACATACCCATAATATCAGGGTCGGAATCATATAGAATAAGAGGTCTCACTATAGATCCCCCCCCCAAAACACACACACACACCGCCCAATACTTCCCTCCAAGTGACATCACGGCAATGAAGTTTCTTTTGCAGAGGTTGATGTTAAGAACTCAAGATCAGCGAATGCAAGCATCAATGAATAGGATGTTGTGGTGTTGTGACCTTCATTATTACCCTACCATGGCAGTGTTTACTGGCTAAATGTGTAGATATGAGTAAAATTCATAAATTCGAACTTTTATTTAGCCACCAATCATATAACAATATTAACAGAATCCTAATCTCATGGTACTGTTTAAGAATCAGTCTTTCTTCTCTTTTCTTTTTTCCAGAATTAAACATTTAATATATTATGGCAGGTCTATTGATTGCAAATACTTTGATTTTGGAAATGGGAATTGCCCCTTCGGGAGCAGTTGTTTTTATAAGGTATACTCGTGCTTCATTTATATAAATCTTTGTTTTGAAATGCTACCTTTGCTTTTATCTTACAACTTTCTGTGACATGCATTTCTTACTATTTCTTGACACTTATCAGAACAACAACAAACCTTCATCCCAAATTTTTGAGGCCGGCTATATGAGTCCTTTTTTCCCATTATGCTTTGTCAAGGGCCATATCCTATGTTAATTTAACAATTAATATATCGTTCTTTATAGCCTCTATCCATGTTCGTTTAGGTCAATCCCTACTTTCTAGTTGCGCCAAGAACTACAATTTTGTTACTTTTTCCAACCGGGATATCGACTGGTCTTCATTGCACATGTGACATGTCCAAACCATCGTAATTGGTTCTCTCGCATCTTATCCTCATTGGGAGCTACCTCTACCTTGTTACAAATACACCCATTTCTTATCCCATCTTTTAGTGTATTACCACTCGTCCATCGTAACATTCGCATTTCGGCCACATTCATTTCTTGGACATATTTCTTAATTGCCATCCAGAGAAGAGCATGTCTTATTGTCTTCTTATAAAATTTCCCTTTAAATTTCAAAGGTACCCTACGATCACATAACACTATTGAAACTTATCAGAACAAGTTCCAAACTTCCAATATTCTAGAGATTTCAGGTTCTTTCCAGCATATCGTAGCATGGGCCAGGATGATAATTATTTCAGTTTCAGGAAATTCAAGCTGGCACCTACAGCCACATCGTTATGCTATCAATTGTTTTTTTAGATATGCTATCTATGTATTGAGTGTAATATCAGGCTGTCCTCACTTTATCCTTTTTAGGCCCTTTCCATTTTGAACATCTTTGACGGCTTTCCAGATGTTGCTCTCCATTTTCCCACTAGATTCTGTGTATTAAGAATGAAATGCCAGTTTTGTAATTTACTGCTGCATCACTCTTGTTCCGGGACCTGGATGGAACTTTTGTGTTGCCATACTATGAATAAGCTAGAATTGGTGCTTATTAGGATATCATGTTCCAGTGTTTCTTTGCTGGTATGGTTAAAGAGGTTTGATTCCCTTCAGAATATTTCTTGCATTGACGAGTCGATGTCAAACTCATTTTGGATGCTAGCGATGTTTATATTTTATAATGCAAACTTCAACATTTGATAACTTCAGCGCGTCAAAGTTATCATCCCTCTGTCAAACAGTCAAAGTTCTCATTCTTATGCTCCTTTGCCTTTATGAAAACTGTTGGCTTACTCTGATCCTAAACTATAATTTTTTTCCTTAGTTTTCAATTTGTCACACCCTATTTGTTTATTTCAGCATGCTTACAGAGATGGCAGTTTAGAACAAGTTGTGTTGCGACATCTAAATGCTGAAGATGGAGAGACTGTGATAGCTAAAGATATTAGGTTTTTCCATGTTCTAACCCATTTTCATATACTACCACTACTGTAATTGTTACTCTTTTTCTGATTCAAGCTGCTCATCTTGTTATTTATCTCAGGCTCTCAGACTTCCTCAGTCGGTTGCATATATAGGATCGTGTGATTCATCTATAAGTTCATTGTAAGTAGAAGCTTGGATCAAGATTACCAGTTATCTATTGCTTCAGTTTTTGTTCTTAATTAATCTGTCTTTTGAACCAATTTTCTCCGATTCTTCGTTGAGGAGACGTATCCATATCGGAAACAAATAAACTTCATACGTATCTAATATGGAAAATTTAGCTCGTAATGGTATCTGAATTATTCTATTCCGATATTGTAATGAAAGGAGATATTGTAAACTATGCTGCACTGATTCTTCTGACACCCTAATAATAACCTAGAAGTATAGAAATATTTGTCAGTGAATAGACGCTAATAATCTATCCATCAACAGATTGTACCCCTATATAAGACAATTATTGTTGGAATGACTATTGTTTTACATAAATAATATGGCCGGTTTGCGTCCTCTAAATTTTAGGAAACTGGAGCCTATCTACAGTATTGTAAAAAAGTGGTCTGGGTTGCTGCCTATGTGGAAGTGGCACAAGACCGCTTTGCCTTTTTACCATAAACTAGCCATTATGGATTATTAAAAAAATAATTTTGATTGTAAAATAAAATATTTTTTCAAAAACTAGGAGTTATTAATCATTTAATATTTTTGATTTATATATACTTGCAAGTTTTTTCTCTACATATTTTTTGTAATCACTTTACAATTTTTTTTATTACATCTCTAATTCGGAGAATTAACTAAATCTAGATTAGATTCAATTGTATTAATCAGGTTGTGGAAGATATGTTCTGAAAATAAAAGATTTTACACAAAATCTGATTTATTTTACATGAAAACTAAAATCAGTTAAAAGTATTAAATTGACTAAATGATATTAATAGTAGATTTACCGCTATTAATTACAAGACATGCCTTTCAAAATAAATTAATAAGATGCAGCCAATCAACAGAGGGTGCAGAATTGCCAATTTATGTGAGACTGCGTTGATTTTGCATGCTCTTAGAAAAATTGGCTCTGGGCTTTTTTTCTAATCTGGCGGAAAGGGGCTATTTGGAGGTTTGTTTTTTCCCTTGCCGGATCTACTCACAAAAAAGTTATCCAAACAAGCCAATTTTTGGGATTGCTCCAATCTAGGGAAAGATGAAATCTAGACTTTTAATCCATGGGAATGGATGAATCCAAACATGCCCTTAGCAGGGTCAATTCGATTAGGGATCTTCGTTGCATCTATATGTTCACTTCTCTTTCTTTTCTTTTCTTTTTGCAGGGTTAATATTATGGCCAATTGATTATGTGATTATGTCTGTTCATCATGTCCTCCAATAATTCATTCCGTTTCGTTTCGTCTACGGCACCTCCAGATTGCAGCATATGCTTCTCTAATGATGTGAGAGACACTCAAATGGTAATGGTTTTGCCCCTTCATATTTTATTTGTTTGCCTATATATATATATATATATATATATATATATATATATATATATATATATATATATATATATATATGCTTCTCTAATGATGTGAGAGACACTCAAATGGTAATGGTTTTGCCCCTTCATATTTTATTTGTTTGCCAATATATATATATATATGTGTGTGTGTGTGTGTGTGGTTCTGATTGAAGTAAGCTATGTTCTTAAAAAGAAAATTTAAATATACTAATCTGATTAACATTGCATTGTTCATTATGGCCCCTTTTCAAATTTCTTGTGATTCATTTGTGCATTTTGATACAATATCAAAGCTAAATCCTGTCTAAATAATTTATCAAGATAAACTCATCAATACACTTTAGGTATAAGTATGTACATATCCATTCGAATAAACTTTGTTGTATTATATTGACCTTTATGATATTAAGTACTTAAGAGATGTAGCGATGTTTCTCACCAATTTCCTAGAGTAGAATTTGAACATTTTTAAATCAAACTACTTTTTTTTCATCTTCTATTTTTTCCCGTTGATGCCAGGTTGGCCATTTATCATCTGAAAACAATCTTATCGACCTGCTCTTTTCGATACTTAGCGTGCTTTGTTTGATGCAGAATTATTCTGGGAGCCACACAAAATCACAAAAAAAAAAGAGGAATCGAAGGACGTGCATGCATAAGTTTGAACATTTTATTTACTTTTATTGGTAGCTGAAAAAACGTACAGGTAAAGAAAAGGAGAGGTTTGAAAAGGTTTGAATAGCAAAAATTTAGAGAGTAGCGGGGAGACTACAGAACTATTGAGACCCTATTTGATTGTTGTTCATGTAACTATTCATTTCAACTCTCCCCATGACATAGCAAACTATATCATATCATTTTATATGATTAACAATCATCAAATGATATACAAACAAACTGAAACCCTGCGTCGGTTTTGTTATGAATTTTCAGGCAGTAATGTTTGTGTACTCAGAAAAGGATAGGCCGTGTTGTTGGTGAGTTTAAGGATAGATCTAGCGAGTTTATACCATTTTTGTTTTGTAGATAACTACATCAAGTTTTTTAATCCACAAACGAAAATAATGGAACCTGCTATATGTTTCAGATTTCGGTTGTTTATCTTTATAGTCCAATTTCGGTATTGATGTTTAATTTACAGTAGTGAAATTATATGGCCTGTGGTGGTTCAGTTTAAATTGCATCTTATTTCATGAGTTGGATGCCGATAGCTAGCAGTAATGTTAGATTTGTTTTTGCAAAATTTCGTATTGATAAATAAATAAAGAAATTTATTATAATTTACCTGGCTATTCTAGCACATTTTGTGATTTTATTAATCTCTAGAGAACAGTTTCAATGTTGGAATTGTAATACTATTATGGGGAAAACTTGACAAACTTTTGCAACCTCTGCTTGATTCATATATCCTGTCTCCAGTACGAATGAAGATTCTATGCTTTCTGAAAACTAATTTCTAAATTACGTTGTCCAAACAATGATTGGCCTAGGAAATATACAAACCATAATATAAAAGAGAAGAACGACTAGAGCAACTGCATTTCTCTACTATAACAATGCGGACACGGGAGAGATCGTTTGTTTTGGTTGGTACTTCCGATTTAAATTTCAAAGAAAAAGCAAAACAAATATTAACTTTTTTATTATTACCCACTCTTTCTTGTTCCTTCCTATTTTTACAGATTAAGAAAAAATTCCGTCATATTAACCACTTTATTTTTTCTTTGTCGACTAAGGCTGTTAAAAAAGCTCGAAGCTCTGTTCGGAATCGGCTTGTTAAAAGCTTGGCTCTGGATCATTTGACAACTAAACGAGCCGAGCTTTAACAAAAATTTAAGCTCGGTGAAATAAACGAACGAGCACAAACACAGCAGGCTCAAGCTCGGCTTGTTTAAGACTCGAGTAAAGTTGAATAATTTGTATCTAATTTGGTGTTCACTATAAATAATTTAGATTCTAATTATTAGCGTTGATATGAATTGGAATTATTTCATGATAAATATTGAATCAAATATTGTTATAAATATTGTTATGCTAAAATATTGAAGAATTTAAATAATTAATAATTTTAATTTTGTTGACAAAGTTTAAAACAAGTTCAAAACTCGTTTATTTGATTATAACAGCTGCATTTCTCGCTGCCAACTTTATTGGATATAATATTGATCATACATATTTTGTTTATATATATTGATGCAGTTATCTATAGCTTTTTCTCAAGATTTTAGATTTAGATAGGCTCGATAAAACTTGAGGCCCGCTCGAGCTCGATGAAGGCTCGGCTCAGGTTTGTTTGATAATTAAACGAGCCAAAATTGAATAAATTTTCAAGCTCGTTTAAATAACCGAGCCAAGCCGAATAACCTTAAACGCGGCTCGTTGTTTGGGTTGTTTAACGGCCCTAGTCAAAGCACGGACTACTTATACTTTACTAACTCTCAAATATTAATGCAAATACAAAGCGAAGGGTATTGAAATTGAAATTTCCAATTTGAATTTCTAAATGACACATGGTAAGGATCATCATTACAATTTTAAACTTTATACAAAATAAAACATATATTTCCCAACTCTAGCCGAAAAAAACCCTCTTCTGAATATATTTAAAAATCTATACTATTCTAACTCAAATTATACAAAAAATTTCAGGTGCGATTCTGATGATAAAGGGCGTCTTTGAATTTTTTTTTGTTGTCAAAGATAAATATCTACCATTTATCACCATAGCAAATCATAGCAGTCAATGTCTAAAATTATTCACTATCTAGTTTTAAGAGATGTACATATTAAGGAAAAATTTGCAAATGGAAATAAATAATATCACTCATTGATTTCCTTGATTTGCTATGATGATAAAGTGTGTATATCTTTTTTTGATTAAAAAAACTTCAAAGGATCCGTACCCAAAATTGTTCATGAGAATAATATACATGCATAGCCACCGTTTTATTTTATTTTACTTAAAAAAGGGTGTTGTTGAAGTTCTCTTTGAAGCAGTTTTTGTCAAAGCCGGATATCCATCGTTCATCATGATTGCAAATCAATGGTTGATATTGTTTATTTACATTTGCAAATTCGTCCTTAATTTTGGATGTCCCTTAAAAATAGAAAGTGAATGATATCACCCATTAGTTCTCTTGATTTGCTATCATGATAAATGGTGGATATCCGGCTGTGACAAAAATGCTTGAAAGACAAAATTCACAAAAAAAAATGAAAAAAAAAGCCCCGTATCACACGTGCAGAACAACAGTTTGGATACATGTATGTGCACTTGTCAATATTAAGACAGAAGCTGGCCGCTCCAGTGAAAGGCGCCGGCGCCATCGCCATCTCGTTCTCCTGAACCGAAGCCGCCGTCGCCGCCACGACAAGCATCGCAGCTGCCATGGCCACAACAAAGAGACTGCTTTGAGCCATTTCTACAAATTTTCTTTTCTTTATATATTATAAAAGGCTAGCCGGTAATTTTTGGTCTCGAGGAAAATTATCCTCCGCTCCCTCGCATTTAACGATAATTTCATTCAGTCCCCACTGGGTTCATTTCAGCCATTTGTACCATGAAAAATTATCTTCCGCCCCTTGGGTTTTCAGAATATTTGCATAGGGTTCCTACGCTTGCGCTGGGCCTCCTGCCAGTATTTCAGAAATAGAAGCTAGCTAGCTAGAGCTTGAAGAGTCGATGATCGATGAATGGAAATATCATGAGAGGCCTTGGTATTTATAGATGGAGAGAGCAAAGGCCGGCTGGCATGGGCCCCACCACATGACAGGTGTATTCGCCGATGAAAGGATCCACAATGGGAAGGTTTTGAAAGTTGCTAGCTGCGGGGATATAGCCGTTGTTGTACAGATGCGCAACGGTCGGATTCAGAAAGGAGTTAAACTTAACCTTTTTTGTCCTTGTCTCTTGCCAGCATTCCTTATGCCGATGTAATACATCCAGACAAAGGAGGGAGGGTGGGAGGAAGGAAGAGAATTTCATACAGTCTTGGACAGCATGTGAGGTACGCACGTCAATTTATTCTATCTTGTGCAACGGTATAGGAAATAAACTCTCCATTTTATCAGGATTTAACAAGTCAGTCTCTGATTGGTGGAGAGGACAAGGATAGGTGGAAGAAATCTTTTTTTCTAGAAACAAATGTGTATGTTTGGGGAGTGCTTGTTTTATACTAGAAAATTAAAAAAAATTACTCACTTGCTAAACTCTAGCCTATAAGGATTCTTATTGGTTAAAACACATGGCATAGTATCTACTGTCTAGACCGGTATTTTGCCCGTGCGATGCATATATAAAACGAGTGTTCAAAAAATATAAATTTATTATTATTTATACATAGATGTATATGGGTAAAAGGGGTTTGGAGTGGTGATTATATTTATTTAAGTGTGAAAATATTTTTTCTATCCACTTGAAAACCTACCAAAGGACAAAAACCATGGTTGGGCCCACAACACCTAGGTGTAGTGTCAAACAGATGGGCTCATGGTTTCTGTCACTTGGGTAGATTTTCAAGTGGGCAGGAAAAGTATCTCTCATTTAAGTGCAGCATCCGATGAAAGAGTCAAGTGTAAAACACCATTCAAAGTCCAACGCAAGGATGACACGCTCTGTTGTAGTGTGCACCCTACAAAGACACCCCCTAAGGCCCATGTACTATGCGTTTTAAAATTTAAAAAATATGATGTTTCATTTGGGCGAGGGGAGTGAGAGAGGAGATGCAGCCAATTGAATTCTATCACATGGGTATGTTAAGTATTTCTTTTTAGATGAACCCACACTTGCAACCTATCATCTACACAACGTGACAAGGAGAAAAAGTTCGTGAATTTGAAAAAAACGAATCTACCTAAACGGATCCGCGCTCTCTCTCTCTCTCTCTCTCTCTCTATATATATATATATATATATATATATGAGAATAATGGAGAAAAGAGGCCATAGGAGGGGATTTCCTCCTATGGCGTTGAAAAAATACATCCTCCACCAATTTTTCCGACGATCGGCACCCATCATCATCATCGTTATCATCTAAGATGTGCGTACACCAAATTTCATGTGAATCCACAACTTTTTCACCGTTGATTTAGTGGGTTTAAAATTAACGGTTTACCGACAATAGAACTTTTTATATTGCTAAATCAACAGTGAAAAAGTTGTAGAATCACATGAAATTTGGTGTACCCACAACTTAGATGATAACGATGAAGATGATGGAGGCCGATCGTCGAAAAAATTGGTGGAGGTGGTATTTTTTCCACGCCATAGGAGGAAATTTCCTCCTATAGCATCTTTTCTCCATTATTCTCTATATATATACACACACACACACATACACACACACACACAATCCTAACCCTAGCCCCTTGAGTGTGTAATGATCTAGTAAGACACGATATTTATGTGAGATGGTGAGTTTGAACGAAGAGGGAAAAAATTAACCAGGCTTAATTAGATAATACACAATCTAATTTTAACCTAAAAAGAGATCAAAAGAATCAATGTGGACCCATCTTATAGCACAATTAAAAACAACTAAGATGAGATAGATTCCTATGATGATGGATCATGTGAAATCCCAATTACATGAGTCTAGGAATTTTATCTGGCATTATGAATCCAACCAGTTTCTTAGCCCGAAGAAGAAGAAGAAGAACATTTCTACAACTTTTAACAGATATGAAGAAGACGGGGTTTGACAAATTAACGCTTGTGCAAAACGGAGAAGAATGTGGAATTGCATGAAAGATGTATCGAGAATAAACAATTAATTGGAACTCTCTAAATTAGTAATATCTAATCTTTATCTTTTCCCTCTTTACAGATGAGATCATCATTTCACATAAATATTACGTCTTACTGGATCATTAGTCTCTCTCTCTCTCTATATATATATATATATGGGGATTAGAAATACTGGGCTCTCCAATAAATATAAATAAATACTAAGTATTTGTATGGGGTTATAATGAGGAAAAGAGAAGAGAGCCATGAATCGTCGCTTTTATCCCATGTGAAACATCTTATAATCTTTATATATCACTGTTATGAAATAGTAAAGTAATATATAATATTGAACCATGTTTAATTCGAAAAATCAATTAATATAAACTTTAACCATGAGTTGATAAGGAAAAAAATACCATAAACTCGGTACTCTGAAAACTACCACAAACATTTAACCTCACCATTTGATATCAATTTTATTGTGATTGTTATATCAATATAAAAATTAAATGGAAAAAATATGGCATGGAACCGAATTTTGGACTTTATAAGGCAAAAAATTACCGCATTTTCACATCGTACGCTGATATAAAATAACACACAAATTAGTAAGGATTCACAGGGACCACAGTAAACCAGGAGAGGAGAAGACCGTATATTTTTCATTTGCAAGACTTCACAGAGCCAAAAATATATAAGATAATTTTGCGAAGAAAATGGCCTGCGCATCCCATAATTTTGCAGACTGAAATACATTAGATATCTAAATAAGTTTGGAAGTTGTATGAAAAGGTCCTGGATATCAAACCATGATTAGGATTTTGATATTCAAGTATGGTTAGGTTCAAGTAAAAAAATAATACAAATCATGAAGGCATGATTGGTCTAAAATATTGTACATTTGAATGAATATTTTCCCAACTATTGTTAAAAACTAAAAGGTGTTTATTGTAATTATAGAACATATGAGAGTTTATGTGTAAAAAATTTATTATCATATGTTTCTACGTTATAATCAACATAATGAGAGAAAATACATGCATATAATATTTATATGAAATATTATAATTAAAATATGCATATCATATCAAATATTTCTAATCAATATTCTTAACATATAATATCATATAAAATGGTTTGGATAATATCTCAAAAATACCAAATACTACTAACACTTTGATTTGAGATGTATTATATCCGTAACCACAAACAATCACCCTTCTTTCAATCAACTCGTCTAAAACAAGAAAAAGTTCCACGTTTTCCTACGGACGATCCGTACTCATCACGGCTAGCCACTAAGGGCACTGTCTTGATTGCGGTTTTTACGAACAAACTTTTTATACGATCTATCAAATGGCGCCGTTGCCGGAAAAACGGCTGCAATTTTTTTCTTGTTATTCAAGTTGATTTCTTATAAAATCCAGCAAACATATCGTCTTAATTGCGGTATTTACGAACACACTTTTTATACAATCAATCAAGACACAACACACAATTGGATAATCTATTGTTGCGCTTTCTAAACAATAAACCATACTTTGATTTCTATGATAATATGAAAGCGATTAACCATACTTTGATTTCTATGATAATATGAACGACATTTAATGCGGTACAAGTGAGGTTACATCGTGCAGTGAGTTACACTACAAGGCCACATGCATGATATTGATCCATCGAAGTTTTAAACTAGAATTAATGAAACTTGCAAATGACTCACATACATGCTTCTTCACAAATCAGTCCTCATCCGAGCTCTCGTATGCCAAGCCAAGCAAAGTTTTCACAGTATTTTCTGAATTAGACTCTGTTCCGGTACCAGTTGGTCCCACAGGAGATGTATCATTGCCCGATTTGAGTTCAGAGTTTGACCTGCTTGATTTTGACGATGACAAATCATCAACTGACCTTTGTTTGCTATTTTTAGGAGAAGAAACTTGCGAAGGCAGTGATGGACTCAATTCACGATCACTTGGGTTGCAAGCTTTCTGTCGCTTCGGTTTGATTTCCACTATGTTCTTCAAAAGAACTTGTTGCCTGAAATACCACGGTGCTTTAATAAAGTTCAGAAAGTAAAGGCCAAATTGGAAAAAAGAAAGGAAAACCCCCGCACTTTTGGCCCAATGGCAAATAGTTCCCTGACCACAAATTGCACTATGCCTCCACACAACACTGATTGGTTTGCCTAGGGCAATGAATACTCCAAGCATTCTGAGCTTGAACCGCTTAGTTATGCATGCATTGGTGGTCCGAGAAAATGAGAGGGTACTCTCAACAATTTCAAATCAATTAGTTTTTAGTAGAGGGCGAAATGCAGGTTGTTTTGAGCAAGGTGGTTTTCTGTTTTTCAGCCAAAAGGAAAATTTGATGTGGTTTTGACAAGAAACAAGGAGAGAAATATTAGAAAGAGAACATTACCTGATCCCACTTTTAGGCTTGGGTTCAACACGGAGAGGTAATGGCACCGATGCAAGTGAAGAATCTGCTAAACTCGCTGCTTTGTATTAATTTGTTAAAGAAAATTTTTAAAAAACTCGAAAAATAAAATTATACTGAAGCAAGTTGTATGGCTTGATTGTTGCAAGCCCATAAGGATATCTTAAATGCAGCAAAAGCCCGTTTTTCAGTGCGTCGTAGTAGCCGCTCTGCATCTTCCTCAGCCTCCATTTGTTCCTTGAGATAAAGGAGGTCATCACTGTCCAAGGCTGCTTACACAAAGAATAACCATGTTAAATGGAATTAGATTGAGACTTGAAAAAAAAATCGAGAGAAATAAGACGCAAATACCTCCGCGCCCATGAAGATACCCTCCACGTTCACCAGCAACCTCCTGCATCTGTTGACATCAACAACCCCAATTGGAGAAGCCAATATCCCTGCCGGGCATGTTATCAGAATACTACATTGCAAATTGTTGGGAAATTTGTGCGCGCGCTCGCTCATGTGTGCAGGCATATGCTATTGTGAACATTCATGCCACCAAAGGACGAAAAAAAACTAGATTTTCTCCATGCGATATAGCATATAATAATAAAATGTATTGGTACAATAGTTTAGTTGGCATACCCTTGACAAGTTAATTACGGGAGTTCCAATTAAAAACCGTGTTTATTTCTATTGGTCTTGAATTCTCTCTTAATGGGAGGAAGGTAGCAATTACATTGCAAATGCGAATAGATAACTTGAATCAAATAGAAAGATCTTTCTTTTAGTTGTTTCCCTCCTTCGATCAATGTGCAAGGAGAGGGTGGGTGGGTGAGCTCGAGGGTTGGGCTGTGAATCGAACTGGGAAAACAAAATTATATGAATTTTTTATTCACTAGATGCATTATTATACACGATACTTATCTTACGAAACGATACAATTCACAAGGATTTTGATATGCATCACACCCGTGTATCGGGGCCTTGATGTATCCTACAATACAATTGTTGTAACGTACATTATGATACATATCGTCGATAAGTGATATGGTCTAATATGTTGATATAGCTTCTATTGGGTTGTAAATTGTGGGTAATGAATTTGCTTATTAATAAACTCGCTATCTTGTGTAAGAATTATTTCTTTTCTCTCCATCTCGGGATAAAAATTCTTCAAATTTCAATCATGGCTCGTTATGAATGTCATCTCCCATCGACGACTCTTCTTGCATTTTTTCAATCATCGGCAACTTGCTTCCTCTCTTTACTTCAAACTTTATTTGATGCCTATCAAATTGAGCATATGCTTTCCTGGCCCATCTTTGTTGAAAAGTATTTATTGGAAAAGCTCAATTTCCTTCATCGTCAAATCACCAATCAGCTATTGAATTTTATTTGTCGGAAAAAAATTACAGATAAAATCATGATACTGATGGTTCAAACATAGACGATTTACTATTCAAAAATTAAAAAACCACTAAACATTTGTCCATTTGTCGTGTGGCTAACTTTCCAATATATAAAGGCTTAATTCCAAAAACTACCAAAAACTTAAGGGTTGTGCCAAGTAACTATCAAATTCTTTGAAAATTAAAAAAGCTATCAAAGTGTTCGGGCATTCTTAAACTTTTTAAACAAGTTTGGTAGCTTACTGAATATTTAATAAAAAAGTTTTTAGGCTTAATGTATATTTACTAAACAAGTTTGGTAGTTTATTGGACATTTACTAAATAAGTTTGCTAGTTTATTGTTTATTAATTTTACAAGTTTCCGTACGCTTGGTCACTTTTTGTAATTCTCAAAAAATTTGGTAGTTACTTGTTACAGCTCCTAAGTTTTTGGTAGGTTTTGAGAATTAAGCCTTATGTAAATGATTCAGAAAGTTGCTTAACTTCATTTGTTACAAACTTATATTACAATTGCTAAAATTTAACTCCCAATGCGATAGCATATGATGCCTTTGAAGCACGCACAGACTCTGGCATCAAGGTGACATGTGCGACATGTAACACCGACACATGCACATGTTGGGTTACCCCAACGCCCAAGCCATCAAACGTGGCGGTTTGCGGAACAAAAATTTCTTACAAGTTTAAAACAGCGCTAGAATAACCCATAAAACCGGATCTTTCCATAAACCTAACTAGCTAAACTAGGGGTGCTATCTATTATAATAAGAAAGCCTCACCAAACAATCCCTATCCTTCGGTCTTCTTTCTTCATCATGTGCTTCTAGTGGCCACCTTGAACATGCTTGACCTTCTTTTGCCGCTCCATCGGTTCTCCGCGATCGAGCTTGTTCTCCGGTCCTTTGTCGTAGATGATCCACCCGAGAGATATGATCCATGGCTCTAGCTCCTAACTAAGTATCAATAGGAGCAACTAGAGGACTTGGGTTGCTAATCTAAGTTGTCTAAGATGTAGTGTGGAGTTCTATGTATTCTACTATCTCTATCTAGCCTCTTCTCATGTTTCTCAACACATGAGAGTGTAGAGAAGGGAAAGATGATGAAGGTAGAGGAGCTCAAGTGAAGGGGAGGAGAGTTATGCAAAATGGTGACAGCAAGAATGAAATGAGCAACCATGAGAGAGAATATCCATCACAATGGTTGTGTATGAATGTCCATGAATAAACAAGTGTAGCTATGTTTCAATAGTTGCCATAAATGAATAAAGAATTCATTTGTCAACTATTGAAGCCATGACTCTCACCATACCTCTCCTTCAATTTCCATCTCATTTCCATTTATCAATAAATGGAAAAATCCATGATGAGATGTCCACCTTCTAGAAGATAATCCGTAATAAAATACGGATTACAGTCTACTGTATATACATACCTTGCATTCGGATAAAAACATGATGCCCAAAAAGATAGAATAACACGAAGAACGTAATACTAGAAAATACATATCGAAATACATATATGTAAATTATCAAATCAATACCTGATTTAATAATCCGGCTCAGACCCGAGGCGGCTAATATTACCAACTGTCTGATCGAAAGTCCGGGTACAAAATACATCAATCGATCGGATCCCTGCATGTATCCAATACGGCTACTACATCATTTCGCCTGAACCAGGAAAACCCTCTGTGTGGGACTCTAAAGACTCGACAGTACGCTGGCAGTGAGTTACTGAATAAATCCATAACCACAAGCACGTCAGCGGCACTAGCTGTACGTAACGGCTACCCGGGTACCTGTCGAAAAGGAAGGCTGACGAAACGGGTTTTCCTCAACAAAGCAAAGCAGGAACCGGATCCCTACTGAGCCTATCTGTGACAATTTCCGTACAGTCCGGTCTCTTCGTCTGAGAGTATCGCATACCGAGTCTGGGGATGGTAAACGTCATACCCTAATAACCCGATAATTCGTGCTGATGTGGCTCGGGACCAATCCAGGAAACTACTGATCAGCCTATCAGTAAATCCTAACTGCCTTGGCCAAGGTCTTATGGTCCTGACCAATCGAACACGGTGCGATATCGACTTCCTATACCGGGAGAGACGAATCTCCGACAATCGCTCACTGCCTCCATATGGCTCGGGACTGTATCCAACCAAAGCCTGTTTGCACGACTCAGTAGAGCCGTGGTAGGATAGTGATCAAAGCACAGTGGGAACTCACACGAGACAAATGACGATCTCAGGTCTAAATACTAACATGTACTCATGTCACCTGAGAACTTCCATCTGACGATAGGTATAGTACCATCTGGAAGTTCTCGGCAAATCCGTCCGGTTTACTCACCCCCAGTGAGCGCATGTATACGATCTTGGTGCAAAAGACCAATGGTTACGGGACCGTAGCATCACCCCTCGTCGGGGTCTAGAAACGTATAAACTAGTCTACTCCGGAATATCGATGCTCGGTCTCGATAATCCTACGACTAGAGACAATTTAAGGATGTGCGTACCGACTACCCAGCTTCCATAAGTATGATCGCCATCACAACGCATGTAGTCTAGCAATGATCCAATGGGCTTTATCAACATGTATGAATGATACGTAATAATAAGTAAAACATATGCACATGTTAAATTAAAAAAACCAGATAGCATACTATCATATCGAGCAAGACTGTCATGTACATATATATGTCCAAGCATCCATATGTATACATATACAATAATGGCCTCTAGGTCATACATATCCAACAGCACAGTATGCATGCGAATAACTCGTTCACACACGGCTGTATACATGTGTATCGTGACACATGTCGCATACCTGACTAAAACAAAAACATGTTCACATGTTTTATTTGTTGAAAATTGATACATGTGTGTATTAAGTTGACGTCTTTTAGTAAATTAGATTTTAGTTCATTGTCGCCATCAAGTTGTGAGTTTAGCAAAATGTTCTCTATTTATAGAATTGATTATCAATTAAAGATGTTAGTTGTTAGTCATGTTTATTTGCATTTAACGAGTTTTCATTCTATATCTTTTTATGAATAATTGAGTGTTATTAACTCTCTATCGGCTAATAAGTTATGGTTAGGTTTTCGAGTATATAAGTCACGAACAAATGCAAAACACACATTCTCTGCATTTTCAGGTTCAAATGGCGAAGGGCGAATAAACGATCAAAACACGTGTTCCGGCCACTCAAATTCGTCATGCGTGACTCAGGCGTTTCTAGAACTTGATAAAGGAAAGTTCTTTCTTGTTTTGGCCAGACAAGATCATTGATGAGGCGACCTAAAAGGAATGGAAAAAGAATTGAGCATGAGAGTTGAAATTGTGCAATGAAAATACAAAAAGAGCCTCATTCGTTGACTTCAGGACCCGAGTGCGGTACAGAAGGAATTATCAAGTTGTGACCATGCCAGAAAGATGATATTGAGTTCATACGACCAAGGCAAGAAGACAAGGCACTAACTCCATCAGAATTCCATCCCCGGCGGTGTCACGACCCGAAAGAGCACGTGACTGGCCCTTGAACCATATGAAGTCTATAGGACTCCATCTGATCCAAGTAAGCCAAAAGCCCAGAAATCTAAAACCATTTTTGAGAATAAGTAAAGAAAACTGGTTTAAAGAAGTGAAGAAAAACATGTTTGAAATCAAGGTTTTTAAATAACTAAGCCGAATGTGCATTTGAAAACCGTACAGTCTTTTCTAAAATTTTCGGCAGAGTTTCTCTTGTAAAACTGGCCCCGAATGGGGTACAACATGAATAACAATATATAAAATGATAAAGGCATCCCCAAGCGGGAGCTAGCTCTTCGTCAATCGACGGTCACAACCACACGATGATATGATAATATACAACGCCAAGTGGCGAGGATCAAAATCAAGGAAAGCTCAAAAAGCAGCAAGAAAACCGCAATACTACTAAGCGCGACTCTAAGGTCGAATAATACCACACTGTCTCTAAGTCTGAAAGAAAATACAAGTTTTTGGTTGATGGACAATTTCTAGATACAATGAAATACATGAATAAAATGGTGATTCTTGATGCGAAAGAATCCACCTACCAAAGCAAATCACCCGCAAGAAGGTAGTGTGCCAGAAATGCCGCAATGAAACCTGTACGGCAGAACCTGCAAGGACTGTGGCACAACGGGGGTGAGTTGCCAACTCGTGAATAGAAACATCTACAAGGATAAATCGAATGCAAGACATAATCCTAAGTCAACGATCAATAAAATATCCACAAGAGTACATCTGAGTGTAATAAGGTGGCAAGGTAACATCTAATCATGTATGTAGTGCCAGGTACTCAGGTAATAACATGTCATCAGTGTAAGGTATGCCTGCATGAGGTAAGTATGATGAAATATCAATGATATCAATACACATATATTAGCGTCCCATACCACTAATATTGGTGTAAGGGTATATATAACAGCGCCCTCATACCCTGTTATATATACAAATGAAGTATGACAAGTGTAAATCCAGTCTGTATATGATCCATGTCTGTATATATGTGGAACCCGTCCACCTGTCACCCACTGACAGTAAGCATCATGTATGCAAGTATGAGGATATAAACAATATCATGGAAAACATCATGAAACCCGTGCCAAGCATCGACACGTAAATCCTCATCCATATGGGGCTCCGTCTGCGGTATCGGCCCTCGGCCCCGGCAGCACGAGTCAACCCATGTCCATCTCTGGGCTCCGTCTGCGGATATCGGCCCGTCGGCCCCGGCAGTATGCCCATCTCTCGGCTCCAGGCGGTATCCCCCGGATATCCGCCGAGCTCAGGTAAAATCACCGGTAGGTACTCGCCCGCCTCCAGGCTCAATCGGCATAACCCATCGATCATCTCGCCGAGGGGAACCATACCGGGCCCACCACGAACCCGCAAACGGTACATCACCTCCTCGAATCGGGTTTCAAGCACACGTCTCAGCACCGAGAAAACGCGTGGTGGACGCACCCAAATATCATATCACGAGGTACCGGGTTTTCATAAAAGAACATCTTTTCTTAAATAATCCCACGGTCCTCAAAATCAGAAATCACATGAAAATCCACATCAAGAAGTAAATCCAATGCAATGTGCTATGCAATCAATCCATGATGTATGCGACATGTAAAGAGAGATAATCATATCAGAAATCATGCAACATGGAATAGTAATGTACATATGTCGGGAGGAACCGCTCCTTTAGAATGAATCAGTTTAAAGAATATCTTGCGGTCCTCAATCTCAATCAAGCCAGAATCATCTATGTTTGTGTACAGGTACATGTGTACAATATGCCAAGCAGTAATCATATCATGAATGCAACAGTACTACAGTGTAGTGGCATGGCAATTATCGATGATGAAGTGTGTGAGCCGGCAAATAGTGTACGTGAAACATACGCATCATCGATAATGGTGCTGGTGTCCTAACAGCATGATAATAATATAACAATGAACATATGCCAGCAATGCGAATAGCAGGAAAATGCAGATATCTAGTAGTCAACACCACAGTGAAGTATCTACTATGCAAACTACATCTAAGTATCCGGTCAATCAGGAGGGGTAGGTGTGGAAACCACCTAAATCTGAGTCGATACATGTATAAAAGTATATGGTCGGTGATCTCGCCTCAATGTCATATCATAAGATATCCTCGAGTTATGAGTGCGGATCTATCATCAATATCGGCTTGTACGGTAAATCATCGTACGGCATCCCCATAGCTGGGTAGGGGTCAGTATCTCACTGTCTCATCACATAACAGATATCACCATCGTCAGATCATATAGTCTGGAGTACTACTCTATGTCTAGTACAAAACGGTAACCTCAGTAAGTATGCATGCGGGGGTAAACACATATCCCAAGCCCGCAAGAATCACAAGTCATATCCCACATATGAATCGTATAAAATCACTGATCCCAGGGCACCCAGCCCACATCATCGACTCATCTCCAAAGTCATCACATATCATCAATCACAGTGCAAGTACAAGTGATAAGCAAGGGTGTGTGTAGGTGTAATTCTACCCTAGGGTTCGCGACTATGAACTACACTAGTCACTTCTAACCCTACATTATCCACAATACACCTAATATCACAATAAACTACATAGTAATCTATCTACGGACTGCGGGGGTGCTATACGCCATCCACCCGACTTCCCCCTGTAGATATAATCTACTCACCTTGCATCACCAATTGCGGACGTCACCACGTATTTGCTTGTCGTCCCGAAGTCTTCATGGGTACCTACACATCAAAATATCGTATATGCGCATTAAAACCAAATCCAATCTAAAACGGCGCACGAAATCCAAAACGATACGATAAGGGGGCCTATAGGTGAGAACCTATGGCACGCCTTCAAAACCATCAATAAATCCTCTACATCGTCGTATAAACGACAATTAGTCGAGGCAAAACACATTCCACCATTTCAGAATCAAAAATACGGAATACGGAAACACGAATCCAAAATAGCAACTTAGGATATATGTCCCAGATTTCACCCTAGATAGAATCTGTCAAAACTAGAAGTACCCTGGGTCAACACTAGAGGAACAGGGGCTGTGCACAGAAAACGAGGAGAATGGCTAAGTATGCTAAGTCAAAGTCCACCTCTCTCTCTCACCTACCCTCATCATTATATTTTCCTTTCTTTCCTTTTCTTTTAAAATCCAAACCTTCTCACATCAATAGTAATCCCAAAAGAAAACCATGGCTAGAAAAATGCACAAGTGTAGAAAAAGTGATATGTGCAAGTTTTGCACAAAATTGCCAAAAAACCCGATTAGCGATTTTAATCGCGATTAGCACTAAATTATTGTCAAACTAATCACAAAAACTTAAAAATGCCATAATCCACTAATTTACCCTATTTTAGAATTTTCCATAATTTTTTCATAATTTTTTCTAACATTTTTCCTATTTATTTGCATTTAATATTAAAATAATCAATAAAATAATATTAAATTATAAAAATTCCCAAAATTAATATTTTATATTTTTGAAAATGTTACAATCTACCCCCCTTAAAGAAATTCGGTCCCCGAATTTTAAATTTAAACCCCCAGATACAAAAACATCTCAGTAATAAACCAAAGTCGTCGGGGCTCCGAAATCATCAACACATAGAACGTCACAGCGCAATGCATGCGCAAGGGTACTGAGCAGATAACTCGAAAACAAAACTCCGTCAAGCATCCCGCAATCATCGGAGTCAATGTAAAAAAAACACAATGTCAAATCCAATACCAAACCGATATGATATGGATCGGAACTACACATGTAGACATCCAATCTAAACATAACACCATCCTGTGCGTCTGGTGCGCACTGAAATCAAAAAAAAAATCCATATATGTGCTAAACAGGTGCACAAAACAACATCCAAGTGCAACGGGTGTGCACGAAGCATCTGTCATGGGCATCGTATGTGCCTGACAGCAAAATAAATCAGGTGCATGTGACATGCACGAAGAATCCCGATTTAGCGCATCTGGCGTGCACCAAAATCGTATCTAAAAACACGCGCCCAACATGCGCGAAAATCCAAACCGGTGCATCCATCGTGCACGAATGAAAATCTAAACCCTGCGCACTCAACATGCACGGAAATCACGAAATCCAATAGCAAACACCGAACAGGCGTAAAGCACATCGCCAGCACGGAGTGCAAAAATCAACCATCAAAATCCGGGTCAAAATCAACGATATAATGCGGCTCAAACCAAAATCAGGGTACCGCAAGGAAAATCTCACAACCGTGTGCATCAGCGTGCACGAATCAAAGCCTAACACTAAAATGCATGAAAACTCTGCGCAAAATATATAAATATCCAGTGGGTGCATGAAACCAATATCATGAAACTCAGTCACCAAAACTAGATCATGCAAATAGAACGCCCAAAATACCGAAATCCAAAATGACGGATACGTGATAATCGAATCACAAAATCACAAATCATAAATACCGTCTTCGGTAGTTTCTCCTTCAAGGTCGAGAAGGAGTCAGTGTAATCCACTGCTAGCAGCGCAGGATATCTACCTGCCTCTTGCTCACGGTCTGGCGTCTTCTGACTCTCTAGGTCCTTATCTTCTCTGCGGATTACCTATCACGCGGTCAATCGGCTCATCGGCCCTGTCAGGTGTGCTAACGGGGACGATTCCGTTCTGGCACTTTTCTGGTCACCTCTCGGTCAAACCTCACGACCACTCGTAAGGCAGCATATCACTGACGTCGGTCTCTGGCTATCTGAATGCACGTCACACATCTGATCCTGGGTGCAAACATCATTGCAGCAATGTCCTGGAAGGAATCCTGCTCAAGGTCTCTTCCAATCATGCCTATGCCGATCTGTACAGAGGCTGGCTCTCTTGTACTATCTCTTCTCGCTGGAAAGACATCTGTGTCCTCAGCACAACATTTCTCGGAAATTGGTCACATCCCAACGTTTCTGTAAGCATATCAGGTCTCTAGTTTCGACGGGAAGCAATGACAGCTCGTCGGGGTCTCACACGAACCTCTTGTTCCAACTGTCTCTATCGTCGTCCACTATGACGTCACGCCAAGCTACTATACACTGCACTGCTCTCGGCCACGGTCAATCTGAAGTCTCTCACACGGACTCGAAATCGCGTACTCTGTAGCTTCATCATTCTGTAGCAGATGTCAGGCCGAACTGGTCCTCGGAAACACGTCCCAACTATCGGAGGAATACTCGTCACTCGTCCATCCTTGATCAATTCGCAACGCATCTGGTTAAGCTCCTCTATCCGAACTTGGTCAACTACCTCGTCGACAATGCCGAACTCTGGCCTGCTGGGTGTGCGCAACACGACCACTCCTGGTCCAGGTCTTCTCGTATCGTACTCCAGAAAGGTCCTGCCGAGGTTCCTTTCTCAAATCTCAATCCTGCCGAAATGCCCGGAAGTCATCATCCAATGCTGAAGCTAAAGCTTATTCCGGAACGGCTGCATACCTATCGCGCTTCTTTCTGGAAGGTATATCCATATACCACGCCTCTGGGTGCGTATAACATCTCTGATGTCGGCGGAGTGGGACGTCATCTCGTCGAAATATCTTGCGAACTCTTTTCTTCACTCTGCATCAGTGTCGACTGATTCGGACTCGTCTCATCATGGCTGCACGAACTGCGCTCCGACGGCTATGCTCGCACCTGGAGTCTCCCAAGCAGTGTCCCATCACGATATCCGAAAGATGTCGAACCATCCGATCGACTCGTCAGATCCTCATAATCCCCCAAGAGCTCACATCTCGGGTACAGTTTAATAGTATCGAGTACATGCCACAGCGTCGGTGGTCCAGCCGTAGAAGGGCAAACCCAAGCCTCACTAATGGCGCCGCGAAACCGCCGTAAACCCTAAGGTTCCAAGGCTGTCACACGGTCATTAAGTCGAGTTAGGGTTTCATTCTTCTAGAGGGTCCATAGAATCACCTGCATGTCTTTCCGTATACTTTAAACTTGGAAAATAGGCTCCTGACATTCGATCGTCTCAATCGACTCTCAACGAATCTGCGTGAAGTCGTCTCTAGCTGGAATCAATCCACCTGATGACCTCGCATCGGGGTAAGCGAACTCACCACGCGTCCTAGTCATCCATCCTCGGTGACTAGCAACTCGCTATCATCTCTCTAAGAACATGCTCATGCTGCAGTAGCTCCAATCATCTGGGCGATATCTCATCATTTGCAGCAACAACTGGCTCATATGCCTGTACGCCGAACAACGCCTCAATCCTCCAGGAAAGGCAATACATAAGCGGTCATCTCTGAATCAGCCTGCTCTAGATCTGAGTAAGACTCTCCACACTGGAAATCTTCAACTCAACTGGGCCCGCTCTGGCGCAAAATCGGACGAATCACCTTCGTCTCTCAAATCGGGTAGACTAGCTATCATCTGTCGCATAACTGCCTGAAAGCTCCGGCAATCTCAGCTCGTAAGCTCCGAAAGCAACACCCTGTCAATCTCAGCGACAGCTGGTCCATCTGTCTACACGGTAGGCGACATCACCATCTCTGAGGTATGCTGTACATCAACAGTCCTCTCTCAACTGGCAGCTCTAACAAAGGCCCGATCATCCGGTGCAAGACCAAGCACTCGCCTCCACTAGAGGTCACAATCACCAACACTAACTCGAGACGTTCCCATGTCACCAGAAAACACAAAGGTCGGCCCTCGTACCAAACGAGCTCACACCGGCCGTAACCCTAGCAGCAGCCCAAACTGCGCTCAAACACGGTGACAGGAATCTCAATCGAGTATCAAAGAGAGCACATCAGTGGCAAGAAGGGAAACAACAGATCCAAAGTGGATACATGATCATAGGAAGGAATAGTATCAATGAAGGTATGATCATGAAACTAATAGAATCGGGGATCTCAAATGGATGAATAATCCTGGATATAAAGAGAATCACTGATCTCGAAAGTATGTACATCCTAAGGTTCCTTAAGCGGAGTGGCGTGTCGTAAGTATGCCGCGGAACATACCAACGGTACGTCACTCTACTTTAGTCACCAAATCCATCAACCAAGGGTCATCCTAAAACGACGAAAGTTCGGGTTTACACCCCCTCGACCAAGTCTAAGTTCCGTAAGGTCAAGCCTAAGTTCCGTATATAAACAACTCCCTAGGCTCCACATAGTCAAACTTAGACTCGAACCAAGGTCAACCTAGCGCTCTGATACCAACTTTGTCACGACCCGAAAGAGCACGTGACTGGCCCTTGAACCATATGAAGTCTATAGGACTCCATCTGATCCAAGTAAGCCAAAAGCCCAGAAATCTAAAACCATTTTTGAGAATAAGTAAAGAAAACTGGTTTAAAGAAGTGAAGAAAAACATGTTTGAAATCAAGGTTTTTAAATAACTAAGCCGAATGTGCATTTGAAAACCGTACAGTCTTTTCTAAAATTTTCGGCAGAGTTTCTCTTGTAAAACTGGCCCCGAATGGGGTACAACATGAATAACAATATATAAAATGATAAAGGCATCCCCAAGCGGGAGCTAGCTCTTCGTCAATCGACGGTCACAACCACACGATGATATGATAATATACAACGCCAAGTGGCGAGGATCAAAATCAAGGAAAGCTCAAAAAGCAGCAAGAAAACCGCAATACTACTAAGCGCGACTCTAAGGTCGAATAATACCACACTGTCTCTAAGTCTGAAAGAAAATACAAGTTTTTGGTTGATGGACAATTTCTAGATACAATGAAATACATGAATAAAATGGTGATTCTTGATGCGAAAGAATCCACCTACCAAAGCAAATCACCCGCAAGAAGGTAGTGTGCCAGAAATGCCGCAATGAAACCTGTACGGCAGAACCTGCAAGGACTGTGGCACAACGGGGGTGAGTTGCCAACTCGTGAATAGAAACATCTACAAGGATAAATCGAATGCAAGACATAATCCTAAGTCAACGATCAATAAAATATCCACAAGAGTACATCTGAGTGTAATAAGGTGGCAAGGTAACATCTAATCATGTATGTAGTGCCAGGTACTCAGGTAATAACATGTCATCAGTGTAAGGTATGCCTGCATGAGGTAAGTATGATGAAATATCAATGATATCAATACACATATATTAGCGTCCCATACCACTAATATTGGTGTAAGGGTATATATAACAGCGCCCTCATACCCTGTTATATATACAAATGAAGTATGACAAGTGTAAATCCAGTCTGTATATGATCCATGTCTGTATATATGTGGAACCCGTCCACCTGTCACCCACTGACAGTAAGCATCATGTATGCAAGTATGAGGATATAAACAATATCATGGAAAACATCATGAAACCCGTGCCAAGCATCGACACGTAAATCCTCATCCATATGGGGCTCCGTCTGCGGTATCGGCCCTCGGCCCCGGCAGCACGAGTCAACCCATGTCCATCTCTGGGCTCCGTCTGCGGATATCGGCCCGTCGGCCCCGGCAGTATGCCCATCTCTCGGCTCCAGGCGGTATCCCCCGGATATCCGCCGAGCTCAGGTAAAATCACCGGTAGGTACTCGCCCGCCTCCAGGCTCAATCGGCATAACCCATCGATCATCTCGCCGAGGGGAACCATACCGGGCCCACCACGAACCCGCAAACGGTACATCACCTCCTCGAATCGGGTTTCAAGCACACGTCTCAGCACCGAGAAAACGCGTGGTGGACGCACCCAAATATCATATCACGAGGTACCGGGTTTTCATAAAAGAACATCTTTTCTTAAATAATCCCACGGTCCTCAAAATCAGAAATCACATGAAAATCCACATCAAGAAGTAAATCCAATGCAATGTGCTATGCAATCAATCCATGATGTATGCGACATGTAAAGAGAGATAATCATATCAGAAATCATGCAACATGGAATAGTAATGTACATATGTCGGGAGGAACCGCTCCTTTAGAATGAATCAGTTTAAAGAATATCTTGCGGTCCTCAATCTCAATCAAGCCAGAATCATCTATGTTTGTGTACAGGTACATGTGTACAATATGCCAAGCAGTAATCATATCATGAATGCAACAGTACTACAGTGTAGTGGCATGGCAATTATCGATGATGAAGTGTGTGAGCCGGCAAATAGTGTACGTGAAACATACGCATCATCGATAATGGTGCTGGTGTCCTAACAGCATGATAATAATATAACAATGAACATATGCCAGCAATGCGAATAGCAGGAAAATGCAGATATCTAGTAGTCAACACCACAGTGAAGTATCTACTATGCAAACTACATCTAAGTATCCGGTCAATCAGGAGGGGTAGGTGTGGAAACCACCTAAATCTGAGTCGATACATGTATAAAAGTATATGGTCGGTGATCTCGCCTCAATGTCATATCATAAGATATCCTCGAGTTATGAGTGCGGATCTATCATCAATATCGGCTTGTACGGTAAATCATCGTACGGCATCCCCATAGCTGGGTAGGGGTCAGTATCTCACTGTCTCATCACATAACAGATATCACCATCGTCAGATCATATAGTCTGGAGTACTACTCTATGTCTAGTACAAAACGGTAACCTCAGTAAGTATGCATGCGGGGGTAAACACATATCCCAAGCCCGCAAGAATCACAAGTCATATCCCACATATGAATCGTATAAAATCACTGATCCCAGGGCACCCAGCCCACATCATCGACTCATCTCCAAAGTCATCACATATCATCAATCACAGTGCAAGTACAAGTGATAAGCAAGGGTGTGTGTAGGTGTAATTCTACCCTAGGGTTCGCGACTATGAACTACACTAGTCACTTCTAACCCTACATTATCCACAATACACCTAATATCACAATAAACTACATAGTAATCTATCTACGGACTGCGGGGGTGCTATACGCCATCCACCCGACTTCCCCCTGTAGATATAATCTACTCACCTTGCATCACCAATTGCGGACGTCACCACGTATTTGCTTGTCGTCCCGAAGTCTTCATGGGTACCTACACATCAAAATATCGTATATGCGCATTAAAACCAAATCCAATCTAAAACGGCGCACGAAATCCAAAACGATACGATAAGGGGGCCTATAGGTGAGAACCTATGGCACGCCTTCAAAACCATCAATAAATCCTCTACATCGTCGTATAAACGACAATTAGTCGAGGCAAAACACATTCCACCATTTCAGAATCAAAAATACGGAATACGGAAACACGAATCCAAAATAGCAACTTAGGATATATGTCCCAGATTTCACCCTAGATAGAATCTGTCAAAACTAGAAGTACCCTGGGTCAACACTAGAGGAACAGGGGCTGTGCACAGAAAACGAGGAGAATGGCTAAGTATGCTAAGTCAAAGTCCACCTCTCTCTCTCACCTACCCTCATCATTATATTTTCCTTTCTTTCCTTTTCTTTTAAAATCCAAACCTTCTCACATCAATAGTAATCCCAAAAGAAAACCATGGCTAGAAAAATGCACAAGTGTAGAAAAAGTGATATGTGCAAGTTTTGCACAAAATTGCCAAAAAACCCGATTAGCGATTTTAATCGCGATTAGCACTAAATTATTGTCAAACTAATCACAAAAACTTAAAAATGCCATAATCCACTAATTTACCCTATTTTAGAATTTTCCATAATTTTTTCATAATTTTTTCTAACATTTTTCCTATTTATTTGCATTTAATATTAAAATAATCAATAAAATAATATTAAATTATAAAAATTCCCAAAATTAATATTTTATATTTTTGAAAATGTTACAGGCGGTTATATAGTCATCCCGGCGGATGAAGCAAAATCAAACGCCCCCTTGGACGGCCGCCTACTTGTGTGTTACACATCTCTAATACTTGGTCCAAATCTTCTGAATTTCCCTATAAATACAGCAGATGTCAGGATACAGGGAGATGCACTTTTGGATTAGCTTTAGGTATAGTTTTGAATTGTATTCTTGAGCTTGCAACTTCCATTGCTGGAACTTGCAAGGTTGGGTTCAAGATCTTAAAACTCTTTTCAGGTGTATTCCATTCCAAGTTCAATTCAAGTTCTTATTCGCTTCACGTTTTAATCTTCGGTTTAGTATATAATAGTTCTCTTTTAATTCACGTTCTTTACTTTTCTTGCTATTTCCATTCAAGCTTTGTTTTGTTATTTAATTATGAAGTGTGAGTAGTCTATTACTTAGACAATTGGGATGTAGGATGAAGAATGACTGTCTTCCATCTTCTTCTCTTGATGAATCAAGCTTAAACATAAAACTCAAGTTTAGTGTTTGCTAAGTAGCGGTAACTTGCTTGATTAGGAATGTGGCATTAAATGGTTAAATCAACATCTAGCACATACCCTATACTTGTAGCAACCCCACTTATGTAAACACTAGAATTGAAGTTAAAATTTAGGATTGAATTTGCTAAGTGCTCGGTGAACGGCTAGATAGGGAATGCAGCTTTCGATGGTTGCATATCAACCTTTAGCATATGCCCAATGCTTGCATACCTGACTTGCTAGTTCAATACTAATTCACATCATTTTCCACTTCTCATTTGCAACTTGTAATAAGTTGACGTTGTATTCTAAACAATTTGTTATGGTTAGTTTAGAGACTTCATACTTCTAAATTCAAGTTGTAAATGGAAACGTATTCTTGAATCAAGAGAAAGAGAGAAGAGCATCGCTATGATTCATTTAACCGAACCGGAGTCCAAGTACTTGTCCTATAATCTCGTATTTTTCCTGTAATTCCGAATTTTCACGGAACTGTGAAAATCAACCTACAAAACTCATTCTTTCTCATAACTTGACTTGACAACTTCTTAAGTGATACCTATTATCTCTGGATCGACTCGTACTTGTCTGCTCGCTACAAACGAGTCGTGCACTTGCGGTATTGTTATTTTCAAAATTTGATTGTGTTATGATGCTATTTCATAAACTTCGATATTTCACAAAACCCCTAAACGCATTCACGATTTATTCACCAACATTAGTCAACCAACATAACTTAGTTATTACTTTAACTTGTTAATTTTTAAATTGTTTTTAACGAATGTGATTGTGGTGGTAGTTTGATGGTTGATATTCAGTTATTACTATAAATAAATACATACATAGAAATCATATGAATTATCGTATCTCTTTGTTCCCATACTAGAGTCCAGGAATTTGTCATGTCGTGTACATACCATATTGTTTGTGCCAAGCTTTATAGTCCCGATATCTCACGCTATCTGATATTCGATATGAAAATCTTTTGACCGGTAGTGAATCAAATATCGATCATATCGGGCGATATATCACTCGATATATCATTTTGGGACCACTTGCGATACGATAAAATCGATGTAATATAGCCGATATACCGGCCGATATGACTATATCGCTCGATATATTGGCCGTATAGGCGATATGAAGCATCGGATATTTAAAACGTTGTTGACCGGTGTACCGATATCCGATATTTAGAACATTGCATACATATCCGAGCTTCATCAACACATGATGGGCTCCTTAAGAAATATCACAAATATGCCCGGGTCCCTCATCAAGTTCTACTAAGAACATGTCTATTAGGTTCGCGATCTGGCTCTTCAATAGATATCGATAATGGAACGTGAGGAGAATCCATTACGATGAAGAATAAATTATCCTCGTCTCATCCTTTTCTTTATGTAAGGGTCGTTCTCCTTCTGACGCGGGCTCTAGCAAAGCGATACAAGAACACTCGCCCGCTTAATTGGATGGGATTGGGCCGTGTCGAGGTCCAAGTCCAACATGGAGGATTCTTCTACAGACAAATTGTTCTCCATTCCAAACAAAAAATATAATAGAATGTCGACGTGCAACGAAGTAGAAAATAGAGAAATTTGGCTTTCGAAATAAAACAATAAAACAATACACCTCCTTGAGGGGTTAACTCTCCTAATCCGAATGTTACCCAAATCAAAACTTCTTCATTGCTTCACATCCGTCCCTTAACCTTGCAACATAAAGAGATCAAGTCATAGGCAACTTAAACAACACTGAGCTGACATACCACTCACAACCCACTGTACTTAAATCCCAAACCCAAACCAACTCAATCCAATCAAGGTTATCTACAGAAACAAAATGCACTAATCCCTCGACTGATACCATATCAAAATTTATCAATCTAAATATTTTCTTAGAAATATAAAAGAAACATATAGAAGTGCCGATTAGCTAACCTTTGCTACCATGCGTTGAAAAGTAATATCCTCGTCATCAATCTTATCCTTCCCCTTCCCCCATTTTTTATCTGCCCAGTTGCCTCATTTGCACAAATTAGCAATTAAAGTTACAAAACCCTTACAAATTATGGCTGCTTAAGGTTAAATTTGGTACCTTTGGGGTCGCTGAGATTGGTGTATTCGCGTACCTCTCTTCCTGCCATCGAGTTGATTTACTTCTTTCCCAAAGGAGATGAAACCTTAGAAGAGATGCAAAGGACTGATTATAAGTGCATGTTTCGTTGCTTGACAACAAAACATGGATTCCCAAATTCTTGGAAATGCAAATACATGGATTTAGAAAAATTTTGTTCGTTTTGCACCAAATTGTTTGTGATAGCTTCCAAAATCTTCATTCTCATGTTTGGTTGTCCCAAACTTGTTGATGGATAGCAAACAGGAATTTGAAGGTAATCTATAGGAGGCGAGCTTAATTTTTGTTACTTCTAAACTTGAAATTATACGATGCAGAAAGGAATGAAGCCTAGTGAGAATTGGGAGATAACTGCTGATGAGCTAAAAGAAAAGTCTGTGGGGCAATTGATCAAACACTTAGCGCAGGAGCTAAAAGAAAAGGTAACCCTAATTTTTTTTTTCTCCAAGACTATCATGTTTGGAATTGAAAAAAATTACCTTAGATCCTCGTTTGATGTTCAGAGAGATGGTGAGAGAATACCGTCGGCGAGATGATTGACGACAAAAGGAGATCGTCGGCGAGCGGTGGAGATCGTCGTCCGCGAGAGATGGAGTTCGAGATGGCGAGAGGAAATCATCGGCGAGTGACGGCGAGAGAGGCCATCGCCCGCTACGTGAGAGATAGAGGCGGCTAAATATGGAGATCGAGATCCCTAATCGGCGGAGGAAAAGAGGAAGAGGAAGAAGATGGAGGCGCCGCTCGTAAACCCTATCCCTCCGCTGATTTTTTTACTACGTGGTCAGAAGTTCTCTCCATTCCCATTTTTTCTTTGTTTTTTTTCTTTGGGGCGGATTCTGGAGTCCGGGTTTGGGCTGAGGCGGCACCAAATCCAGATTTGGTTTCGAAATTTCGTGTAGGCGGATCCTTCTCGGCTTAAAAATGGGACATGATATTCACTGCGTAGGCTGATAATTAATATCCACCTGCAAATGAATATGGGATATTGATTTCGAAAAATACAAATTTAGTATATTTTATATGGAAATATGTATTTAAAATTTAGACGCAGAGGGAAAAAAAATTGTTTTGTTTGATGAGCAGGGACGGCGTCACGATTTCAAGCTTGCGGGGACTGGCAGGTACTATAGAAGTCTTATTTAGATCGTAGGAATATGCAGGTTACATAATTTATCCTCTCAAAAACTTCTGTCCTCGGAAAAAATTATTTCATTTGCATATTCTTTCAAGATCGAGATGCAGCTAATGATTTTATACTGAAACTATATAAAAAATAAATAAACTGCTTGATAACATTTACGCACCAAGATGAAAATTATATTTATATGAATGAATTTGGAAGTCATGATAATTAGATTTGGCCTTCAAACCGTTTTTGCTGAGGAAAAAAATGCAACCCAGCAATAAGGGATTACAATATCCATTAGAGGATTTTTGTAGCGGTTACCGACTTAATATCTCTACAATTATAGTCTAAACCCTAGAGCGGAGGACATATGACATCTTCTTTTTATTTAATAGAAATTTGAAAATAAATGATATTTCTTATTTTTGGATTTCCGGTGACAGGTTGCCCTCTCACCCTCCCGTCTCAACCCCCCACCCCCCGGCCCAAAAAAAAAAGGAGAAAAAACCCTTTTCGTAATCTATACTGTATTTTAATATCATATATACATGCATCGAAGGAGAGAAAAATTCATTTAAAATATGTTAAACACTGGCATTATGCACGCTGGTAGTTCTTTTTTCACAATCTTTATGTATGAAATCCCATGGCTCAATTATTAATTATTTAATGCATATATACCGATAAAGGAATTTTATAACTACATAGTATTGCTGCCGGTCAAGATTATTGCAATTAAGTGTTTATGCTCGTATTTTATTTTACACATGCTAAACAAGTTTGAATAGATTATTTTCCCCTATTAAAAGCTCATATAAAACTTATTTCCAATGAATCGATATCCACTTCTCTTATGCAAATTTATAAACAAGCTACAGAATTGGCGGAATCATTTAAACAGTATGAAGCAGATTTTTTATTTCATCATTAATTGTGCATACTTTCAATTTCATCCCCTTTTATAAAAAGTCAACTAACATCGAAAAAGAAACCAAAAAAATTATATTCCTGAAATTATAGATTTTTTTTTATCATATGTAACATTGAATTAAATTAACGGGTAAAAAAATTAAACTATTTTTTAACAGAAATGAAAATTTAGATAATATTGCAATCATTTTTGCCATGTACCGTTTGGGGATCAACTTAGAATTAAGAAGGATTGAAATTGCAGAGTTTGTTCAAATTTTACCAAGTTTCTTTCTTAATGCACCTCTCTCACACAAGCGCAAGTTAACGTATCTAAAACCATATTCCATGGGTTAAGTTATATATCTTTTATCCGAGCTATTTCCAATTTTTTCTTTGGAAATTCATGCCGTAGATTTTGCTTGAGAATACACATGTTTCCCGTGATGGTCATGCCTTAAAAACCGCTGGCTAAATTATCGTCTCATTTTTGAACTATCAGCGAAAAACCATTCTCTTTTATTTTTATTAGGAAAAAAACCTCGACTTTACTTGTTAAACAGAGGGTGGCTTTCCACTAAATGAGAAAATGCGAGGTTTTCTCAATCTATATTTTGTCGACAAACTTGCGTCCTAACTTCAATTTCTCAATAGAATTGTTATAGCACTTTAATTTCTATAAAAGGAATAGAAAACAAATACCAACAAAACGGTAAATCTTCTTTTCTTTGTCGGGAGACTTTGCATGACTACTTAAAAATCTTCGACTATTGCAACAAAATAAGACAAACAATTGCCTGAAAACCATACCATCTAATTTCTTTCCGGCCAAAAAAATAGAAGGGCAAAAAATAGTGGGCTTAGAAGGTTGTGAAAATATTTAGGAAGCTTTTCGTTTTCCTGAAGTGATGGAGCTTCGGATCTCCTTCAGATGATGTCCTCCGTCGATCCTGTGATGGCGGTCTTTGACCGCTGGGATCTGGTTTGGGAGTTGTTGAGTGTGGATCTCAATGAGTTGGAGTTGGACGCCAAGCCACCTGCAAAGATGTAACATTTCAGAAAACATAAAATATTATTTTTGGGAATTTAATATTAAAATAATATATTTCCCGAAAACTGCCGATTTGTGATATTGGGGTTTTCGAAAAAGGGTATAAATATATACCAATAATTATGAAATAAATAGAAATTAAAATGATTTATTCATTTAAGTATATAATTAAAGGATTTGGCATTTTAAAAATTTATTATATGCAGTTTCGATAAAAACCCGATTAGTGCACTGCTGATCGCGATTAAGCCAAATCCGTGTTTTTACAGTTTCCATGGTCAGTGCACCATGACATGTTTTATCTTGTTACATGTTTCATTTCATTTGGGCTTTATATTAGGGTTTATTGGTGTAGAGAAAAGAGAATGATTCAAGGAAAAGTCAATGGAGACATAATGATTAGGTTAGGTGAGCTTTGGAGAGAGAAGAGAGTGAGTTAGTGAGAGAGAGAAGGGGGGGCTGCTGCCCATTCTTTTTCCCCATCTTTTTTTTTGAAATCCTTCATCTCTACAACCCCACAACCCTCCACAAAAATCCCTAGATCTATCTCCAACCATGCCCCAAAACTCTATACAGCCTTCACAAAAATTAATCCCCTCTTCAACCTCTACACGATGGACCGAGCAAAATGGGATTTTGACGATGTTGGGAAGTTAGTGCTGCCTAGAGTGGACTAGATGAGGTATAATTTCTCCCCTTTAGGTTAGTTTTGTGAGATATCATGTTTAGATGTCGTTTTGTGAAGATCAGTGGACATTGGGAAACCCTAGTGAATGTTTGAGTGTTGGTTTGAATTGGGCGATACCTTTGTAGCTGTTAACTGAACTTAGGTCCTGTTTAGTGACCTGGAACAGACCCTAGAAACCCCAAAACACGGATTTAGAAACCCGACATTGGAAAAACTGCAAATCTGGGAGTGTAATTAGGAATCTGCTATCACCCTGAGACCCCTAAAATAAAATTGAGCTGACGGTGAGTCGTGCAGGCACCTAGGAAGCTACCACCAAGACCCGAGCCCCTAATTCAAACCTACGGCCGCAGATTTAATCATTCTGGCCGCAATTTGCGGCCAGAGTAGAAGGGAATGGGTCCATTTTTGTTCCAGGGCTCATTTTGCACTAAATTAGACCCCTCCTATATGCAGTTTTGGCTAATTGTCATCTGGGGAAAATCTGGGAGCATTTTGGTGGGTTTTAGGCGATATTTTCCGTATTTTTAAATGCACTTTCATGATATTTGGATTTGTATTTGGTTGTCGGGTGTTCGTACATCGACAACAGGGGTGGTTTGATTGATTTGCATGTTTAGGCCACAGGTTCTAACCTGTGTGCACACTGTGCGCTGTATCGGTTTTCTGCGTCGATTTTAATACGTATTGCGATTGATTATTATCGTAGGTACCCTCGCATGGATTCCGAGGCGAAGAAGTGTGGCGTCATCAATTTGGGCAACCGAAGACAGGTGAGTAGATCTATATCTACCGGAAAAGTCGGGTGGATGGCGTATAGCACCCCCGCAAATTTCGGATGGAAACCGATTTATAGAGTATGGTTAGGAAACCTAGATTAGGAAACCAGGGTTAGAACATAGATAGCTATGTAGTCATATTAGAAACTAGAGGATAGTTAAGTGTGATATGCTGCTGCTACTACTACTCTAGGATGACGTTTAGCGATATTACCACTTAGGGTTCTGTAAGACTAGATAGTCGATGTAGATGCGTCATCCGAACCATACCTTTTTCTAAACCAAGGAATCGTATGTATCTTTTAAATGTATAACTTGAGGGACGTTACGGATTTTCAAATGATATCTTTTTCTTAAAAGCACCGTAACCCCTATTTTCAAAACTACGATTCACGTTCTTAAAAATCTGATTGTATGGTTCGGATGTGTTTGTTAGATTAGATACTTACACTTAGTAGAGATAGCATGTTTATGTAAATTCGACATGATATGAGACATAAATGCGATAAAAGAATACAAGACGAATTTGATGATATGCTGAGATGATGATATGATATGATATGATGGTATACGGATGCGAGTCGATCGAGATGACTTATACCCTGCCGGTCCCCTGATATGAGATTATTGCAGATGCGACCTGGGACATAGTTATATATATATATATATATATATATATATATATATATATATCAAATGTTGTGAATCATAAATGATAGGCTGTATGTAATATTAGGCCGTACCCTCTTTTGTCATATAGGATGATAGGATCCTTTTTAGTATAATGCCGCCGCACGATGATATTCCGTGCGTGATGAGTTTGGCTTGATGATTGATCCTTACTCTTGACTAGAGGATTCCGTACGATAGATTATATCGTACGCGATGTTTTTGGGCTAGATGCCGATTGATAGATTCACCGACTCGGGCATATGATAGTTATGTATACCTCATAGCTGTTAGCTGATGATTTACATGCTGCATTCATGATATTATTATTGCATCACATATACCTGTGATAGTACACCTGCACCATTATCGATGATGCGTATGTTACACGTACACATATTTGCCGGCTCATACACTTCATCATCGATAAATGCCATGTCACTACACAGTTGGGTTGCTGCATCATGACATATACATATTGTACATACATAAATAAACGGTTTTATTGTAAAATTTGGAACCGCATGCTATACTTTAAAAACTGGAATCATTTTAAAAGAGCGGTTTTCCCCTTAATATGTCAAATCACTATTTCATATTGCATGATACATGGATATGCTCGCATTTCTTTTTACATATCGCATACATCATGCTTTATTATTTTAATATCATATATACATGCATCGAAAAACAATCTTTATGTATGAAATCCCATGGCTCAATTATTAATTATTTAATGCATATATACAGATAAAGGAATTTTATAACTACACAGTATTGCTGCGGGTCAAGATTATAGCAATTAAGTGTTTATGCTCGTATTTTATTTTACACATGCTAAACAAGTTTGAATAGATTATTTTCCCCTATTAAAAGCTCATATAAAACTTATTTCCAATGAATCAATATTCACTTCTCTTATGCAAATTTATAAACAAGCTACAGAATTGGCGGAATTATTTAAACAGTATGAAGCAGATTTTTTATTTCATCATTAATTGTGCATACTTTCAATTTCATCCCCTTCTATAAAAAGTCAACTAACATCGAAAAAGAAACCAAAAAACTTATATTCCTGAAATTATAGATTTTTTTTTATCATATGTAACATTGAATTAAATTAACGGGTAAAAAAATTAAACTATTTTTTAACAGAAATGAAAATTTAGATAATATTGCAATCATTTTTGCCATGTGCCGTTTGGGGATCAACTTAGAATTAAGAAGGATTGAAATTGCAGAGTTTGTTCAAATTTTACCAAGTTTCTTTCTTAATGCACTTCTCTCACACAAACGCAAGTTAACGTATCTAAAACCATATTCCACGGGTTAAGTTATATATATTTTATCCGAGCTTTTTCCATTTTTTTCTTTGGAAATTCATGCCGTAGATTTTGCTGAGAATACACATGTTTCCCGTGATGATCGTGCCTTAAAAACCGCTGGCTAAATTATCGTCTCGTTTTTGAATTATCAGCGAAAAACCATTCTCTTTTATTTTTATTAAAAAAAAACCTCGACTTTACTTGTTAAACATAGGGTGGTTTTCCACTAAATGAGAAAATGCGAGGTTTTCTCAATCTATATTTTGTCGACAAACTTGCGTCCCAACTTCAATTTCTCAATAGAATTGTTATAGCACTTTAATTTCTCTAAAAAAAATAGAAAACAAATACCAACAAAACGGTAAATCTTCTTTTCTTTGATGGGAGACTTTGCACGACTACTTAAAAATCTTCGACTGTTGCAACAAAATGAGACAAACAATTGCCTGAAAACCATTCCATCTAATTTCTTTCCGCAAAAAAAATAGAAGGGCAAAAAATAGTGGGCTTAGAAGGTTGTGAAAATATTTAGGAAGCTTTTCATTTTCCTGAAGTGATGGAACTTCGGATCTCCTTCAGATGATGTCCTCCGTCGATCCTGTGATGGCGGTCTTTGACCGCTGGGATCTGGTTTGGGAGTTGTTGAGTGTGGATCTCAATGGGTTGGAGTTGGACGCCGAGCTACCTGCAAAGAAGTCCCGGGATGAGTGACCACCATCGGACTCTCCGACAATCAAGTTAGAGATGAGATATAGATGCAGAATAGCGGCGTATTGAGATAAATTCCTGATATCCGAGTCGTCTGGGAAGAGGTGTTTATATAGCGATTGCATGGAGCGAGCAGGCGCGAGATCCTCGCCGTTAATTACGCCCGTGTGAACGGCGGGATTCGTCCATTAATAGTGGGATACACTCATTAATGTGGGATGCGCCAGCATGGGACGTGGAACGTAGGGCGGCGGATATCTCGTTTTGGCGAGACACGCGGAACCGTTGAGGAAGCACTAGGGCTCTACTCTCTCGGGTGATCGGGAGAGCCGTGGAGGCCCAGCTCGGCGGATGGCTCGGAGACGAGCCGGGAGGCCGAGGAAGCATGGCAGGTCAGGAGGCTCGGAGACGAGCCAGGAGGCCAAGGAAGCTCGGCAGGTCGAAGGCGAGCTGTTAGCTGTTTGTTGGGTGAGTATGGAAGGTACTCAGGGAGGTCTCTAATAGGTCGGGTGTATCCTCGGAGATGAGGTCCCGAGGTAAGCCCCCAGAGTATCATACTTACTCCAGCTCCGTAGCCTTCGGGACACGTCATCAGCTACGTGTCATGATCTGGGGAATCTCCACTTCTGAGCATCATTATTAGCCGCCCACTCTCGTCCCGACCTATTTATGGGTCAGGTCGAGAGTGGCCTGTTCGATTTTCTTCTGCTCAGTTTGGTGCCGAGAATCATAGTGTGGATTGTCCGGGAACGGCATGGCTTTTAGCGGTTGCGTCGTTTCGATCCTTGAGTCCATGTGTTGTCTCACTGTGCGCCTTGATTTTCGTGCGTATCCCTGATGACATCAGTAGATCACCAAAAGGGCGGCGCCATAATGGAGACATCGCTTCGTCTGTTCAGGGCGGCTATCGACCAAACTCGAGCTTTATTTACTTAGGCCATGTTGGGAGTTTGCATTCTTCGGGTACATGCGCTGGGTAGAGGCTTGCCTGCTGGTTTAATGTGAGGCTCAAGGATCCACCGTTGAGACCGAGCAGGTAGATATCCGGCGGCCTCGTGACGGGGTTTTTTGGATCCATAGTGCTGTTGGGTAGAGAGCTACCCATAGTGGATGAACCGAGTAGGAAGCTACTCGGTCGCCTCGTGATGAGGGATTTAAATCACAGCGTTGTTGGGCAAAAAGCTACCCGCTAGTGGATGAGCCGAACAGGAAGCTACTCGGCTGCCTTGTGAGGAGAGCTTTAAATCCACGGCGTTGTTGGGAAGGATGCTACCTGCTGGTGGATGAGCCGAGCAGGAAGCTACTCAGCCGCCTCGTGATGAGGGCTTTCGATCCACAGCGTTGTTGGGCAGGAATCTACCCGCTGCAGATGAGCCAGCAGGACATTGCTCGGCGACCTCGTGATGAGGGCTTTTGATCCACAACTTTTGTTGGGCAGGAAGCTACCCATTGCGGATGAACCGAGCAGGAAGCTATTCGGTCGCCTCGTGAGCTGGGCTTTCGATCCACAGCGTTGTTGGGTAGGAAGCTACCTACTGTGGATGAACCGAGCAAGAAGCTACTCGGTCACCTTGTGAGGAGGGCTTTCGATCCACAGCGTTGTTAGGCAGAAATCTACCCGCTTCAGATGGGCCAGCAAGAAATTGCTCGGCGGCCTCGTGATGATGGATTTCGATCCTTAGCGTAGTTGGGCAGGAAGCTACCCGCTAGGGATTGGCCAACAGGAAATTGCTCGGCGGCTTCGTTATGAGGGTTTTTGATCCACAGCGTTTGTTGGACAGGAAGCTAGCCACTGCGGATGAACTGAGCAAGAAGCTACATGGTCGCCTCGTGAGGAGAGCTTTCGATCCACAACGTTGTTAGGCAGGAATATACACGTAGCAGATAGGCCAGTAAGAAATTGCTCGGCGGCCTCATGATGAGGGTTTTCAATCCTTAGCGTAGTTGGGCAGGAAGCTACCTGCTAAGGATGAACCGAGCAGGAAGCTACTCGGTCGCCTCGTGAGAAGGGCTTTCGATCCACAGTGTTGTTGAGCAGGAATCCACCCACTGTGGATGAACCGAGTAGGAAGCTACCCGGTCGCCTCGTGATGAGGGCTTTTGATCCACATGTTCCCTGATAAAAATCAGGAAAACACCTCAATGAGGTATCACGTGTTCACACGTGACCAAGGGTCACGTGCTGACACGTGATCTCTTTATAGAATTAAATTCTAATCAAACAAAAGGGTAAACAAAATGGCTAAAGAAAGACCCCAATGGGGCATCACGTGTTCACACGTGACCAAGGGTCACGTGCTGACACGTGATGGTCCTTCAGCCCAGTTAAAAGACAAAATTAAAATTCTGAATAAGAAGGGGTCACGTGCCAACACGTGATAGGCTTTGAAAGCCTTATAAATTGATAGAATTAAATTCTAATTAAGGGAAATCAAAGACCCTAACTGGGAAAGTATTTCTCTAAATCTTTCCAAACAAAAAAGGATTATGGGGGACCGTTGGATTAAAAATCCAAGGGTGATTAAAAATCACCAATTTATAGAAAGATTTCCCTAAATTTCACCAAAAATAACAAACAGAATATCTTTTGGAGTAAAAATCCAATAGTGAATAAAATTCACTGAGTGATCTAAAAGATCATATTAGTTACGAAAAACAAACAAAATCTTTCAATGAAAAATTTACTAAACAAATTGATTCTTTTCCTTCTCCTATAAATAGAAGCCAAGAGGAGAAGAAAGAAGATAGAATTTTGGGATCTTGAAATTTTCTAAAGGTAAATAGCAGAGAGAAAAGAAAGGAGAATTTAATTCTCAAGAAAGAAACCCTGGGTGAGAAAGGGGAAAGGGATCAAAACGTCATAAAGCAAAAAAGAGAATTTAATTCTCAATCTAAGAGTTTAACTCTTCTGCAAAAGAACTTAGTTCTTCCTCTGGTTGAAGCCCTGCAGAAGCAAATCTCCCTATAGGTTGAGAATTTAATTCTCATCGGGGAGATTCTGCCATGCAGATCCAAAACTTAGAGGGAGAATTGAGTTCAGAGAATTTAATTCTCCCAAATTCACAGGAATTTAATTTCTCCAAGATAAAACTAGGGTTTAACCCTATATGAGAATTTAATTCTCCCAAACTCACAGGTATTTAATTCTTTTAAGATAAAACTAGGGTTTAACCCCATATGAGAATTAATTTTCCCAAAGTTATAGGAATTCAATTCCTCCAAGACAGACAAAACTAGGGTTTAACCCTATAAGAGAATTTAATTCTCCCAAATTCAAAGGAATTTAATTCCTTCTAAATAAAATTAGGGTTTCATCCTACATAAGAATTCAATTCTTCCACATGCATAGGAATTTAATTCCTTTAAAAATTAAATTAGGGTTTAACCCTACAAAGAATTTAATTCTTAAAAAAAAATAATAAAGAGATTTGAAAGATCTCCATGCATGTAAAAGAACTAAGGTCACGTGTCCCCACGTGACCCCTGAAAGGATCCTCTTAAATAAGAAGGAAACAGCCCAGATGCAATGCCTCACGTGCTCCCACGTGACCTCCAAAACAAAGAGAATAAAAGCAAAGGCAATGTTGGCTTTGAGCGCTTTCACGTGTTACCACGTGACCCCTAGTAAATGCTTTAATAATCAACGCACAAATCTCCATCACGTGCCAACACGTGATGGCCAGAATATCATAAGTGTTTAACACTTATTTGCAAGACAAAGTAAAGGAAATCTGGCCCCACCTTTGGGCGCTCTCACGTGTCCCCACGTGACCCCTTCCTCTCTAGTGTTTTAACACCAATTTGAGTGTTTCATTTCCAGTGTTTAACATTGTTGTCCTCTAGTGTTTAACACTAATTTGAACATTTCATTTCTAGTGTTTAACATTGCTGTCCTCTAGTGTTTAACACTATCTTAAAGTCAATCTTAGCCAAATTGGCTAAGTTTCCAGAGGCAAAAACCTCTCTTTTAACTAAATCTCAAAATTGAATAAAACTCAGAGCTATAATGTTTAATACTCAGTCAAAGACAAAAATGATATCAGAGCCCTCGAACTCTTGTTTAGTATTGCTAAATGATGAGGGGATGAACCCTGACAAATGTTTAATGGTCCAATAAAGGGCCAACACTTCAAATCTAATTGGACTTAGCCCAAGTTGGCCATAAATCCTCAATTCAGATTTAACTGAGCCAATGTGCTCATAATCTAATTAATTGATCTTAGTTCCAAAATTGGACTATAGATCTCCCCAATCAACTTTCGTTCAAGGGTACATCTCTTCACTCCTTTGATATTTGTCGTTGTAATCCTTCAACGTCTTCAGAGAGGTGACGGGTCCCGACAACCACACATTTCACGGACTATGATGTCCTTAAACTTGACTGTGAGGTCTTTAAACTCACGGACTATGATGTCCTTAACCTCGACCGTGATGTCTTTAAACTAACATTTGACTGTGAGGTCTTTAAACTCACGGACTATGATGTCCTTAACCTCGACCGTGATGTCTTTAAACTAACATTGGACTGTGGGGTCCTTAAACTCACAGACTATGATGTCCTTAATCTCGACCGCGATGTCTTTAAACTAACAATGGACTGTAATGTCCTTAAACTAATCGACCGCGATGTCACTAAACTAAATAATAGAGCCCAATTACTCTCTTGTCAAATCTAAACGATCCCGTTAAGTTGATCTTAGTCTAAAAAATGAGACTAACGTATCCCTAACAAACGTTTAAGTTGATCTTAGTCTCAAATGAGGCTAACGTATTCTTAAACCCAACCCCCAAACCCAAATCTAAGAAAGATACGGATTTGGACTAGTCCACGCCCTACGGGCGACAACATAAATTAGTCTCCGTATACAATCCACGGGCAACCAAACAAAAAACAAACACCCATGACACAAACTGACCATATGGAGAAGGAGAAAGTTGTTACCGCGATGCGGTAGCATAATTAACTGCAGAGGCTTGCGCCTGCAGGGAAAAGCGTCCCTACAATCAAAAACCCTTCAAACGAGGGGGAATCTGACGAAGTCTGCTACATCGGTCGCATCTGTTTAAACCTTCGATACATGGTGCCATAAATCAACTTGGCATCTTCGGAGAGGTGGACGGATAACACCAATTAGCATCTGCCCCGAAATGCAGGCAAGACGAACCCGCGCGGTCGCGTCTCCGTGTTTCGGCGGGGAACAGATTCTGGCACGCCCGGTGGGACCTTTTCCTCTTTCCACTCCACACTTCGTGTGTTGTTTTCACGAACGAATCACGGTTTGCTAATGGTTTCCCTTGGGTTCGAGGTACTAAGATTTGGGTCTTGGTGCAGAAAGCGAAGGATCAATGGCGTCAACTTGCATGAAGTGTTCCAGCTGCAATTGCAACTCACGTTCCGCCTCATCGGAGGCATAGCTTACGGGCCCTAAGCGGCCTCCCTGTTCACGATGCCTGTGGAACAGGTCACCCAGGCTACCACTGGATTATTTTTCGGGACCATGCTCCCGCCAACGAGCTTCAGCGCTCCTATACCAATACAAGAAGCTCCCAAGAAGTCAGTCTTTGATAAGCTTACAGCTGCTGCGGCCCCTCTCAATGGGTCATCCAGCTCCAGCGCCTCGGTCTTTGCCAGATTGGGCCAAAGTTTATGTGGGCCCGTGATGAAGCCTGCAATTCAAGAAAAGGCTATTCCGAAAAGGATAGCCATCCCTGCTTCCGAAGTCGTCAAGACTGCTTCTCCTGCCAAAGGGTCGGTCTTCACAAGATTGACTGTTCCGGCTCCAACTCCGGCCCCCGTTCCTGCTCAAAAGTTTGTCTTTGATAGATTAGACACTGCTGCTCGACAGACGTCGGTCTTCAAGAGGCTAGTATCAGCAGCGCCTCACCTGAACAGGGGACACGACGAAGTCAGCCCTCAAGCTGAAACAATCCCAACGGCTCGACACGCTCGACGTCGCCACTGGCGCCGAGTAAGGAAAGCTGGGGGCAACTCCCCCTCTGGGCCAACTCCACCAGCCCCAACGGTGGAAGTCAATGTCGCTGCTGCAACCGGGAACAGCTCTGCTGAACAAGGTGCGCAGGAACTCTCTTACCGCCGTACTGAAAAGATCTCCTCCACCGCTGGAGAATGTTACAGAAATAAAGCCGGATCAGCCCCCTCAACGGTTGTCCTCCAAAGTTTACAAAGTCTGGCGACGGGTCTAAGAATCGGTGATTGATTAAGACTATCCCCGTCGACAGAAGAAGATGAAAGTCCAGCAGGAAAAGAACCGTCCTGACAAGCCGCAAAGGACGACAACCACCTGGGTGCTCACTGCAACGGCCCCCTCAACGTCAACTGCTTAAAAGAGAAGGAGGCCAGAGAAAGCCCCTGTGACTACGGCAGATCGCAAAGACGCTAAGCCCAAACGCCCCAAGTCTAGGGGCATAATGGTACATAATGTTTACATGGCTTCCGGAAAAAAGGAAAGCCGCACTTCTACAGGTCACCGACCACTCACCCGATCCGTGACGAAAGCCCAGGAGCAGCAACGGAAGCTTCAGGAAATGCTGACGCAAATGGCCGCACTCACCGGGCCAAGAGAAAGCCCGGAGGCGTCATCGGAGCAGCGTCACGAACAAGAAACCGACGCTGACTTCCTACGCAGAGTCCTCGAAAAGAAGGACAGAGAAGCTGCAGAACAAGCTGCCAACATACAACGAATGACGCTTTTCTTCCAAGACATGGTCGGGATGATATTACAGCCGGATTCTCCAGCTGAAGACCCTCCGATCATTATTGAAGACGACAGAGGGGAGACATCGAACCCTCATCCGGCTCTTTCAGCAGCCAAAGAGGAAACTATTTCCAAGGCCGCTCTGGATGACTATATTGCTCAGCAAATACGAGCTCACCAAGCGAATAAAGCGGCCGGCCAAGTTGTTAAAATTGGGCGACCGTATCCAGGCTGGTATGACCAAATAAAGTATCCGCCAGGATACACAATCCCCAAATTCCATATGTACAAGGGGACAGGCAATCCCCATCAACATATCGCTCAGTTCAGGGCTTTTTGCGGCAACACCGGGGGTGATGATAAGCTTTTTCTCCGCTAATTCGTCGGCAGCTTGTCGGAGACGGCATTTGAGTGGTACTCCGAACTTCCAAACGACTCCGTCAAGACTTTCGCAGAAATGGAGTTGTTATTCACCCAGCGATTCGCGAGTGCTAGTGAACGCACCCCAATAACGGCATTGATCAATGCCAGGGTGAAGCCAGGCGAGACGTGGGTTCAATATGCAATCCGATGGCGGAATCTGTGGGCGAAATGCGAACAGCGCATCGAAGAAGCACCAGCGGTGGGCATGTTCTTGGGCACCCTAGACCCCCATGCAACTATTTCACAATTCATGATGTTCTTTAAACCGACCACGTTCCAAGTTTTAATTGACAAGCTAGCCCAGATGGACCAGATGGGTTATAGACCGTCTCCTCCGAAGCCGGAGCCGCGGAACGAAAAGGGTAAAGAGAAGGCGACCTTCGTTGCGAATACCCAACAGCAGCCCAGTGCCCCAAAACTAACGGATTAACTGGAAGAGAGACGGCGCTATTATAATGAAAAAATGAAGCGTCCTTACTCGTTCCCACGGGACAAAACGAAAAGACTATTTGAACTGGCGATGCGCAACAGGCTCATCAATCTGCCGAATCCAAAGCGACCACTGCAACCTGGCGAGGCTAATAGTCCTAATTATTGCCCTTACTACCAAACGGTAAGCCATCTAATCGAAGATTGCTTCGTCTTTAAGGGATGGATCGAGGACCAATACCAATAAGGCAAGTTTGCGCTGTCTGAGAAGTAGAAAGTAAGCCCACCATAACCGCACACTCCTAAGAAGACGGACACACCGGGGGCATCGTGCTCTTTTGTTGAAGAAGCTCCATGGGAGGTCGCTCTTTCAGCCAAAACCAAAAGAATGCTGAACGATCTCCAGACATGCCCGGCAATCAGGTAGAAGAATCCGTTGGAACCCCAGATTATAAAAGGAATGCTGAAACCACGCCTAATTCCAAAAATTGGTTGCAATATTCAAAACACTCGCACCCAGCCGTCAAAGTCTTCAAAGAAGAAAAAGAAGACCGAAAAGCCCGTGAAGCCTGGTGACAAGCACACGGACCTGTAAAAGCAGATTGACGCACTGGAAGAGTACAACCAGAAGGCGCGAACTCCAATTACACTCCAAGAATTTCTTAGTCACGTTCTTGAAGACGGAGATGATGGAGAAGACTCATCAGATGAATCTGAGGATTACGTAGCAAGTTGCCATGTGATCTCTCACTCGTCGATAAACGATGAAGAAGCTCCTTACACAGAGAAACTGAGTGCAGGTCCTGAGCCGGAATTTCTAGGGCCATCAGACGAAATGATTGATGCATTCCTGAATGAAGCTCTTCTTAAAAGCAAAGCTGCTCAAAAGTGCGAGATGACTATATTTGAAAAGGCCAAACGCCAGCAACTGGACGAAAGAGTTGAAACACTCCCGCCAAATCAAAGTACTTCCGCCGCGAATAAAAGCAGGTTCAAGACGAGGAAGAGGTTCACTAAAGCCATATCAATGGGAATGAAGCTAGCACCCTCCGAAGAAAACATTCCTGATGAAGCAGAAATGCATCCTAGCTACTGCTTATATCATCGAACGATTGCGCACCCCGCCGAAGAGTGCAACGCTCTTAAGAGATGGTGGCACGGATATGTTGCTCACCGGCAACATTTTAAGCAGATGAAACGCAAAACTCGTCGGGAGCGAAGAAATATGACCGAGGAGCGTAAAAGAACTACCGGCAACTGTCACATGGTCGACACTGGGGGATCGCAAGTTCTCACCTTCGGGAGCGACTCCGACGAAGAAATGACTCTTGGCCCTCTCTTCAAAGAATCCACCTCGGGGAAAGAGGAAGAACTGAAGACCTGTGAAAATATTCAGCTGCGCAATCGTACGCTGCCCGAAAAGAATCTCGGACCCACGAATAGAAAAGATAAGGGAAAAGAAAAAGTCTCTAAGGATATCGCTCTAGATGACCAGGTCATCAAAGAGCTGACCGCCAAGGACCCGCCAAAGAAAAGTAAGGTGGACTACAACGTTCTGGCACATTTGAGGAAGCTACCCTCGCAGCTAAGCATTCTCGATGCCCTCTTGTTATCGAAAGAAGCAAGAGATTCTTTGATCAAGGCGTTGCAGGAGCCTGAGCAATTCCAAGCTTTCCTCGCCGAAGAAAAGATGAAAGACGAGCTGGAAGAAGTGCACACAGCCGATATCACATTCGGCGATGAAGATCTCCTCCTTGGGACGTGCGAGCACAACCGTCCCTTTATGTCTCCGGATACTATCACGATATTAAGATAGGCAAAATCCTGATTGACAATGGGTCTTCTGTCAATCTCCTCAACGTGCGAGTGTTGAAGGAAATCTGCATGAGCGTTCAGCATCTTGCTGGTGATAAAATCACCATCTCTGGTTTCGACTCCCAGTCATCACGAACTCTCGGGTCTGTGATACTGACGCTGCGCTTCGGGCTACTTGTCACGGATATTAAATTTCACGTCATTGACGCCAAGACATGCTACAATGCTTTGCTCGGCAGGCCTTGGTTACACAAGTACAACATTATCCCTTCTACACAATATCAGTGTATGAAGTATTTCAAGGATGGTCTCGAGTACACTGTGACGGGGGAGTTGAACCCATTCTCCGTGAATGAAGTCCGAAACTACGAAGATGCAAAATACTTCTTACCAGATTTTGAAGACATAGAAAGAAGTCACAAACCGAAGAACGAAGCTATCACCACTATTCCAGTCTTCGAGAGTGATACCGAGGAGGAGGAAGAGATAGTTTATTCAGGGCCGCCACAACGCAACAACCCGGGACCGTCCGCCCCTATGTTGATTTTTGGCAGTGACTCGGAAGACAAGGTTAACGCTATATTTTCCGCTCGGCCATCAATACAAGCCTTCGCTGGCGATAATCAGAGTTTGCAAATCACCATGGTTCCACAAGAGTATTACAAAGAGCTCGATACACTTAAATCTTATAGTGTGCAAGAACTGCAGACATTCTACATCCCTCCCAGGCGAAAAGGTGAAAAGGCGATCCTATTCTACCGATCCGGGGAAACCAAGGTGGAAAAAGAAATTTGGCATGGCGCCGATTCTACACTCGACAGGCTCTAACCCACCCGTTTTCCTAGATCTTACACGGAAGCCTTGAAAAGGTTATTGAAGCGTCAAGGGGTACCTTTCAGACAGACTACTCGACAAGATCGATTCTACAACAGGATTTGGGATGTCCCCGGTACTCAACGCAAATTGCCAACGGGAGGATGGAGACGATCAGGCTTGGATATGTTCAATCCAAAAAACGAGAGCGAGTCCATGGTAGCTACGTCATACATGACTTCGATGAAGAAGAAGACGCCCTGTTAGAAAACGCCGACCCTGAACCAAAACAAGATCCTGTCATCAAAACGCCGAGTCCGTCGTATGAAGAATGGATGGACAAGCTAGTAAGGGATGCGAGTCGAAGGGTCCGGGATGACCATAACCATGAGATGGTCATCTACGAAAAAGCCAGGACGCAGTGCCTCCTTCAACAGGCCGCGGAGAATGACAATGCTCTTCATTATCAACCCGTCATACAAAAGGCCCGACGAAGAGGCAAAAATAAGCTAAAGAACGGGAAAGGCGTTCGACAGCAACAAAGCGGGTCCAAGAAGCCACGTGATCGGGAATCGAGCAATCCGGATTCGTCTCTTATAAAGAAGATGGGTCGAGCATACTCTTTTCCCCAGAACAAAACGCGGAAGATACTTGATCTTGCCATAAAGCTTCAGATGATGACACTGCCAGAGCCTAAGCACCTCGAGCAAGCGAACGAGATCTCCCACCCAGACTATTGCTCATATCACCGAGTAATAGGACATCCTCTCGAAGACTGCTTCACCTTCAAGAACTGGGTCGAAGATCAATATCAACAAGGCATGTTCACTCTATCCAGCAGCTGGAAGGTAAGCCCACCACAGAAGCATGAACCGAAAGCCATGCATACAGCGAGAGTAGAACCAGATCAATATCGGTCTTGGAAGCGAGCTCGTACCTGTCATATGATAACGCAATCAAAAGGAGAGCCCGGGAATATGGATGACCTCCCTTGGTGCTTCGAAAACGATGATGACGATGTATCTCAGAGTTTCCACCAGCGTCAAAAGAGCTGGAGGATGTAATACACACTACTGCAGATAACCTCAAGAAAATTGATTTGGGGACGACAAGTGACCCGTGACCGACATTCGTCAGTGAGTTGCTGTCTGAAGAAAGGGTGGCTACGCTAAGGGACGTGCTCATGCAGCATAAAGATTGCTTCGCATGGAACTATTCCGAGATGCCAGGACTAGATCCAGAGATTGCTGTACACAAATTAGCAATATCTCCGGATGTTAAACCGATCAAACAAGTACCGAGAAGAATGCGGCTCGAGCTTGAGATGAGCATCAATGCCGAGATCAAAAAACTAATTGAATCCAGTTTTATCCAAGAAGTTCAATATCCTGATTGGATCGCCAACATCGTCCCGGTAATGAAGAAAAATGGGACGGTGCGCATATGTGTGGACTTTCGGGATCTCAATAAAGCTTGTCCAAAAGACGACTTTCCAGTACTGGTCACTGAGCTGATGATAGATAACACATCCACTCACGAAGTCTTCTCCTTCATGGACGGATCATCAGGATACAATCAGATAAAGATGTATCCAGAGGACCAGAAGTACACCGCTTTTCGGACCCCTCTGGGTATATTCTGCTACAAGGTGATGCCTTTCGTTCTAATGAACGCCGGTGTCACCTATCAGAGGGCCATGACGAAGATTTTCGATGACCTCATACATGAAATCGTCGAATGTTATATCGACGACCTCATAGTTAAAAGCAAATCATACGAGGAACATCTAGAGCATCTGAAGATCGTATTTCAACGCCTCCGGCAATACAACTTGAAGATGAACCTTCTCAAATGCGTGTTCGGAGTGTCCTCGAGCAAATTCCTGGGATTTATTGTCCGACATCGAGGCATCGAGATAGATCCGTCAAAGATCAAGGCGATCATGGAAATGCCCCCGCCAAGGACTCTCAAGCAATTGCGGTCTCTCCAAAGGAAGCTCGCGTATATCCGACGATTTATAGCCAATCTCTCAGGCAAGTGCCATCCTTACAGTCACCTGATGAAGAAGAGAACCCCTTTTGTCTGGGATTGCAAATGCCAAAACGCACTGGACGAAATCAAGCAATACCTGCAGAATCCGCCAGTACCGGCCGCTCCCGTTAAAGGAAAACCTCTCATTCTGTATACAACCACCCTTAAAGGTTTCTTAGGCGCATTATGGGCGCAAGAGAACGACCAAGGGAAGGAGAGAGCCCTCTACTATTTGAGTCGAGTTTTACTGGGGGCAGAAAGCAATTATTCTCCCATCGAAAAACACTGTCAGGCATTGATCTTCGCGATAACAAAGCTCAGGCACTATGCGTTGGCGCATGAAGTTCGTCTCATATCAAAGGTAGATCCTCTCAAGTACTTGATGTCGAAGGCCATACTAACAGGACGGCTTGCTAAATGGGCCATGCTCTTAATGGAGTTCTCAATAACTTATCAGCCTCTTAAGGCAGTGAAAGGCCAGGCCATCGCCGACTTCCTTGCTGAGCACCCGATACCCGCCGACTCTCTCCTGAATTGCGAACTGCCAGACGAACATGCGTTTGACACAATCGACGGAGGTGATACCCGGTGGGAACTTTACTTAAATGGAGCATCCTCCATGAAGAAGCGCAAACAAAGCACCCCCATAATCAAATCGGGGGTAGGCCTCATCTTCGTAACTCCACAAGGAGGGATAATGCGCTTTGCCTTCTCCTTAACAGAGCCGAGGACAAACAAGGAAGCCAAGTATGAAGCTTTGATAGCAGGTCTCGAGATCGCCATCGACACGGGGATTGAAAACCTTCTCATATACGGAGACTCCCAACTGGTCGTTAGTCAAGTAAACGGCGACTATCAAACGTGCAAACCAGAACTGGTGAAGTACGGCGAGAGGGTACAGCAACTGCTAACCCAAATACCTTCCTACACTTTGGAAAGCATACCGCGTGCGGAAAATAGCAAAGCGGATGCATTAGCCAAGCTCGCTAAAGAACTGGCTGATGAAAACCTTGATGATGTGAGGATCGTTGTGCAAAGCCGTCGGGTTCTTGCTCCGGCAGAAGTATCCCTGGAGTCGTCCGAAGAAAAAGGGAGCGACCGAGCAAGCGGCCCTGCAAATAAAAGACCAGGAAAGGCTACCGATTAGAGAAATGCCTTTATAGACTACTTCAAATCCCGTCGAACACCTGAAGACGCGTCCTCAAAACATCAGCTCATGAAACGAGCCCTATCTTTTGCCTTCGTCAATGATGTTCTGTACAAGAGGTCATTTGATTCTCTGTGGTTAAGATGCCTGGGACCCCAAGAAGCAAAAAGAGTCGTCCAAGAAACTCACGACGGACTCTGCGGTTCTCACCAAGCCGGGCCAAAGATGAAGCTGAAGATCAAAAGGATGGGCTACTATTGACCCATGATGATCCAGGACTGCCTCGAATATGCGAAGCAATGTCACTCGTGCCAGATTCACGGGGACTTTATCCATCAGCATCCGAATCCACTACATCCGACAGTGGCTAGCTGGCCGTTTGAAATGTGGGGGACTAACATAATCGGCCCCATCGAACCAGAATCGTCCAGAGGACATCGATTCATTTTGGTGACAACTGATTACTTCTCCAAGTGGGCAGAAGCAGTACCGCTGAGGGAAGTGAAGACGGAGAATATCCTCCATTTTTTCAAGACGCACGTCATTTATCAGTTTGGAACTCCGGGACGGATCATCTCCGATAACGGGCCAGCTTATAGAAGCCACAAGATCAGCCGCTTCGCACAACAGCATAACATAGACTGGAGATACTCTTCGGTCTATAATCCTCGAGCTAACGGTCTAGCTGAGGCTTTCAACAAGACCTTGACGAAGATCGTGAAAAAGACGGTGTCTCGAAATAAAAAGGACTGGCATGAGAGACTGCATGAAGCTCTCTGGGCGTATCGAACTACGTTCAAAACGGCCACGAACACAACGCCATACGCATTGGTATTCGGTACAGAGGCGGTACTCCCCCTCGAGATAGAGCTGCCCTCTCTACGAGTGACAGTTCATTACGAGCTAACGGATGAAGAGAATGCTTACCTTCGGCTTGAGGAGCTCGATGCCCTTGATGAAACCCGGCTCATAGCGCAACAAAATCTGAAGGCTTATAAAGCAAAGATGACGCGCTCATATGAAAGATTGACTAGGCCGAGGACATTCCGCCAAGGTGAACTCGTGCTAGTGGTCAAAAGACCCATGGTCCCCAATCGTTCCAAACGAGGGAAATTCGAGCCGAACTATGAAAGCCCGTATATCATCGACAAAGTCTACCAGGGTGGAGCCTATCTACTCATGGACATGCATGGCGAAAGACCTTTCAGGCCAATAAATGGTCGCTTCCTGAAGAAATACTACGCTTGACGAGTCACGGCCTAGGTCAATGATAGATGACGACGCCTATCTCCGCTCGCTATCTTCCTAAGCCCAAATTCTATATGTAGTAACTAACAACGGACCGAAATGTCCTAAAACTAACAACGGACCGAAACGTCCTTAAACTAACGATGGACCACTATGTCCTAAAACTAGCTGTTGACCGAGACGTCAATAAACTACTGTAGATTGCAGTATCTCAAGGCCGACACAAAAAAAAGAGAAAAGAATAAAAAAAAGGGGAAGAAGAAAGAAAAAGAAAAAATGGTATGTCCATAAGCGAAAAGGGCACGGATGAAAATCCGAAAGGGCTCCATGAGTAAAAACAGCAGGGCTACCGGCGAGTTTTGTGAAAACCCGAAAGGGCGCAATCTCGTTAACAGACACTTGCAAGGTCCTCTCGACCCTGTAAGGAGAAACCATCTGCGTGAGATCCTTACGACTCACAAGGGAGCAACACACTTAGGGATCCCCACGATTCCTAAGGAGAAATTACACTTGCGAGATCCTCACGACTCGTAAGGAGAACCCTCTTATGAGACCCTTACGGCTCATAAGATTCAAAAGTCTTAAGCTACAGGGATCTGAACCTGTTCTTAAGCAACCACCACAACCTCCAATATTGCCCTACAAGCAGCTCAACGCTGATCCTTGTATACAATCCACGGACGCGAATGAACATTTCCCTAACAAAGTCCCATCCGTAACTAGAGATATGTTTGCACAGTGAACAACCCCTGTAAGTCCTATCGACTTATAAGGAGAAATCACTCTTGTAAGATCCTTACGATTTATAAGAGACCATGCACTTAGGAATCCTCACGATTCCTAAGGAGAAAACGCACCTACGAGATCCTCACGACTCATAGGGAGAAATACCTTTATGAGACCCTTACGGCTCATGAAGTCAAAAGCCTTAGTCGACAGAATCCTAACCCTGTCTACTAAGCCACCTTTGTTCGACATCGACGAAGGCAAATGATGATTCGCTCCTGGCAATATCCCAGTTGTAGCGGTGCTGATGCCGAAATCGGTGTCTAATTCCAAGCTTGCAGCAAAAAGATGGCAAGCTACACATGCATACGAAATAGCCGAAATGATGGGGCAACTTGCAAATAAAAAGCAGCAAGTAAAAATATGTGCATGCAAAATAGCCGAAATGATTGGGCAACTCGCAATAAAAAGCAGCGAGTAAAAATAAAACAAATAGCCGAAATGATTGGGCACCGCGAAAAATAGCCGAAATGATTGGGCAATCACGACCTTCGCGATATAAAAGCTGAAATGATAGAGCATCGCGGAATGAAATAAAAAAATGAATGAAATTTATGCCCTACAGGTGATATCATGTCAATCCCTGTATACAATTCAGGGACGCAAACAAATAAAGAATCACACCTTTCCTCTCCAGGTTTCATCAGAAGAAGAAGCCAAATCTCAACGGTTTGCAGATAGCCAGGAGATCATCTCAACATCCGTCTCATTACGACAGACACAACGTCAAACAAAGTGGAACCGCGGCAACTCCCAGTTCCATGACTCGGCGGTGCACAGATGACCGATAGTCAAACCCCGACTCCGTGAAATGCGGATAAAGTCAACCCTTCCTGGTTACGTGGAGCGCGGCTTATGTCAATCCTGACCCCGTGGGAAACGTCCAGAGCGGATCCTGGTCCTCACAGAACACGGCAATGACCCCGTGGGAAGCATCCAGAGCAAATTCCTGGTTATGTGGAACGCGGCTTATGTCAATCCTGACCCCGTGGGAAACGTCCAGAACGGATCCTGGTCCTCGCAGAGCACGACAATGACCCCGTGTGAAGCATTTATAGCGGAGCCTGGTCCTCACAGAACACGGCAATGACCCCATGGGAAGCATCCAGAGCAAATTCCTGGTTACGTGGAATGCGGCTTATGTCAATCCTGACCCCATGGGAAACGTCCAGAGCGGATCCTGGTCCTCGCAGAGCACGGCAATGACCCCGTGTGAAGCATCCAGAGCAGAGCCTGGTCCTCACAGAACACAGCAATGACCCCGTGGGAAGCATCCAGAGCAAATTCATGTTTACGTGGAACGTGGCTTATGTCAATTCTGACCCCGTGGGAAACGTCCAGAGCGGATCCTGGTCCTCACAGAGCACGGCAATTACCCCGTGTGAAGCATCCAGAGCGGAGCCTGGTCCTCGTAGAACACGGAAATGACCCCATGGGAAGCATCCAGAGCAAATTCCTGGTTATGTGGAACGCGGCTTATATCAATCCTGACTCCGTGGGAAACGTCCAGAGCGGATCCTAGTCCCCGCAGAGCACGGCAATGACCCCGTGTAAAGCATCCAGAGCGGAGCCTGGTCCTCGCAGAACACAGCAATGACCCCGTGGGAAGCATCCAGAGCAAATTCTTGGTCACGTGGAACGCGGCTTATGTCAATCCTGACCCCGTGGGAAACGTCCAGAGCGGATCCTGGTCCTCGCAGAGCACGGCAATGATCCTGTGTGAAGCATCCAGAGCGGAGCCTGGTCCTCGCAGAATATGGTAATGACCTCGTGGGAAGTATCCAGAGCAAATTCCTGGTCACGTGGAACGCGGCTTATGTCAATCCTGACCCCGTAGGAAACGTCCAGAGCGGATCTTGGTCCTCGCAGAGCATGGCAATGACCCCATGTGAAGCATCTAGAGCGGAGCCTGGTCCTCGCAGAACACGGCAATGACCCCATGGGAAGCATCCAGAGCAAACTCCTGATTCCGTGAAATGCGGATAAGGGTAACCTCACCCATCACTTGCGGGTCCTCACGACTCGTAAGGGAGCAAATTTTCTTGTGAGATCCTTATGACTTGTAAGAGAAAACACACTTACGAATCTTCACGATTCTTAAGGAGAAATTACACCTACGGGATCCTCTCGACCGTTAGGGAGAAAATTCTTTATGAGACCGTCACGGCTCATGAAGTTGAAAAGTCTTAGGAGGCAGATCTTAACCCTGAATCCTAAGCCATCGTTGTCCTGCAAAGAAATCGAGATAGACTATCCACAGAATACATTTAATAAAAGGGACATACCATCGTGAAGAAAAATATATCTTTTATTCATGAATCAAAATGAATACAAAGTACAATTCGTGAAAGAACAAAAAATATACTCTCATGCAGGAGTATGTACAAAAGAAGAATGAAAAAATATATATACAATTCTTCAAGTCGGCGGGCGATTTAGTAGATTTTCCAGTTCATCCCTTTTTCGCTGAGCCTCGCCTTCATGATTCAGTATCATCAAAAGATGGGCCTCCGCTTGAGCCTGTTGGGCCTGGTATGAGGCAATCCGGCCTTCAAGCTCTTTTTCAGTAGCCTTATGGGCCTCAACCATTTAACGAGTGAATACGACGGCCTTATCAATGGCTACCACCTCCTTGATGGCCTCTTGGAGCACTCGCCAAAGTTCGTATGCTTTAGAGGCCTTAGCCGTAAGGTTGGCTTGAAGCTCCCTCAGCGCTTTAGAAGCCAGCTCCCTCTCTAAAAACTTGCGGCCGAGCCTCTTCTCACATGATATCATATTCTCCGCACACCGCTCAATTAGACCCCGTAAGCTTGCCTTCGCAGTCACAACCTCCGAAGAAAGGCGTGTACATTCAAGCACATGCAAGCAAGCCTCCACCTGCCGACAAAACTCAACCCAGACTTGCACCACTGTTTCACTATGATAGGTGGCAAGAAAGGGAAGAGAGCCGTTAGCTTCAGCAGCAAACGCTTCCGCCGTGATTAGACTGCTAGCGCGAAGTTCCTCAATTAGGGATGATAGGGAGTCGAGGCTTAACCTGGCCATCTGTTCCGAGGCTCGTAGGGCATAGGGGCCGGGTGGCATGGCGATGCGTGACTCCAGCGCGGTAAGAACTGGCAGAGCTGTTCAGATTTGTAAACAGTTAGATGAACGTGTAAGCAAAAAAATAAACGGAACAACGTTGGGACTTTACTTACCTACAGTCATGCAAGAGGGATCTGAAGGCTCCCCAGGCCCTTCAAGAATCTTAACCTCGTCGCCGGCCTCCAGAACTGTAAAAGACACCAATGTCATTTTATGAAATAGTAATAATGCTGTGAAAAGAGGGTAAACAACACTAACCTTGCCTGGAAGAGAGGACGATGCGCTGAGGAGAGATCGCTTGCGGAGCAGCCATCTCCAACAGGCGCTGGAAGGACTGCCTGGGAGACAGATCAGCAATAGATGTCGCCAATCCACACAATTCTGAAAAAACAGAAGGGTTCAGATAATAGAGAGATTATTAATGTAAGATATAGAAGGCTACCTGCGACGCTCCTCCCATTCTGAACTTGAGAGATAGCGGCTTCAGCGGCCTCTTCCGTGACCTCAGGCACATCATCGGCGACGTGGACCAATGTAGCGACTTCCGAACGAGGAGCAGCGGTTGCCACTGCAGGCTCCAACGGAAGGACGGTAGCCTCGACTACCTGTACCCTAGTCTCCGGGTCGCCCTCAGGAATATCCATTGGAGCGGCGGCCGACAAAGATGCCTTCCCCGAGGGAGCAAGTGCTTCGGGAGCGGGAACCACCGAGGAAGACTCCATCACAAGAGCGACGGTTGCATCGACCCCCTCCACACTGATCGGTGTTTCATTGAGGATATCAGCAGAATCTACGGTCAAAGTACGACTCAGAGCCTCCACCGCCGCCGAAGTCCCTGCAAAGTTTGTATGAGGATAAGGATACATATATATGTATGCAGGCAATACAAAATATTACAAAGAGATACATGAACATACCGATGCGCAAGGGAGCTTCTAATATGGCTTGTTCAAGCCGACGCTCCTTCTTGAGGAGATGTTCTCGCCGAGGTCCGAGGGTAGACTAGTGACCACAGGTCCACAGTGAAAGCGCGTCCTCAGCATCGGCCGAAACAGCCAGTTTAAGGGCCCTTTCGCCCCATTCTTCCAAAGGGCCTATAAATCGCCGCCGTATCCACGGAGGATCTTCGTAAAAGATGACGGCAGGGTAGGGCTTCTTCGGAATCCTTACGTTCTCCGATTCATCTTGCGAACGTCTTATGGCCCCAGCCAATTGTGCAGCTTCCTTGGCAGATGAACTTGGGAAGTAGGCCACCATTCGATTCTTGCATAGCCAACGGTTCATCCTGAAGAATAGGCTCAGACTCTATTAAAGAGTCGAGCATATTGGTAGCCGTCTTCCTCCGCCTCTTGGACCCAGAACCAACCGCCGGAGACGATCGTTTCCTCCCCCGTGGAGCTCTGGTACGGCGCTGACCCACTTCACCTTCAATATCCTCGCTTGGCGGTCCTACCAAGGACGACACGGCCATTGTCGACGCCGCAGACGATGATACTGCTACCGGTGCCCTATTAGCCCTTGATTGAGCCCGAGTACGCAGTGGCATACCAGCTGTGGGAGTTAAGTCCACTTTCGCCACCCTCGGAATAATTACGACACTGGTATCCCTCAAGGGAGGACGAACTGTTGCACACGTTTGTGGCGGAACTCCCGTGGCTCAAATCGGAATGGGAGCGCTGTATCTAAGAAGCACCCTCTTCTCCTCAACAATAATTGGACTGACCCGGTGGAGGTACCAGCCCGTGAAAGATCCCACACATCGAGGAATATGATCAGCTTCAGGGATCATGAAGCAAGAACCAGTGTTCAGCCACATAAAGTGATGAGTGGTGTCACGAACAGCTTCAGGCGATAGGCTAGGCGCCACTGTAAATGTCTCGAAGGGGACGCCCTGATCATATCCAAGCTGCCGGGGAAAGTGGTGTGGGTTGTACCGCATAAAGAGGGCCGCACTGTTCTGACGAAATACCAGATAACCTGGTCTGATCGCATACAGGTGCATGGCTTCCCTGGGCTTCAGAGAAGGTATCCCCTCTTTCGACAAGTCATGGAGCTGTTGAACCGGTCCTGAGGGAGCAGATAGGGCTCGATCGATGAATACCATTTCGCCCGTATTAGCATAAGGAGCGATCAACACACGAATAGCCCCAGACTGAATCGGGTCAGGAGCAGAAGCGTCCACCAGCCGCATGAGTCTCGGAAAAGTGTAGGCGTCATAAAATTTGGGTCTTTGGTGCGTAGCAAAGGCCCCCCACACGTGCATCTCAATCCAAAATGTGAAGTAATGGAGAGAGAAATTTACCACATCTACACCCGGAGTTGAGGTATTAGCCGCGGCGCCTAACCCATGATATAGATACGCTAGCGCTGGAATGCCCACAGCTAGCCGTGTTCCCTCAGCAATGCGATGAGCATGGTAAATAACCGAGGCTCTCATGAAACGGCGATGAATGGGAATGACGAACCAGCTGAGCCAAACGCTGATGAAGCCCACGAAGAAAGTCTCCTCATCCATACCAGGAGCTCCAATCCACTCGAAAGATACCGCCGACATGATGGGAATGTAATACTGCGGCAATTCTTCTTCTTTAGTCGGCCGCCTGTTTAAACCAAACCCAAAGGGGTCGTTAATGTTTGCGAACTTTGGAGACGTCTTTGATAGAACATCCTCGCGAAGGAAACAAGCGATAAAACTTTTAAAAGTGACGCCCTGCTCCTCTGACTCCATGAACAGTTTGTCAAAAATACTCAGGGTCTTGATCAACCTCGGGCGCTTGTGGCGGACGGCGTTCTCGGTAGACAGGCCGTCAAGCATTGCAGGCTCGATTTCGAAGACATACTCATCGGGAGGCAACAATTCTTCATAAAGTGTCCCCCTGACCGGTAGCCCTGAGATCTCGCGAAATTCGTCCAGAGAAATTGAAACTTCGCGGTCCCCTAGAAGGAAGGTGTTGGTGGGAAAATTCCATTGGTTCAAGAAGGCCTTAACCCACCAGACATGGGGACATTGGTAGTGTAAAAGGGATGCATATATCACCTGATAAAGTCCAGCCCTTTGCAGTCGCGCGTGATGGGCGGATAAGATGTAACGAGCCCAGAGAAGGTAGCCCGTGGGATGTCGAGGGGTAAGCCCTATCTTGTAAATCTGTCCCCATGGCTGGGCTTCGCCCTGGCAAATGCGGCGCCCTAAAATATCTATAGCCGGCACCAGATGGTTCGGAATACCAGTTGTTGAAGGCTCAAGCTATCCCATAGGGGTCCAATTCGGCATCTCCACAGCAAGGGCAGTCCGTGGAGGATCCATCAGCAGGAATGGATAGGTAGGCTCCGTTGGTATCTCGCAAAGAAAACTGCGGTGACCGCGGATGATGGACCGTAACAGGTCCCCCATAAAAGTAAATTGGTGCGATTCGGGTCATGAGCCTTGATCATCGCCATCACTTCCTCGTCAGACGGTGACTGAGGAAAGGCAGCCTCCGAGCGAGTGAACGGGAAGTATGGAACAGAAGTCATTGTGCCTGAAATAAAAGTAGGGGAAACTGTTAAACGAAGGCAACATGTGTGTGTGTGTATATATATATATATATGTTTATAAAGGCATATATAAAAAGACAATGGAAGAAAGAAACAGAGGACTCATTTTATGGGACCATTGGTTACAAAACACATGGGTCCTACAAAATCAAGATGGCGGCTTACTAATGATGAGGCAAAGCAATTAATATGAGAACAAAAGGAAGATTCTCAATAAATGAACAGTGGATTTCAAATGACCCTACACATTCCCCAAAAACAAATCCATCTTGGACTCTGCAAAAATCAAGCAAAACAAGGGAATTAAATTCCCAGAAAAACCCTACTGCAAATCCCTTCTTTTGTTGCAAAGAAACAACTTGGGGCAAGAAAACCCCAAGAAATTCTCTGGGAAGAACTAAGTTCTTTAGAGGAATTAAATTCCTTTTTGAACAAAGGAATTAAATTCCCAGATTTTTTTTTCATAGCCAAAGTTCTTTGAAATGGAATTAAATTCCAGCGACAAGACAAGCATCGTCGTCAATCCCTGAAGATCAGAGAAACCCTAAAGGGTCTGTTGATTAAAGAATGAGTGGTTTTCTTTTTAAAGAACTTTAAAAAATGGGTTCTTGTTAAAGGGGAAAACCCTTGGTATGGATTTAAAATCCAATGAAGATTTCTGCGAAAGTTCTTCAGTCGTTCAAGATCCTCGCCTGAAAAAAAGGAAGTCTTATTGACAGAGTTAAACTCTGGAAAATTTTCTGAATCAGAGAGCTAAGCTCTGGAAGAGAGAATTAAATTCTCAGAAGAAAAAGTAAGCAAGAAAGAAGATGAGCAAAGTGGAGGCGCTTCTGAAGGGACACTGGCATTTATAGGATGTGATGGGAAACGTTTCATCTCCCCTATTCCCTAGACAGATCCAACGGTCACAAAGGTGACAGCGTTGCACTCTCGTGCAGACACGTGAGAGCAACGCTGTGGGGGCATTTGTTCCCTCATAAAAATCAGGAAAACACCTCAATGAGGTATCACGTGTTCACACGTGACCAAGGGTCACGTGCTGACACGTGATCTCTTTATAGAATTAAATTCTAATCAAACAAAAGGGTAAACAAAATGGCTAAAGAAAGACCCCAATGGGGCATCACGTGTTCATACGTGACCAAGGGTCACGTGCTGACACGTGATGGTCCTTCAGCCCAGTTAAAAGACAAAATTAAAATTCTGAATAAGGAGGGGTCACGTGCCAACACGTGATAGGTTTTGAAATCCTTATAAATTGATAGAATTAAATTCCAATTAAGAGAAATCAAAGACCCTAACTGGGAAAGTATTTCTCTAAATCTTTCCAAACAAAAAAGGATTATGGAGGACCGTTGGATTAAAAATCCAAGGGTGATTAAAAATCACCAATTTATGGAAAGATTTTAGACAAGGAAAAATTTCCCAAAATTTCACCAAAAATAACAAACAGAATATCTTTTGGAGTAAAAATCCAATGGTGAATAAAATTCACTGAGTGATCTAAAAGATCATATTAGTTACGAAAAACAAACAAAACCTTTCAATGAAAGATTTACTAAACAAATTGATTCTTTTCCTTCTCCTATAAATAGGAGCCAAGAGGAGAAGAAAGGAGATAGAATTTTGGGATCTTAAAATTTTCTAAAGGCAAATAGCAGAGAGAAAAGAAAGGAGAATTTAATTCTCAAGAAAGAAACCCTAGGTGAGAAAGGGGAAAGGGATCAAAACTTCATAAAGCAAAAAAGAGAATTTAATTCTCAATCTAAGAGTTTAACTCTTCTGCAAAAGAACTTAGTTCTTCCTCTGGTTGAAGATCTGCAAAAGCAAATCTCCCCACAGGTTGAGAATTTAATTCTCATCGGGGAGATTCTGCCATGCAGTTCCAAAACTTAGAGGGAGAATTGAGTTCAGAGAATTTAATTCTCCCAAATTCACAGGAATTTAATTCCTCCAAGATAAAACTAGGATTTAATCCTATATGAGAATTTAATTCTCCCAAACTCACAGGAATTTAATTCCTTCAAGATAAAACTAGGGTTTAACCCTGTATGAGAATTTAATTCTCCCAAAATTATAGGAATTCAATTCCTCTAAGACAGATAAAACTAGGGTTTAACCCTATAAGAGAATTTAATTCTCCCAAATTCACAGGAATTTAATTCCTCCTAAATGAAATTAGGGTTTCACCCTACATAAGAATTCAATTCTTTCACATGTATAGGAATTTAATTCCTTTAAAAATTAAATTAGGGTTTAACCGTACAAAGAATTTAATTCTTAAAAAAAATAATAAAGAGACTTAAAAGATTTCCATGCATGTAAAAAAACTAAGGTCACGTGTTCCCACGTGACCCCTGAAAGGATCCTCCTAAATAAGAAGGAAACAGCCCAGAGGCAATGCCTCACGTGCTCCCACGTGACCTCCAAAACAAAGAGAATAAAAGCAAAGACAATGTTGGCTTTGGGCGCTTTCACGTGTTACCACGTGACCTCTAGTAAATACTTTAATAATCAACACACAAATCTCCATCACGTGCCAACACGTGATGGCCAGAATATCAAAAGTGTTTAACACTTATTTGCAAGACAAAGTAAAGGAAATCTGGCCCTACCTTTGGGCGCTCTCACGTGTCCCCACGTGACCCCTTCCTCTCTAGTGTTTAACACTAATTTGAGCGTTTCATTTCCAGTGTTTAACACTGTTGTCCTCTAGTGTTTAACACTAATTTGAACATTTCATTTCCATTGTGTAACACTGCTGTCCTCTAGTGTTTAACACTATCTTAAAGTCAATCTTAACCAAATTGGCTAAGTTTCCAGAGGCAAAAACCTCTCCTTTAACTAAATCTCAAAATTGAGTAAAACTCAGAGCTATAATGTTTAATACCCAGTCAAAGACAAAAATGATATCGGAGCCCTCAAACTCTTGTTTAGTATTGCTAATGATGAGGAGCTGAACCCAGACAAATGTCTAATGGTCCAATAAAGGGCCAACACTTCAAATCTAATTGGACTTAGCCCAAGTTGGCCATAAGTCCTCAATTCAGATTTAACTGAGCCAATGTTCTCATAATCTAATTAATTGATCTTAGTTCCAAAATTGGACTATAGATCTCTCCAATCAACTTTGGTTCAAGGGTACATCTCTTCACTCCTTTGATATTTGTCGTTGTAATTCTTCAACATCTTCAGAGAGCTGACGGATCCCGACAACCACACATTTCACGGACTATGATGTCCTTAAACTTGACTGTGAGGTCTTTAAACTCACGGACTATGATGTCCTTAATCTCGACCGTGATGTCTTTAAACTAACATTTGACTGTGAGGTCTTTAAACTCACGGACTATGATGTCCTTAACCTCGACCATGATGTCTTTAAACTAACATTGGACTGTGGGGTCCTTAAACTCACGGACTATGATGTCCTTAACCTCGACCGCGATGTCTTTAAACTAACAATGGACCGTAATGTCCTTAAACTAATCGACCGCGATGTCACTAAACTAAACAATAGAGCCCAATTGCTCTCTTGTCAGATCTAAACGATCCCGTTAAGTTGATCTTATTCTAAAAAATGAGACTAACGTATCCCTAACAAACGTTTAAGTTGATCTTAGTCTCAAATGAGGCTAACGTATCCTTAAACCCAACCCCCAAACCCAAATCTAAGAAAGATACGTATTTGGACTAGTCCACGCCCTACGGGCGACAACATAAATTAGTCTCCGTATACAATCCACGGGCAACCAAACACAAAACAAACACCCAGGACACGAAGTGACCATCAGGAGAAGGAGAAAGTTGTTACCGCGATGCGGTAGCATAATTAACTGCAGGGGCTTGCGCCTGCAGGGAAAATCGTCCCCACAATCAAAAACCTCTCAAACATGGGGGAATCTGACAAAGTCTGCTATATCGGTCGCATCCGTTTAAACCTTCGATACATAGTGCCATAAATCAACTTGGCATCTTCGGAAAGGTGGACGGATAACACCAATTAGCATCTGCCCCGAAATTCAGGCAAGACGGACCTATGCAGTCCCGTCTCCGTGTTTCGGCGGGGAACACCACAGCGTTTATTGGGCAGGAATCTACCCGCTGTGGATGAGCAGGAAGACATTCGTCGGCCCTGCATGGAGTTTTAGCATGGAAACAAAGAGAAGCAGTTCAGATCGCAGGGAAGCAAGAATCTTTATTATTAAACAAAATACAGATTATGTGATTCATTTTAGATTCTCCTATATTGAGTGACCGGATTCGGCAGGTGTCCTTGCTGCTCAGACTTGGGTCTGTTAGTTGTATGTATGCCCTAGAGGCCATTATTATTCATATGATGTATATTATATTGGATGCTTGGACATATATAGAGAGGACTTTTTTGCTCGACATGATAGTTTGCTACCTGATTGCTTTTTATCTTAACATGTATAATTGTCTCTTGATACTGTCTTATGGTTACATGTTGGTAAAGCTCTTAGGATGAGTACTTGACTACCAGGATTATGATGCAGATCATACTAGTAGGGCCATGGTAGTCCATAAGTTCATCTTTTAATGTTCCTAGTCGTGGGTGTATCGAGACGGGGCATCGATATACCAGAGTAGATTAGCGTATACGCTTCTCGACCTATTTGATGGATGATGGATGATCCCATATCCATTGGTGTTTGACATCAGAGATGGTATATGGGTGCTCAGTGGAGACTGAGTACACTGGACGGACTCGCCGAGAACTCCTAGTTGGTATTATACCTATCGTCAGATAGCAGTTCTTTGGTAACACTGGTACAGGTTATTCTGTAGACCCGAGATCGTCATAGAGTCTTGTGTGATTCCCACTGTACTTTGATTTCCACCTTACCACATTCAAGAGGACATGCAAAATGGTGGTTTTGGGTACAGTTCCGAGTCACATGGAGGTAATGAGCGATAGGAGGGGTTTCGTCTCTCCCGGTATTAGAGGTTGATGTTGCGCTGTGCTCGATTGGCCATAACAGGGAAGTCCCTGGCCAGGGCTGATTTAGAGATTTACTGGTAAGTGTTATCAGTAGTTTCTCGACCCGTTATGAGCCTCGTATCGGCATGGCTTATCGACTTATTGGGGTCTGACGTTTACCACCCCTAGACTTGATATGTGATATATCAAACGAAGAGACCGGACTGTACGGTAGTGTTACTGTCAGGCTTTTGCAGGAGTTAGAGCGGGCTTGCTTGCTTATTTTCTGATCGTTCAATACCCGGGTAGATGTTATGTCCGGCTAATACCGCTGAGATCTTGTGGGTGCTTGATGTGATCATCACCTACTGCCGGCGTATTGACGAGTCTTTAGAGTCCTGCATAGAGGTTTTACTGGCTCAGGTAAAACGAAGTAGGCGCACATATGTGATATGTGTGGGACCGAGAATAATACGAGTATGTGATACCATATTATATTCTCGCGATTTATTCATATCGGTCGGTTATATGTGATATAGACGGGTTATCGAATCAAGTGTTGATTCGATAAGTTGATACAGATTATATTAGTCAGTTGTATGTGATATAGCCGGATTATTAAATCAAGTGTTGATTTGATAATTTAATGTATAATTGTATGTGTGATATACTGGATTACATTAACTAATATTAGCCCACTTAAGCATTTATTTTTCTCACTTGTGTGCATGAGATATATATGTGATATATATTAATGTACATTATTTTGTGTCATAGTTGTTGATACACACTACATGGGTGTATGATACTTACACCATACTAATTATAATGTAGAGTTTAAATATTTAAAGTAAATCCAAATTAGTGGATAATTACTCATATGCATGAAGCTTGTAGAAGCTTGTGGATGCATTGACTTTGTCTACTCATTTTGTTTCACTTGGGATAATTATTAACCTAACCATTATAATTTAGCCATGGTTATATCTCTACATGAGTTAGTATATGATACAAACTCACCCATAGTTGATTCTCTCACCTCATTAGTTCATTCTCAACTCTTAACTTCATCATCTTCTTCTTCAAAGCTCAAGAACTCTCTAGGCTTTGTTCAAGTGAGAAAATATTGTGAGAAAAATAAAACTAAAGTGAGCCCACTTCCTACTTCCTCATCCTCTACTAGATTAGCACTTTAGTATAGGGTGTTAGCTTCACTAATCTCTCATTAGTGAAGTAGTAGCTTGAGTTAGTGTCTTCTCGACGTAGATCATTTTCGGCCTCGAAGACTTCAAGCAAGTTCGTCCTTTCACCTTGAGAAGCCATGCAAGATTCCGGGAGTTCCACGATCATAGCGAAGGGGCCACTACAAGGAGCTATTAAAGTGAAGGACCGGTCTACAAAGGTTGTATCCCGTTATCACTTAGAAGTAAAGTAGTTTACATTTCATTTCATATGATTCTCTAGTTAACGATTCTAGTTTAGGGTTCTTTAAAACGGCAAATTTTTGAAAATGGCATGGACAATACCTCCCGAAACCTTACTATCGTTCATAAGAACCCTATAGTGGTATCAGAGCCTAGCTAGAGAATTAGACGGATTGTTAGATTACGAAACCGAAATGAACTCCGAAACTTGAAACACCAAATCCGGGTTTCTGTCGATTTTTAAATCACCCTGAAATTTTTTTAAAACAAGTACAGAATGTTGCATGTGATATAACATGAACACTGGAGAAATTTGAGGCATTTCTGAGAAATTTTGGCCTGCCGGCCACCCCCCCATCTCGGCCAAAATCCGAGCTCACTGCCTGAAATTTTTTGGTGTTCCAGAGACTGGGTTTTCGTGTTTCAGGTGTTGTTTGTTTTTGCTAAATTTGCATGAGATGTTAGTTTACTATAAAGGCAACTCGGAGTGTTTCGTAGTCGTAATTCTAACTAGTATTCGGGTTATTTAGACGGTGTTAAAAAGTTCGAACGGATATCAAATACCCATTTTAACCCTTGCCGGAAATTTTCCAAGTGTTGGATTTTTCCTTAGTCTAAAACTTTCAGAAAATCATGCAAGCGACACTGTGGACTCTCTAGAAGAACGAAACCTTAACTTGATTATGTGACCGTCAGAACCGCCACTAAACCCTAGGGTTTGTGGTAGTTCAGCAGTATCATATGTGAGGCATTGGTTAACCCTTCTACGGCTGGTTTATAGGAGCTGTGGCATGTTCTAGGACCTTTTGGACTACGCTCAAGTGTTGAGCTTTTTGGGTAATTTTGGGTGTTTGTTGATTCGATCGGAATGTTAAACATTGTATAGCAATTTCTAGAATGTGATACAATATGTGGAATCCATATAGTTAGGCATGAAATCCGAAGTATGTGATATTTTGGGTTTATGATGTATAAGGTTATTATGGATTCCAAATATTGTAGTTTGACATTTTCTTTTCTGCGACCGTAAGTGTAATATGTGGTGTATCGCCGGTTTCGTTGCTATATGTCAACGACAATTGGGATATGTATATTTACTTACGTCGATGACATGTGATGTTATGTGTTGCTGTGATATGTTATATTGGATCGTCGCGTTTTGAATAGTCGGGGTTTTTATGTAAGATGAGAGTTTTTATTTTTATTCATGTAATATTTTATGTATGTAATATTCTTTTATTGGGGCACTTCCGGGTTGAGGATGATGTCACCATCGTTGTATATTATTTACTTTTCCGCATTATGATAGACCCAAGGAGGGGAGCACAAGTAACCTGGTTCTAGAGTCCAGTGGGAGACCAACTCGAGGAGTCGAATCCGGGTCATCTAACTTTAGAATTGGTAGGGTTGCTTGCCACTCTCGTAGGGGTCTAGGAATGTGGGTTTGGCTATTCATCGCGACCGTGGAATCCGTGTTTTATACAGGCTCAAAATAAAACATGGACCTCCTAGTATATCCAATATTTCATATGTTTCTTCTGCTGCTCTGTGATGTGATCACTGTGGATTCTGAGACGAATGGATATACATTATATATGAGATATATAGTAGACATTGCTTATGTTTTGCACCCGCGCTAGTCCCGTCGCGGTATGCCGTTAGTTAAGTAACTTAACGGTACATAACGGGATACTGTGGCGAATGTGGATGGCATAAGCGTACGTTGTATTTTCGTTTCTTCTGAGATGCTTAGGAAGTATAAATGATGAGACTTCATTAATGAGATTAATGAAAAGAAAGAAACCTAAAAGATGTTGTGAAATCAATTTTTTTTTTTAAAAAAAAGGGTAGTTACAGTTTTTTGCTTTGCATAGTGATATATGTGATATATCCCGCACCTTATTCGATAACGAAAGAGCCGAGATCTCTTCACCGGGAGTGACCTCTTTAGCAATAACTGGCAGATGCTACAACACTCGGTTTGTCTTTTGATTGCTTTTAGAGTTTCTTGCTATGCATAATGATATATGTGATATATCCCGCACCTTATTCGATAAGGAAAGAGCCGAGATCTCTTTACCGGGAGTGACCTTTTTAGCGAAGCTAGTAAAAGCCTCAAAAACACTTCTTTTCAAAAATCACTCTGTAGGGTGTTTTTCATCATCCCGTTGAGATGGGAATACGCGCGCGCTTCTCAGGCGCATTACAGATTCTCCCTGCTTAGGATAGGCTGGGGTTTATTGATTGTGGGTATCCGAATCTCCGGCAGCCGCGGACTAAGCTGCCGTTAATTACTCCTCGCATTTGGAGCGAGAGAACCTCCGATTGACGGGTTAAACTGGTCATACGAACTCAATGTGCAGTGTTGTATTTTGAAGGGGTTTTGGATATGTCGGGGGCCCCGCAGAGTTTTTACGGGGGTCCCGCTACCTGGATAGCGGGCTGGGGGTCAAGGGGGCTAGCAGCGTTCTAATTGTCTTACACACACACACACATACTCCACACTAAAAAATGTCTTAAATAAGCATCTGAGTTCAGCTATCTAATTGTAAATTGTACCGTTCGATTGAAAGATTTCTTTACGCAAGATATATAATTTTAGATGGTTTATATCGATCTACCGAGTTAAAAAAAATGAAATCAAAAGCTAAGTAAAAATACCTATTATGCATGGCATCTAAATAGATATTTAAATAGTTTTGTAAAAACATATGTAACTTTTTCTGCAAACAAACTTAAATATGTAAATCTTAATAATATATAGTCTTTTTTGGATGTGACCCTTTCACGAATGAACCGACGTCCTCTCATTTTGGAGAGGAAAGTTATATTGCATGAGACTTGCCATGAAAAATGATTATTATATAACTGATGAGGCTCGATATCGTGACTCTCCAGATGCTGACACGTTGCAGATGACGTGTCTCAGAACCTACAGGAAAGGATCAAGAACTTCAGTTGGGATCATGCCTCGGGCCTCCTGCCGAGGAGTCTCCCTACCTTCGGTGGACTCCAAGACCACCCCCCGGCTCGCCTCCGAGCTATCACAGAACCACGACGCCTCGGCCTCCCGGTCGTGCCCGAGCCTCCCACCGAGGTGATATCCCTCGGTCTCACCCTGACCGACCCACAGCGCTGATTGCAGGCGTCTACGCCATGGCTCCGTGAATCTCGCCATGCGCAAGATATCCACCGCCCATGATCCCGCGTTCCACACCACCACGATCCCCCATTAACGAGCATGTCTTTTCATTAATGCGGGATCCCGCCTATCACGCGGGCGTGACGCCGGGGGTGTAACGGCTGGTGTGATTCTCGCGCCCGCCCGCCCATTGCTGCCGCTATATAAACCCATCTCTCAGATGATCGAGGTAAGCCATTTTGACTCCACTAGGTCGTTATTCTGCCAAAATACTCTGCCTAACTTGATCGTCGAAGGGTCCTTGGTGGCACAACCACCACGGGAGTTCTTTACAGGTAGCTCGGCCACATCCACTCAAAACCCATTGAGATCCACACGCTAGTAAAAGCCTCAAAAACACATCTTTTCAAAAATCACTCTGTAGGGTGATCTCAATGGGGTGACCTCTTTAGCGAAGCTAGTAAAAGCCTCAAAAACACTTCTTTTCAAAAATCACTCTGTAGGGTGTTTTTCGTCACCCCATTAAGATGGGAATACGCGCGCGCTTGTCAGGCGTATTACAGATTCCCCCTGCCTAGGTAGGCTGGGGTTTATTGACTGTGGGGATCCGAATCTCCGGCAGCCGCGGACTAAGCTACCGTTAATTACCCCTCGCATTTGGAGCGAGAGAACCTCCGATTAATGGGTTAAACTGGTCATGCGAACTCAATATGCAGGGTTGTGTTTTGAAGGGGTTTTGGATATGTCGGGGGCCCCGCAGAGTTTTTACGGGGGTCCCGCTACCTGGATAGCGGGCTAGGGGTCAAGGGGGCTAGCAGCCCTCTTGCGGGGTGCGGGGTAGCGCCCCGTTAGAAATATTTTTCTAACAGGGACAGTGTTTTTAGTGTAGAGTATGTGTGTGTGTATGTGTGTGTGTGTGTAAGGGAAAAGGGCATCCAAAGGATGTGTGGGAGAAAGCGCTCGGGTGCTAGCGCTTTGGGTGCTAGGGCGCTAGCGCCTCACGTGCCAGGCACGTAGGCGCTCGGGCGCTAGCGCTCTGAGCGCAAGAGCGCTAATGCCCCACGTGCCAGGCATGTGGACGCTCGGACGCTAGCGCTTTGGGCGCTAGAGCGCTAGCGTTTTGAGCGCAAGGGCGCTAGCGCTTTTGGAGACAAAAGGGACTTAGTTCCTGCAATGGGAGTTGTACTCCCAGAAAGGAACACTTATTATTTTTTTTTTGTGTGTGTGTGAGGAGTTAAACTTCTAGGATATTTTGAGGTTGATGAAGGGGCTTCTCCCCTTGAGCCCTGAATCTTTCCCAAAGTGGGGTTTCTGGAGATTGGTCTCCTTCTTCTTCCCGTCGTTTGGCCAGATCTTGGAAAAAGGGGGTGAGACTTAAAAATCTCCCCTTTTTGTGATCTAATAGCAGATCCAAGTTCCCCTTTGTGGGTTTTATGGTGAAAACTATTTAGTTTTAGAAAAGGAAGAGTAAAACTCTTGATTTAATTCAAAAGAAAGAAGAAGCTTTTAGAACCTTGAGGAAGGAGAAAGAGGCACATGCCCTAATTTTTGGTAAATGAAATGTCTATCCTTTATTCATCATCATATTACCTTATATAGGCTTACATATTTACATATAGCCCCTTGGGCTTTATAAAATGGCATTTTGCCCATCCCATGTCTTATGTGCTATTTTTTTTGCACATAAGCCATGGGCTTACAAAAATTTAGCTTTATGCCCATTTTGTTTACATTCATACATAAAAAATTACATAAAAAATTATTTATTACATGATTTCATTTTGGCATGGGGGAGGGTCGGCCGCTTCATGTTCGGACTCGACCTGGGCATGGGCCCACTTGGCTTGGGGTTGACTTTGACTTGGTCAACCGGGGTGCAATTTTCGACCTCAACAAAGTGCCCCCATCAATAAATGCACACCACATATGTGAGTCGTGTGCATGAAATTGATGGATCTTCTTTCGCGTGGAGGCGACTTTCTTTGGTTCCCACTTTTTGGGATGCACTGCCCTTTTTACGACATGGACGGTCGACGCTTGACGCGTCTCCGAGACGGAGTGTCTGTGGTAGACGCTTCCCTGGCCCGAGGCGATTTGGTTCTCGTTTTGTAGGAAGCCTTCACTGCCCTTTTTGCGACATGGACGGTCGACACTCTGATCCGGAGCGATTTGGTTCCCGATTTGTGGGAAGCCTGCACTGCCCTTTTTGCGACATGGACGGTCGACGCTCTGATCCGGAGCGATTTGGTTCCCGATTTGTGGGAAGTCTGCACTGCCCTTTTTGTGACATGAACGGTCGACGCTTGACGCGTCTCCAAGATGGAGTGTCCATGGTAGACGTTTCCCTGGCCCGGAGTGATCTGGTTCCTGCTTTGTAGGAAGCCTGCACTGCCCTTTTTACGACATGGACGGTCGACGCTCTGATCTGGAGCGATTTGGTTCCCGATTTGTGGGAAGCCTGCACTGCCCTTTTTGCGACATGGACGGTCGACGCTTGACGCGTCTCCGAGACGGAGTGTCCGTGGTAGACTTTTCCCTGGCCCGGAGTGATCTGGTTCCTGCTTTGTAGGAAGCCTGAACTGCCCTTTTTGCGACATGGACGGTCGATGCTCTGATCCGGAGCGATCTGGTTCCCAATTTGTGGGAAGCCTGCACTGCCCTTTTTACGACATGGACGGTCAACGCTCTGACCCGGAACGATTTGGTTCCCGATTTGTGGGAAGCCTGCACTGCCCTTTTTGCGACATGGACGGTCGACGCTCTGATCTGAAGCGATTTGGTACCCGATTTGTGGGGAGCCAGCACTGCCCTTTTTGCGACATGGACGGTCGACGCTTTGATCCGGAGCGATTTGGTTCCCGATTTGTGGGAAGCCTGTACTGCCCTTTTTGCGACATGGACGTTCGACGCTTGACGCGTCTTCGAGATGGAGTGTTCGTGGTAGACTTTTCCCTGGCCAGGAGTGATCTGGTTCCTGCTTTGTAGGAAGCCTGCACTGCCCTTTTTGCGACATGGACGATTGACGCTCTGATCCGGAGCGATTTGGTTCTCGATTTGTGGGAAGCCTGCACTGCCCGTTTTGCAACATGGACGGTCGACGCTTGATGCGTCTCCGAGACAGAGTGTCCGTGGTAGACGTTTCCCTGGCCCGGAGTGATCTGGTTCCTGATTTGTAGGAAGCTTGCACCGCCCTTTTTGCGACATGGATGGTCGACGCTTGACGCGTCTCCGAGATGGAGTGTCTGTGGTAGACGTTTCTCTAGCCCGGAGTGATCTGGTTTCTGCTTTGTAGGAAGCCTGCACTGCCCTTTTTGCGACATGGACGGTCGACTCTATGATCCGGAGCGATTTGGTTCCCGATTTGTGGGAAGCCTGCACTGCCCTTTTTGCGACATGGACGGTCAACGCTTGACACGTCTCCGAGACGGAGTTTCTGTGGTAGACGTTTCCCTGGCTTGGAGTGATCTGGTTCCTGCTTTGTAGGAAGTCTGCACTGCCCTTTTTGCGACATGAACGGTCGACGCTTGACGCGTCTCCGAGACGGAGTGTCCGTGGTAGAAGTTTCCCTGGCCCGGAGTGATCTGGTTCCTGCTTTGTAGGAAGCCTGCACTGCTCTTTTTGCGACATGGACGGTCGATGCTTGACGCATCTCCGAGACGGAGTGTCCGTGGTAGACTTTTCCCTGGCCCGGAGTGATCTGGTTCCTGTTTTGTAGGAAGCCTGCACTGCCCTTTTTGCGACATAGACGGTCGACGCTCTATTTGACTTGCTCTGCTTCCTGCAGTGTCAGGGGTGAACTTGCCTTGCTCCGCTTCTTGCGGTGTCGAGATTGGATTCTGACTTGCTCCGCTTTCTGCGGTGTCGGAGTTGAAGTTGACTTGTTGATTGTGATTTGGGTTGACATCAGCATCGCTATACTGGAATATGGTACCAGGAGCGAATCATCATCTGTCTTTGAGAGGATTTTGGGATTGGTTTTTTGTCGGTATCTGCATTGCTGCACTGGAATAATGCCAGGAGCAACTCATCATTTGCCCCGGGAGGATTTGGGAATTGGTGGCTTAGGAGACAGGTTTAGATCCCTACACCTAAGGCTTTTCAATTTTATGGGCCGTAAGGGTCCCGTAAAAGCATTTTCTCCCTACGAGTCGAAAGGATCCCGTAGGTGTATTTTCTCCTTAGGAGTCATGGGGACTCCTAAGGGTGTTGCTCCTTTGTGAGTCGTAAGGATCTCACACGGGAATTTTCTCCTTACAAAGTCGAGAGGACTTTGCGAGCGCATTTCACCTCTTTTTTACGAGTTCGCACCCTTTCGGGTTCTCACAAACTCGCCGGCAGTCCTGCTATTTTTACTCATGGAGCCCTTTCGGGTTTTCATCCGTGCCCATTTTACTTTCGGACATACCATTTTTTTAATTTATTTTATATATTATTTTTTTATTTTTGGTGGGACTTTGAATGTGGTCTCACCGGTAGGACTTGGGAGAGATTGGGATTGTTTTACGCCCATGCATTGTATACGGTTTTGCAGGATGTATGATCCAGGCCGTAGGGCCGGAAAAATTTCGAGACTTTGTTGGCGTCTGCATCGCTGCACTGGAATATGGTACCAGGAGCGACTCATCATTTTGGGATTTGGAATTTGGTTGGCGTCTGCATCGCTGCACTGGAATATGGTACCAGGAGCGATTCATCATTCGCCGTTTGGGGAATTAGATTTTGGCCGGTGTCTGCATCGCTGCACTGGAATATGGTACCAGGAGCGACTCATCATTCGCCATTGCCTATTAGGAAGCGATGGCTTAGGAGACAGGTTTAGATCCCTATCACCTAAGGCTTTTCAATTTTATGGGCCGTAAGGGTCCCATAAAAGCATTTTCTCCCTACGAGTCGTAAGGATCCCGTAGGTGCATTTTCTCCTTGGGAGTCGTGAGGACCCCTAAGTGTGTTTTTCCTTTATGAGTCGTAAGGATCCCACGAAGGTTTGTTCTCCTCATGTATCGTGAGGACACACGAGTGAGTCTTCCCAATGGAGCATAATTCCAAGGGCGGAAACCAGCCGCGTAACTGGTGATTACAGTGGGGCATGGGTATGATGAGAATTATTTGAGCCCATGGATTGTATACGGTAGTCAATTTAGGGACCGGCCGTAGCGCTGGGAGAATTTTGGGAAATTGAATTTTGGTTGGCGTTTGCATCCCTGCACTGGAATATGGTACCAGGAGCGACTCATCATTCGCCTTTTTTTTACCGCGATTGCTTTATCATTTCAGCTTTTCTTATCGCGAAGATTGCGATTGCCCTATCATTTCGGCTTTTATTCGCGGTTGTCCCATCATTTCGGCTTTATTTTCACCTTTATTTTACTCGCTGATTTTTATTGCGAGTTGCCCCATCATTTCGGCTTTTCTTTATTTTTCTTTTATTTACACATTTTTTGTTTATTTACATATATATATATATATATTTAGTTTCCCAGTTTAACGACTTAGAGGTCGACCGTTCCCAGTTTAATGACGTGGTGGTCGGTGGTTCCCAGTTTAAAGACTTAGAGGTCTATCATTCCCAGTTTAACGACGTGGTGGTCCTTTTTGCTTATCCCGGCTCCTTAAACTTTGATCTTGGCGGAGCTGTGTTGATGACAGTAGCTCTGTGGCTTGCCGATACATCCGAGGACTGTGAGGTTTTTCCTAGCTTGTATTGGTCCTCTGCCCAATCTTTGAAAACACAACAGTCTTCAATGGTATGACTCACCACCTTATGGTATGGGCAGTATACGGGATTGCCGGTCATATTCATTTCATGCGGCCTCTTCGGAATAGGCAATTGCAGATCGTTGTTCAAGGCTTCCTCGAATATATTGCGGACCTCATCCCTCCTGAAGGAGTACACATTCTTCTTTCTCTCCATTAGAGTAGGTGCCCTTACTAATGCTGGTTCTTGAGGCCGATCAGTCTTTGATTTGCCCTTTCCAGATAATGGCACATGTCTGGGAGGATTAGGTTCGCAAAAGGCTTCAATCTCCATTTGTATGAAATCGGCGGTCGTACCTTGACTGTTTGCTAACACGCCTTTAGACAGTTCTATCTCTCCCGTCTTGTATTGCCTTTCGACCCAATCTTTGAAGACGAAGCAGTCCTCAATGGCATGACCTATCACTCTGTGATAGGGGCAATATTTTGGGTCGTCGGTCATATTCGCTTCCTGCGGTCTTTTTGACTCTGGCAGTTGTAGACCGTTTCTCAGGGCGTCCCTGAATATCTTGTGGACTTTGTCCCTTTTGAAGGAATAGACTTTTTCCAGCTTCTCTTTCAGAGGCGATTCCCCTTCGGTGTATGCATCGGTGGGACTGGAGGCTGATCGCGGCCGTTTTTCGTGAAGGCGCTCTGCTCTTAGGTTAAAGGGGGTATCAGTTAGCTACCTCCGGGTATCAATCCCCGGCTTATGAACCAAAATTTGAATTTGCTGTAATTGCAATCGGGCGACTTGGGTCGTGAGATCTGCCACGACGTTTGCCAATTCATCGACCTTAGACTGTACCTTGGCTAACTTCTCATCCCTGTCCTGAAGCTGCCTCTGAAGCCATCGGAATAATGCTTGTTCTGCAGTCCCGGTTATGACAACTGGGTCATCATTATTGCCTGAGCTCAATTCCGCAGGAACCCCGGGCTCCTTTGGCTCATCAGCCTGAGCGAGCCCTTCATCATTTAGACCGAGTCGACGTTGGGTAGCGTCCACTATATCATCACCATGGCTGTGAGGCATAGGAGGGTTCGTTTCTTCATGTCCGACCATGTAGACAGTGTGGACCGCATATCCAGCCGTCTCTTTATCTTTGGCGGGGTGACCCCGTTCCTCGAACCTCATGAAGTTCAGCCTAGCGGGAGCCCTAGCCTTTTTGTTGGCTCTATACCTGAGCCTTTTCTGCCTCAGCTTCTCGATTTTGAAGGCTTAGCGGGCATCCGTTATCCGGGAAGCCATTGTGGGTCGATTAGCGGGGAGCTTAGAGAAGACACCCGATCGAGCAGTTGTTAGGGGCACCGCCGGAGCTTGCTCGAGATGCCTTGTTGCTTTGTTGGTGTTGATGGCCTTGCCCCCAGCTGGGGCCAAGGAGAGTTGTTCAAACACCGACTTGAGTTTGAGTTGGGGCGCCTTCGAGACCACCACATTTGGCCTCTTGCCTTTCGAGACCGGTTTGTCTGTCACCGGGGCTTGAGAAGCTGGGATGGCGTTAGCTGACACGAACGGGATAGAGCCGAATGGTAGTGGCGGCTCTTTCCATTGTCGTCCGAGACTGGCCGGAAGGACCGTCCTGGCATCCATCTTCATCGTGTAGGAGATGGGAGCTGTGTCGAGAGCTGAGCTTGTCCTTGGAGACATTTTTGCTGCGACCGGAGATTGCAATTTGAAATTTGTTAACCTGCACAAAGAAGCATGATTTCAGTACATGCAGTCGATATGTATATTGATTGAGTTCGCATGAACGTTTAAACCGAAATATGGGAGGAGACAATAGTCCCACCGGGCGTGCCAGAATATGTACCGTTCGATTGTAAATGTCTTAAATAAGCATCTGAGTTCAGCTATCTAATTGTAAATTGTACCGTTCGATCGAAAGATTTCTTTACGCAAGATATATAATTTTAGATAGTTTATATCGATCTACCGAGTTAAAAAAAAATGAAATCAAAAGCTAAGTAAAAATACCTATTATGCATGGCATCTAAATAGATATTTAAATATTTTTGTAAAAACATATGTAACTTTTTCTGCAAACAAACTTAAATATGTAAATCTTAATAATATATAGTCTTTTTTGGATGTGCCCTTTCACGAATGAACCGACGTCCTCTCATTTTGGAGAGGAAAGTTACATTGCATGAGATATGCCATGAAAAATGATTATTATATAACTGATGAGGCTCGATATCGTGACTCTCCAGATGCTGACATGTTGCAGATGACGTGTCCCAGAACCTACAGGAAAGGATCAAGAACTTCAGTTGGGATCATGCCTCGGGCCTCCTGCCGAGGAGTCTCCCGACCTTCGGTGGACTCCAAGACCACCCCCCGGCTCGCCTCCGAGCTATCACAGAACCACGACGCCTCGGCCTCCCGCTCGTGCCCGAGCCTCCCGCCGAGGTGATCTCCTTCGGTCTCACCCTGACCGACCCACAGCGCTGATCGCAGGCGTCTACGCCACGGCTCCGCGAATCTCGCCATGCGCGAGATATCCGCCGCCCATGATCCCGCGTTCCACACCACCACGATCCTCCATTAATGAGCATGTCTCGTCATTAATGCGGGATCCCGCCTATCACGCGGGCATGACGCCGGGGGCGTAACGGCTGGTGTGATTCTCGCCCCCGCCTGCCCATTGCTGCCGCTATATAAACCCCTCTCTCAGATGATCAGGTAAGCCATTTTGACTCCACTAAGTCGTTATTCTGCCAAAATACTCCGCCTAACTTGATCATCGGAGGGTCCTCGGTGGCACAACCACCACGGGAGTTCTTTACAGGAAGCTCGGCCACATCCACTCAAAACCAATTGAGATCCACACGCTAGTAAAAGCCTCAAAAACACTTCTTTTCAAAAATCACTCTGTAGGGTGATCTCAATGGGGTGACCTCTTTAGCGAAGCTAGTAAAAGCCTCAAAAACACTTCTTTTCAAAAATCACTCTGTAGGGTGTTTTTCGTCACCCCATTGAGATGGGAATACGCGCGCGCTTGTCAGGCGTATTACAGATTCCCCCTACCTAGGGTAGGCTAGGGTTTATTGACTGTGGGGATCTGAATCTCCGGCAGCCACGGAATAAGCTGCTGTTAATTACCCCTCGCATTTGGAGCGAGAGAACCTCCGATTAACGGGTTAAACTGGTCATGCGAACTCAATATGCAGTGTTGTGTTTTGAAGGGGTTTTGGATATGTCGGGAGCCCCACAGAGTTTTTACGGGGGTCCCGCTACCTGGATAGCGGGTTGGGGGTCAAGGGGGCTAGCAGCCCCCTTACGGGATGCGGGGCAGCGCCCCGTTAGAAATATTTTTCTAACAGGGACAGTGTTTTTAGTGTGGAGTATGTGTGTGTGTATGCGTGTGTGTATGTATAAGGGAAAAGGGCATCCAAAGGATGCGTGGGAGAAAGCGCTTCGGGCGCCACCGCTTTGAGCGCTAGGGCGCTAGCGCCTCACGTGCCAGGCATGTAGGCGCTAGCGCCTCACGTGCCAGGTACATGGGCACTCGGACGCTAGCGCTTGGGGCGCTAGCACTTTGAGCGCTCGGGCGCAAGCGCCCTACGTGCCAGGCACATGGGCGCTCGGGCGCTAGCGCCCCACGTGCCAGGCATGTGGTCGCTAGCGCTCTGAGCGCAAGAGCGCTAGCGCCCCACGTGCCAGGCACGTGGGCCCTCGGGCGCTAGCGTTTTTGGGTGCTAGCGCTCTGAGCTGTAACAACTCCAATTTTTGTATACATAAATTTGATTTAAATTTGAAGTATACTTGGAGTATTTAATGTTGCTGATATCACTTTAAGTATCTATTCTCCTACAATAATTACAAGAAGGAGCTTGTAGCTCATTGGTAATACTTTGCACTGCTGAACCAAGCCACCAGGGTTCGAATCACATGCCCCACATTATTTTTAGATTATTTTTCTTTTAAAATTCTTGGAAGCCCAACAGTCCACAGGCCATAACTCCCAAATGTTGAACTGAACCCTAAAAACGGAGTATGCCAAAGTCTTCATCAGAGAACCCCGCACCCGACCGTTGCCGGACTCGGCCGACCGAATCGGCCGGCGCCGCCTGCCGGACTCGGTCGGACGGCCGAGGTCCCAAAACAAAAAATTTGGCTTTTCATCTTCCATAACCCCCTGTTAACTCCTTTTTAATAGTTCGGTTCCAGAATTTTAAATACACCCTAATTACTACAAATTTTAATGGTTTTCTTTAAATTTTTATAATTTTTAATAAATAAAAACCTTTCACCTACCCTACCCTAGCTACCCTATAAATAGACCCCCTACCCTCTACCCCCTCATCCCTAAACATTAGGTTTACTCTCTTGAAATTTCCACAAGAAGGGTGTGCTTTGAAACCGAGTTCACGGCGAAACGCTGACGGATTTCCGGCGACGTTCTTTGAAGCAACCAGCGACGAAACAACACCTCGGCCATTTCCCTAGTTTCTCTATACTCTTTAGTATAGATCAAAGCCTGTAAGTCCCGTTCTTTTCTTCTTTCTACTTCTAAAAAATACGAACTTATGAAACCCGACGGAAATCGGAACAAACCGATTCCCGATTCCCGATTCGGTTTTTCTACAAAATCTCACTTGTCACCAATTCCATAATACCTAAACATATTCATGATGACTATTAATCACATAACAATTAATTTGGACATTTCTCACATGAAATGATAACTTTTTGTAATATCGTATTCTTTTCACGTTAATACCATAATGTTTATTTTTCTTCTTCTAATCAATTCCATTATTCCTAAACATCTTCATCTTGACCACTAAACTTGTAAAAATCAATTTGAATGAGTTTTCACACATGAAATGATAACTTTTGCAAATACCGTATTTTTTCACTTAAATACCCTCATATTTAGTTTATTATATTTAACTCTTAACCTTACTATACAATTAAAGTAGAGCACAAGATAACAACCTACCTCTACCCACACATAAATACAAACCCTAAAATGATTTCATAAAAATTTAGAATATGATAAAACGAAATTTTCAGTAAAATACCATAATCTTCATAAAACCATTCTTAAAGGTTTAGATTTGTTACATTTTTAAATGAATATTTCTTACTAGGAAAATACGATAAGTTGTTGATATCGATCGTTTATCTAAACTGACTTTGTGGTGTCTAGGCTAGGCAAGTGAGCTTGGGTAATTTTAAAAGGCCCGCCTCACGATTCGTGAGCGGATCCCTCCCTCCTCACTTGTACTTACCTGGCCACAATTGGCGGTGAAGAGGCGATTTGAGACTTCTAATGACTTATCGTTTAGACTTTTAGAAATAGGCTAGTTGGCTTAGGAAACCCTAGAATCTAAAATACGGAAAATTACACTTTTCAAATAAATACCTTATCTTTATAAAACCATTTTCTAAATGAATAGTATTTATTAAATCTTTGCAAAGCGCCACTACAACCCACCTTTGGGGAACTCGTTAGGGATTGTACAGTTTATCGTGCACCCTCGGGCTTAGTAGTGTGAGATTCAGACCTCCGCAAGGAGCATTTGGTCTCGAAAGGTTTAAAATACGACATTTAAGAAAAATGAGATTTTTGGAAAATAAAATATTTATATAAAATTATTCTTGTATAAACATATGTATATTTATCATTTAAACACCTATTTATTATAAGATAAAGTTTCCACCTTTTTCTAAAAAATTACAAGATTAAAAGTTACATTAAAATACCATGAATTTCAAATAAATCAATATTATAAATTAATACTTTTATTAGGATATATTCACTAGAATAACACAAGTAAAATTTACACTCATTATAACTATAAAGACGAATAACAAATACTTGAGGTGTATCTTGAAAACTATACAAAAGTACTTTTTACATAAAACCCCCTCAAGTTTTATAAATTACAATAAAGACCCTAACAAATATAAAACTTCAAATTACCTTTCTTTTAGTCTGACTCGGGTTAGAGTCTGACTATTTCTGACATGAATATAATTCAAGTCAATCTATATTCTTTAATATTCCAACTCAATATGAACACATGAATCCCTGAATCCAGTTAACAACCTATTCAACCTGACTGAATCAAACCATGGATATACATCCATTATTCCATTATTCCAATTACCTGATACAATCCGTTTACTGATATCATGGTTTTGGTCAGTCATCCAACTTACATAAAACAATACAACAATACTGTTAAAACACTACGGGGTTTAAGGGGTAGATTTGTACGGAAGGTGTTAAAGGTGGCACGAGGTGGTCAGATTAAGACACCTAACCTATATTCCGTTGCTGTTGTACCGTGGCTTAACGGTTCCTTGTACTTTCCGTTTGCCCTGGTCTCTAGCATATAGAGACCCCCCTCGTATACACTGGCATCCTTCTGTACCAAGCTACAAACAACAGCGTTAACATAACATTACAACAATAGTTTATACTTTAAAGTGTATCTTCTTATTCTGTCTTCTCTACTTCCCTCTTACCTTTGGGACTTACCGAGCGATCTGTTCGCTGACGACATTCTGTTTCTCTCTTCTTTGAATGTCGTCAGGTGACTTGGACCCGGCAGAAGTTGAGCCATCACAAGAGGACTTGGAGCAATTTGCCGAAGACCCTGCAGTATAATTTCGTTGTACATTTTTCTTTTCGGTACTTTCCATTTCCTGTCATGCCACTGTTTAGACATCTTTATTTCAGTTGTATTTCCTTTTCATGTATTGTATAAAGAATGTTAATAAATAAAAGTTGCTGTTCTTTTTTATACTCTTGTCTCTTGTGTATTTATTTCTATATTGCTTAGCTACGCTTAGCGTATGTACTTCTAAGTACATACGTAGCGGACCTCGCCGCGTCCCCTTCGCCGTACATTGAGAAGCGGGGCGTGACAGGTTTTGTTGGTGGCCCATGCAGGTTTGAGCTGTATGAATCCCTATCATGCAGTTCTGGTCTGCGTGAACAACCTAAGCAATATAACACAAGAAACAAGAACCAGCAACTAAAACATTCTTTACAATTCATATTTCTTGAATCTTGCAAATTTTTATTCCTTGAATCTTATCATGTATTTGAATCTGTCCTAACCCAAATTTTTCTTCAGGGTTATGGATTCCCCGAACAACACCAGCACCAACGTCAACAACACCCCTCCAGCACTACCTCTCACACCAGCTGTTTTTGCACCACCCACTGAGCAAACAATGCTATTTGAGGCGATCCGCAGTCTTCTCGAGAGACAACAACAACTTCTGAATCGTCCTGAGACCGATGCACCGGGAGTAAAGCAATTCAGGGCTTTACATCCCAAACAGTTCTCTGGTAAAGGAAACCCTCTTGAAGCGGAAGAATGGGCACAAAGTATCAAAGACGATCTGGCAGCAGCTCAAGTGCCAGACAACGCTTGGGTCCGTGTAGCAAAACTACAGCTCACGGATAATGCTCACAACTGGTGGAAGGCGGAAGAAAGCCGTCTGGTACAACAGATTAAATGGAAGACCTTTCGCGAGAAGTTCGACGCGAAATATTTCCCTGTGACTGCCAGGTTTGCTATGGAGCAGCAGTTTATTCATCTACAACAGGGTTCAATGTGGGATAAATCAGTAGATGAATACGATGTTGAATTCACCATGTTAAGCCAGTAAGATATGTCACAATAGTTCAATTTTTAATATCACATACTACACAGCTAACACAATCTTTAAACAGATTCGCGACACACCTGATACCGACGGACGAGATCAGAGCCCGTCGCTTTCAACAAAGTTTGGACACAGAGATTAAGGCTGCTCTAGCCACAGGAAAGTTTTTGACTCATGAGGAAGCTCTAGAAGCTGCCCGCAGTTATGAGGCAGTGATAAAAGAGAGGGGCAGATCTCAGTCTGCAGGAGTCAAACGCCCTGCCAACCAGATGGCAGGTGGAGCCTCGTCCAGACCATCTTTCGTGCCAAGGCGACCTGGAGTACCAACCCATCGTCCTAGCCCAGCATTTTGCACCTACTGCAAGAGAACTGGACATATGATGAAGGACAGCCGTCGAGCCAACCGCCTTTGCTTAGTCTGCGGCTCAGCTACTCACGATATTGGGTCTTGTCCCCAAAGACAGAACCCAGTTGCTGCACCCAGGCCAGCAATTACCTATCCGCAGCGACCAGCTCTTCAGGCACCTGCTCCAAGACTTGCACTGCCTGCACCACCCAGGGGACCACAAGCTGCACCACCTCCTCGACAGTTCCATCAGGCTCAAAGGAACGTTCCGAGGAATGCTCCTCAGGCCAGGAGGAATGTGCCAAAGCGCCAGGCTTTCATGATGTCTGTGGAAGAAGCTGAGGCCACTGGCCAAGTCATTACTGGTAAACTTCTTTCTTAAACTTATTCTTAGTCTTGTTTACCTACACACTTTCCCTATACCTAAAACCTATCCCATATATCTTAGGTACAATCCTAGTAGCTTCACTACCTGCACTTGCACTGTTTGATACTGGAGCATCCCGCTGCTTTATGTCGCAACGGTTTGTCCGAACCCATGCGATACCAGTTTCACCGCTTGTATCCAGCTGGAATGTCAGTTCCGGAAATGGCGTTCTGAAGGCAACTATGCGATACAGCCTGTGTCCAGTCATCGTCTGCAGTCGAGAGTTTTATGCTGACTTCAAAGTGCTGGACATACCGAACTTCGATGTGGTTCTAGGAATGGATTGGCTTGGAACCTTCTATGCTACCATCGACTGTCGTCAAAGGAGGGTAGTATTCGAGATTTCAGACCATCCGGTCTTCTATTTAAAGAGTGGAGACCGTACACTGGAGCCAAGTACCTACAAAGCGAAGCCAAGGGAAGCAGTAGTTGCGGCAGCTCAAGCGGAAGAGGAATTAAGACCAGAGGTAGTTCGAGAGTTCGATGATGTATTTCCTGACGATATATTAGGTTTGCTTCCCGATCGAGCTCTTGAATTCAGTATTGACTTAGTACCAGGAGCACAACCGGTGATCAAAGCACCTTATAGACTAAGTCCGGAAGGATTGAAGGAAGTTCGAACACAGTTGGACGAGTTACTGGCGAAAGGATGGATTCGTCCCAGCACTTCAAGTTAGGGAGCACCTGTACTATTGGTGAAGAAGAAGGAAGGTTCATACAGAATGTGCATCGATTATAGGTCCTTGAATGAAGTCACTATAAAGAATAAGTATCCACTCCCGCGCATCGATGATTTATTCAATCAGCTAAGTGGATCTTGTGTTTTCTCTAAATTGGATCTTCGTTCAGGTTATCATCAAGTAAAGGTCAAGGAAGCTGATATTCACAAAACAGCTTTCAGAACTCGCTATGGACATTACGAATTTCCAGTAATACCATTTGGAGTGACTAATGCACTAGCAATCTTCATGAACCTAATGAACCAAGTTTTCCGAGAGTATTTAGACAGGTTTGTTGTCATCTTCATCGACGACATCCTGGTATATTCTAAGAATCGGAAAGAGCATGCGGAGCACCTACGAATTGTCGTGGAAACTCTTCGACAACATAAGCTTTATGCCAAGTACAGCAAGTGCGAGTTTTGGCTAAACCAAGTTGGTTTTCTTAGACATATCGTATCAGGAGAAGGAATCTCTGTGGATCCCGCGAAAGTTTCGGCAGTTAGCGAATGGCCTTCACCAAAGTCAGTGAAGGATATTCGAAGTTTCTTGGGTTTAGCTGGATATTATAGAAGGTTTATTGAAGGCTTTTCGAAGATAGCAACACCCCTGACCAAGCTCACACGAAAAGATGAAGAATTTGTGTGGTCAGAAGCATGCGAGCAAGCTTTCGTAGAACTCAAGTCAAGATTAACATCTGCACCTATTCTCGTAATACCGGATCAATCTGGAGGATTCGAAGTGCATTGTGATGCATCCGGTAAGGGATTAGTATGCGTTCTACATCAGCACGGTAAGGTTGTGGCTTATGCTTCAAGACAACTGAAGACTCATGAGCGCATTTATCCGACGCATGATCTGGAGTTGGCAGCCGTCATCTTTGCTCTCAAGATTTGGCGTCATTACCTACTTGGTGAACGAGTGAACATCTACACAGATCATAAGAGCTTAAAGTATGTGTTTACTCAGAAGGAGTTGAATATACGGCAGAGAAGATGGTTAGAATTCATGGCGGACTTTGACATCAACTTGCAATATCACCCAGGAAAGGTGAACGTAGTACCTGAGGCTCTTAGTCGCCAACCATTATCAATGAATCTCACCGCTCAGTGGAAGCTTCAGCAAGACTTACATCAGATGGAGATTGAAGTAGTCATGCCAGGTGATGCTTCAAGTTTGATGAATCTACAAGTTCAATCAACCATTGTCAATCAGATCAAAGCAGCTCAAGCCAGCGATGCTAAGTTGCAAAAGATCAGAGAACAAGTGGAGAATGGACTCAGAACAGATTTCATCATCCATGAAGACGGATCTTTGAGATACGGCAGCAGATTGTGTGTACCAAAAGGTCCTGTTCGGGAAGAGTTAATGAAAGAAGCTCACAACTCTCCCTATTCAGTACATCCTGGAGGTACCAAAATATACAAAGATCTACGTCAGAATTATTGGTAGCATGGAATGAAGCGTGAAGTAGCCAGAAGCATCGCAAAATGTTTGGTGTGCCAGCAGGTAAAGGCTGAACATCACAGGACAGCTGGACTACTTCAACCGTTACCAATCCCAGAATGGAAGTGGCAGCACATCACGATGGACTTTGTGACTGCTCTTCCTCGCAGCATAAAGGGTAACGATACGATATGGGTCATTGTGGATCGACTCACAAAGTCGGATCACTTCATCCCATTTCGACTTGGCCAATTAACTGAGACACTAGCGAAGAAGTACATGGAGGTAATAATCTAATTTAGATTTAAAACTCTTTATAATGTACTATCTCTGATACCCATGAACTCATACAGGAAATTGTGAGACTTCATGGAGTACCGGTCTGCATTGTCTCCGATCGTGACACCAGGTTCCGATCGCAATTTTGGCAGAGTCTGCAAGCTAGCTTAGGAACAAGTCTGAACTTCAGCACGGCTTATCATCCACAAACAGATGGTCAGTCGGAACGAACTATTCAGATCTTGGAGGATATGCTCAGAGCATATATGCTCGACTTCAAAGGATCGTGGGAAGATCACCTGCATCTTGTGGAGTTTGCGTACAACAACAGCTACCAAGCAAGCATAGGAATAGCACCTTTTGCAGCATTGTATGGAAGGAAGTGTCGATCACCATTAAGTTGGGATGATATCGGAGATAGGGAACTTCTTGGACCGGAGATGATAGTAGCAACTGTTGATGTGATTCGTACTATCAGGGAGAGGATGCGCATAGCCCAAGATAGACAGAAACACTAGGCTGATGCAAAGAGATGACACTTGGAGTTCCAGCCAGGAGACCATGTATTCTTGAAGATATCTCCGAACCGCGGAGTGATCCGATTTGGAAGACGGGGTAAGCTAAGTCCGAGATATATTGGACCGTTCGACATACTCGAACGAGTCGGTGAAGTGGCATACCGTTTAGCGCTTCCACCCTCATTGGAAGGAGTGCATAACGTGTTCCACATATCCCAACTCAGAAGGTATGTGAGTGACCCCAGCCATGTACTTGATCATTCCGAGCTCACTATACAGCCCGACTTGTCTTATGAGCAACAACTTGTGGAAATCTTGGACAGGAAAGTGAAGACACTTCGGAACAAGGAAGTTAACTTGGTCCGGGTAATGTGGAGAAAAGACACTCCAGGAGAATCCACGTGGGAAAGGGAAGATGAAATGCGTGCAAGATATCCTCACCTTTTTGTAAACTAGTCCTCAAATAAAAGTTGTAAATTTCGAGGACGAAATTTTTGTAAGGAAGGTAGATTGTAACAACTCCAATTTTTGTATACATAAATTTGATTTAAATTTGAAGTATACTTGGAGTATTTAATATTGCTGATATCACTTTATGTATCTATTCTCCTACAATAATTACAAGAAGGAGCTTGTAGCTCATTGGTAATACCTTGCACTGCTGAACCAAGCCACCAGGGTTCGAATCCCAAGCCCCACATTATTTTTAGATTATTTTTCTTTTAAAATTCTTGGAAGCCCAACAGTCCACAGGCCATAACTCCCAAATGTTGAACTGAACCCTAAAAACGGAGTATGCCAAAGTCTTCATCAGAGAACCCCGCACCCGATCGTCGCCAGACTCGGTCGGACGGCCGAGGTCCCAAAACCAAAAATTTGGCTTTTTATCTTCCATAACCCCCTGTTAACTCCTTTTTAATAGTTCGGTTCCAGAATTTTAAATACACCCTAATTACTACAAATTTTAATGATTTTCTTTAAATTTTTACAATTTTTAATAAATAAAAACCTTTCACCTACCCTACCCTAGCTACCCTATAAATAGATCCCCTACCCTCTACCCTCTCATCTCTAAACATTAGGTTTACTCTCTTGAAATTTCCACAAGAAGGGAGTGCTTTGAAACCGAGTTCACGGCGAAGCGCTGACGGATTTCCGGCGACGTTCTTTGAAGCAACCGGCGACGAAACAACACCTCGGCCATTTCCCTAGTTCCTCTATACTCTTTAGTATAGATCAAAGCCTGTAAGTCCCGTTCTTTTCTTCTTTCTACTTCTCAAAAATACGAACTTATGAAACCCGACGGAAATCGAAACAAACCGATTCGCGATTCCCGATTCCCGATTCGGTTTTTCTACAAAATCTCACTTGTCACCAATTCCATAATACCTAAATATATTCATGATGACTATTAATCACATAACAATTAATTTGGACAAACTTTCTCACATGAAATGATAACTTTTTGTAATATCGTATTCTTTTCACATTAATACCATAATATTTATTTTTCTTCTTCTAATCAATTCCATTATTCCTAAACATCTTCATCTTGACCACTAAACTTGTAAAAATCAATTTGAATGAGTTTTCACACATGAAATGATAACTTTTGCAAATACCGTATTCTTTCACTTAAATACCCTCATGTTTAGTTTATCATATTTAACCCTTAACCTTACTATACAATTAAAGTAGAGCACAAGATAACAACCTACCTCTACCCACACATAAATACAAACCCTAAAATGATTTCATAAAAATTTAGAATACGATAAAACAAAATTTTCAGTAAAATACCATAATCTTCATAAAATCATTCTTAAAGGTTTAGATTTGTTACATTTTTAAATGAATATTTCTTACTAGGAAAATACGATAAGTTGTGGACATCGATTGTTTATCTAAACTGATTTTGTGGTGTCTAGACTAGGCAAGTGAGCTTGGGTAACTTTAAAAGGCCCGCCTCACGATTCGTGAGCGGATCCCTCCCTCCTCACTTGTACTTACCTGGCCACAATTAGCGGTGAAAGGCGATTTGAGGCTTCTAATGACTTATCGTTTAGACTTTTAGAAATAAGCTAGTTGGCTTAGGAAACCCTAAAATCTAAAATACGGAAAATTACACTTTTCAAATAAATACCTTATCTTTATAAAACCATTTTCTAAATGAATAGTATTTATTAAACCTTTGTAAAGCGCCACTACAACCCACCTTTGGGGAACTTGTTTGGGATTGTACGGTTTATCGTGCACCCTCGGGCTTAGTAGTGCGAGATTCAGACCTCCGCAAGGAGCATTCGGTCTCGAAAGGTTTAAAATACGACATTTAAGAAAAATGAGATTTTTGGAAAATAAAATATTTATATAAAATTATTCTTGTATAAACATATGTATATTTATCATTTAAACACCTATTTATTATAAGATAAAGTTTCCACCTTTTTCTAAAAAATTACAAGATTAAAAGTTACATTAAAATACCATGAATTTCAAATAAATCAATATTATAAATTAATACTTTTATTAGGATATATTCACCAGAATAACACAAGTAAAATTTACACTCATTATAACTATAAAGACGAATAACAAATACTTGAGGTGTATCTTGAAAACTATACAAAATTACTTTTTACATAAAACCCCCTCAAGTTTTATAAATTACAATAAAGACCCTAACAAATATAGAACTTCAATTTTCCTTTCTTTTAGTCTGACTCGGGTTAGAGTCTGACTATTTCTGACTTGAATATGATTCAAGTCAATCTATATTCTTTAATATTCCAACTCAATATTAACACATGAATCCCTGAATCCAGTTAACAACCTATTCAACCTGACTGAATCAAACCATGGATATACATCCATTATTCCGTTATTCCAATTACCTGATACAATCCGTTTACTAATATCATGGTTTTGGTCAGTCATCCAACTTACATAAAACAATACAACAATACTGTTAAAACACTACGGGATTTAAGGGGTAGATTGGTACGGAAGGTGTTAAAGGTGGCACGAGGTGGTCAGATTAAGACACCTAACCTATATTCCGTTGCTGTTGTACCGTGGCTTAACGGTTCCTTGTACTTTCCATTTGTCCTGGTCTCTGGCATATAGAGACCCCCCTCGTATACACTGGCATCCTTCTGTACCAAGCTACAAACAACAACGTTAACATAACATTACAACAATAGTTTATACTTTAAAGTGTATCTTCTTATTCTGTCTTCTCTACTTCCCTCTTACCTTTGGAACTTACCGAGCGATCTGTTCGCTGACGACATTCTGTTTCTCTCTTCTTTAAATGTCGTTACGTGACTTGGACCCGGCAGAAGTTGAGCCATCACAAGAAGACTTGGAGCAATTTGCCGAAGACCCTGCAGTATAATTTCACTGTACACTTTTCTTTTCGGTACTTTCCATTTCCTGTTATGCCACTGTTTAGGCATCTTTATTTCAGTTGTATTTCCTTTTCATGTATTGTATAAAGAATGCTAATAAATAAAAGTTGCTGTTCTTTTTTATACTCTTGTCTCTTGTGTATTTATTTCTATATTGCTTAGCTACGCTTAGCGTATGTACTTCTGAGTACATACGTAGCGGGTCTCGCCGCGTCCCCTTCGCCATACACTGGGAAGCAAAAGGGATTTAGTCCCTGCAATGGGAGTTGTACTCCCAGAAAGGAACACTTATTATTTTGTGTGTGTATGTGTGTGTGTGTGTGTGAGGAGTTAAACTCCTAGGATATTTTGAGGCTGATCAAGGGGCTTCTCCCCTTGAGCCCTGAATCTTCCCCAAAGTGGGGTTTTTGGAGATGGGTCTCCTTCTTCTTCCTGTCGTTTGGCCGGATCTTGGAAAAAGGGGGTGAGACTTAAAATTTTTCCCTTTTTGTGATCTAATGGCAGATCCAAGTTCCCCTTTGTGGGTTTTGTGGGGAAAAACTATTTAGTTTTGGAAAAGGAAGAGTAAAACTTTTGATTTAATTAAAAAGAAAGAAGAAGGTTTTAGAACCTTGAGGAAGGAGAAAGAGGCACATGCCCTAGTTTTTGGGGAATGAAAAGTCTATCTTTTATTCATCATCATGTTGCCTTATATAGGCTTACATATTTACATATAGCCCCTTAGCTTTACAAAATGGCATTTTGCCCATCCCATATCTCATGTGCTATTTCTTTTTGCACATAAGCCATGGGCTTATAAAAATTTGGCTTTATGCCCATTTTGTTTATATTCATGCATAAAAAATTACATAAAAAATTATTTATTACATGATTTCATTTTGGCATGGGGGAGGGCCGGCCGCTTCATGTTCGGACTCGACCTGGACATGGGCCCACTTGGCTTGGAGTTGACTTTGACTTCAACACTCCTCTCAATCCCTTCTCATGGTCAGCCACCGCGGCCAACTCTGCTTCAATTTGAGTCCGCTGCTCTAAACAGGACGAAAGCTTTTTGTCAGTTTCTAGCATGGCAGCTTCGCAATCCTGTACAACCCGCTTGGTGAAGTCAAGCGTCCGCCTTAACGCCAACCCATCCGAAATACATCTTTGAAGGTTGTCAAAGACGTCTTTTAGCTGTACAGCATTCGCCTCAATCTGGACGCGCAATCGGACAGACTCGTTGGAAGCCACCTCATGTTCCTTTCGTCTCAGGGTCGCCTCTTGTTCAAAATGGCGAATAAAAGGAACACTATGCTCAACCCATACAGCCCGCTGGGAATTCAAAGCCAGAGCTTCAGGAGCAAGACGCTTGAGCTCAATCTCGTGCAGGCAAGCCTCGATCTTTCTGCAGTAATTAACCCAAGACTCAACGATACCTTCATCATGAAAGTTCATGAGTGTCTCCATCATTGGATTAACCTCAACAGCAAAATCTGCAGCGGATGTGAGGGTCTCGACATCAAGATCCTTGACGAATTCGTTCAACATTCGCCGGCTGTTTGCAGCGCCCCTGGAAGATGTGCGTTTGGCAAAGGACCCTGCCGGCATCGGAATGCGAGACTCGAAGGGAGCTGGGGCTGGTGTAATTGCTGCAAAATCAATAATGGTCAAACGTCGACTCAGGAGATAAAGAAAACACATAAGGGATAGAGTCTATCATACCGGCTGTAATAGGCGGCAAGACGAGGAATGCAGGAGGAACGGTTACTCTCTCGACCCTTGACACTATGATCAACATGAAGAAAACTTAACAACAATATGTTTACTCATAAAAGAAAAAGAGAAGCATTGGCTAAAGACTATATTAACCGACGCCAGCAGGTAGGACGATTTCCGACTGGAAGGAGAAATGCGGGTTCAGCACCTGATATAGATGGTAAAAAAGGATTCCTGCAAAGTTGCGACAATACACCGTCAGTACAAGGAGGATGTTACCCACAATGAAACCGATAAGTCGCAAACCCATACCTTCCAGTATTTCAGAGGGCATAAGAGAAGGTGAGCGAACAACAACCGTTTGGTAGCGACCGGAGATACTTCAGACGGCACAGTCTCAGGATTCACTGCGCCTGCACTCAAAACAAACAAAATATCGTCAGATAGGGCTGAAAGGGATCAAGAAACAAAAAAAGAACAGTGACCCAAGAACTACCTAATGGGTCATCAACCAAAACCGCGACGGAAGCATCACCAAGCATAGCAGCTTCTTCGCTCTCTTTCAGAGGAATAGTTTCTGCGCCCATAGCTTCATCCCCTGATTCGACGAGGGCCGTTGTAACATTTGCGACGCCCGCCGATACCAGGGAACCACAAGGAGAAAGAGCGGCAGTTTGGACAGTCCCAGACTCCCGAGAGAGTGGCCACTTCGGGCTCTGTGACCGCCATCGTTTCGCCTGCCATCCCATCGTCAGGACTTGGCCCTGCAAGATATGGTATATCAGAATTTGCGGATCGAGTTCTAATAAAAAGACTGGGCGTCACATTACCTCGAAGTAACTTTTCAGTTTCTTCCCGAGCCGCGCGTGCAACCTGTCTATGGGCAATAGACATGGCAGTTGGAAAATCCGCTAAAAGAATATCTACAGACGGAATGTTACTCGAGCCTGCACCTACGGCCAAGGCGGCATCACGTTCCCTCACCGCATGCTTCATACGCTTCCTTTCGGTCCGAGCGGTGAGAAATGATCTCCTCAAGACCTTTGACAAAGGGACGGCATCGTCTGAACCAAGCTCTGCCTCTGGAGCCATTACGGCATCCGTCATTGGCTGCTTTAGCAAAGCCTCCTGTGGTAGCGTTGGAAGAGCTGGGGCCATAATAACCGACTCTGGAAGTTTTACTGCATCGCTGCTCGGGAGTGACACTGCACTTGGAATAACCCGAGTCAAGGTAGTCCCTGCAACAAGATGAAAGAGAGGGTCAGAGCACGAATAAAGAATAAAAGGGATAAAAGCATAATGAACCGAACTATACCAAGGCCCAAGGAAGCGCGGAGCCTCTCTTCCTCTACGAACGTCTTGAGGGAAGCCGCGAGAGCCTCTTCGGCAGAAATACCTGTTGAGGAAGGAAGCGTCAGTAGAAGTATAATAAAAGAAGATAGCCGCGGAAGAATGTATTTGAAGTATACCTGACTTCACGATAGTGATCAGTGTCGCTTCATCGCGAGCCAGTCGCTCGGAAGCCACAAGAGCAGCCTGGAGATCAGTATCATCCGCAGGCGGGATGTATAAACCCTCATTAGTCCTATACTCACACAAACCCTCGCTGTAAGGAGCATGTGGCTCCTGGCCAAATATGATGTCAGCGGAAAACAAAGACTTCTTCTTTTGTGAGCAAGCGCCAGCGGCCGATGACAAAAGCTTGCGCTTAACGGGCATCTTTGGGCGGCGGGTCCCGATTTCCACGCCAACGCTAGACTCCGAGGATGCTACAGCTACCGTTTCTATAGGAACACGGGGTAGAGGCTTCTCAGGGAAGGCGTGCGGGACCACAACTGCAGTAGCTTCTCTTAAGAAAGGATGAACGGTGGCCCGTCGCTTCAAAGGAACTGCTGGATTACCAGCTGGGACAGCGTCCTTGTGATCAAGCAATAGCCGCCTCTCTTCTCTGATAACAGCACCTGTCGCATGCTGATACCACGCCACGTAGGCGTTCGAAGCTTTCGGCACGTAGCTTGGTTCTCTAATGAGAAAGCTAGACCCCGTGTTTAGCCACATGAAGTGGTGCAGCGCGCCGCAGATACCCTCTTCCGTAGCAACCGGTTCAGCTAAGAAAGCCTCAAGCAGGACACCCTGATCGTAACCCAACTGTTAAGCAAAACGGTGTGGGTTGTATCTCATGAACAATGCCGAGGCGTCTTGCCTGAACACTAGAAAGCCTAGCCTGATCGAATATAAGTGCAGAATCTCCCGGGCCTTTAACGTAGGAGCCCCGTCTTTGAAAGTATCGTGCAGCGGTTGCACTGCCTTTGTAGATTCCTTGATGATAGTTAGGACTCTGTCAATGAAAGCCATACTATCCCCGACCATATGCGGGCGGAGGACCAGGCGTCGAGCCTCTCGCTACGATGGATCTAATGTGGAAGCATCCACTAGAAACATGACCCGGGGAAAGTTATAGCTATCATAGAAGCGGGGCCGTTTGTGGACTCCGAAAGAACCAAGCACGTGCATTTCGACCCAAGACGTAAAGTAGTGCAGCGGAAGATGCACAGGTTTTACTCCAGGTTGAGTAGTATCCGCTGATAAGCTCAAGCCGTGGTATAGATGAGCCTGCCCCATAATCCCAACAGCCATACGCGTCCCCGCAACCATGCGGTGGCTGGGTAAAAGACTGATGGCCTCATATAGCGAGGGTGCATCGGAAGCACGAACCAGTTCAACTACAAGCCAATAAACCCCAGGAAGAACGTCTATTCGTCGATGTCTGAAGCAGCAAGCTCTGCGAAAGGAACAACCGGGGTGTCCGGAATAAAGATGCTTCTTAAATCTGCTTCCGCCGTCGGCTGGTTATCCAAACCAAAACCAAACAGGGCGTCAAGCTTGGCAAATTTCGCAGCTTGATTTAATAATACTTCTTGGCGAAGAAAGCGAGCAATGAAGTCTGTGAAGCTGACTCCATGCCCTCCAGACTCTAGAAATAGGCTCTCGTAAATGTTCAACGCTTTAATCAGACTCGAGAATCGATGTTGAATGGTATTCTCCGGGGTAAGTCCCATCACCACTGATTTGGTGGCGAAGATGTACTCGTCAGGGGGAAGTATCTCCTCGTAATGTTCCCCTCTAACGGGTAAGCCGGAGATCTCCGCGAACTCCTCTAAGGAGATTGAAACTTCCCGATCTGATAGAAGAAAGGTGCGAGTCGGGATATTCCATTATTCCAAGAAAGTTTTGACCCACCATACATGGGGCATGGAATACTGGAAAAGAGACGCATAAATCGCGGGGTACAACCCGAGCTTCAGCAGCAGCGATTTCTTGGCCGACAAGATGCATCGAGCCCATTGCAGATATCCGGCTGAATGGCGAGGAGTCAAACTAATCATGTACACTTGTCCCCAAGGGCGCGACTCTCCTTGACATATGCGTCGCCCCAAAATATCTAAAGCCATCGGCGACTGTACAGGTATTGAGGCCATAGAAGGCTGAAGGCGACCCTCTGAGGTCCAGTTGACCTCCTCTGCGGCGTAATTCACCTGAGGCGAGTCGGCGTAGTTAAATCTGAAATGGGCTCTGAAGGTACTGTGCAAGAAAAACTACGCCGACCCTGTATGATTTGATTGTACCACGACCCCCATAGATGAAGAGATTTCTGCTCCGGGTCATGATCTTTAATGAGCGCGAAGACTTCCCTATCCACGGGCGCGTCAGTGAAGGCGCTCTCTGAACGAACAAAAGAAAAGGAAGAATCGAAAGCCATGGTACCTACACAAAAAAGGGGCGAGAGTTAGTTGCCAACGCTATTCTGACACTTGGTACTTTAAAATTGTATCACACTGCAATGCAGGAGAAAGGGACCAAGGGGGACCCACAAAATCAAAGTGACGGTTCATCATTGATGAGACAGTCACTCATTAAGGAGAAAATCCTAAAAGACTCCTCATTTAATGAGAAGCCTCATTGGGCCAAGGAGTTGAACTCCCTCGAGAGCAGTGCTCTGCAGACAGAATTTACATCTGTCAATTAAGAAGGGAATAAAGTTCCCCAAAAATTTCTAAAGAGCTATACTCTGTAAAACCCCAAGATCTTTAAAGATCTGAAGTAGAAATCCTAGAAACTCTAAGAGTTCTTCATTAACGGGTTAAGAAACCCTAAAAAGGATCGGTGATCTAATAAGAGCAAAACTTTGTTCTAATTAACGGTTTAAAGAAACCCTAAAATACATCTTAAAAGATCAGTGATCTAAGAAGAGCAAAGCTCAGTTCAATGCGTTCGATTATAATCCTTACCAAAAATTTAGACAAAGTTATAACTCTAAAAGAGTTTCCTTGGGCAGAGATCTAAAGCTCTGAAAAGAGAATTGAATTCTCAAAAAAGAAGAAAAATGGAAGATGAACAGCAGTCATCTTATGGGCCAAAGGCACTACTTATAGGCATGGGAAGACGATCCAACTTCCAAGAACATCCAATGGTGGAAAAGCTGCCACTGTTGCACTCACGTGTAAGCTACGTGAGCGCAACGGTGGGGGCATTTGTTTCCCCCAATAAAATAGCAAAGCTCTATTCAAAATTTGAAAGAGGCAGCGCCTCACGTGCCTTGCACGAGGACGCCAGCGCCAAGAGTTAAAAACTCTGAGGCAGCGCCTCACGTGCCCCGCACGAGGGTGCTAGCGCCAGAACTAAAAATTCTCTGCCATTGGATCAAAGATCCAACAGAGATGATAAATCATCAAAGCACAGAATTAAATTCTGATTGAAGAAATACTCCTCAAATCTTTCTAAACAAGAAAGATTATGCTCTGTAAAACAGAGCACCGTTGGATTAAAGATCCAATAGTGATTAAAAATCACCAAGCTAAAGAATAAGCTCTGTAGGTGAAAATATTTTTCCAATATTTCTAAACAAGAAAGATTATACTCTGTAAAACAGTGCACCGTTGGATTAAAGATCCAATGATGATTAAAAATCACCAAGCTACAGAATAAGCTCTGTAGGGGAAAATATTTTCCCAATCTTTCTAAAGAAGAAAGATTATGCTCTGTAAAACAGAGCACCGTTGGATTAAAAATCCAGTGGTGATTAAAAATTACCAAGCTACAGAATAAGCTCTGTAGGGGAAAACATTTTTCCAATCTTGTTAAAAAACAAGAAGAATGTCTTCTGTAAAACAGAGGCCCTTGGATCAAAGATCCAACGGTGGATAAAATCCCCGAATCAATTAAGAAATCTCTCAATGAGAGATTTCCTTAACCGAATCAACAAATCTGCCTCTACTATATAAAGGCCCCAAGACTTCAAGTCTAAAAGAGGACAACCCCCACCCCCATAAACTTCAAGTTCGAAAAGAAGAGCAAGCAAAAAAGAGTTTTAAGAGAGAAGAAGGAAGAAGAACTTTCTTCAAGATAAATAGAGAACGTAGTATCTCATCAGCATATCCAAGAGTTTAACCCTCATAAAAGAACATAGTTCTTTTCCTGGATCTGAGATCCATGAGACAAGTTTCCTAAAAATGAGAATTTAATTCTCGTGGGGATGAATTTGTTCTTGGGGATTGAAGATCCAGGGGAGAACAAAGAATCGAACCCTTTAGAAAAATGCAAAAAAAAAGAAACAACGCCAAGCGCCTCACGTGCCCCTCACGTGGGCGCTGCTTAATAATAAGTGCTTAGCACTTAACGGTTGGCACCCAGCGTCAAGCGTCCCACGTGCCCATCACGTGGGCGCTGCTTAAACAAAAAGTGCTTAGCACTTAGTGGTTGGCGTCCAGCGCCAAGTGCCCCACGTGCCCCTCACGTGAGCGCTGCTGAAATAAAAAGTGCTCTGCACTCATTGGTTGGTGCGAAGCTCCCCACATGCCCCTCACATGGGCGCTGCTGAAATTAAAAGTGCTCTGCACTCATTGGTTGGCGCCCAGCGCCAAGCTCCTCCTGTGCCCCTCACGTGGGCACTGTTTAACATAAAGCGCTCTGCAAATAGAGTCTAGCGACATAAAGAGTGTTTAACACTCCATAAAAAAAAGAGAAATAGGGTGAGCGTCAGAGCCCATATCAATGCTCAGCATTGTTGCACAAAAAAGGGACCGAGCCCAGACAAGTGTTTAACACTTTATTGAAAAACTGAGTGGGCTGAGTCCAAATTGACCAAAAGTCTCTAATTCAGATCAAGCGAGCCCATGTGCTCATAATTTTTCTAAATTGGTCTTAGTCCCAAACCCAACTACAGATCTCATAACTGACATTGGTTCAGGGTACATCTCCCCACACCTCTGATACATGTCGTTGTAATTCTTCAACGTCTTCAGAGAGATGGCGGGTCCCGACAACCAACAATTCCGTGGACCATAATGTCCTTAAACTAGCTGTGTACCGTAACGTCCCTAAACTAAAATACGGACTGCAGCGTCCCTAAACTAAAATCTGGACTGAAACGTCCTTAAACTAAACTTTGGACCGAAACGTTCTTAAACTAACTGTGGACCGAAACGTCCTTAAACTAAACCCTCACCTCAAAATTGGTGATCTGTGGACCGTAACGTCCTTAAACTACTGTGGACCGCAACGTTCTTACACTAAATCCTTACCCCAAAAAGGGTGATCTATGGACCGAAAACGTCCTTAAACTAAGCACTATAGCCCAAATGCTCTTTTATTGGATCAAAATGATCCTAAACCCCCGTTAAGTAGATCTTAGTTCAAAATTGGACTAACGTATCCTTAACAAATATTTAAGTTGATCTTAACCTAAAACAAGGTTAATGATCCTTAAATCAAACCAAACCCAAATCTAAGAATATACGGATTTGGACTAATCCCCGCTCTATGGGCGACGACATAAATTAGTCTCCGTATACAATCCACGGGCAACTAAAAACAAAAAAAATACACACGACACGAAGTGAACATCTGGAGCAGGAGAAAGTGGTTATTGCTATGCGGTAACCTAATTAACTGCAGGGGTTTGCGCCTGCAGGAAAGAGCGTCCCCACATTCAAAAACCCCTTGCAATCGAGGGAGAATCTGAAGAAGTCTGTTACAACGGCCGCATCTGTCCAAACCTCTGATATACGGTGTCATAAATCAACTTGGCATCTTCGGAGAGGTGGACGGATAAAACCAAATAGCATCTGCCCCTAAATTCATGCAATACGGCCTACGCGGCCCCGTTTCCCATTTTCGGCGGTAAACATCCATGTATTTACATTTCAACTGTATTGTAAAAAGAATGTTGAATAAATAAAGTTGCTGTTCATTTACATCTTGTCTCTTGTGTACTTTACTTTATATTGCTTAGTTACGCTTAGCTTATTTACTTCTGAGTAAATGCGTTGCGGACCCGTCGCGTCCTCTGCCTGTACACCGGGAAGTGGGGCGTGACAGGTTTTGTTGGCGGCCTATGCAGGTCAGCTCTGTTTGGACATGCAGGTCAGTTTTGCATGAACATGCGGGTTAATTCTACATGAAGTCCTAAGCAATATAACACAAGAACCATCAACTAAAAATATTCTTTACAATTCATATTTCTTGAATCTTCCAATTCCATATATTTTGAATCTGTCATAACCCAAATTTTTCTTTCAAGGTTATGGATTCCCCAAACAACACCACCACAAATGTCAACAACACTCCCCCACCTCTACCGCTTGCATCTGCCGTCGCTGCTCCGATCAACGAACAGATGGTCTTGCTTGAGGCGATCCGCAGCCTTCTGGAGGGACAGCAGCAGCAGACTGCTATCTTGATGAACCGTCCAGAGGTGGAAGCACTTGGGGTGAAGCAATTCAGGGCTTTGCATCCCAAGCAATTCTTAGGAAATGAGAGCCTTCTAGAAGCTGAGGAATGGGCTCAAAGTATTGAAGATGATCTGGCAGCGGCACAAGTTCCAGAGATAGCTTGGGTTTGAGCTGTGAAACTGCAACACACTGACAATGCACGGGTCTGGTGGAAGGCGAAAGAAAGCCGTCTCACCCAGCCGATCGATTGGAAGACCTTTCGTGATATGTTCAACGCGAAGTACTTCCCTGAGACTGCCAGATTCGACATGGAACAGCAGTTCATTTACTTACAACAAGGTTCGATGTGGACCAAATCCGTGGATGAATATGATGCTGAGTTTAGCATGCTCAGTCGGTAAGATATGTCTTAAATATTTTGATTTTCATATATCACATACTACACAGCTAACACAATACCTTAACAGATTCGCGGCACACCTGATACCGATGGATGAGATCAGAGCCTGACGATTTCAACAAGGTTTAGATTCGGAAATCTAAGTTGCTTTAGCCACAGGGGATTTCCCGACCCATGAATTGGCCCTGAAAGCTGCCCGCAGATATGAGGCAGTGGTAAAGATGAGGGGCAGACCTCAATCTGTCGGGATGAAGCGCCCTGCCACTCAGATGGTAGGAGAAGCCTCTTCAAGGCCACCATTTGTGCCCAGGAGACCGAGAGTACCGAACAACCGGCCTAGCCCAGCCTTTTGTACCTACTGCAGGAGGGATGGACATCTGGTGAAAGATTGTCGGCATGCAAATCGCCTTTGCTTAGTCTGCGGCTCAGCTACTCATGACATTGGGTCATGTCCTCGTAGACACAACCCATATGCTGCACCCAGGCCAGCAATCACTTACCAGCAGCGCCCATCCATCCAGGCACCTGCTCCACGACTCGCACTATCTGTCCCACCTCCTTGTAGACCGACTGCACCTCCTCCTCATCAGTTCTATCAAGCTCAACGGAACATACCTCAAGGACAAAGGAATGGATAGAGGAATGCTCCTCCAACAAGGAGGAATGTGCCGAGGCGACAGGCTTTCACAATGACTGTGGAAGAGGTTGAAGCTACCGGCCAAGTCATTACTGGTAATGCTTCCCCATCAAGCCTTACTTTCCATCTATACATACCTATATACATTTTTCCATATACCTAAACCTATCCTACATAACTTAGGTACAATCTTAGTAGCCTCACTTCCTGCACTCGCACTCTTCGATACTGGAGCATCTCATTGCTTTATGTCGCAACGGTTCGTCCGAACTTATGCGATTCCAGTCAAATCTCTCGTATCCAGCTGGAATGTCAGTTCAGGGAACGGTGTTCTAAAGGCAGTAATGGGATACGACCTGTGTCCAGTGGTCGTCTACAGCAAAGAATTCTATGCTGACTTCAAGGTGCTGGACATACCGAACTTCGACGTCGTCTTGGGTATGGATTAGCTCAAAACATTCTATGTTACCATTGACTGTCATCAAAGGAGGGTAGTATTCGAGATTCCAGAGCATCCGGTCTTCTATTTCAAAAGTGGAGACTGTACCCTGGAGCCAAGTACATACAAGGCGAAACCATAGAAGGCAGTGATTGCGGCAATTCAAGTGGAGGAAGAATCAAAGCCAGAAGTAGTTCGAGAGTTCGACGATGTGTTTCCTGAAGACATATCAGGTTTGCCTTCCAATCGAGCTCTTGAATTCAGCATTGATTTAGTACCAGGAGCACAACCGGTGATTAAAGCACCGTATCGGTTAAGTCCGGAAGGTTTGAAGGAAGTCCGGACTCAACTGGACGAATTATTGGCGAAAAGATGAATTCGTCCCAGCACTTCAAGTTGGGGATCGCCAGTTCTACTTGTGAAGAAGAAGGAAGGTTCATACAGAATGTGCATTGATTATAGAGCCTTGAATGAAGTAACGATAAAGAACAAGTATCTACTACCGCGCATCGACGATTTGTTCGATTATCTAAGTGGATCTTGCATTTTCTCCAAGTTAGATCTTCGTTCAGGTTATCATTAAGTGAAGGTCAAGGAATCTGATATCCATAAAACGACATTCAGAACACGCTATGGTCATTACGAATTTCTTGTGATGCTATTTGGAGTGACCAACACTCTAGCAATATTCATGAACCTAATGAATCAAGTTTTCCAGGAGTACCTAGATAGGTTTGTTGTCATCTTCATCGACGACATCCTAGTGTATTCTAAGAGTCGGAAAGAACATGTCGAGCATCTACGAATTGTCCTGGAAACTATACGACAACATCAACTCTATGCAAAGTATAGCAAATGCGAGTTTTGGTTAGATCAAGTTGGTTTTCTCGGACATATTGTATCAGGTGATGGAATCTCTGTGGATCCAGCGAAAGTTTCAACAGTAAGTGAATGGCCGACACCAAAGTCGGTGAAGGACATTCGAAGTTTCTTGGGTCTAGCCGGATATTGCAGAAGGTTCATTGAAGGATTTTCGAAGATTGTAACACCCTTAACCAAGCTCACACGTAAAGATGAAGAATTCGAGTGGTCAGAAGCATGCGAGCAAGCTTTCGTAGAACTCAAGTCAAGATTGGTATCGGCGCCTATTCTTGTTATACCGGACCAATCTGGAGGTTTTGAAGTGCATTGCGATGCATCTGGTATGGGATTAGGATGTGTTCTACATCAGCACGGTGAGGTTGTGGCTTCTGCTTCAAGACAGCTGAAGATTCATGAACGCAATTATCCGACGCATGATTTGGAATTGGCTGCCGTAATCTTTGCTCTTAAGATTTGGAGCCATTATCTTCTTGGTGAACGAGTGGACATATACACATATCACAAAAGTCTGAAATATATGTTTACTCAGAAGGAGTTGAATATGCGGCAGAGAAGATGGTTAGAACTCATGACGGACTTCGACATCAACTTGTAATATCACCCAAAGAAGGTGAATGTAGTATCTGATGCCCTTAGTTACCAACCATTAGCATTGAATCTCACCGCACAGTAGAAGCTTCAACAAGACTTGCATCAAATGGAGATTGAAGTGGTCATACCAGGTAACGCTTCAAGTTTGATGAACTTACAAGTGCAATCTACCATTGTCAATCAGATCAAAGCAGCTCATGTAAGTGATGCTGAGTTGCAAAAGATCAGAGAACAAGTGGAAAGTGGACTTCGAATTGACTTCATCATCCATGAAAACGGATCTTTGAGATACGGCAGCAAACTGTGTGTACCAAAAGGTTCTGTTCGGAAAGAGTTGATGAAAGAAGCTCACAGCTCTCCCTATTCAATACACCCTGGAGGTATAAAGATGTATAAAGGTCTGTGTCAAAATTACTGGTGGCATGGAATGAAGCGTGAAGTAGCCAGAAGTGTCGCTAAATACTTAATGTGTCAGCAAGTAAAACCTGAACATCACAGGACTGCTACATTACTTCAACCATTACCTATCCCAGAATGGAAGTTGTTCCCCGCCGAAAGACGCGCGAAAACGCGGCGAACGTCTTGCCTAAATTTCGGGGCAGATGCTAATTGGTGCTATCCGTCCACCTCTCCGAAGATGCCAAGTTGATTTATGGCACCATGTATCGAAGGTTTAACGGATGCGGCCGATGTAGTAGACTTCATCAGATTCCCCTTAGTTTGAGGGGTTTTTTTTTATTGTGGGGACACTCTTCCCTGCAGGCGCAAGCCCCTGCAGTTAATTACGCTACCGCATCACGGTAACAACCTTCTCCTTCTCCAGATGGTCACTTCGTATCGTGGGTGTTTGTTTTGTTTGTGGTTGCCCGTGGATTGTATACAGAGACTAATTTATGTTGTCTCCCGTAGGGCGTGGATTAGTCCAAATCCGTATTTTCTTAGATTTGGGTTTTGGTTTGGGTTTAAGGATACGTTAGCCTCATTTGAGACTAAGATCAACTTAAACGTTAGTTAAGGATACGTTAGTCTAATTTCTAGACTAAGATCAACTTAACAGGATCGTTTAGATCCAACAAGAAAACATTTGGCCTCTATTGTTTAGTTTAGGGACATTGCGGTCGATTACCAGTTTAAGGATATGGTGGTCCAAGGTTAAGGACATCATAGTCCGTGGGTTTAAAGGGACCCCACAGTCCGAGGTTAGGGACATCGTAGTCCATGAGTTTAAGGACCCCACAGTCCGTAGTTTAAAGACATCGTAGTCTATGAAGTTTAAGGACATCGTAGTCCATGAGTTTAAGGACCCCACAGTCCGTGAAATGTGTGGTTGTCGGGACTCGTCACCTCTCTGAAAACGTTGAAGGATTACAACGACAGATATCAGAGGAGTAAAGAGATGTACCCTTAGACCGGTGTGAATTGGTTGAAAGATCTATAGTCCAGTTTAGAACTAAGATCTATTAAATATTTATGAGCAGACGGGCTCAATTAAATATAAGTTGAAGGCTTATGTCCTATCTTAGGCTAAGTCCAATCAGATTAAAATGTTCAACATTTTATTTAGGGCTGTTGTGCTTTTATTTGGGCTTGGCCCTTTTAATGATCTTGACAAAATTTTTATCTTGTATTGAATGCAGAGCATTCATCAGAGCTCTGGGCTTTATTAAAGAACGATCTTTGTTCTGACAGCGCAACACGTGGCGCGCCAGGCGCTTTGCGCCAATTAATGAGCACAGTGTGCTTCTGTCAAGTAGCGTACACGTGGAGGACACGTGTCGCGCTTGGCGCTAAGCACCAGATAGTGAGCGCATTGCGCCAGTTCATAAGCGCTAAGCGCTAGTTTATGAGCGCATTGCGCTAGTTTAGTGGCGCACGCCTGAGTGACACGTGGCGCGCTTGGCGTTGAGAGCCAGCCCATGAGCGCAGTGCGCTATTTCAGAAACGCAGGGCGCAAGTTGCATACGTGGTTGACACGTGGCGTATTTTGGCGCTAAGCGTCGGTCCAGAGAGCGTAGAAACGCTGTTCAAAAGTGCAAGGCACATTTCAATAGAGCAAAGCGCATTTCAATAGCGCAAAGCGCATTTGATCAAATTTATGATCTGTGAACAAATTTATGTTCTTTCAAAAGAGGCTTTGCCTCAAGATTCAAGAACAACAGTTCTTTTTTTTTTTTGAAAGGGCTTTGCCTTTGTAGATCAATGATCTGTGAATGAAGTAAATACTTCTTTTGTTTTTATGATGAGATCCTTTTGATCTCTTTTTATAAAAGACCTTGGTCTTTGTAGATCTATGATCTTTTGAGAAGATAATTCTTCTTTTTATAAGATGATTTCATCTCTGTGTTCAAGAGTCATTCTTTTTACCTTGAAAAAATGATCTTCTTTCAAGAGCTTGCTCTTCTTTCTTTGAATTTTCTCAAAATTTATATGTTTTTTTTATCAGACTTGAAGTCTTGGGGCCTTTATATAGGGCAAATTGATTTGTTGAATTAGTTAAAGAGATCTTTCTCTGATTGATTTGGGGATGTTTCCCCACCGTTGGATCTTTGATCCTAGGGCTTCTATTTTACAGAAGGCAAGCTTCTTGTTTTTAATAAGATTGGAAAGATCTTTCCATAACAGAATTTTAATTCTGATTAATTAATGATTTATCATTATTATTAGATCTTTTGATCTAACGGTGGGGAATTTTATAATTTCAGCACTGGCGCACCCGTGTTTTGCATGTGGTGCGCTGCTCAGAGCGTAGTGCACTTTGCGCTAGCGCACCCGTGTTTGACACGTGGCGCGCGGCGCGCCTGGCGCTAGCGCACACATGGTGCACTGCCTAGGGCGCAGCGCACCTGGCGCTAGCGCATCCGTGTTTGACACGTGGCGCGCAGCGCGCCCAGCGCTGGATCTGAAGCGTTGCTTCAATTTTTGAATTTTAAATTTCAAAACAGAGCTTTGCTCTGATTTGGGGTGCACTGCCTAGGGCGCAGCACGCCTAGCGCTAGAGAATCCGTCTTTGACACGTGGCGCACAGCGCGCCTAGCGCTGGATCTGAAGCGTTGCTTCAATTTTTGAATTTTAAATTTCAAAACAGAGCTTTGTTCTGATTGGGGGAAATAAATGCTCCTCCACCGTTGCGCTCACGTGGCGCATACGTGAGTGCAGCGGTGGCAGCATCTGCACCCTTGAATCAACTCAGAAGTTGAAGAGGCGGTTCAATGCCTATAAATAGGATCTTTGGTCCCTTAGATGATTTTCATCTTTTTCTTGAGAACTTTTATTCAGAGCATTGCTCTTCAGTTTAAGAACTTTTCAAGAGTCAGAACTCTATCAAAACTTAGGTAAAGTTTAATTTTAAAAAAAAATAAATTAGGGTTTTACCTATTAACAGAGCCTTGCTCTTCATAGATCTTTGATCTAAAGAAAATCCATTTAGGGTTTCATTAATAGAGCTTTGCTCTCTTGAACCCATAGATCTTAAGAGATCTTTTTTTTGGGTTTCTTAGCCCATGAATCAGAGCTCTGCTCTTTTGGTAACATGTAGATTTCTTAATCTCTTGTGAAAAACTCTTAAGAGTTTGTTCATGGATCTTGAAGATCCCAAAATTTTTAATTCATAAAAATTAACTTCAATTAATTCTTCTCTGATGGATTTTCCCATCATCATTACAGAGCCAGGCTCTTAGCATTCTCGGGGAATCTCTTTAAATTCCTTTCATAATTGACTTTGACAGGTGTCATTCCTGTCTGCAGAGCATTGCTCTCGAGGAGTTTAACTCCTTGACCCGAGGGGTCGTTTATTAAATGAGATTCCCTTCTTTTAGAATCTCTCGCAAATTCAAATTTGTTAGGTATCATAATTAGAATTTGTTTTCTCTATGGGGATATCAAGAGTCGTTTAAACTCCTTTGCCTGTTTTTCCTCATTACTAATTTTTAATGATGTTTCTTTTCAGACACTATGACTGTTCATTTATATAATCTGAACGAGTTCATCTCTTATGAGGATATTCGCGTAAAGGGTCGTTGCCAAAACCAAGAGTTTACGGATGCCCAATGTGCGGAGATTATGGATCGTCTGCATGCACGCGTCGGTTGGCTACTTCCTCGCCATTCCGCTTTCTTGAAAATCGTAGTGGGAGCAATTTGGAGAGCACTCCCTGGGTTTCACGAGGCCATGCCGCTTAATGCGCTGGATGATGCCGAAGACAAGGTGCATTCAGTGTACCTTTCGGGGCTGATATTGAAGAAGCGGCGAGATAAGCTCATTGATATTCTGCATCAAACTTTCCAACAGACGACGATAATCGCTTCTTATCAAAGGGAGAGGGACATTGGCGAGGATCTCGACACTCGTGAGCGTGAGAGGATGCACACAAGAATGGTCAGAAAGGCAAGAAAGATTCTATGCGGCCTTACTTTCGAATTCCTCAATCCATGCCCTGGATCTGAGGTTTTACCATTGTAATCATTTTGATGATGTTTTCGTTTACTACTTTCATGATGGTAAGAACTTTTCGAAGTATGAATGGCAAATTCCTCATTTCAGCGTGTTTTATTTTATGTACTAAATATTTTTCACATGCATGAACGGGTATGCTTTGAACGCTTAATCAAATGCGAATCAAATGTTCTCCTTGTCGCTTTCTTCTTTCTTTTGTTATCAGCATGTCACCTTAGCAAGTATAGCCGGCAGATGATAAAGTGAGCATCTTGTTTCGGCTTCTTCGAGGGGCAGTGATGGCTTAGTAAGCAGGTTCAGATTTGCTACCTAAGACTTTTCAACTTTATGAGCCGTGAGGGTCTCATAAAGACTTTTCTCCCTACGAGTCATGAGGATCCCGTAGATGTATTTTCTTCTTGGGAATCATGAGGATTCCTAAGTGTGTTTTCCCTTATAAGTCGTAGGGATCTTATAAGAGATTTTTCTTCCTTATGAATCGAGAGGACCCGTAAGTGTTTAATGAGATTGACGCTATCCGCATTTCACGGCGTCATTGGGTGATGTATCTCCGAGGCGGGGTCATGTAGATGACGTATTTCCGTGACGGGGTCATGTGGATGACGTATTTCCGAGACGGGGTCATGTGGATGACGTATTTCTGAGATGGGGTCATGTAGATGACGTATTTCCGCGACGGGGTCATATGGATGACGTATTTCCGAGATAGGGTCATGTGGATGACGTATTTCCGAAACGGGGTCATGTGGATGACGTATTTCCATGACGGGGTCATATGGATGACGTATTTCCGAGACGGGGTCATGTAGATGACGTATTTCCGCGACGGGGTCATATGGATGACGTATTTCCGAGACGGGGTCATGTGTATGATGTATTTCCGAGACGGGGTCATGTGGATGACGTATTTCTGCGACGGGGTCATATGGATGACGTATTTCCGCGACGGGGTCATGTGGATGATGTATTTCCGAGACGGGGTCATGTAGATGACGTATTTCCGAGACGGGGTCATGTGGATGACGTATTTCCACGACGGGGTCATGTGGATGACGTATTTCCGTGACGGGGTCATGTGGATGACGTATTTCCGAGACGGGGTCATGTGGATGACGTATTTCCGAGACGGGGTCATGTGGATGACGTATTTCCGCGACGGGGTCATGTGGATGACGTATTTCCGCGACGGGGTCATATGGATGACGTATTTCCGCGACGGGGTCATGTTGATGACGTATTTCCGCGACGGGGTCATGTGGATGACGTATTTCCGAGACGGGGTCATGTGGATGATGTATTTCCGCGACGGGGTCATGTGGATGACGTATTTCCGCGACGGGGTCATGTGGATGACGTATTTCCGCGATGGGGTCATATGGATGACGTATTTCCGAGACGGGGTCATGTGGATGACGTATTTCCGAGACGGGGTCATGTGGATGACGTATTGTCTGTTGTAATGAGACAAACATTGAAGTGGTCTCCAGATTGTCTGTGAACCGTTGAGATTTGGAGTAGGGGCTTTGCCGTAACTCCAGGGTTGATTGCAGCGTCTGAATCCTGCTGGAATGGGGAGGAACGCTGTCGATGATCTCTAGGCTATCCCTGAACCGTCGAGATTTGGCTTCGTTTTCTGATGGAGACTGGTAAGGGAAGGTGTGATTCCTTCTTTGTTTGCGCCCCTGGATTGTATACAGGGATTGATGTGATGTCACCTGTAGGGCATAAATTTCATTTTTCTTTATTTCTTTCCGCGATACTCTATCATTTCAGCTTTTATATCGCGAAGGCCGCGATTGCCCAATCATTTCGGCTATTTTTCACGGCGCCCAATCATTTCGGCTATTTATTTTATTTTTACTGGCTGCTTTTTATTGCGAGTTGCCCAATCATTTCGGCTATTTTGCATGCATACATTTTTTCTTGCTAATTTTGTTGCAAGTTGCCCCATCGTTTCGGCTATTTCGTATGCATGTGTGGCTCGCTAGCTTCTTTGCCGCAAGCTTGGAATTAGACATCGATTTCGGCATCAGCACCGCTACAACTGGAATATTGCCAGGAGCGAATCATCATTTGCCTCTGTCGATGTCGAACAAAGGTGGCTTAGCGAACAGGGTTAGGATCCTGTCGACTAAGGCTTTTGACTTCATGAGCCGTAAGGGTCTCATAAAGGTTTTTCTCACTGCGAGTCATGAGGATCTCGTAGGTGCGTTTTCTCCTTAGGAATCGTGAGGATTCCTAAGTGCATGGTCTCTTATAAGTCGTAAGGATCTTACAAGAGTGTTTCCTTCTTATAAGTCGAGAAGACTTAAAAGGGTTGTTCACCGTGTTGACATATCCCTAGTCATGGATGGGGCTTTGTTAGGGAAATGTTTGTTCGCGCCCATGGATTGTATACAAGGGTCAATACTGAACCCCTTGTAGGGCAGCGTTGGAGGTTGTGGTGGCTGCTTAAGAACAGGTTCACATCCCTGTAGCTTAAGACTTTTGAATCTTATGAGCCGTGAGGGTCTCATAAGAGGGTTCTCCTTACGAGTCATGAGGATCTCGCAAGTGTAATTTCTCCTTAGGAATCGTGGGGATCCCTAAGTGTGTTGTTCCCTTGTGAGTCGTAAGGATCTCACGCAGGTGGTTTCTCCTCACAAGGTCGAGAGGACCTTGCAAGTGTCGTTTAACGAGATTGTGCCCTTTCGGGTTTTCACAAAACTCGCCGGTAGCCCTGCTGTTTTTACTCACGGAGCCCTTTCGGGTTTTCATCCGTGCCCTTTTCGCTTGTGGACATACCGTTTTTCTTTTTTCTTTTTTTTATTCTTTTATTCTTCTCTTTTTTTTGTATCAGCCTTGGGATGTTGCAATCCACAGTAGTTTATCGACGTCTCGGTCAATAGCTAGTTTTAGGACATAGTGGTCTATCGTTAGTTTTAAGGACGTTTCGGTCCGTCGTTAGTTTTAAGGACGTTTCGGTCTGTTGTTAGTTTAAGCACGTTTCATGTAGCTATCTATTACCGCAATCAAGAACGGCGTCGTATGTAGCTAGCCGGTGAGTACGGGTCGGTCCACAGGGATATTGTGAATTTCTTAATCGCTCTTATGAGTTAATTCCAAACGGTGTGAATGGATTAATTAAATCTAAAAATTAAATTAATCTAGGGTAATTGAATTAAAGATCTAACTATCTAACTAGGGCAAGGAATTAAATTTATACTAGGGCAGAGAATGAAAAATTACCTAGGGCAAGAATTGAAATCTAAACTAGGGCAATTAAATAAATCTACTTACTTTACAGATGGCTCTCTCCAAACATTTACACAGGGTTGTCAGATCTGAATAGATGATATGAAAAGAGGCATCGATGCTCTCCAAAAGATTTCTAAATTTTATTGATAGAAAGAGGCATGAGGGAGGCATAGCCTTTACAATGATTTAGAGTTCCTATTTATAGAGGATAGGAAACCCTAGGTTACAATTGATTCGCACGTCTACATTTACCAAAATATTCTTAGGATGACCTAGTCAAAGTAGACTCCAAGCTTTGGTAAAATTTTATGTCTCTGTTTCTTTAAAAGGAAGTATTAGGCCTTGAAATTTCCTTTGTTGGCTCTTCTGTCTTTGGGCTTCCTTATTATTTGGTTCTTTTATTAAAATAGCTTCTATGTTTCTTCCAGATCTCCAGTGAATAATTGCGGTGGGCTTTTAACCGTTCGCTTTGTAATCTTGGACCTTGCATTGCCTTGTACTTTGTGAATTTTATCTTTGATGTAGGCTTGATCAAGAGTCTTCTGTTTGTTGGTCAAAGTCCCTCTTTTGTATCTTCTTTTATCTTTTTCACTGTTTTAGATCCAAGAACCTATAACCTGTAATATGTAGCAGACATGCGTCAAAAGCACATGTTTATTTATAAAACGAATAAGAATGGGGAATATAATAATGCAATATTATGGCATGAACAAATACCCCCAAACTTATCTTTTGCTCGTCCTCGAGCAAACTTATTTTTTATTCTCTACAAAAACCTAACCACACTTTCGCAGGGAAACGCGATTGCACTGAACTCGTGCAACAAGCCGTTAAACCTCTAGGTGTCCCTAGTAGGAGGAGTGTTGTCTCCTGAGGGTTTTTAGCGGATACTACCCACAAAATCCTATCAATTTGGCTTTTTCGACTTTTGTTCTCCAATTAGGTTTTCTAACGGGGAATTCTATTACCGTCGACTCGTAAATTATCCACCCACATTCTTCACACTTCCTTATTATCTAACTTAAGATTATACATGTTCTATAGACTTACTTAGCTTTCAGCATTTCTTAAGTTTTCCTTCTAGGGTTCCATCTCCACTTAGGAATTTCTATCAACTCTACTAAAGATACAAGTTCTATTCTTCACTCCTTTCTCTCATCTAAACTCCAATCACATATCCCCACGTGTGTGTATAAATCACCCCTACACTTGGAAATTCAAATCAAGCAATCATACCCTTATCTGTTGTCCAAAGTACTTATTAGTGGGTGAATTTTTAATTGAATTTTGCTTACACATCCTTCATGCGACCGTTAATACTTCTTGAGCTACCAGCGACTGATTACAAGATGCGTTTGCATATTAAAGCGTACTTCCTAGTCTTGCAACACCCAAGGCTTTTAGCAGTGACTCCCAAACCAGTTGGTTTAAGGCACTAGGTGATGAAGTACCCTCGCTAAATATTTTTCTATTTTTGCAGCCTTAAGTAATCATAAAAACCAGTGTTCATTTTTTTTCTTTATTCACTTTTTTTTTCTTTTATTTTCATTGTACTAAGGATTTTAGACAAGAGCATTTCAAGGTCTCTTCTACTACTCCAAGTTTCAAGGTGCGTGATTGTGCAAATTGTAGGGTATATATTTTCAGAATCTAGACTTAAGCTAGGAATTATTTTTCAAACTTATACTCTAATAAGAACATCAATACTCTTCTCTTGTTTCGACTTAGCCCAAGAAGTGAACCCAAAATTTGCCTATTTCTAAATAAACTATAAAGACATATATTTTCTACCATTAAACTTTAAGAAAGGTTATTTTTAGGGTTTTTAATTTACTAAGTCTAAAATCTAGTTGTTCCTAGCCAGTTGACCTATTCATCAAACTCAAGTCAATTAGCCACAATTGAATACATTAATTTTTATAATTTTTTTTGAAATTTTCAATTTTTATGGGTTTTCAAATAAATATGCAAATGCAAAAATATACATATGAATGCGAAGGAAGAAGACGTACCGAGCATACCCCCAAACTTAAACTTGACAGCGTCTTCACTGTCATGCTACACCAAGAGGGTCAAAATGTCGGCACTCCCCTGTTTATTTATTTACAAAATATTTTTTTTATATTTTGATTTTTTTTTATAGAAAAAGAAAACCAAAAATATATGTACATATATACAACAAGGTTCCCCCCAAACTTAAGCTTGGTCTTACACAAGCTAAAGGTTAGCACCAACTATTCAAAAATCTTATCGTGGTAATGGTCGAGTTGGTGAAAGAATGGAGTGGAAAGAAAAGAAATGAGAAAAACACGAGACCGTATGGGAAGAAAAGTGGAATATGGTCTCGGTGTAGGAGAAGAAGGGTGGAAAAGAGAAAGAAGGGTAGCACGATCTTGAGAGTGTAAATTGAGTGAATAAATTAGCACAATTTGTGATGACCGATGTGTTAAAAGCGATTGTGCTAACCTATCAACCCGTCGAGAAATGGGGTCAAATCCCTCAAGATTCGCAAGAAAGTATGGGTACGCCGAACTTGGTATTGGAGATAAAAGCGTAACGGTTTCTTGCACGGTCGAAACGATAGGAAGGACGAAAGGGAGTGAATTTGGGATAGTCTCATTCTCACCGTAGTAAACTGTCTTGAATTTGAAAGATTCCATCAATGGTTCGAAACGACTGTAAGCAACCGAGTCTGATTAACTCATCTGAAAATGTAAAGGACTCAAACTCGGGCGGTGAGTCATCAACATCGTCCGAAAAAGTGAAACACTCGTACGTGTTATCGGCTGTGAGAACTGTGTCAGATTCAAAGAGAAATTTTTCAAGCTCACAGTCTTCAAGCGTGATCTTTTACGTGGTCGGAACGATGGAAAGGAGGGAGGGTGATTTAGTCAAAGGTTCAAGAGGATGAGTTGGAAAATCCGACACATCAAACAAAAATGGTTCAACCTCAATATTATCCTCAATACTCTCCTCAATACTATCCTCATAATTCTCCTCAAAATTTAGCCTATCCATGCCATTATCATCAAAATCAAGACGCATACGAAGTTTGGGAGAAACATTTAATGACTCGGGATGATGAATTGGACATAAAATATCAATCAAATCTGCGGGTTCATCATCCAAAATATTCCCGACGTCTATATCCTCAATCAAGTGAAAATCAATTTTTTTTGACACCTTATCAAAAGCATGGATATTTATCGATTTAGGTTCTATAGTGGAGGTGTAAAGATCGAAAGGATTAAGTGTGGTTTCACTCGAAAGGGGTTCTTCACAATTTGGCAAATCAAACACTACAAAATCACACAACTCATTTTTATCCTTAACTGATGAATCATTTGGGACAATCTATGGAAAACCGGAGTTGTTGGCTTCAATTGGGTAAGGGTAGGTTTGATTTGGAAATCCTCTCAAATTCGCACTCTGTCCAACCGCCTCCTTATACATTGAAAAATTTGAAGCTAGCTGGAAACTAGCTACCGGTTCACTAGGTTGCATAAGGGCGGCCACGGACGCTTCCACATTCCTAGTCATTTTGTTTGTTGCTAAGATATAAGCCTCCAATGACTCTTCCAAACTAGACTTGGGTGGTAAGGAGGTTTCGGTAAAAGATTCGAAATTGTTTGGATATGTGAAACTCCCAAAGGGCTGTGTAGAAACAGTGTCTAGTGACGGTGGGAAAGTCGGGTAGGACTGGTAGGAAGTGGGTGGTTGGACAGGGGTAGGGTCAACATGTGGATAAAAAGGTGAATAGTCTTGTGGATCCCTAGAACTAGATGTATGGAGAGGGGTGAAAGATTGGCTACGAGATTGAGCAATATGCTTAGCAATGGACATCGGTTTAAAGTGACAGCAGGACTTGAAAAAGTGGTGTCAACGTACGAAGGTGGTAAAGGTTGACTCAGTTGACACAAAGTGGGTTGCAAAGTCAAACTGTTTCTCCTAGACGCTTCTATTTGATCTTTCAAAGAAATTTTTGGCACGGAGGGATCTTCCTTAAATCGACCGAAGCAATTGACGTACGACGCAAAGTTAGGTTCGGGATACCAAAGTTCGGCAAGTGATTTATGATGTGGGGTACCCATGTTAGAAGAAAGGGGAAAAGGAAGAAGGTTGGGTGGTGTAAGGATTAATTTGCGGCAAAAATTTGCAAGTTGTTAAAAAAAATATTTCCTTTTTCCGTTTGCTCTTTATTTGGAAAAATTGTTTTAGCAAAAAGATTAAGGATATGCAAATTAGAAAAGATCACTTGCAATCAATTATTAGTTTAAGCATAGCGCAACAAATCCTGCATAAGATTTTATTATTTGAAAGGGAGAAGATTTTTAAGGCGCAAATAATTCTGCAGGCATTTTTCAAAAGATTTATTAAGAGTTACAGAGGAGGAACAGAGGGAAGCTTACAGAGCAAAGTTGATCAGATGAAGTAACCAAGGCGCCGCCTTTCCGCGGCAATAGAGGGCTCCCACCGCGGTTCCGTGGTAAGCTAGTCGGCGGGGATCCCAAGAAATTTTCTGAACTCCTGATTTGACCAGACGGCCGCGTTTCCGCGGTCTGAGATGGGTATGCGCGGCGGAAACGCGGTGAAATGAAGGGCACGGATCTCTGAAAAAATTCTGCTGCTCTGATTTCGTAGTCCCCTTCTGTTTTGATATTTTGTTTTCTGTTTCTCTTTCTGTAAATTTCCAGATCCGAGTTTGTATATAGATCCTGCAAAATTCAAACAAAATACCTTTTCCAAGAATAACAGATGATATATTTTTATATTTCTTTTCAATTTTTCAGATTTTTATGATTTTTTTAATTTAGATTAACCCGAAATTGCAAAAAGGAAATACTACGCCATTCCCGGTAACGGCGCCATTTGATTCATCTCAAAAACTATCTATTACCGCAATCAAGAACGGCGTCGCATGTAGCTAACCAGTGAGTACGGATCGGTCCACAGGGATGTTGTGAATTTCTTAATCGCTCTTACGAGTTAATTCCAAACAGTGTGAATGGATTAATTAAATCTAAAAACTAAATTAATCTAGGGCAATTGAATTAAAGATCTAACTATCTAATTAGGGCAAGGAATTAAATTTATACTAGGGCAGAGAATGAAAAATTACTTAGGGCAAGAATTGAAATCTAAACTAGGGCAATTAAATAAATCTACTTACTTTACGGATGGCTCTCTCCAAACATTTACACAGGGTTGTCAGATCTGAATAGATGATATGAAAAGAGGCATCGATGCTCACCAAAAGATTTCTAAATTTTTTTGATAAAAAGAGGCATGAGAGAGGCATAGCCTTTACAATGATTTAGAGTTCCTATTTATAGAGGATAGGAAACCCTAGGTTACAATTGATTCGCACGTCTACATTTACCAAAATATCCTTAGGAAGACCTAGTCAAAGTAAACTCCAAGTTTTGGTAAAATTTTATGTCTCTGTTTCTTTAAAAGGAAGTATCGGGACTTAAAATTTCCTTTGTTGGCTCTTCTGTCTTTGGGCTTCTTTATTATTTGGTTCTTTTATTAAAATAGCTTCTATGTTTCTTCCAGATCTCCAGTGAATAATTGCGGTGGGCTTTTAACCGTTCGCTTTGTAATCTTGGACCTTGCATTGCCTTGTACTTTGTGAATTTTATCTTTGATGTAGGCTTGATCAAGAGTCTTCTGTTTGTTGGTCAAAGTCCCTCTTTTATATCTTCTTTTATCTTTTTCACTGTTTTAGATCCAAGAACCTGTAACCTGTAATATATAGCAGACATGCGTCAAAAGCACCTGTTTATTTATAAAACGAATAAGAATGGGGAATATAATAATGCAATATTATGGTATGAACAGGGGATCATAGGTCTTTTGACCACTAGTACAAGTTCACCTTGGCGGAATGTTCTCGGCCTAGTCAATCTTTCGTATGAGCGCGTCATCTTTGTTTTATAAGCCTCCAGATTTTGTTGCGCTATGAGCCGAGTTTCATCAAGGGCATCGAGCTCCTCAAGGTGAAGGTGAGCATTCTCTTCGTCCGTTAGCTCGTAATGAACTGCTACTCGTAGAGAGGATAGCTCTATCTCAAGGGGGAGTACTGCCTCTGTACCGAATACCAATGCGTACGGTATTGTGTTCGTGGCCGTTTTGAACGTAGTTCGATACGCCCAGAGAGCTTCATGCAGTCTCTCATGCCAGTCCTTCTTATTTCGAGACACCGTCTTTTTCACGATCTTCGTCAAGGTCTTGTTAAAAGCCTCAGCTAGACCGTTATCTCGGGGATTATAGACTGAGGAGTATCTCCAGTCTATGTTATGCTGTTGTGCGAAGCGGCTGATCTTGTGGCTTCTATAAACTGGCCCGTTATCGGAGATGATCCGTCGTGGAGTTCCAAACCGATAAATGAAATGTGTCTTGAAAAAATGGAGGATATTCTCCTTCTTCACTTCCCTCAGCGGTACTGCTTCTGCCCATTTGGAGAAGTAATCAGTTGTCGCCAAAATGAATCGATTTCCTTTGGACGATGCTGGTTCGATGGGTCCGATTATGTCAATTCCCCACATCTCAAACGGCCAGCTAGCCACTGTTGGATGCAGTGGGTTTGGATGCTGATGGATAAAGTCACACGAATGGCACTGCTTCGCGTATTCGAGGCAGTCTTGGATCATCGTGGGCCAATAATAACCCATCCGTTTGATCTTCAGCTTCATCTTTGGCCCGGCTTGATGAGAACCGCAGTCCGTCGTGAGTTTCTTGGACGACTCTTCTTACCTCTTCAGGTCCCAGGCATCTTAGCCACAGAGAATCAAATGACCTTTTATATAAAGTGTCATTGACGAAGGTGAAAGACAGAGCTCGTTTCATAAGCTGATGTCTTGAGGACGCATTTTCAGGTGTTCGACAGGATTTGAAATAATCTATAAAGACTTCTCTCCAATCCGCAATCTTTTCCTGGTCTTTTATTTGCAGGGCCATTTGCTCTGTCGCTCCCTTTTCTTCGGACGACTCCGGAGATATTTCTACCGGCGCAAGAACCCGACGGCTTTGCACAACGATCCTCACGTCATCGAGGTTTTCATCAGCCAGTTCTTTAGCGAGATTGGCTAATGCATTCGCCTTACTATTTTCTGCACGCGGTATACTTTCCAGCGTGTAGGAGGGAATTTGAGTCAGTAATTACTGCACTCGCTCGCTGTATTTCACCAACTCAGGTTTGCACGTTTGGTAGTCGCCGTTTATTTGACTAACGACCAGCTGGGAGTCTCCGTATATGAGGAGGTTTTCAATTCCCATGTCGATAGCGATCTCAAGACCTACTATCAAAGCTTCATATTTGGCTTCATTATTCGTCCTCGGCTGTGTCAAGGAGAAGGCGAAGCGCATTATCCCTCCTTGTGGAGTCACGAAGATGAGGCCTACCCCTGATTTGATTATAGGGGTGCTTTGTTTGCGCTTCTTCATGGAAGATACTCCATCAAAATAGAGTTCCCACCGGGTATCATTCTCTCTTCTTTCCTTGTTGATCGTGTCAAACGCGTGTTCGTCTGGCAATTCACAGTTCAAGGGAGATTCGGCAGGTATCGGATGCTCAGCTAGGAAGTCGGCGATGGTCTGGCCTTTCACTGCTTTGAGGGATCGATAAGTTATCGAGAACTCCATCAAAAGTAGGGCCCATTTAGCGAGCCGTCCTGTTAATATGGCCTTTGACATCAAATATTTGAGGGGATCCACCTTTGATATGAGATGGACCTCATGTGCCAACGCATAGTGTCTGAACTTCGTTATTGCGAAGATCAACGCCAGGCATTGTTTTTCAATGGGAGAGTAATTACTTTCTGCCCCCAGGAGAACTCGACTCAGATAGTAAAGAGCTCTTTCTTTCCCTTGGTCGTTCTCTTGTGCCCATAATGTGCCTAGGGAACCTTCAAGGGTGGTTGTATACAGAATAAGAGGCTTTCCTTTGACCGGAGTGATCAGCACTGGCGGATTCTGCAGGTATTGCTTAATTTCGTCCAGTGCGCCTTGGCATTTGCGATCCCAGACGAACGGGGTTCCCTTTTTCATCAAGTGACTGTAGGGACGGTATTTGTCGGAAAGATTGGCTATAAATCGCCGGATATATGCGAGCTTTCCTTGGAGAGACCGTAGCTGTTTGAGAGTTCTTGGCGGGGGCATTTCCATGACCGCCTTGATCTTCGACGGATCTATCTCGATGCCTCGGTGTCGGACGATGAATCCTAAGAATTTGCCCGAGGAAACTCCGAACGCGCATTTGAGAGGGTTCATTTTCAAGTTGTATTGCCGAAGGCGCTGAAACACGATCTTCAGATGTTCTAAATGTTCCTCGTATGATTTGCTTTTTACTACGAGGTCGTCAATATAACATTCGACGATTTCATGTATGAGGACATCGAAGATTTTCGTCATGGCCCTCTGATAGGTGGCACCGGCGTTCTTTAGACCAAAGGGCATCACCTTGTAGCAGAATATGCCCAAAGGGGTCCGGAAAGCGGTGTGCTTCTGGTCCTCGGGATGCATTTTTATCTGATTGTATCATGATGATCCGTCCATGAAGGAGAAGACTTCGTGAGTGGACGTATTATCTATCATCAGCTCAGTGACTGGTACTGGGAAGTCGTCCTTCGGACAGGCTTTATTGAGATCCCGAAAGTCCACACATATGCGTACTGTCCCATTCTTCTTCATCACTAGGACTATGTTGGCGATCCAATCAGAATATTGAACCTCTTGGATGAAGCCAGAATCGATTAGCTTTTTTACCTCGGCATTGATGCTCATCTCAAGCTTGAGCCGCATTCTCCTCGGTGCCTGTTTGATCGGCTTGACGTCCGGGGATATCGCCAATTTGTGTACAGCAATCTCTGGATCGAGTCCTGGCATCTCGGAATAGTTCCATGCAAAGCAATCTCTATTCTGCATGAGCACGTCTTTTAGCGTAGCTACCATTTCTTCAGACAACAGCTCACTGACGAATGTCGGTCGCGGGTCACTTGCCGTCCCCAAATCAATTTTCTTGAGGTTATTTGCAGTAGTATGTATTCCATCTTCCAGCTCTTTTGGCGCCGGTGGAAACTCTGAGATTACCTCGTCGTCATCATTTTCGAAGCACCGGGGGAGGTCATCCATATTCTCGGGTTCTTCTTCTGACAACATTATCATATGACAAGTACGAGATCGCTTCCAATACCGATATTGATCCGGCTCTACTCTCGTGGATTTGGGTTCATGCTTCTGCGGTGAGGCTACCCTCCAGCTGCTGGATAGAGTGAACCTGCCTTGCTGATACTGGTCCTCTACCCAGGTTTTAAATGTGAAGCAGTCTTCAAGAGGATGTCCTATCGCCCTGTGATAGGAGAAATAGTCTGAGTGAGAGACTTCGCCTGCTTGCTCGGGGTGCTTGGACTCCAGGAGTGTCATCATCTGATATTTTATAACAAGATCGAATATCTTCCTTGTCTTGTCTTGGGGAAAAGAATATTCTCGACCCATCTTCTTTATAAGAGACGATTCTTGGTTGCTCGATTCCTGTTCACGTGGTTTCTTGGACCCGCTTTGTCGCTGTCGAACGCCTTTCCCGTTCTTCGGTTTGTTTCTGCCTCTGCGTCGGGCCTTTTGTACAACGGGTTGACAAGGAGGGGCATTTTTATTTTTCGCAGCCTGTTGAAAGAGGCGTTGCGTCCTGGCTTTCTCATAGATGGCCATTTCGCGATTATGGTCGTCTCGAACCTTTTGACCCGCTTCCCTTATAAGCTTGTCCATTTGTTCTTCGAACGACGGACTGGACATTTTTATGGCGGGAGTTCGTGCTGGTTCAGGATTAGCATCTTCCCATAGAGTATCTCCTTCTTCATCAAAGTCATGTATGACGTAGCAGTCGCGAAGCAGCTCCCGTTTCTTGGATTGACATACCCAAGCCTGGTCGTTTCCATTCTACCGTTGGGCAACTTTCGTTGAGTTCCGGGAATATTCCAGATCCTGTTATAGAACCGTGCTTGTCGCGCAGTTTGCTTAAGGGGTACACCTTGGCGTCTCAAGAGTCTCTTTAGTCCGTTCGTGTAACATCTGGGCAAACGGATGGGCTGGAGCCTGTCAAGTGTAGAATCCGCGCCATACCAGATTTCTTTCTCTACTTTAGTTTCCCCGGATCGGTAGAATAGGATCGCCTTTTCACCTTTTCGCGTGGGAAGGACGCAGAATGTTTGCAATTCTTCCATACTGTAGGTATCAAGCGCGTCTAGCTTTTTATGATGCCTTGACTGAACCATGGAAACTTGCAAACTTTGCCCTTCATCAGCGAAGGTTTGTATGGATGGCCGAGCAGAGAATATGGCATTGACCTCATCTTCCGAGTCGCTGCCGAAGATCAACATAGGAGCGGACGGTCCCGGCTTGTTGTATTAGGGCGGACCTAAGTAAACTATTTCTTCTTCCTCATCGGTATCACTCTCGAAAACTGGAATAGTGGTGATAGCTTTGTTCTTGTCCTCCGATTTGCGACATCTTTCTGTGTCTTCGAAATCTGGCAGGAAGTATTTTGCGTCTTCGTACTTTCGGACTTCGTTCATGGAGAACGGGTTTAGTTCCCCTGTCACAGTGTACTCGAGACCATTCTTGAAGTACTTCATACGCTGATGTTGTGTAGAAGGGATGATATTGTATTCGTGTAACCAAGGCCGGTCGAGCAAAGCATTGTAGCATGTCTTGGTGTCAATGACGTGGAACTTAATGTCCGTGACAAGTAGCCCAAAGCGCAGTGTCAATATTACAGACCCAAGCGTCAGTGATGACTGGGAGTCAAATCCAGAGATGGTGATTTTATCGCGAGCGAGGTGTTGAATGCTCATGCAGATTTCCTTTAACACCCTTACGTTAAGGAGGTTGACGGAGGAGCTATTGTCGTCCAGGATTTTACCTATCTTGATGTCATGACAGTATCCGGAGACATATAGGGGACGGTTGTACTCGCATGTCCCAAGAAGGAGATCTTCATCGCCGAAGGTGATATCGGCTATGTGTACTTCTTCCAGCTCGTCCTTCATCTTTTCTTCGGCGAGAAAAGCTTGGAATTGCTCGGACTCTTATAATGCCTTGATCAAAGAATCTCTTGCTTCTTTGGATAACAGAAGGGCGTTGAGAATACTGAGCTGCGAGGGTATCTTCCTCAAGTGTGCCAGAACATTATAGTCCACCTTGTTTTTCTTTGGCCGGTCTTTGGCTGTCAGCTCTTTGACGGCTTGGTCATCAAGGATGATATCCTCAGGGACCTTTTCTCTTCCCTTATATTTTCTATTTGACCCACTGTTCGAAAGCCCAAGATTCTTTTCGGGCAGCGTGCGATTATGCAGTTGAATGTTCTTGCAGTTTTTCGGTTCTTCCTCTTTTCCACGTGGATTCTTTGAAGAGAGGGCCAAGAGTCATTTCTTCGTCAAAGTTGCTCCCGAAGGTGAGAATTTGCGATCCCCCAGCATTGACCATGCGACAGTTGCCGGTAGTTCTTTTATGCTCCTCGGTCGTACTTCTTTGCTCCCGACGAGTTTTGCGTTTCATCCGCTTGAAATGTTGCCGGTGAGCAACATATCCCTGCCACCATCCTTTAAAAGCGTTGCACTCTTCGGTGGGGTGCGCAATCTTTCGATGATATAAGCAGTAGTTAGGATGTGTTTCCGCTTCACTAAGAATATTTCCTTCGGAGGGTGGCAGCTTCATTCCCATCGATATGGCTTTAGCGAACCTTTTCTTCGTCTTGAACCTGCTTTTGCTTGCGGCGGATGTATTTTGATCTGGCGGGAGTGTTTCAACCCTTTCGTCCAGTCGCTGGCGTTTAGCTTTTTCAAATATGGCCATCTCCCACTCTCGATCGGCTTTGCTTTTAAGAAGAGCCTCTTCTAGGAATGCATCAATCATTTAGTCTGATAGCCTTAGGAGTTCCGGCTTAGAATTTGCCCCCAGTTTCTCTGTGTAAGGAGCTTCCTCATTGTCTATTGATGAGTGAGAGATCACATAGCAGCTTGCCATGTGATCTTCAGATTCATCGGTGGAGTCTTCTTCATTATCGTCATCTCTGTCCTCAAGGACGTGGCGGAGAAACTCTTGAAGTGTGACTGGAGTCCGCGCCTTCTGGTTATACTCTTCCAGCGCGTCAATCTTCTTTTGCAGGTCCGTACGGTTGTCACCAGGCTTCACGAGCTTCTTGGATTTCTTCTTCTTTTTCGAAGATTTCGACGGCTGGGTGTGAGTGCTTTGGCTATCACCACCGATCTTTAGAGTTGGACGCGGTTTTAACATTCCTTCGATGATCTCGGGTTCGAGTGGATTTTTCCACCTGATCGCCGGGCATGTTTGGAGATCTTTCAGCACTCTTTTCGTCTTGGCTGAAAGGGCGACCTCCCATGGAGCCTCTTCTACGAAAGAGTATGATGCCCCCGGTTTATCCGTCTTCTTGGGAGTGTGTGGCCGAGGCGGGTTCACCTTCCAATTCTCAGATAATACGAATTTGCCTTGCTGGTACTGATCTTCTATCCAGCTTTTGAAGATATAACAATCCTCGATCGGATGGCCCAACATTCGGTGATAAGGGCAATAGTTAGGATTGCTAATGTCGCCTGGTTGCGCTGGGCGTCTTGGCTCCGGCAGAGTGATGAGCCTGTTGCGCAGTGCAAGCTCGAATAACCTCTTCGTTTTGTCTCGAGGGAATGAGTAAGGACGTCTCATTTTATCTTTGAGAGATCGAGTTCTATTATTTTGGCGATCAACTGGTCTTAGACCGCTGGGCTGCTGTTGAGCATTGGCAACGACGATCGCTTTCCCTTTTCCTTTCTCATTTTGAGGCTCCGGCTTTGGAGGAGACGGTCTATGACTCATCTGGTCCATTTGGGCCAGTTTGTCGATCAAGGCTTGGAACGTGGTCGGTTTGAAGAATATCATGAATTGGGAAATGGTTGCATGAGGGTCCAGAGTGCCTACGAACATGCCCACCGCCGGCGCTTTTTCGATGCGCTGTTCGTATTTCGACCACAGATTCCGCCATCGTATTGCATATTGAACCCACATTTCACCTGGCTTCACTCTGGCATTGATCAATTTCGTTATTGGGGTGCGTTCACTAGCACTCGCAAATTGCTGGGTGAATAATAGCTCCATTTCTGCGAAAGTCTTGACGGAGTCGTTTAGAAGTTCAGAGTACTATTCGAAGGCCGTCTCCGACAAGCTGCCGACGAATTGGCGGAGCAGAAGTTTATCATCATCCCCGGTGTTACCACATAAAGCCATGAACTGGGCGACATGCTGGTGGGGATTGCCCGTCCCTTTGTATACATGAAATTTAGGGATCGTATATCCCGGCGGATACTTTATTTAATCATACCAGCCTGGATATGGTCGCCCAGTTTTAACGACTTGGCCGGCCGCTTCATTCGCCTGGTGAGCTCGTATTCGCTGAGCAATATAGTCATCCAGAGCGTCCTTAGAAATAGTTTCCTCTTTGGCTGCTGAAAGAGCCGGAGGAGGGTTCGATGTCTCCCTTCTGTCGTCTTCAATAATGATAGGAGGGTCTTCAGCTGGAGGTTCTGGTTGCAATATCATCCCGACCGTGTCTTGGAAGAGGAGCGCCATTCGTTTTATATTAGACGCTTGTTCTGCTGCTTCTCTATCCTTCTTTTCGAGGACTCTGCGGAGGAAGTCAGCATCGGTTTCTTGTTCATGACGCTGCTCCGATGATGCCTCAGAGCTTTCTTTTGGCCCAGTGAGTGCGGCCATTTGCCTTAGCATTTCCTGAAGCTTCTGTTGCTGCTCCTGGGCTTTTGTCACGGATCGGGTGAGCGGTCGGTGACCCGTAGAAGCGCGGCTTTTCTCTTTTCCGGAAGCCATATAAATAGTATGCACCATTATGCCCTCAGACTTGGGGCGTTTGGGCTCAGCGTCTTTGTGGTCTGCCGTAGTCATATGGGCTTTCTCTGGCCTCCTTCTCTTCTGAGCAGTTGACGTTGAGGGGGCCGTTGCAGCGGGCATCCAGGTAGTTATCGTCCTTTGCGATTTGACAGAACGGTTCTCTTCTTGCTGAAGTTTCACCTTCTTCTGCCGGCGAGGGTAATCTTGATCAATTACTGAGTCCTGAACCCGTCGCCAGACTTTGTAGATTTTGGAGGATAGCCGCTGAGGGGGCTGTTCCGGCTTCGCCTTCGGTGTATTCTCCACGGGCGGAGGAGATCTTTTCAGTACGGCGGTAGGAGAGTTCCTGCGCACCTTGCTCAGCAATTCAAAGCTGTTCCCGGTTGGAACAGCAGTATTGACTTCCACCGTTGGGGCCGGTGGAGTTAGCCCAGAGGGGGAGTTGCCCCCAGCTTTTCTTACTCGGCGCCAGTGGCGACGTCGAGCGTGTCGAGCCGTTGGGATTGTTTCAGCTTTAGGGGTGACTTCGTCATGCCCCCTGTTTTGGTGAGGCGCCGCCGGTACTAGCCTCTTGAAGACCGACGTCTGTCGAGCAGCAGTGTCTAAACGGTCAAAGACAGACCTCCGGGCGGGGGAAGTAGCTTTGAGGATTTCGACTGGAGTGGGAGCCAGAATAGTCAGTCTTGTGAAGACCGACCCTTTGGCAGGAGAAGCCGTCTTGACGACTTCGGGAGCAGGGATGGCTATCCTCTTTGGAATAACCTTTTCTGGAATTGCAGGCTTCATCATGGGCCCACATGAACTTTGGCCTAATCTGGCGAAGACTGAGGCGCCGAAGCTGGACGACCCGTTGAGAGGGGTCGCAGTAGTAGTAAGTCGATCGAAGACCGACTTCTTTGGGGCTTCTTGCGGCAACATCGGGGCATTGAAGCTCATGGGTGGGATCATAGTCCCAAAGAATAGCCGAGTGGTAGCCTGAGTTACTTGGTCTACCGGCATCGTGAACAGGGAGGCCGCTTGAAGTCCGTAAGCTATGCTTCCAGATGAGGCGGAACGCAAGTTGCAGTTGCAGCTGGAACACTTCGTGCAAGTAGACGCCATTGATGTTTCGTTTTCTGCGCCAAGCAAGAAACCAAATCTTAGTACCTTGAACCCAAGGGCAACCATATCAAACTGTGATTCGTTCGTGAACACGACATACGAAGTGTGAAGTGGAAAGAGGAAAAGGTCCTACCGGGCGTGCCAGAATCTGTTCCCCGCCGAAAGACGCGCGAAGACGCGGCGAACGTCTTGCATGAATTTCGGGGCATATGCTAATTGGTGCTATCCGTCCACCTCTCCGAAGATACCAAGTTGATTTATGGCACCATGTATCGAAGGTTTAAATGGATGCGGCCGATGTAGCAGACTTCATCAGATTCCTGCTCGTTTGAGGGGTTTTTTGATTGTGGGGACGCTCTTCCCTGCAGGCGCAATCCCCTGCAGTTAATTACGCTACCGCATCACGGTAACAACCTTCTCCTTCTCTAGATGGTTACTTTGTGTCGTGGGTGTTTGTTTTGTCTGTGGTTGCCTGTGAATTGTATACGGAGACTAATTTATGTTGTCGCCCGTAGGGCATGGATTAGTCCAAATCCGTATTTTCTTAGATTTGGGTTTTGGTTTGGGTTTAAGGATACGTTAGCCTCATTTGAGACTAAGATCAACTTAAACGTTAGTTAAGGATACGTAGTCTAATTTCTAGACTAAGATCAACTTAACAGGATCGTTTAGAACCAACAAGAAAGCATTTGGCCTCTATTGTTTAGTTTAGGGACATTGTGGTCGATTACCAGTTTGAGGACATGGTGGTCCAAGGTTAAGGACATCATAGTCCGTGGGTTTAAAGGGACCCCACAGTCCGAGGTTAGAGACATCGTAGTTCATGAGTTTAAGGACCACACAGTCCGTAGTTTAAAGACATCGTAGTCTATGAAGTTTAAGGACACCGTAGTCTATGAGGACCCCACAGTCCGTGAAATGTGTGGTTGTCGGGACCCGTCACCTCTCTGAAGACGTTGAAGGATTACAACGACAGATATTAGAGGTGTAAAGAGATGTACCCTTAGACCGGTGTGAATTGGTTGAAAGATCTATAGTCCAGTTTAGAACTAAGATCTGTTAAATATTTATGAGCAGACGGGCTCAATTAAATATAATTTGAGGACTTATGGCCAATCTTGGGCTAAGTCCAATCAGATTAAAATGTTTAACATTTTATTTAGGGCTGCTGAGCTTTTATTTAGGCTTGGCCCTTTTAATGATCTTGACAAAATTTTTATCTTGTATTGAATGCAGAGCATTCATCAAAGCTCTGGGCTTTATTAAAGAACAATCTTTGTTCTGACAGTGCAACATGTGGTACGCCAGGCGCTTTTCGCCAATTAAAGAGCGCAGTGCGCTTCTGTCAAGTAGCGCACACATGGAGGACACGTGTCGCGCTTGGCGCTAAGCGCCAGATAGTGAGCGCATTGCGCCGGTTTATGAGCGCTAAGCGCTAGTTTATGAGCGCATTGTGCTAGTTTAGTGGCGCACGCCTGAATGACACGTGGCGCGCTTGGCGCTGAGCGCCAGCCCATGAGCGCAGTGCGCTATTTCAGAAGCGCAGAGCGCAAGTTGTATACGTAGTTGACACGTGGCGCATTTGGCGCTGAGCGCCGATCCAGAGAGCGCAGAAGCGTTGTTCAAAAGTGCAAGACACATTTCAATACCGTAAAGCGCATTTGATCAAATTTATGATCTGTGAACAAATTTATGTTCTTTCAAAAGAGGCTTTGCCTCATGATTCAAGAACAACAGTTCTTATTTTTTTTGAAAGGGCTTTGTCTTTGTAGATCAATGATCTGTGAATGAAGTAAATACTTCTTTTGTCTTTATGATGAGATCCTTTTGATCTCTTTTTATAAAAGACCTTAGTCTTTATAGATCTATGATCTTTTGAGAAGATAATTCTTCTTTTTATGAGATGATTTCATCTCTGTGTTCAAGAGTCATTCATTTTACCTTGAAGAAATGATCTTCTTTCAAGAGCTTGCTCTTCTTTCTTTGAATTTTCTCAAAGTTTATGGGTTTTTTTTATCAGACTTGAAGTCTTGGGGCCTTTATATAGGGCAAATTGATTTGTTGAATCAGTTAAAGAGATCTTTCTCTGATTGATTTGGGGATGTTTCCCCACCGTTGGATCTTTGATCCCAATGCTTCTGTTTTACAGAAGGCAATTTTCTTGTTTTTAACAAGATTGGAAAAATCTTTGCATAACAGAATTTTAATTCTTATTAATTAATGATTTATCATTATTATTAGATCTTTTGATCTAACGGTGGGGAATTTTATAATTCCAGCGTTGGCGCACCCGTGCTCTGCACGTGGTGCGCTGCTCAGAGCGCAGTGCACTTTGCGCTAGCGCACTTACGTTTGACACATGGCGCGCAGCGCAGAGCGCAGCGCAGCCTGCGCTAGCGCACCCGTGTTTGACACGTGGCGCGCAGCGCGTCTGGAGCTAGCGCACAGATGATGCACTACCTAGGGCACAACGCACCTGGCGCTAGCGCATCCGTGTTTGATACGTGGCGCGCAGCGCGCCTAGCGCTGGATCTGAAGCGTTGCTTCAATTTTTGAATTTTAAATTTCAAAATAGAGCTTTGTTCTAATTGGGGGTGCACTGCCTAGGGCGCAGCGCACCTGGCGCTAGCGAATCCTTGTTTGACACGTGGCGCACAGCGCGCCTAGCTCTGGATCTGAAGCGTTACTTCAATTTTTGAATTTTAAATTTCAAAACAAAACTTTGATCTGATTGGGGGAAACAGAAATGGCAACACATCACAATGGATTTTGTGACTGCGCTTCCTTGCAGCACAAAGGGTAACGATGTGGTATGGGTTATTATTGATCGAATCACAAAATTGGCTCACTTCATCCCATTTCGAGCTGGCCAATCTACTAAGACACTAGCAAGGAAATACATGGAGATAAGAATCTAAGTAAGATTTAAACTCTTCAAATATGTACCATCTCTGATACCCATGAACTCATACTGTAAATCGTGAGACTTCATGGAGTACCAGTCTGCATTGTCTCTGATCGTGACTCTAGATTCAGATCACAATTTTGGCAGAGTCTGCAAGCGAGCTTGGGAACAAGTCTGAATTTCAGCACAGCTTATCATCCACAAACAGATGGTCAGTCTGAGCGAACTATTAAGATCTTGGAAGATAGGCTAAGAGCGTGTATGCTAGACTTCGGAGGATCGTGAGAAGACTACCTACATCTTGTGGAGTTTTCATACAACAACAGTTACCAAGCAAGCATGGGAATGGCACCCTTACAGCGCTTTATGGAAGGAAGTGTCGATCGTCATTAAGTTGGGACGATATCGGAGATAGAGAACTCCTTGGACTTGAGATGATAGTAGCAACTGTTGACATGGTCCGCACTGTTAGGGAAAGAATGCGCTTAGCCCAAGATCGACAGAAGCACTGGGCTGATGCAAAGCGCCGTCATTTAGAAGAGGACGCGACGAGGCCGCTACGTATTTACTCTGAAGTAAACACGCTAAGCGTATCTAAGCAATATAAGATAAAATGTACATAAGAGACAAGATATAAATAAACAGCAACTTTATTTATTAAACATTCTTTTTACAATACAACTGAAATGAGAAAATATGGAATGAAAGCAATACCTAAACAATGGCATAACAGAAATGAAAATGAAATGTAATGTACAAGTGAAACTAAAACTCCGGGTCTTCAGTAAACTGATCCAAGTCTTCGCTGCTGGGTTCGATCTCCAGTGAGTTCGAAACACCTGACGACATTCCAAAGAAGAAGAAAGAAAATGTCGTCAGCGAACAATCGCTCGGTAAGTCCCAAAGATGAGGGAGAAATAGAATAGACAGAGAAAGAGTATAACTATTATAAGGTTGATTGTTATGTTAACGTAGTTGTTTGTAAGTTGGTACAGAAAATGCCAGTGTATACGAGAGGAGTCCAACTTTCCCCGTGGACTAGGGTATAAGGAGCACAAGGAACCGTTCAGATATGGTACAACGGCAATGGAGATTTGGGTTAGGTGTACTATGGTTACAGTCTCGTGCCACTTTTAATACATTCTGTACCAATCTACCCCTTATAAACCCCGCGATATCTTGATTGTAATGTTTGTATTGTATTTTCTTGTTTTGTAACTTGTATTGTAAATTGTATAGATGGATGACTTGTCGAAACCATGATATCAGTAATGGAATGGATATAATGGATGATCATGTAAATGGAATATATCCCCAAATTTAGTATAACTTGAGGTGCGGATTATCGCACATCCTCGGGCTTAGTATAACTATGGCACCCTTATCTCCGGCTCTCTGAGGCTCAAGAGACTGGTCCCGCTTAAACCTATGATTACTAGGGTCCTTAATATAATTTAGTATAACTTGAGGTGGTTTTGTAATAACCCCAAATTTCCTATACAACTTTTGTATACATTTTTTTTCAAAAATCCATAAAGGGGTATTTTAGCCTGAGTACAAGATATAAGTAATTATTTTGCTTTTTAATTACAAGTTAAAAGAATGTAACAACTCCATTTTTAGTGTACAAAATTTGCTTAAAAATTAATGTATATTTGGGGTATTTACATTTACTTTATTACTTTAAGTAATTAATTAGCTCCATAATTACAAGAAGGAGCTTTTAGCTCATTGGTAACACCTTGCATTGCTGAACCAAGCCACCAGAGTTCAAATCCCATACCCCACATTATTTTTAATATTTATTTTGTTTTAAATTTTATAGAAGCCCAACAGTCAACACGTAACAACTCCAGAATTTTCCACTACACATGAAAAACTAAATATACCATAGGCTACACCAGACGACCCCCCACCTCTCTGACCTCCGACTCAGCCGACTCGGGCCGGCGCCGCCGGCCGGACTCGACCGGACGGCCGAGTCCCCAACATCAAAATTGGGGCTCTTCATCTTCTAAAACCCCATGTACACTTCATTTTCCTAAATCGGTTCCAGAGAGGTCATAAAACCCTATTTACTCCATTTTATTACAATTTATCACATTATTTTTACATTTTTTCAATTTAACTCTTCATCTACCCTAACCCTAGCCTAACCCTATAAATACCACCCCTACCCTCTACCCTCTCACCCCTAACTCTGAGCCAACTCTTAAAAATTCTCAAGAAATCTTGTGTACTTTAAAATCGGGCACGAAGCGAAACTACGGCGAATTTTCTGGCGAACTTCCGACGATCATTTTAGGAGCTCCCGGCGACGAAGCGACGCACCGGCGACTCCTCCCGTTCTATCTCTTTCTCCTAGTTGTACAAAACCCGTAAGTCCCATTTTCTATCTCTCTTTTCTATTCTTAAAATACGTATTTACAAAACCCGACGGAATCGGAACAAATCCGATTTCCGGTTCGGTTTCTTATAAAACTTCAATTCTCGTTAATACAATTATGCTTAAACTCTCTCATATTGACTATTAAACACTAATCAACCAAATTGATCAAGTTTTATTTCATAAAATGATGGTTATTTCAATTTATCATATTTTTCACTTAAATACCACATTGTTTCAATTCTACATTTAACTCCATTAAATTTGCTATATCTTTAAGTAGATCACCAGGTAACGACCTACCTCCTTACACACTCATATGCAACATAACACGATACTCTCGAGAACTTAGAATACGGGAAAACAAACATTTTCATTTAAATACCCTTTACTTAATAAAACCATTTCTAAAAGATTAAGTATTGATATATCTTTACAAATAAATACCACTTATTATGAAAATAGGATAAAGTTGTGGGCATTCAGTCGTTTATCTAAACCTGACTTTGTGGTGCCTAGGCTAGACAAGTGAGAAAGGTAACTTTAAAAGGCCCGTCTCACGGTGATTCGTGAGCGGATCTCTCCTTTCTTCACTTGTACTTACCTGCCCATAATTGGCGGTGAAGAGGCGATTTGAGGTATCTCACAACTTGTCGCTTTGGACCAGTTAGGAGCAGTCTAGTTGACTTAGGAGATCCTAGAACATAGAATACGGGAAATTGACATCTTTACAAATAAATACCATTTACTTAATAAAACCGTTTTCTAAAGGATTTAGTATGTATACAAATCTTTGCAAAGCGCCGCTACAACCCATTTTGGGAAACCCGTTCGGGATGGTGCGGATTATCGCACATCCTCGGGCTTAGTAGTGCGAGATTCAGACCTCCGCAAGGAGCATTCGGTCTCGAAAGATTTAAAATACGACATCTTAAGAAAACGAGATTTTTTAGAATATAAAATATATATATTAAAATTATTTTTGTATAAATATATGTATATTTATCATTAAAATACCTATTTTGTTATGATATAAATATTTCACCTTTTTCTAAAAATCACAAGAATCAATTTTATACTAAAATACCATGAATTCCATACAAAACCAATATTACAAATAAATACCTTTATTTATGAATTTAGGATATTCTCGTTAGAATTGTCACAAATATAAAATCTACATTTATTACAACTCTAAATACGATAATAAATATTTGGGGTGTATTTTGAAAACTATACAAAAGTATTTTACATAAAAACCCCTCAAGTTCTATAAATTACCCTAAGGACCCTAGTAAACATAGGTTTAAGCGGGACTAATCTCTTGAGCCTCAGGAAACCGGAGAAGTGGGTGCTTGCCTACTTAAGGTAGACAACTTAATAATGTTGTTATCAATACGGTAATCGTCTTTGAAAAAGACACAAATCCTACCGTCCATGTGCAACGGTTACCGATAACATCAAAACAATCAGGATTTCAATTTACTTTTTGTCTAACTCGAATTGAGTCTCTTTATAATCTGATTTGAATATGATTCAAGTACAATTTACAATCTACAATCTACAATCTACAATATTCCAATCCAACATGAATCCATGAATCCAACTATCAATCTATACAACTTGACTGAACCGAACCATGGATATACATTCCATTTACATGATTCTCCAGATATTCCATTTACATGATTCTATGGCTACGTCCGTTACAGATATCATGGTTTCGGTCAGTCATCCAATTATACAAGCTATACAGTTTACAATACAATGCAATCAAAACACTACGGGGTTTAAGGGGTAGACTGGTACGGAAGGTGTTAAAAGTGGCACGAGACTGCAAGATTTAAGACACCTAACATGAATCCAATTGCCTTTGTTTCGGGCCTTCTAACGGAGCCTTATACTTCCATTTGCCACTAGTCTCTGGCATATAGAGACTTCTCTCGTATACACTGGCATCCTTCTGTACCAAGCTACAAACAATAGCGTTAACATTAAATACAACTGTAAAAACTACTCTCTCTCTTACTCTCTGTCTTTTCTACTTCTCCCTTCTCTTTGGGACTTACCGAGCGATTTGTTCGCTGACGACATTCTCTTTCCGTCTTCTTTGAATGTCGTCAGGTGATCTGGACACGGCGGAGATCGAGCCAACCGTTGAAAACTTAGACCAATCCAGTGAAGACCCTGAGCTCTAGTTCATTGTACACTTTCCATTCAATACTTTTCATTTCTGTTATGCCATTGTTTAGGCATTGATTTATTCCAGATATATTTACTTTTCCATGCATTGTACATAAAGAATGTGAATAAATAAAGTTGCTGTTCAGTTCATATCTCTTGTCTCTTGTGCTTACTTTTATATTGCTTAGATATGCTTAGCGTATTTACTTCACGGTAAATACGTAGCGGACCAGTCGCGTCCCCTTCGCCGTATACCGGGAAGCGGGGCTTGACAGGTTTTATGTAAAATAGTTTTATTATACTTTCAAAATATATCGCAAGTATTTAATTATCATTTTTAGAGTTTTCATAAATGTTTCTTTTATTAAATATGAAATTTCTAGTGAATATGACCTAGGTTTTAAAGTATAAGGTGTTTATTTGAAATATTGGAATTGTATGGTATTTTCTTGTAATGGGATGTTTTCCTTGAATTTTGGAAATGTAGAATATTATAAATCTTAAAAATAGATATTTTGATATTAATTATATATATATTTATTTATTAAAAATATAAGTTTTATTTATAATAGAAATCATATTTTCTAAAGAAAAATGTATTAAAAAAATCTTTCGAGATCGTATGCTCCTTGCGGAGGTCTGCATCTCACTCTATTAGGCCCAAGAATGTGCGGTAATCCACACCATACCGAAAGGATTCCCCAAATGGGTTGTAAAGGCGCAATTGCAAAGATTTGTTAAATACACTTCTTATAGAAAAATGTTTTACAAGTTGAAGGTAGTTATATGTAAAGTCGTATTTTCCCAAATCTATGTTCCTAAATTCAACCGTACTATGTTAGATATGTGTGTTATGAGGAGATAGGTCATTACCTCGTGAGTTTTCTAAGGTAATACGGTTTAAAAAGTTTAAGCATGTCGAAATGAAAAATGAAGGTATTTTAACGTAAAAGTGGAATAAAACTTGCTAAGATTATTATTTTGATGTCAAACTTGTTATATTGCCTTTGTTAATGTTTAATGGTCATAAGATAAGAGTTTGGTATTATTGTGTTTAAGAAAACTAGAACTTTTTAAGGAAAAACCAAATCGGAAGTCGGATTAACTCCACTTCCGTCGGGTTTTAGTTTTGAATGTTTTTAGAATAGAGAAAAGAAGAAGAAGTAGGGACTTACTGGATGATTGGTTAGAGGAAAGAAAGAGGAAGAGGTGGGAGTTTCCGGTGTATCGTTTTGTCGTCGAAAACTCCTTGAGTTGTCGCCGGAAGTTCGTCAGAGCTTCGCCCTTTGCTAACTTCACTTGCACACAAAGGATCTTGAAATTTTCTTGAGAGTTTTTGTAGGGAATTTCAGTGTGAAGGGGTGTAAAAATAGAGTGGGTATTTGTAACATCCCTAAACTTTCTGAACAACTTTCTGTACAATTTTTTCAAAAATACAGAAAGGGATACTTTTGCCTGAGCACAAGTTATAAGTTTGTTTTGCTTTTTAATAACAAGAAGGAGCTTGTAGATAAGACCTTGCACTGTTGAACTAAGCCACCAGAGTTAAAATCCCATCCCCCACATTATTTTTAATATTGTTTTCTTTTGAATTTTTTAGAAGTCCAAAGGTTTACACGTGCATAACTCGTAAAAACCCCACTACACATGTAAAACAAATTGACACAGGGGCTACACCATACGACATAGAATACGTGGCAGCGAGCCCCAGCCCGACTCGGCCGACTCGGGACGGAGACTTGGTCGACTCGGCCCGGCGCCGCTGGCCAAGTTGAGCCGGACCGCCGAGTTGTCAATAGTAAAGGTGTGTCTCTTGGCCTCCCTATTATCCCTGTACACTTTAAATTTTCTGCAATTTAACAGAGCCTCTTTAAAACTCCATTAAACCATTTTTAAATACAATTTTCATATCATTTTTCAATTCACCCTTTCATCTATCCTAACCCTTGCTTTACCCTATAAATACCACTCCTAAACACCCCCCCTCACTCACATTTCTGTCCAAACTCTCAAAAAAACTCTCTAGAATTTTGTGTACAAGTGGAGTTAGCGAAGGGCGAAATTCCGGCAAACTTCCGATGACGACCCTAGGAGCTTCCGGCGACGATACGACGCACCGGAGAATCCTACTTCCTCCTCTACCTCTTCTCTTGATTCTACGCCAGTAAATCCCACTTCCCTCTTCCTTTTGCTATTCTAAAAAGTTCTTTTTCTAAAACCCGACGGAAGCGGAGTTAAATCCGACTTCCGATTTGGTTTTCTTTATAAAGTTCAATTTTCCTTAACACAAATATATTAAACTCTTACATCTTGACTATTAATCATTAACAAAAACATGTGAAATAAGTCTCATAGAAACATATTTCATTTTGTAATTTTTACCTCTCCTTTCCAATAAAATACCATTAGTTTACTTTCTACCTTAAAACATCATTAATCTTGCTATACCTTTAATTAGATCACGAGGTAATGACCTACCTCCTCACAACACTCATATGTAACATAACACAATACCTTTCGGGAACATAGAATACGGGAAAACGAAACTTTACATATAAATACCACTAACTATTAAAACTGTTTCTATAAGATTACGTATTTTATAAATCTTTGTAAAGCGCCGCTACAACCCATTTTGGGGAACTCGACTGGGATGGTGCAGATTATCGCACATCCCTGGGCTTAGTAGTGCGAGATGCAGACCTCCGTAAGGAGCATTCGGTCTCGAAAGATTTGAAATACAAATATCTTAAGAAAATGAGATTTCTAGAAATATAATATATATATTAAAATTATTTTTATATAAATATATATATATATGTATCATTAAAATATCTATTTTTGTGATAATATAAATATTCCAATTTTTTCTAAAATCACAAGGATAACTTTACATTAAAATACCATGAAATTCCATACAAGTCCAACACTTACAATTAAATACCATGTATTATGAAAAATAGGTTTATTCACTAGAAATGTCACAAATATAAAATTTACAACTATGAAAACTCTAAAGACGATAAATAAATACTTGGGATGTATTTTGAAAAGTATACAAATTATTTTACATAAAACCCCCTCAAGTTCTATAAATTACCCTAAGGACCCTACTAAATATAGGTTTAAGCGGGACCAGTCTCTTGAGCCTCAGGGAGCCAGAGATATGGGTGCTTGCCCATCTAAGGTAGACAACTTAATAAACGGTGTTATCAACACGGTAATCGTCTTTGAAAAAAACACAAATTCTGCCGCCCATATGCAGCGGTTACCGATAACATCAAAACAATCAGGACTTCAATTTCTTTTCTAATTGTTCTGACTCAGACTGAGTCTCATTATAAATAATTTGACTGGAATATGATTCAAGTACAAACTACAATTCAACATGAATTCATGAATCTATATATTCAATCTATCAATCTATACAACTTGACCGAACCGAACCATGGATATATATCCATCTACATGATTCACCAGTTACATCCATTTACTGATATCATGGTTTCGGTAAGTCATCCAATTATACAATCTATATTACAAGACAATACAAGTTGCAATACAATTTACAATACAAACAAGACATCGAGGGGTTTAAGGGATAGATTGGTACGGAAGGTGTTAGAAGTGGCATGAGACTGCAAGATTAAGACACCTAACCTGAATACCACGTCGTTGTTCTGGGCTTTCTAACGGAGCCTTGTACTTCCATTGCCTTTAGTCTCTGGCATATAGAGACTCCTCTCGTATACACTGGCATTCTTCTGTACCAAGCTACAAACAACAGCGTTAACACTAAATACAACAATATAACAATATAATACAACTGTAAAAGCTACACACTCTCTCTTACTCTCTGTCTATTCTATTTCTCCCTTATCTTTGGGACTTACCGAGCGATTTGTTCGCTGACGGTATTCTCTTTCTTTCTTTTTTGAATATCGTCAGGTGATTCGGACCTTCCAGAGATCGAGCCTAGCACTGAAGACTTGGACCACTTTATTGAAAATCCCGAGCTGTAGTTACACTTGTACACATTTCATTTCAGTACGTTCCATTTCTGTTATGCCATTGTTTAGGCATTGCTTTCATTCAGATGTATTTACTTTTCCATGCATTGTACAAAAAGAATGTGAATAAATAAAATTGTTGTTTCATTACATTTGTCTTTTGTGTATATTTCTTTTATATTGCTTAGATACGCTTAGAGTATTTACTTCAGAGTAAATACATAGCAGCCTCGTTTCGTCCTCTGCTCGTACACTGGGAAGCGGGGCGTGACAGTATTTATAGGGAAAATTAAGGTTAGGATGTGATAAATTTTGAGAATTAAAATGTATTAAAACATGGAGTAATGCAAGGTTTTAATTCTCTGGAAAATGCAGGAAAACAAACGGTCAGGCGTTAACAGGGGGAGTCCAAGGGTCAAGGGAAAATAAAAAAAATTGCATTTGGCTTTCACCAGACCGGCGGCGACCGCCCAAGTCATGATCTCGCCGGCCCGATCACGGTGAGGAGGGCTCGGATTTTCCCCATGTGTTCCTGACATTTGGTATACCCTCATGCACATGTTTGTTTAGGCTGTGACTCTTGGTTTTACGGGTTGTGCATGTGTAGACTCTTGGGTTTCTAAAAGATTAAAAGAATTTTAAATAAAAAGAATGTGTGGCTGATGGGATTTGAACTCCGTTGCTTTAGTTCAGCAGTGCAAGGTCTTACCAATGAGCTACAAGCTCCTTCTTGCTGTTCAAAAGCAAAACAAACTTATAACTCGTGTTCAGCCTTAGGTGTCCCTTTCTGTATTTTAAAAAAATTCGTACAGAAAGTTTAGAGTTGTTACATTCCAACCGGGAGAACATGTATTTCTAAAGATATCTCCAAACGGTGGAGTGATTCATTTTGGAAGACGGGGTAAGCGAAGTCCAAGGTACATTGGACCGTTTGACATACTCGAACGAGTCGGCAAAGTGGCTTATCGCTTGACACTTCCACCTTCATTGGAAGGAGTGCACAATGAGTTCCACATATCCCAACTCAGAAAGTATGTGAGTGATCTCGGCCATCTTCTTGATCATTCCGAGCTCACAGTATAGCCAGACTTATCTTGTGAGCAACAACCTGTTGAGATCCTGGATAGAAAGGTGAAGTCACTTTGGAACAAGGAAGTCAACTTGGTTCGAGTGATGTGGAGAAAAGACGCAGTAGGAGAATCAACATGGGAAAGGGAAGATGAGATGCGTGCAAGATATCCTCACTTATTTGTAAACTAGTCCTTAAAATAAATTGTAAATTTCGAGGACGAAATTTTTGTAAGGAGCGTAGACTGTAACAACTCCAATTTCAATGTATATAAAATTGTTTAAAAGTTAATATACAATTGGGGTATTTGCAATCCTGTGAATGCTATAAGAATTTGTTTTGCTTTTGAACAACAAGAAAACACTTGTAGCTCATTAGTAAAGCCTTGCACTGCTGTGACATAGCACCCGAGTTCAAATCCCATCAGCCACACATTCTTCATACAGAGAACATTGAATCACCCATTTAATCCAATTTTAATACAAATTTTAATTCACCCATTCAATGCACCAAACCCTAGTTTTTCCTATAAATACCACACCCAAATCCACACATCCTCACTCACAAATACCTGCCAAAACTCTCAAAAACTTTTAAGTCCTCTTTGGTGTATAAGTGGAGTTAGCAAAGGGCGAAGCTCCGACGAAATTCCGAGTAGATTCCGGCGACGAAACGACGTCGCGAAGCCTTCTTTAGCTCCTCCTCTCCCTTCTCTTATCCTAAAGCCAGTAAGTCTCCTCTTTCCCTCTCTTTCTCTATTCTAAAAATTTTAAATACTAAAACCTGACGAAGCGGAGTTAATCCGTCTTCCGATTCGGTTTTTCTTTACAAATCCTATTTTTCTTAAACAAGAAAATACCAAAATTTCATATCATGTTCAATAAACATTAACAAACATATTAAACAAGTTTCATATCAAAAGAATTTATATTGCAATTTTTATCGCAGTTTTACAGTAAAATAACGCATACTTTAGTTTACCGACATAAAACAATATAAATTTGTATTACCTTTAGATGGTTCACGAGGTAATGACCTAGCTCATCATAAAACATATCTCTAATATAGCACGATGGCAAATTTGGGAATATAGTATGGGATAAAACGACTTTACAAATAAATACCTTTAACTTATAAAACCATTTCTAAAAAAAGATGTATTAAACATTTTCATACAATTGCGCCTCTACAACCCATTTTTGGGAACCCCGTTTGGGATGGTGCGGATTATCGTAAATTCTCGGGCATAGTAGAGCGAGATGCAGATTTCCGCAAGGAGCATTGAATCTCGATGGAATTTTTATGCATTCTTCTTTAGAAAATGACATTTCTACAAGAAAATAAATAAATTATTTTCATCAGATATATACATATATATATATATATATAATCAAAATATCTATTTTAATTATATAAATATTCCAAGTTTTCTAAATCAAAAGAATCACCATTATATGAAAATACCATCCAAATATAAAACAATTCAAATATTTTAAGAAAATACCATATACTATGAAAATTAGGTTCTACTCACTAGAAATTTCATAATTATAAAATATACATCTATGAAAACCCTAAAGACGACAATTAAATACTTGAGATGTATTTTGAAAATCATATCAAACTATTTTTACATAAAACTCACCCAGGTTATACTAAATTACAATAAGAACCCTAGTAAACATAGGTTTAAGCGGGACCAGTCTCTTGAGCCTCAGAGAGCCGGAGATATGGGTGCTTGCCTATCTAAGGTAGACAATCTAACAAACGGTGTTATCAACACGGTAATTGTCTTGGAAAAAGACACAAATACTGTCGTCCATGTGCAGCAGTTACCGATAACATCAAAACTAATTCAGGATTTCAAGTTCTTTTTAAAGTGTCTGACTCAGACTGAGTCTCAATCTAATCAATCTGACTTAAATATGATTCAAGTATAAAGTACAATTCAACATGAATCCGTCTACTCAATCTATATCAATCTATATCGACTGAACCAAATCATGGATATTCTCCATCTACATGTACATCCATTATATCCATTCCATTACTGATATCATGGTTCCGAAAAGTCATCCATATACAATTTACAATACAAGACAATACAATACAAACAATACAATCAAGACATCGCGGGGTTTTATAAGGGGTAGATTGGTACGGAAGGTGTTAAAAGTGGTACGAGACTATAACCATAATACACCTAACTTGAATATCCATTGCCGTTGTACCGTGGCTGAACGGTTCCTTGTGCTCTGTATACCTTAGTCTCCGGAATAGTGAGACTCCTCTCGTATACACTGGCATTTTCTGTACCAAGCTACAAACAGCAGCGTTAACAATATAATACAACTTTAAAAGTTACATTCTCTTTCTGTTTATACTTATTCTTTGGGACTTACCGAGCGATTGTTCACTGACGGCATTCCTTTTTTTTTCTTTGGAATGTTGTCAGGTGGATCGGACCTTCTGGAGACAGAACCCAGCAGCGAAGACTTGGATCAGATAGCCTTCGACCCATAGCTCCAGATTACTTATACATATTTTCATTTCTGGTATGCCATTGTTTAGACATTGCCTTCATTCCATGTATTTACATTTCAGTTGTTTTGTAAAAAGAATGTTGAAAAAATAAAGTTGATGTTCATTTATATCTTGTCTCTTGTGTACTTTACTTTATATTGCTTAGTTACGCTTAGCGTATTTACTTCTAAGCAAATGCGTTGCGGACCCGTCGCATCATCTGCCTGTACATCGAGAAGTGGGGTGTGACAGGGCCCGCCGCTTGAACGCGGACGAGGGCATCCACCAGCGATGTGAGCCTGTCGATCCGGGTGGACAAGACATGGATGACATTGGGAGGAGGAGACGAGCCGCTCCCGCCTCCGTTGTGCCGGCTCGTATTTAGATCGTCGCGGTTGTCACTCGCCATCGAGTCGAGGGCGGAAGATCAACTTTTATAGTGGAACAAAAAAAGTCTTTCATTCCCACATACGGCACCACCTAATGGAGCTCCAGATCTCCTTCAGATGCTGTCCTCCATCGATCCTGCGATGGCAGTCTTTGACGGCTGGGATCTGGTTTGGGAGTTGTTGAGTGTGGATCTCAATGGGTTGGAGTTAGAAGTCGATCTACCTGCAAAGAAATTCCGGGGTGGGTGACTACCGTAGGACCCTCCGACGATCAAGTTAGAGCCGAGATATTGGTGCAGAGTAGCGGCGTATTGAGATAAATTCCAGATACCTGAGTCGTCTGAGAAGAGGGGTTTATATAGTGGTCGTATAGAGTGAGCATGCACATCCTCGCCGTTAGTTACGCCCTTACGTTACGCCCGCGTGAACGGCGGGATTCGTCCATTAATGGTGGGATACGCTCATTAATGTAGGGATGCGCCAGCGTGGGAGGTGGAACGCGGGGCGGCGGATATCTCGCTTTGGTGAGATACGCGGAGCCGTTGCGGAAGCACTAGGGCTCTGCGCTCTCGAGTGATCGAAATAGCCGGGGAGGCCCAGCTCGGCGGATGGCTCGGAGACGAGCCGGGAAGCCGAGGAAGCTTGGTAGGTCAGGAGGCTCGGAGACAAGCCGGGAGGCCGAGGAAGCTCGGCATGTCGAAGGTGAGCTGTTAGCTGTTTGTTGGGTAAGTATGGAAGGTACTCAGGGTGGTCTCTGATAGGTCGGGTGTATCCTCGGAGATGAGGTCCCGAGGTAAGCCCCCAGAGCATCATACTTACTCTAGCTCCGTAGCTTTCGGGACACGTCATCAGCTACGTCTTATGATCTGAAGAATCTCCACTTCTAAGCATCATCACGAAGCCCGGATCATTGCACTCACAAAACCCATAAATTGCATTCCACCATGAAACTATATTAAAATATCTTATCTTTACCAAAATTGTTTCTATGAATTCTTTTTGTTTGTATTTTTTGCTTTGGTATCACAATATTACGGAGGAAAGGTGTACCTCTTCCTATGGCATTGAAAAAATACATCCCTACCATTTTGTTCGACATTCGACATTCATCGTCTTCGTCTTTATCATCTAAGATATGGATACACCAAATCATACATGATTCTACAACTTTTTCACCGTGGGAGCAAAATTAAAATAGAACTTTTTACATCGATGATTCAACGGTTAAAAAAGCGGTTGAATTATATTAAATTTGGGGTATCCATGTACTAGATGATAAAAATGAAGATGATGGATGCCGTAAAGGGTTACGGCAGCGCCCCGGCCATCGAAACGCGGCCAAAACGAGAAACAAAAATTTCTAAACTGGCGCTACCTTTACCCAAATCCCGGATCGACCTTAAACCCTAAACTAGCAAACTAATATAGAGGTTAGAATGATTATACCGAGTTGATCCGTGTCCTTCGGTCTTCATTCCAAGCTCCTAGCGGTTCCTTGATGTGGTTTGGTTGCCGGTCTTCCTCCCTCTCCGATGATCCACCCGAGAGATGTAACTCCGACTCTAGCTCCACAACATGATGCAAATGGAGCAAATAGGGTCTCTAGGATGCTTCCTTAGAGAGCCTAGAATGTAGTGTGTAGGATCTTAGTGTTATCTATCTCAAATCTTGAAGGTGTAAGCAAAACAAGAAAGCTAGAGGAGGTGAGGCTAATGGTGAGGGAGGAGCTCAAGAAAAAACCAAGTGAACAAAACCTTCATGCTTGCAAAAACGAACTCAACCATGAAAGAGAAAAATAGCATGCTAGGTTTTGTTAAAATCATTTTTCCAATTTTTAAATCCTACCATGCTTGAATAGTGAACACAAATGAATTAATAATTCATTTGTGTGTACTATTGCAAGCATGGTTGTCACCATACCTCCTTAAGCTAATATCCACCTCATCTATCCATTTAATAAAATGGTCAATTCAAGAAATGAGGTGGCACCTTCTAGAATATTATCCGGTAAAAAATACGTATTACATTCTACTGTAAATATATCTGCATTCGTACCGAAATACGAATACCCAAAGAGATAGAATAACACAAAGAATATAATACTAGAATATACGTACCGAAATACATATACGTAAATTATTAAATCAATACCTGATTTAATAATCCGGCTCAAAACCGAGCCGGCTAGTATTATCAACTGTCCAATCGAAAACCCGAGTACAATGTACATCAATCGATTAGAACCCTGCACGTATCTAATACGGCTACTACATCATTTCGCCAGAACCAGGGAAACGCTCTGTGTGAGACTCTAAAGACTCGTCAATACGCTGGTGGTGGGTTTAACCATAAGTACGTCAGCGGTACTAGCTGTACGTAACGGCTATCCAGATATTGAGCGAAAGGGAGGCCGACGATCAAACTCATGCAGAACCCCTACTGAGCCTGACAGTGACAATATCCATACAGTCCGGTCTGTTCGTCTAAGAGTATCGCATATCGAGTCTAGGGGGGTGGTTAAAGTCAGACCCCTAACAACGCGACATTTAGTGTCGGGATGAAACCCATAACCACCTGAGAAACTATCGATCCTGGATCGGTAATTCTCGTCCACCGTGGCCACGGATTTCGGGTGATGGCCATCCGTACACAACGCAACATCAACCCCCAATACCGGGAGAGACGAATCCCCGACGATCCGATCACTGCCTCCATGTGGCTCGGGACTGTACCTAACTAAAACTTGTTTGCACGACTCCTTTGAGCCATGGTAGGGTAGTAATCAAAGCACAGTGGGAACTCACACGAGACAAATGACGACCTCAGGTCGACAGACTAGTCTGTACACATGTCACCTGGGAACTGCTATCTGACAATAGATATAATACCAACTAGCAAGTTCCCGGCGAGTCCGTCCAGTGTACTCATAACCCAATGAGCACCTGTATACCATCTTAGGTGAACAAACTAACACCAATAGCTTGTGAGACCTTACCACTGCCCTTCGTCGGGGTCTCGATCAGTATACACTAGTCTACACTAGAGTATCGATGCCCGGTCTCGATACTCCTACGACTAGGGACATTTAAGGATGTGCTTATAGACCCCAGCTCCCACATATATGATCGCCATCATAATGCTGGCAGTCAAGCAAGAATCCTATGGGCTCTATCAACATGTACATGATGATAAAGACAAACCAGATAGCATACTATCATCTCAAGTAAGACTGTTCTATCGGTATAGGTCCTCACTCAATCATCATAATCACAAGTCCACGACTATGATAATTGCCTTGAGGGCACTATAGCCAACAATTTCCCACTTGCACTTAAGGCCAATTATTACGATGTCGCATACTCACAGCTCGTGTGATACCAAACACCCAACTTCTCTACTGATCAGTTTCGCAAAGCCCGTTTGTGAAAATGATTGCGTTTGAGAAATAGCCTCAGTGAGTGGATCTACTCCAATGTTTCTTTCTGTATCTCTCTATATCTCAACTTCACGGAGAAAGCTACATCCCGAAATGAGCAATACTTGTCTTAGAATTTGTCTGGATATCTGATGGGACCCAGTTCACAAAAGAATTCCAATTCCAGCAAACTTCCTAGACTGTATCGTCCACTGAATTTAATTTGTATTATGCGCCATACCTTTCCTCAGTATTCGCTTGGACCATCTGTCCAACATACTGTCCCTCAAAAGAGGGAAAACTTTAACTCTGACAGTCACTCTGTCATCCAGGTCACCTTGGAAGCCTGCAATGATAACCGTCTCCTGAAGGAGGCTGTCGTTACTATATCGCAAGAACATCCATTTATGTTCAATATCTGCTTCCCAATGTTTCTCCAGGATTGGATTAATATATCTGCTTATTGCATCTAGTGCAAAAGCAATATCAGGTGTGGTACTCGACATTTCATGATTAACTCAATTGCCTAAGCAAGTGATATACTAATCATGCAGATCCCTCTCCCCTTTAGTTTGTAAGACACCTTTAGAGAGGGTGACTCCATCATCTGCAGGTACACCACCATACCAGGAGTTGTCCATTTAATGTCAAAGTACCCAGATTAGGGTACTTCCCAAATCTAGATCTAAAACCATAGATCTAGTAACCAGAAACCCTGATATTATATCCATATCCTATATGGAGAAACAACTTTATGACAACCACATTATAACCGATCGTGGTATAGGAACATATCTTCCTAATAAGTGCATGTCATCCCAAATACCAGGATATCACACCCTACTACCCTCTCACCAGATCCATCTCCTATTTTGATGAGGTCAAGACCTATGACTATCACATCAAAAATAGATGATCTATTTCCGCTATACCTGCTTTAATCAATAAATAGACATAAGCTACTTGCCTACTATGCTTCCGCTGCTCCCACTGACTACAACAACTCTCTGGCAGAGTTATATACACATGCACTTCTAAAGCAAGTTTAGAATGACGCTATACTCATCCTCCTACCGGGTCATATAGTCTAGAACAGCAGCAATGGCAAGTCTGGATAAACAAGAACCTCCCTGTCACCGTCTCTGAGAAGACCGAAGTACCTCTCGGGTGCCTGAGGTTACCCACCAAATCTGCGGAGTGGTTAATAGAGCATCAAATCCAATTGAATCCTTAGGTTCTATTAAATTTCCAGTAATCGTTTGTGGTTCTGGAATAACTTCCAGTTCTACCATACTCCCACTTTTGTTTTTCTAAAAAAATCCATTTTACTAAAACTGTGGCGAGTCAAGAACAATGTAAATATTGATCTTCCTGATGGTAGAAAGTTAACTCTCGTCAAAGCCCGGGATAACCCATAAACAGCCATTACTGAAACGTACGTTGAGTTTATCCGGATTCTGGTTTTAAGTATCAGCCGGACAACTCCCTATACCTTAACATCGTTAAGATATAAATTGATTCTATATATATCTAATATAGAAACAAAAGCACTAATTTAATTGGAACCAGATTCAAAATCATGCAGCTGTCTCCAGTGCATATCAACCAAATGGAAGGAGGTCAATCAACATTACTCATCTAGGAGTGCATCCATATATGAATAACCCGAAAGAGAAGTAAGTTCTCAAAACCATTACTATCAACGGAATACCAAACACAAGTATCTATATCTTCGACTTCCTCGAAGAATCCTGATACTTTCAACAAATGGTTCTCTACTTTATTCTTATACCTATAACTTCCCAAAATCTTGACCTTGCATTTCAACGAAATACCTGTCTAAAATTAGAGAAGTCATGAGTAAACAGAATATAGTACGAGTACCAACCCTATTGTCCTAATGGATACTGGACAATATACAATACTTTGTATAAGTCCACTGAGTTCAACAAATCAAACCCTTGTGCGTCGTAGGTTGAAAAACTGTACTATGGTTAAAAAGAATTACACCGCTGTTGAATACACCTTACCTAATCACCAACTGATATAGGTAAATGTCACAGACATAATATCAAAAAGTTATATATTACTTTATAAAATAAACGTACAGATATATCAGTTTGAAATTGGTGCATAACAACGGATATTCAAAACCAAATATTTGCCATCCGACAAAATCCAGAAGATTTCCTCAAATAACACCAATTGCAACGAATTCCGATATAATGAGGATCTAATCACCTAATTCCCAATATCTTACTCCCACTCACCATCCGTAATAACATACAGATGTGAGAAATTGATCTGGTAAACACATACCCTGGAGTTAGATTCCCATTGGGAAAACAGTTTTTCAATTAACGTCGCACAGTGAAACTGAAACATGAAAATGTTTCAAAAAGGGTTAACTGGTATTCCTAGTAACGCCTCTTCCATTATCCTGAATCATGACAGTAACCATATACTTACCAGCCCTTACTCAAATCCCTTTATTATGTCTTTACTTATTACCTTCTGTACACCTTCTTTACGCTAATTGGTTTTCTTCATTCCCTACCCTTCGGCACCAGCCTAAGATTTGGAAGAAGACTATCCAATAAGCGTAATAGGTGTACTCTCCTAATCTTAGGAGTCCTCGCAACCCAAGAGAAGGTAAAGAGAAAAGATATCTGAATAATCCTATCCAATTTCTCTTGAACCGGAAACCATCCCCGAATCTAGAACGAATTCCTTCGAGTTTGTATGTAACTATACAATGGCATTGTAGGGTGTTTTTCGTCACCCCATTGAGATGGGAATACGAGCGCGCTTGTCAGGCGTACTACAGATTTCCCCTGCCTAGGGTAGGCAGGGGTTTATTGATTGTGGGGATCCGAATCTCCGGCAACCGCGGACTAAGCTGCCGTTAATTACCACTCGCCTTTGGAGCGAGAAACCTCCGATTAACGGGTTAAGCTGGTCATGCGAACTCAATATGCAGTTTTGTGTTTTGAAGGGGTTTTGGATATATCGAGAGCCACGCAAAGTTTTTACGGAGGTCCCGCTACCCGGATAATGGGCTGGGGGTCAAGGGGGCTAGCAACCCCCTTGCGGGGTGCGGGGCAGCGCCCCGGCCCAAATTTTTTTAAGAGGGACAGTGTTGTAAAGTATGTGTGTGCGCGTGTGTATGTGTGTATGTGTATAAAGGGAAAGGGCATCCAAAGGATGCGTGGGAAAAAGCACTAGCGCTTTGGATGCTAGCGCTTTGAGCGCAAGAGCGCTAGAGCGTTAGCGTTTTAAGAGCTAGTGCCTCACGTGCCAGGCACGTGGGCGTTCGGGCCCTAGCGCTCTGAGTTTTGAGCGCTAGCGCCCCACGTGTCAGCACGTGGGCGCTCGGGCGCTAGCGCCCCACGTGTCAGCACGTGGGCGTTTGAGCGGCAAAAGGGACTTGGTCCCTACAATGGGAGTTGTACTCCCAGAAAGGAGCACTTATTATTTTGTGTGTGTGTGTGTGTATGAGGAGTTAAACTCCTAGGATGTTTTGAAGCTGATGAAAAGCTTCTCCCCTTGAGCCCTAGTTCTTACCCAAAGTGGGGTTTCTGGAGATGGGTCTCCTTCTTCCTCCTCTGTTGGCAGGATCTTAAAGATCAAGAGATGTGAGATTTTAAAAATCTCTTCTTTTTGAGATCTGATGGGAGATCTAAGCTCCCCTTTGTGGGTTTTGTGGTGAAAAACTATTTAGTTTTGGAAAAGGAAGAGTAAAACTCTTGATTTAATTCAAAGAAAGAAGAAGGTTTTAGAATTTTGAGGAAGGAGAAGATCATAGATCTTGATTCTATTGGAGAGAGAAAAAGTTGTTGAGATATTTTTATTATCTTGGCCTTTATAGGCTATACACTTTACATATAGCCCCTTGGGCTTCACAAAATGGCATTTTGCCTATCCCATGGCTCATGTGTCATTTCTTTTTGCACATAAGCTATGGGCTATACAAAAATTTGGATTTATGCTCATTCATGCATAAAAAATTACATAAAAAATATTTATTACATGATTTCATTTTTGCATGGAGGGGAGGGCCGGTCGCTTCATGTTCGGACTCGACCTGGGCATGGGCCCACTTGGCTTGGGGTTGACTTTGACTTTGACTTGGTCAACCGGGGTGCAATTTTCGACTTCAACAAAGTGCCCCCCATCAATAAATGCACACCACATATGTGAGTCGTTTCCATGAAATTGATGGATCTTCTTTCACATGGAGGCGACTTGCTTTGGTTCCCACTTTTTGGGATGCACTGCCCTTTTTACGACATGGATGGTCGACGCTTGACGCGTCTCCGAGACGGAGTGTCCGTGGTAGACTTTTTCCTGGTCCGGAATGATCTGGTTCCTGCTTTGTAGGAAGCCCGCACTGCCCTTTTTGCGACATGGACGGTCGACGTTTGCGTCTTCGAGGCAGAGTGTCCGTGATAGACGTTTCCCTGGCCCAGAACATTTTGGTTCCCAATCTGTGGGAAGCTTGCACTGCCCTTTTTACGACATGGATGGTCGGCGCTTGACGCGTCTCCGAGATGGAGTGTCTGTGGTAGACGTTTCTCTGGCCCGGAGTGATTTGGTAGACGTGCCCCCGGCACGGAGTGTCTGCTTGATGTTCCCCAAGGCGGAGTATCGGCTGATTGACGTGTCCCCGAGATGGAATGTCTGCTTGACGTTTCCCCATTACGGAGTGTCACTGTTGGATGTTTCCCCGGTACGGAGTGTCGCTGGTCGACGTTTCCCCGAGGCGGAGTGTCTGTTGTCGACGTGCCCCCGGAACGGAGTGTCTGCTTGACGTTTTCCCGAGGCGGAGTGTTGGCTGGTTGACGTATCCCCAAGATGGAGTGTCTGCTTGATGTTTCCCCGTTACGGAGTGTCACTGTTGGACGTTTCCCCGGTACGGAGTGTCGCTGGTCGACGTTTCCACTAGGCGGAATGTCTGTTGTCGACGTGCCCCCGGCACGGAGTGTCTTCATGACGTTTCCCCGAGGCGGAGTGTCGGCTGGTTGACGTATCCCCGAGACGGAGTGTCTGTGTTGGACGTTTCCCCGAAACGGAGTGTCGCTGGTTGACGTTTCCCCAGCATGGAGTGTCTGTGTTGGACGTCTCCCCGGCACGAAGTGTCGCTGGTCGACGTTTCCCTGGCATGGAGTGTCGCTGGTCGACGTTTCTCCGAGGCGGAGTGTCTCTGTTGGACGTTTCCCCAAGACAGAGTGTCGCTGGTTGACGTGTCCCCGGCATGGAGTGTCTGTATTGGACGTCTCCCCCGGCTCGGAGTGTCGCTGGTCGACGTTTCAGCATGGAGTGTCCGTGTTGGACGTTTCCTCAAGACGGAGTGTTGCTGGTCGACGTTTCCCCGGCATGGAGTGTCTGTGTTGGACGTTTTCCCGAGACGGAGTGTCGCTGGTTGACGTGTCCCCAGCATGGAGTGTCTGTGTTGGACGTCTCCCCGGCACGGAGTGTCGCTGGTCGACGTTTTCCCGGCATGGACTGTCGCTGGTCGACGTTTCTTCGAGGCGGAGTGTCTGTTGTTTAACGCAGAGGTCGATGTTGGAATTGGTTGGTTCGATTTGAGTTAGCATCAACATCACTACACTGGAATATGGTACCAGGAGTGAGTCATCATCTGTCTTTGAGAGGGTTTGGGGATTGGGTTTTTTTTGTCGGCATCTGCATCGCTGCACTGGAATAATGCCAGGAGCAACTCATCATTTGCCCCGGAAGGATTTGGGAATTGGTGGCTTAGGAGACAGTTTTAGATCCCTATCACCTAAGGCTTTTCAATTTTATGGGTCGTAAGGGTCCCATAAAAGCATTTTCTCCCTACGAATCGAAAGGATCTCGTAGGTGTATTTTCTCCTTAAGAGTCGTGGGGACTCCTAAGTGTGTTGCTCCTTTGTGAGTCGTAAGGATCTCTGATTTGTCCAAAAATATTAAGTTAACCGCAATCAGAAACGGCATCGCTTTGCAGCTAGCCGGTGAGTACGGGTCGATCCACAGAGATGGGTAATTATCTTAATGCGTCTTTACGAGTTGATTCTAAATGTTGTATTGGATTGATTAAATCTAAAAACTAGATCTATCACTAAACTAAATTAATCTAAATTAAAGTCTTGCTAGGGTTAGGTTTAGGGGAAGTTTGGAGATTAAAGGTTTCCTCACCGCTTTCATTGCCCTATTTTTGATCTATTAGATGTTGTGGTAATTATCAATAAAGTGGATTAGAATCTTTTGGGAAGATATTTCTTCCTCTAGATTCTTCTCCTTCCTTTATTGATAATTACCCTAACCCCCATGGAAAACACGCGCAACCGGGCCTTTATACTACGGTGTCACCATTACCTCGAGGGGTAGGGTGCCGCAGGGAGCGGTTGTGCATGTATGCATGGAGTTCTAATTCTTGTGAAGGGGCATGAAAGGAGTGAGAGATCTCATCTCTCAAACCTTTCCCTAAGGCTAACTCTAACAAGCGAGGAGATTACTCGCTCATTAGGGGATGAACAAACATACTAATTAAAAGAGAATAAAAAGCAAAGAAATAAAATTACTTACTAGTTTGATGGCTCCCTCCAAGCAATATAGAACAGATCTGAATAAACTCCCAGCAATTCTGAATTTTATTGATTGAAAAAAGGCATAGGGTTTTACAATTTTTGATTACAATTTATAAGTAAATAGGAGAATTTAGGGTTACGGGATTCACACATGTGTAATTACAGATTTGCCCACGGAAAATCTAAACCCCCACACCGACGCACCGACTCACGAAATTTGCACCGACACGGGCTCTAAGCGGCCGCGGAACCGCGGCATTGGTTGGCTTGGGCCGCGGTTCCGCGGCCCTTTGGTGGGCTTGGCTCACCATCTTTTCTGGGATGCATCAAGGTCTTTTGGGGCTTCTGATTCTTTGGTTCTTTTTCCATTTGGGTTTCTATATTGATTCCAGATCTTCAGTGAACACTTTGCAATGGATCTTTTAACCGTTTGCCTTGACAATTTGGATCTTGCGTTGCTTTATTGACTGTGAACTGTTCTTCGTTTAGGCTTGACTAAGATCCTCCTAATTGTTGGTCAAAAGTCCTTCTTTTGTGTCGTCTTTTATGTTTTTCACTGTTTTTGCTCCAAGAACCTGTAACCTGTAACATGTAGCAGACATGCGTCAAAGTACCTGTTTATTTATAAAAAGAATAAGAATGGGGAATATAATAATGCAATATTATGGTGTGAACAAATACCCCAAACTTATCTTTTGCTCGTCCTCGAGCAAACTTATTATTTTATTTTCTAAAATCCTAACCGCACTTTCGCAGGGAAACGCGATTGCATTGAGCACGTGCAACAAGCCGTTAAACCTCTAGGTGTCCCTAATAGGAGCAGTGTTGTCTCCTGAGGATTTTCAGCGGATTACACCCATAAAATCCTATCAACTTGGCCCATTGACTTTTGTTCTCCAATTAGGTTTTCTAACAAGGAATTCTATTATCTTTTGACTCGCAAATTATCCACCCACATTCTTCACACTTCTCATTATTTAACTTAAGATTATATATGTTATGTAGACCTACTTAGCTTTTGGCATCTCTTAAGTCTTCCTTCTAGGGTTTCATCTCTACTTAGGAATTTCTATCAACTCTACTAAAGATACAAGTTCTATCTTTCATTCCTTTCTCTCATCTAAACTCTAATCACATATCCCCACGTGTGTGTAAATATCACCCCTACACTTGGAAATTCAAATCAAGCAATCATACTCTCGTCCATTGTCCAAAGCATTTATTAATTCGTTAATTTTGAATTTCGCTTACACATCCTTCATGCGACTGTTAATACTTCTTGAGGTACCAACAACCGATTACAAGATGCGTTAGCACTTTAAGGCGTACTTCCTAGTTTTGCAACACCCAAGGCTTTAGCAGTGACTCCCAAACCAGTTGGTCTAAGGCACTAGGTGATAAGGCACCCTCACTAAATATTTTTCTATTTTTTACACCCTTAAGTAATCACAAAAACCAGTGTCCATTTTTTTTTATTCACCTTTTTTTTCTTTTATTTTCTTTGTACTAAGGACTTTAGACAGGAGCATTTCATGGTCTCTTCTACTATTCCAAATTTCAAGGTGCGTGATTGTGCAATTTGTAGGGTATACATTTTCAGAATCTAGACTTAAGCTAGGAACTATTTTTCAAATTTATACTTTAATAAGAACATCAATACTCTTCCCTTGTTTAGACTTAGCCCAAGAAGTGAACCCAAAATTTGCTTATTTCTAAATAAACTACAAGGCATATACTTTCTACCGTTAAACTTTAAGGAATGTTATTTTTAGGGTTTTTAATTCACTAAGTCTAAGATCTAGTTGTTCCTAACCAGTTAACCTATTTGTCAAACTCAAATCAAATATGGCCAAAATTGAATACAATAATTTTTTATAATTTTTGAAAATTTTCAATTTTTATGGGTTTTTTCAAATAAGTATGCAAATGCAAAAATATGTACAAATAAATACGAAGGAAGGAGACGTACTGAGCATACCCCCAAACTTGAACTTGACAGTGTCCTCACTGTCATGCTAAACCAAGAGGGTCAAAATACCGGCACTTCCCTGTTTATTTATTTATAAATTTTTTATTGTTAAGACAAACAAAAATATATACAGAAAGGCCCTCCCCCATACTTCATTTAAACTATTTTAGACATTACTGCCAAACCTTGCATAGACCAAACGTCAACACCAACCAGTTGAAAAATTTATCAGTAAAGAGTATTGGTTGGTGGAAGAATAAGTTGTGGCGGTCTAAAAAGAATTAGGGAAGATAGAAGTGGTGGTATGGAAGGTATGGAGATGAATAGACAGGAGGTAGTGATGAATCAAAACGAGAATGCGAATGATCAGCAATCAGTGGAATGTTGGCATTCTCGTAGCTTCTTAAAAGAAATGGGGGTGGTTCAACTTCTAAAGGAGGAGGTTGACTAACCACAATACCCCAAAAATGTTCTTGTGGGTCCTCTATTGACTTGGCATCATCCATCAATTTCATATGATATTCAATTATAAGGGAACTGATCTCCTCGATGTCCACCATAGTCCAACCGAAAACTTGCCGCCTATCTTATAAGACTTTTAAAATAGCGTTCTCTTGCGCGAAGGCTAGAGAGGCTGATATTATAATGGGAAAAGTCTCATTCTCACCTATGTAAGCATATTTAAGGTGAGGCGGTAAGGACATGAGTTCGAGTTTTGGATGCGAAAGAATCATTGCGGAATCTACCTCGAACTCAAAGGACTCCAACACAGGTTCGAAATCACTGCAAACAACCGATTCGGATGGTTCAACTAACTCATCCACAAATTCAAAAGACTCATATTCGGGCTGTGAGTCGTCATCTTCCGAAAAAGTGAAACATTCATAATCCATATCGGTTGTGTCAACGGTGGTAGGCTCAAGGAGGGACGCACTAGTGGCGTCAAAACTTTTTCATCAAACAAGAATCTTTCAAACTCGCAGTCCTCCTGCGTGATTTCGTGAATAGAGCAAACTTCTCGTGTACTAGTTTTAGGCACGGGGGGCAGACTTCCCATCTTATAAATATTGAACTCACTAAACATCTTCCCAAAGGATAGAGTCATGGAGCCATTGCGACAGTTTATTACAGCATTGGAAGTGGCCAAAAATGGTCGACCGAGGATCACCGAAATTTGGTTTCTTGGGTTAGCAACAGGTTGTGTATCCATGACAATAAAATCAACGGGGAATATGAACTCCCCAACTTTGATCAACACATCCTCTAGCTGACCCCTTGGATGGGTGATTGATCGATCAGCCATTCGGAGAGTACAACGAGTGGGTTTCAACTCTCTAACCCCTAATTGTTTGTACACGGAGTAGGGAATCAGGTTAACACTAGACCCAAGATCTAAAAGTGCTCGATTAATTTTCTTATCCCCAATTGTGATTGAAATCGTAGGACAGCCGGGGTCCTTTCGTTTTTGGGGTAAGGTTTGATGGTGGTTAATAGCATTGCTCACTGCACTAGCCACTAGCACTTTCTTGGGTACTTGAGATGCCTTTCTCTTCGAGGTGCATAAGCCCTTTAAGATTTTCGCGTATGAAGGGACTTGTTGGATTGCATCCAAGAGAGGTAAATTTATGCTAACCTTCTTAAATATCTCCACAATCTTCTCCACTTGTGCAGTTGGTTTATTAGGACTCAACCTGTTTGGGAATGGTGCATTTTGAAAATTTGTTGAGTCAAATGCCTGTGGAGTAAAATGTGGAGTAGGAACGGATCCCAGTGTAGATGTGTTCATGTTGTGAGAAATGGGTCCGTTCGAGCTAGAAGAAGTAGAGCCATGTGAAGGGTGGAGAATAGGCTCTAAAGAAAAAGGTGAAGAAGAAAGTGAAGAAAATGAAGAAGGGGAAGATGACGATGGAGAAGAAGAAGAAGAACCACCGGCGGGGATGTCATCACTAATATCCACATTATTTTGCAACACTCTTCCGGATCTCAACGTGGTCACCGCATTTACATTGTGATTGTGATATGCGTTTTGAGTGTGACCGGGATTTGGCAATGGTTGAGATGGAAGCTTTCCCTTTTCTCTCTCGCTCAACGCAGCAGTTAATTGTGCAATTTGTGCCTCAATAGATTTGATACTTTGATCGTGTGAAGCATTGTTAGTCATCAAAGATTGAACATACTTTTCAAATCTTGCTGCGGATTCTGTAGATTGCTTGAGAAATGTATCTAGACTTTTTTCTAGCGAGATAACCTTATCATCATTTGGTTGAACCAAATTGCTCGTTTGATTTGTATAAGGTTGTTGTTGGAAAGGTTGTTGGTTTTGAGTTTGTGGAGGTGCTTGTTGTTGTTGTAGAGGAGGAGGTCTTTGAAAATTGTTATTTCCTTGGACTTGTTGATTTTGGTTCCAAGTGAAATTTGGGTGACTCCTCCACCCCGGATTATATGTCGAAGAGTACGGATCGTTTCTTTGTCGTTGCTGAAATGTAGCATTGACTTGATCTTGTTCTTGAATAGGTGCATTATAAGGACACTCTTCGGTTAGATGCGATGGATTCGAACAACAAGCACAAACAGTTCGTGTGGGTAAAACAGGGGCAGGAGAAGACGATGAGATTTTGGTCTCAATGGCTTCTAGCTTTTTCATAAGTAAGGCCATCTCGGCCTTCATAGCAATCGACATATCTACTTGATGTATGCCTGCCCTAGATTGACCACTAGAAGATGATGTGGTCTTAATACTCTCCCACTGAATTGTTTGCTCACTAAGATCCTCAAGAAACTGCCAAGCTTCGTCGCTAGACTTGGAGAGAAAATGACCTTGACATATGGTTTCTAGCAACTGCTTCGTTGCCGAGTTCAATCCCTCGTATAATGTTTGGCAAAGTTGCCAACTTTCGATCCCATGATGAGGGCATTGAACGAGTAGGTCCATAAATCTCTCGAAGCACTTCCAAAAGGGTTCGGAAGGAAGTTGTGAGAATTGAATTATTTCATTGCGGATTCTAGCAGTTTTGTGATGAGGATAGAAATTTTTCAGAAAAGCTCCCACAAACTCGTCCCAATTTCTAATGGAATGTGATGCGGTGCTATATAGCCACTTCTCGGCTAGGTCACATAAGGTGAAAGGAATGACCCTTAGCCTTATAGTGTCATCACTTAATTGGGTCGTTTTCATCATAGCGCAAACGTTTTGGAATTTATTGATAAAGATATATGCATCTTCGGATTCCAAACCATGAAATTTTGGCAGCATATTGATGAAATGTAGTTTTATTTCAAAATTGTCCCCATTTGCCGGTGGGGGTGAAAGACATGTAGGTAAAGAAGTGCGGACGGGGTAGAAGAGATCCTGGAGCGCAACTCGTGCGGGCACTACAACAGGCGGAAGATTCGGGTTATTCGCACCTAACGGAGGTGGAATCATTCCCGTCGGTAAGGTATCGTTGGGGTTGAATCCCGACATACCTTCGAAAGAAGAATTTGAAGGTGGAGGTAAGGAAATGGATGGAATGTCGACGAAGGGTTCGTCGAAGGGTTCGTCGGTCGGTACCAACGAAACACGGAATAATCGGGCGTTAGTATCCCTAGTCCAAAGTGACATACACTAAAGGAGTAGTGTAGTCAGAAAAATAGAAAAACAGAATGTGGGGGTAAGATAACGTCAATGGAGGGAAGTGGTGGAAGTGAGTTGCAAGTTTTCTTAGCGACAAGTTGCAAGTTTTGAAAAGATTTTTCCCTTTTTTTATGTGAGAGTTTTGCAAAGAAGTTTTGAAAAGAGACTCGTGACCCAAATGTATCAACCACACATGCACAATCAGGCCTAGATCTAGGGTCACCTAGGTCTGCTAGACAGCTCCTAACTAGGGCTAGAAATAGGACCTCAAACCGCCTCTTCACCGACAAGTACGGCCAGGTAAGTGGGAATGAACCACAGTGGTGGGCCTAATTAAAAACCACTAGCCTAGACACCGCAAAGTCAGTTAGGATAAACGGTCGATGCCTATACTAGTCCTTTTCTTATTGAGCTCGATATCCTTAGGGCTGAGTCTAGTATTTTTTAATTAATTGTGGTCAATGCAAATGCTTTAAAGTGATTTCTGGGGTCCTGGGAAGGGTGATGAAATCCCCACCCAATCTGAGTTTGGTCAATTAGCCCCTTAAAGTCCGATTAAATTATGCAAAACAATAAAATTCACTTGCAATCAATTTTTTTAGCGCGGCGCAAAGAAACCTGCAGAAAATTTTCACAAAAGATATATGGTAAGTTGCAGAGGGGAAGAAAGAGAAACAAACCAACTAATTTTTAGGTGGTGACGTGGCCAAACAGCCGCGGTTCCGCGGTCTGGGGTGCTCCTTGGCCGCGGTTCCGTGGTCTGGTGAAGAGATCAGGCTCTGAAAAAAAAATTGTAGCTCCTGTTCACTAATTCTCCTCTGTTCTGATGTTCACTTTTCTGATTTGCCCTCTGTAAAATTCCAAATCCTAGAATCCTCGCTATTCCTGCAAGATTCAAAAAATACACCCTTCAAACAGATCAAAATTGATAATTTTTTATATTTTTTTTATTTTCAGATTTTTATAATTTTTTAAAATTTATATCAACCCGAAATCACACAGAAAGAAATTTTACGCCATCCCCGGCAACGGCGCCATTTGATTTGTCCAAAAATATTAAGTTAACCGCAATCAGAAACGGCGTCGCTTTGCAGCTAGCCGGTGAGTACGGGTCGATCCACAGAGATGGGTAATTATCTTAATGCATCTTTACGAGTTGATTCTAAATGTTGTTTTGGATTGATTAAATCTAAAAACTAGATCTATCACTAAACTAAATTAATCTAAATTAAAGTCTTGCTAGGGTTAGGTTTAGGGGAAGTTTGGAGATTAAAGGTTTCCTCACCGCTTTCATTGCCCTATTTTTGATCTATTAGATGTTGTGGTAATTATCAATAAAGTGGATTAGAATATTTTGGGAAGATATTTCTTCCTCTAGATTCTTCTCCTTCCTTTATCGATAATTACCCTAACCCCCATGGAAAACACGCGCAACCGGGCCTTTATACTACGGTGTCACCGTTACCTCGAGGGGTAGGGTGCCGTAGGGAGCGGTTGTGCGTGTATACATGGAGTTGTAATTCTTGTGAAGGGGCATGAAAGGGGTGAGAGATCTCAACTCTCAAACCTTTCCCTAAGGCTAACCCTAACAAGCGAGGAGATTACTCGCTCATTAGGGGATGAACAAACATACTAATTAAAAGAGAATAAAAAGCAAAGAAATAAAATTACTTACTAGTTTGATGGCTCCCTCCAAGCAATATAGAACAGATCTGAATAAACTCCCAGCAATTCTGAATTTTATTGATTGAAAAGAGGTATAGGGTTTTACAATTTTTGATTACAATTTATAAGTAAACAAGAGAATTTAGGGTTACGGGATTCACACATGTGCAATTACAGATTTGCCCACGGAAAATCTAAACCCCCGCACCGACGCACCGACTCACGAAATTTGCACCGACACGGGCTCTAAGCAGCCGCGGAACCGCGGCATTGGTTGGCTTGGGCCGCAGTTCCGCGGCCCTTTGGTGCGCTTGGCTCACCATCTTTTCTGGGATGCATCAAGGTCTTTTGGGGCTTCTGATTCTTTGGTTCTTTTTCCATTTGGGCTTCTACATTGATTCCAGATCTTCAGTGAACACTTTGCAATGGATCTTTTAACCGTTTGCCTTGACAATTTGGATCTTGCGTTGCTTTATTGACTGTGAACTGTTCTTCGTTTAGGCTTGACTAAGATCCTCCTAATTGTTGGTCAAAAGTCCTTCTTTTGTGTCGTCTTTTGTGTTTTTCACTGTTTTTTCTCCAAGAACCTGTAACCTGTAACATGTAGCAGACATGCGTCAAAAGTACCTGTTTATTTATAAAAAGAAAAAGAATGGGGAATATAATAATGCAATATTATGGTGTCAACAATCTCACGCGGGAAATTTCTCCTCACAAAGTCGAGAGGACTTTGCGAGTGCATTTCATCTCTTTTTCACGAGTTTGCGCTCTTTCGGGTTTTCACAGACTCCCCGGCAGTCCTGCTGTTTTTACTCACGGAGCCCTTTCGGGTTTTCATCCGTGCCCATTTTGCTTGTGGACATACCATTTTTTATTTTATTTATTTTATATATTTTTTAAATATTTTTTTATATTTTTGGTGGGACTTTGAATGTGGTCTCACCAGTGGGACTTGGGAGAGATTGGGATTGTTTTACGCCCGTGGATTGTATACGGTTTTGCAGGATGTATAATCCAGACCGTAGGGCCGGAAAAATTTTGGGACTTTGTTGGCATCTGCATCGCTGCACTGGAATATGGTACCAGGAGCGACTCATTATTCACCTTTGGGGTATGGGAGTTGGAATTTGGTTGGCGTCTGCATCGCTGCACTGGAATATGGTACCAGGAGCGACTCATCATTCGCCATTGGGGTATGGGATTTGAAATTTGGTTGGCGTCTGCATCGCTGCACTGGAATATGGTACCAGGAGCGACTCATCATTCTCCACTTGGAGATTGTGGAGCGATGGCTTAGGAGACAGGTTTAGATCCCTATCATCTAAGGCTTTTCAATTTTATAGGCCGTAAGGGTCCCATAAAAGCATTTTCTCCCTACTAGTCGTAAGGATCCCGTAGGTGCATTTTCTCCTTAGGAGTCGTGAGGACCCCCAAGTGTGTTTTTCCTTTATGAGTCGTAAGGATCCCACGAAGGTTTGTTCTCCTCATTTATCGTGATGACACATAAGTGGGTCTTCCCAATGGAGCATAATTCTAAGGGCGGAGACCAGCCGCGTAACTGGTGATTGCGGTGGGGCATGGGTATGGTGAGAATTATTTGAGCCCGTGGATTGTATACGATAATCAATTTAGGGACTAACCGTAGGACCGGAGAATTTTAGGAAATTGAATTTTGGTTGGCGTCTGCATCGCTGCACTGGAATATGGTACCAGGAGCGATTCATCATTCGCCCTTTTTTTAATCACCGCGATTGCTCTATCATTTCAGCTTTTCTTATCGCGAAGGTCACGATTGCCCTATCATTTCGGCTATTTATTCGCGGTTGCCCTATCATTTCGGCTGTTTATTTTCATCTTTATTTTTACTTGCTGATATTTATTGCGAGTTGCCCTATCATTTCGGCTTTTTATTATTTTTGTTTTATTTACACATTTTTATATTCCCAGTTTAACGACTTAGAGGTCGATTGTTCCCAGTTTAACGACGTGGTGGTCAGGGGTTTGCTTATCCCAGCTCCTCGAACTTTGATCTTGGCGGGGCTGTGTTGATGATCGTAGCTCTGTGGCTTGTCGGTACATCTGACGACTGTGAGGCTTTCCCGAGTTTGTATTGGTTCTCCACCCAATCTTTAAAAACATAGCAGTCTTCAATGGTATGATTCACCATTCTATGATATGGGCAATATATGAGATTGCCGGTCATGTTCATCTCATGTGGCCTCTTTGGGATAGGCAGTTGAAGACCGTTGTTCAAGGTGTCCACGAATATTTCGCGGACTTTATCCCTCCTGAAGGAGTATACTTTCTTCTTTCCCTCCATTAGAGTAGGTGCCCTTACTGATGCTGGACCCTGAGGATGATCGGTCTTTGGTTCGCCTACTGTCCGCTTACCACGTCCAGTGTACGTATCGGAGGGACTGGAAGCTGATCGCGTCCGTTTTTCACAAACGTGTTCCGCTTTCGGGCTTAAGGGAGCATCGGTCGGCTGCTTCCGGATATCAATCCCCAGCTCACGAACCAAAATTTGATTTTGCTGTAATTGCAATCGGGTGATTTGGGTCGTGAGATCCGCCACGACATTTGCCAGCTCGTCGACTTTAGAATGGACCTTGGCCATCTTCTCATCCTTGTCCTGAAGTTGCCTTTGAATCCATTGGAATAATGCTTGTTCTATAGTTCCGGGTATGACAACGGGGTCATCCTTACCGCCTGAACTTGATTCAGCATGAACCACGGGTTCCTTTGGCTTAATGGCCTAAGCGAGCTCTTCATCATTTGGATCGGGCCGATGTTGGATGGCAACAACCGCGTCATTGTCATGGTTATAAGGCGTAGGAGGACTTGTTCTTCTGAGCTCCATCATATAGATCGTATGGGTTGTGTACCCGTGTATTGCTTCTTCATTGACAATGTTGCTCGCTTGGCTCTTAGCTTGTTGCCTTGGTCCGCTCTTTTTAGAGAAAGGCAGATGTCTGAGAGAATCAGGTCCCTGAAGGACTTCGGTCTCCGTTTGTATGAAATTGGCGGTCGCAGCTTGATCGTTTATTAACACGCCAGGGGACAATGATATTTCTCCCGCCTTGTATTGTTTCTCGACCCAATCCTTGAAGATGCAACGGTCTTCAATAGTGTGTCCCAGCACTCGGTGGTATGGGCAAAAGTTGGGATGATCTGTCATGTTCGTTTCACTTAGCCTTTTTGGTTCTGGTAGCCATAGGCCATTCTTCAGAGCATTTTTAAAAATTTTGTGGACCTTGTCCCTTCGGAATGAGTACACCTTATTTCTTCTTTCCTCCAAAGTTGGCTCTCGAGATTTGTTAGATTTTGCTCCGCCTGCTCTCTGCTTATTTAGAGAATCGGTGCTGTTAGAACTTCCGCCTTTTCGGTTGTCGTCCCTCCAAGGTTTCGGACTATTTGTGAACTGAAGATCCTGAGTGGACTCGGGCTTTGAGCGTCCCAACGTTTGGACCTTTTTGGTCAGCTCTTGGAATGTTTTAAGGCCTGTGGTGCACAGGAAAGATTTCATCCAATCCTTCAGATTTTCTATAAGAAGACTGACGGATTGGTCTTGCTCCAACGGCGGTTCACATTTGACATAGAGATTGCGCCATCGAACTATAAAATCCATGTTGCTTTCGTTGTTCTTTGGCTCTGTCCTTACAAGGTCGGCAATGGTGATTTTATCGCTGACACTCTTGAACCTTTGCTTGAACATGGATTCTATTTGAGCGAACGTCGTGATCGAGTCATCCGGTATGCTTGCATACCAATCGAAAGCAACATCCGTCAAGCTATTGACAAACTGGCGGAGAAGGAGCGCATCATTGCCCCAGTATTCGCACATGATGCTTTAAATTGGGCAATGTGTCGATTTGCATTTCCCGTCCCATCGAACCTTTCAAATTTGGGGATGACATAGCCAGTGGGAAACTCCACAAGATCGTACCGAGCAGGATATGGTCTCCCGCTACTGCTGACATCTTTTTCCTCTCCGGCTTCGGCTACTAATGTTTTGACTTTGTTGTCAACCAAATCCATGATTTGATCTTGAGTTAGCGGGTTGCTGTCATCGGCCAACAAGACATTTCCCGAGATAGGATGCGACTGGCCTTCATATGGCCCGCCCACCTTTGGATTTGAGGGAATAGGCGTCGGCTGTCTCGGGACACCGTTTCCCGGTCCATGAGTAGAACCATGCGCTTGATTGGGCGGCTGAGAAGCAAGTTGGGCCGTGAGCTGTAAGACGGCGTTTGTCAAGTCGTCATTTTTTTAGTAGAGCTTGGCCATCTCCTTGTCTTTGTTTCCGAGCTACTTTCGGAGCTCCTGGAGAAGTTGCTGCTCTGCGGTCTTAGGATGGAAAGTTGGCTCATCTTCGCTTTCCGAGCCTGACTCCTCATGAACTGAGAGATCTCTCTGCTTATCATCTTCACTTGGAGCATTTTCATTACCTTCAGGAGGATACTGGTCTTGGGAAGCGACAGCCACATTCAAACCAGATTGGATTTGAGATGTGGCGGCCCCATCCTTGCTGCGAAGGTTGTCACTGGGACACGCGCCTACCATGTAGACTGTGTGGATAACACATTCAGCCATCCTTTCATCACTGCCAGCTGGTTTCGCGGAGCGGTCCGGGCTTTGGAAATTCATAAATTTTAACATGGCCAGAGCCCTAGCCCTTTTGTTGGCTCTGTATCTGAGCCGCTTCTGTCTCAGCTTCTCTGCCTTGAGCGCCTGGTAGGCTTCTGCTCTTCGGACAGCCGCCATAGGCCGAGTGATGGGGAGCTTAGAGAAAATACCCAACCGAGCAGTTGTCAGAGGCGCCGCCGGAGCTTGCTCGAGACGCCTTGTTACTTTGTTGGTGTTGATGGCCTTGCCTCCAGCTGGGGCCAAGGAGAGTCGTTCAAACACCGACTTGCGTTTGAGTTGGGGCGCCTTCGAGACCACCATATTTGGCCTCTTGCCTTTCGAGACCGGTTTATCTGTCACCGGGGCTTGAGGAGCTGGGATGGAGTTAGCTGACACGAACAGAATAGAGCCGAATGGTAGCGGCGGCTCTTCCCATTGTCGCCCGAGACTGGCCGGAAGGACCGTCCTGGCGTCCATCTTCATCATGTAGGAGATGGGAGCTCTGTCGAGAGCTGAGCTTGTCCTTGGAGACATTGTTGAGAAGTAATTGCTTGAAAACCTGCATGAAAGAGCATTATTTTAGTATAAATATAGATATGTATATTGATTGAGTTCGCATGAACGTTTAACCCGAAATATGGGAGGAGAGATCGTCCCACCGGCGTGCCAGAATCTGTAGGGTGTTTTTCGTCACCTCATTGAGATGGGAATACGCGCGCGCTTGTCAGGCGTACTATAGATTCCCCCTGCCTAGGGTAGGCAGGGGTTTATTGATTGTGGGGATCCGAATCTCCGGCAACCGCGGACTAAGCTGCCGTTAATTACCCCTCGCCTTTAGAGCGAGAGAACCTCCGATTAACGGGTTAAACTGGTCATGCGAACTCAATGTGCAGTTTTGTGTTTTGAAGGGGTTTTGGATATATCGGGAGCCACGCAAAGTTTTTGCGGGGGTCCCGCTACCCGGATAGCGGGCTGGGGGTCAAGGGGGCTAGCAGCCCCCTTGCGGGACAGCGCCCCGGCCTAAATTTTTTTGAGAGGGACAGTGTTGTAAAGTATGTGTGTGTGCGCGTGTGTATATGTGTGTGTGTGTGTATAAAGGGAAAGGGCATCCAAAGGATGCGTGGGAAAAAGCGCCAGCGCCTCACGTGCCAGGCACGTGGGCGCTCGGACGCTAGCGCTCTAAGCGCAAGAGCGCTAGCGCCCCACGTATCAGCACGTGGGCGTTCGAGCGGCAAAAAGGGACTTGGTCGCTACAATGGGAGTTGTACTCCCAGAAAGGAGCACTTATTATTTTTTTTTTTTTGTGTGTGTGTGTGTGTGTGAGGAGTTAAAACTCCTAGGATGTTTTGAAGCTGATGAAGGGCTTCTCCCCTTGAGCCCTAGTTCTTCCCCAAAGTGGGGTTTCTGGAGATGGGTCTCCTTCTTCCTCCTTTGTTGGCAGGATCCTGAAGATCAAGAGATGTGAGATTTTAAAAATCTCTTCTTTTTGAGATCTGATGGGAGATCTATGCTCCCATTTATGGGTTTTGTGGTGAAAAACTATTTAGTTTTGGAAAAGGAAGAGTAAAACTCTTGATTCAATTCAAAGAAAGAAGAAGCTTTTAAAACCTTGAGGAAGGAGAAGATCACAGATCTTGATTCTTTTGGAGAGAGAAAAAGTTGTTGAGATATTTTCATTATCTTGGCCTTTATAGGCTATACACTTTACATATAGCCCCTTGGGCTTCACAAAATGACATTTTGCCTATCCCATGGCTCATGTGTCATTTTTTTTTGTACATAAGCCATGGGCTTTACAAAAATTTGGCTTTATGCCCATTCATGCATAAAAAAATTACATAAAAATTATTTATTACATGATTTCATCTTTGCATGGAGGGGAGGGCCGGCCGCTTCATCTTCGGACTCGACCTGGGCATGGGCCCACTTGGCTTGGGGTTGACTCTGATTTTGACTTGGTCAACCGAGGTGCAATTTTCGACTTCAACAGGCATATCCAATAGAAGTGGATATCCGTAGTGATACGGAGTGTTCTAGAGAAAAGCAAAGTGGATGTAGGAGTGGCAGGGCTATACATGATCTTTGTTGTGAATGATGGTGATCGCAATTTCCTTTGCCATTATTCTAATCCCTTTATTTGTCTTTACTTATTACTTTCTGTACACCATCTTTAAGCTAATTGGTTTTCTTCTTTCCCTACCGTTCGACACCTGCCTATGGTTTGGAGGAAGACTATCCAATAAGCTCAATAGGTGTACCCTCTTCTAATTCTAGAAGCCCTCACAACCTGAGAGAAGGTAAAGGGAAAAGACAACCGAATAATCCTATTCAATCTCTCCAGAACCAGAATCCATCCTCGAAAAAGTTCATTTGAGTTCGTATGTAACTATACAATGGATTTATCCAATGGAAGTGGATATTTGTAGTGATACGAGGTGTTCTGGAGAAAAGCAAAGGTGATATAGAAGTGGCAAAGATGTATGTGACACCATGACATTCCAAAAGCCAAAGTGTTTTAAGAAGGTTCGGTTAACTTGGTTCATGAGTTTTAGTCAAGTGTAGGTCCATGGTCGCTGCCGAAGAGAGAGAGAAAAGAAACACTCAGCGTGCACTCTAACCAAGATCAGAATGGTTAATCATTTTATCTAATCTGGATGGCTCCCACTGTTTCCTCGAATTCTCCTCCAAATCCAAAAGGAGAATTAGTCAGAATCAACCGAGGAGTAATCCTACTCATCAGTGGGAATCGGGATCCAACTATCATCGCATGATAACTTGATGGAAGCCACTCAAGTCACCACACTCCAGAAGGTATGCGCAAGCCTGACAAGTTTCCTGTATGTTTGAAACTCTCGATATGATTTTTACCCCAAGCGGCTTATGACCTTGACTAGGTCAATATATCATAAGTTACAAGTCAAGTTCAACCCGTCATTATCCTGGATTAATTAGACCCACCCGTACGAGCCCTTGACTAGGTCAACATGACCGTACGACTGTCCTAACCAGTCGTATATCCATACAACAGAAAAGTACTACAGAGCTATCGAACACTACGCCTTGAATAGGTCAACATACGTAGCACGAATACTAAGCAATACTCGTCTGAAATGATGGAGGGCTACGGCTGGATTTTGGCGAAAAAACTTTAACGTAATGAACTTGATATCGTTGAAGAAACCGAGTGGTTTTACAAATATATAGCGGCGAAAAGTTTTGCTAAAGAGGTCACTCCCGGTGAAGGGATCTCGGCTCTTTCCCCGTCGAATGGGGTGCAGGATATCCCAAACTGAATACCACGATGCAAAGCAAAAGTAATCGACTATAGTGAAGTTATTATATTGACGCAAACTTTTACTCAAGTGGTCACTCCCGATGAAGGGATCTCGGCCCTTGCCTCGTCAAAGAAGGTGCAGGATATTCCAAACTGAATACCACTGTGCAAAGCAAAAGAGAACGTCTGTAATGTCAGTTTTAAAAACTTGGTTCCAACAACATCATATATAGGTTTGTTTTATCCTTGCATTGATAAGAATCAATGCAGTCCCATCAATTAATTACACCAGAAAAGAACAAAAATATATGATGTACGTATATGCCATCCGCATTCATTACTGGGTCCCGTCATCTCCCGTTAGGTTACTTAACTAACGAGAGAGCGGGGACTGGACTAGTGCGGGTGCAAAACATATACAATATCTACTAGTATATATATAAATATATATAACAATCGTCCCAGGCATGATATAAAGTAGCATCACAGAAACATCACAGAAGTAACACAGAATGGTGGATAATCTTGGAGTCCCGGGTTTCACCTGAGCCGCAAATGAGACCCGACGTTCTCTGTCGTGTGGATGGCCTGTGCAATGAAAACCTAGACCCCTACGAGTGTGGCAAGTTACTCGCCAAAACCAGAAGCGAGGCAACCCCCTTCAATAACGTGAATGGGCCACCCAGCACTTCACGGAATCCGGTAACTTGGGCACCCCTCCGTGGGTCAACCTATACCCCCTACAAGTGCGGCGAATAACCCGCCAATTCTAGAGTAAGGTCCCCTCCGTCTCAACGCCATGAGATGCGGACCTATTGCCTTCTAGAACCCGGCTATTCGTGCACTCCACCATGGGGTAATCCTAGTACAGAAAAGAAAATAATATACAAGGGCGACATCGACGTCAATCCGGTCGTGCCCCAAAAGAATAATATACAAACAGGCAGTGACGGCAGTCCACATGTCGGACGCTCGCCCCGCAATATCAAATGTACAAATGAATCTAAACCGTACTACCACTGCAACACTGGCTATCCACCACGACAATCCAACCAACATCACAGCACAACATAGAACATCAACGTGAATGTCACGTTCGCAAACTCGTCTAAAAGAACATATAGCAGTTAGACGGGTTTACCGATCGAGTGACATTCACGGTCCCAGATAGTAATGTAGGCACTAATAATCACACACACTTAAAATTTCGATCGATTAAACTTTCCTAAATTGGCCCCAAATGCAAATCCAGCACTCAAACAGAAATCTGGGCCAAAACCTGTCAAAAATCATAATTCCATATATACGAGCTACAGAAAAAATTTGGTGCTCCGTTGCTACTAACTGACCGCGAAACCGCCACCAATAGGAGTCAAATGCGGCGGTTCCGCGGCACTTTAGAAGAATCATGAGCTCAAATTTTTTGTGTACTCCTAAAAAAGCCTGCACAGATTTTTAAGCCTCTGGAAAATATTTATAGACCACATTTGAAAATCGGCAGAAACTTGAAAAATGAAATCGTGATTTCGGAAACTTTGGTCGATCGATCTTTTAAGCACGTCTAAACAAGCTAGTAAGGGGTTTAAAGGTGACTCTGATACCATGAAGGGTTACGGCAGCGCCCCGGCCATCGAAACGCGGCCAAAACGCGGAACAAAAATTTCTAAACTGGTGCTACCGTTACCCGAATTCCGGATCGACCTTAAACCCTAAACTAGCAAACTAATATAGAGGTTAAAATGATTATACCGAGTTGATCCGTGTCCTTCGGTCTTCATTCCAAGCTCCTAGCGGTTCCTTGATGTGGTTTGGTTGCCGGTCTTCCTCCATCTCCGATGATCCACCCGAGAGATGTAACTCCGGCTATAGCTCCACAACATGATGCAAATGGAGCAAAAAGGATCTCTAGAATGTTACCGTAGAGAACCTAGGATGTAGTGTGTAGGATCTTAGTGTTATCTATCTCAAATCTTGAAGGTGTAAGCACTAGCTGTACGTAACGGCTATCCAGATATTGAGCGAAAGAGAGGTCGACGATCAAACTCATGCAGAACCCCTACTGAGCCTGACAGTGACAATATCCGTACAGTCCGGTCTGTTCATCTAAGAGTGTCGCATATCGAGTTTAGGGGGTGGTTAAAGTCAGACCCCTAACAACGCGACATTTAGTGTCGGCATGAAACCCATCACCATCTGAGAAACTATCGATTCTGGATCGGTAATTCTCATCCACCGTGGCCATGGATTTCGGATGATGACCATCCGTACACAATTCGACATCGACCCCCAATACCGGGAGAGACGAATCCCCGACGATCCGATTACTGCCTCCATGTTGCTCGGAACTGCACCAAACTAAATCCTGTTTGCACGACTCTCTGAGCCGTGGTAGGGTAACAATCAAAGTACAGTAGGAACTCACATGAGACAAATGACGAGGTCGACAGACTAACCTGTACACATGTCACCTGAGAACTGCTATCTGACAATAGGTATAATACCAACTAGCAGGTTCCCGACGAGTCCGTCCAGTGTACTCATAACCCAATGAGCACCTGTATACTGTTTTAGGTGAACAAACTATCACCAATGGCTTGTGAGACCTTGCCACCGCCCCTCGTCGAGGTCTCGATCAGTATACACTAGTCTACACTGGAGTATCGATGCCCGGTCTCGATACTCCTACGATTAGGGACATTTAAGGATGTGCTTATAGACCCCAGCTCCCACATATATGATCGCCATCATAATGCTGGCAGTCAAGCAAAAATCGTATGGGCTTTATCAACATGTACATGATGATAAAAACAAACCAGATAGTATACTATCATTTCAAGTAAGACTGTTCTATTGGTATAGGCCCTCACTCAATCATCATAATCACAAGTCCGCGACTATGATAATTGTCTTGAGGGCACTATAGCCAACATGTCGATTGTCGGAAAAAACGGCGGAAGATGTATTTTGGCCCCACCGATCAGAAAGCACGTAGGCTTATTCTCGTACTAATAATACATGCACTTGAAAATTACTACTAATTTCCAAAAAAGCATCTCCATTGCTGCTAACACAACACCAGTTAGCCAACCCTTCAACAACGCTTTAATGACCAAAAAGTCCTCCTCAATAGTCTTAATGGCATATCATCCCATACACACATACCGTAACATCTACAAAATATCAGGGGTAATTCCGTCCATAGACTACCCTATCTCACAGCTGTTGTAAATAGCAGCACCGAGACGCGGGTATTTGATCCTTTTTTCTTCTTTTCTAAATAAAAATCGAAGCGATAAAAAATTATAATTTCTTTTTACCAAATCAGGGTTCCTCGTTCCTCTTCGTGATAGGACCCAAATTCCCTCTATAAATCTTGCCCCGAATAGGGTTTCGACCTCTCGATCTCTTGAATCGCGGCCATGGGCGATACGGATCGAGCGGGGGAGGATCGGAGATTCAAGATCAACCTCGACGGCGACGGAACGGCGAGGCTCACGGAGAGGGTGAAGGCGAAGTTGATGGAGGTCATGGGCGATGGCACCGACGACGCTCTCGTGGTACGATTCTCTCGATAAAGTTTCGATTTTTGATCGATTTTGACGCGTTAGGGTTTGCTGTTTGCGTGATTTTAGTGATTTAGGAACCTGATACTGGTATTAGTTTTTGTAGGGCTGTTGTTTCCAATCGGTGGAGATGTTTTGTTATTGACTGAGATTGAAGACGTGGATTGATATCTGGTAGTTTTGTTTGATAGAGGGCACCTAGAGTCCATGAACCAAAGAATTAATAAAGATCAAATGACATTTTCGTTAGACTAAATATTATAATATTTAGATGGTGGAGTCATTAGTAGCTTTTTAATAGCTTTTGAATGATATTAATTAGGTGGCTAATTATCCACATTTTCCCTCCGACATATATGCTACCATTTTCCTTAATGCGTGTGTTGTGTGAGATTTAAACTTGGATTGTTACGGTATGCCAATTTATCGATATGGCACTACACGATGGCTGAAAAAGCATAGTGAAGATTGAGGGATATATTTTAATTTTATTTAAAATGCAAGGCCTAATACGAAATCATGATGCATATATTAGTGAAAGTTAGGTCCAGAGACGGCTAATGTCTGCATGAAGTTAAAACATGATCCTCTTGTTATGCGAACATTCAGTAGACCCAGAACTTATTCATCTATTAGAACTCTGGTCTTTACTCTTTTGTGCACTTCAACTCAGAATATTCTTGCATAATTTGGCTTTAATCCAACATTGAATAAGTATTTAAAAAATAATTTTCTTTTTGCCACATGCATCTTATGCCTAAGTTGTATTCATTTGACTATGGAAAAATCTATGAGATTTCTTGTTGGAAGCAAATTTGTATTTTTTGGGTGCGTAGCTGTTATATTGCATGCTTGTTATGTTCAAGGGAAACCGCTAGGGTTTCGGGGAAGTTATGAAGCAGACGATAATGTATCACATATGGACAATGGAGGTACTTTTTTAGGTCAGTAAATCTATATAGTGTGAACAATATATTGTAGGAAATACCGAAAACGGAGATGTTGCAGTGTTGTATACCTGTATATAGTTGACATGTCGCTGTGAGTGCATCACGGTTATCTAGTGGGGTTATGGCCTATTGGTATAGCAATGAATTACTGCTGAGCCTTTGAGTCCTTTACGTTTCTCATAATTCTTCATATAGGTATATTTTCATCTTTTTACCTTTAACAATTGCAGAAGTATATTCTTGTTTTATTGAGGAATGGAAGGAGCAAAGGTGAGGCAACGAGGGAACTGAATGTGTTTTTGGGGGATGATAGTGTGACCTTTGTGACATGGTAATCTTATTTTCTTAAAACAAACGCTTCACTTACTGAAATTCAGGCATAGAGCATGATATAAAAAAAATTCCCCTAAAAGGTGTTTTAAGTTGTCATATTGTTTATTTTTTTGCAGGCTGTGGGATCATTTATCTTCAAACATGCACCTTTATGAACGATCCAATGACCAGTATGGAAAGCAGAGCTCACTGCAGGAGCATGTGCAAGGGAATGTCAAGACTGACCCAGAAAATGAGAAGGAAAGATTATCTAAAACTTCTAGAAGTAGGCGCAGTACGGAGCGGAAGGGACTGATTCAAGAAGACAGTAACCCGTTTCCTATTCGAAGCACTGTTGCCAAGATTGTGCATTCAGAAGAGAGAAACAGTAGCAGAACCAACATCAATCGGTCCCTTTCTCCAAAACCACACGTCAACAAGAAGCGAATCCGAGAAGATGATCGGCAACCAGTGAAGGTCTGTTAGTAAAACACCACTTACATATCAGTTATATTGCATTTTATAGTCAAATAGGGGCCATGGAGTAATTGGTTGATATTACTTAGGCTTGAGGTTTTTTTGAATACAGTGAAGTCACTCTTTACTACTATGATAATGGCATATTTTCTTCCTTTAGTATGTTGCGGAAACTACTGCCCCATTTTTATTTCTTTGTTGCACAATTTTTTACGTACCAATTTAAAGCTTTTTTTTATTGAAAAATTGAGTGCTTAAATAATCTATAAATTTTAAGAGTGAGAAAATGATTAGTGAGAGAAGACTATGCACTTGTAAAATAACTGAATTCTGACTTTTGTACTTGCTTACATGGTTTGCCATGTAGGAAGACCATGCACATAACGACACTGCTAAGGAGCAGGAAAATGTACAATTTTGTAGATTCTGATCTGCATCATACATTCTAGTTCTATATTTATGATAAGGCTGATCAGGATTATCCCATGAATCGCCATTTATGTTTTGTCAGGATCGTTTTCCATTATATTCTTTGATCTTTAGATGGAAAACAATTAAAAGCAAACAGTATCTATTGCAAAGTGAGCGTTGTCAATTGTGAAGTCAGGAAGGTTCACGAAGTCATCATAAGTTGATCCAGAAGCTTGCTTTGGTTTCTATAGCAAGTTGCTTGTCATGGGACAATTAACCCTGACGCTTGTTGCCCTTAATTCACATAGCAAAGCTCATGATTAGGGATGCAAGATATTGGAGTCTGGAATCAAATGCATTAAATCAAGTCAGCAAGTGTTCATCACCATGGATAGAGAATTAATAAACCTCATGAATGTTGATGTTTGGTGTTTTGAACACAAACTTTCTGTATTTTCTCTTCAAACCTTGAATTCTAAACAACTAGTGGAGCGGTATTAAATCGCTACAGTACCATGCTCCCATCATGGTTTTTCCGTTAACCTGCAAACTTTTCTCTGTTAAACTTCTGAAAGACTTGGGACTTTTGGACTCTCATGTGACACTTGTGAGAATTAAACAAGTGAATTTCCGCAGAGCAAAGCCTTACCCGAGGAGCTAGTCTTTGGTTATGAAGCCTGGTATTTTGCTTGTAGTATGGGTTCATATATATAAGGAATTAAAACAGAGAAAACTAAAAAAGGACCAGTTACGTCGTTCATTTAAGAAACGGGATTATCAAGTTCGTTATATTCATAGATGTTTTAACCTGATATGGATGGCATGTCTTGTAAAATGCAAATCATAACTTCCAAATTAGGATTATAAGCTTGATCCTTTGGTTCCCAAAATTACGGATGTCCTGAAAGTAGCTGAAAGTAGTGAGCGTAGGTTTTTAGTATCCTTTTCCTGCCTCAAGTCATAATATTTGAGGCACAATATGCATATGGTCTGATCAAGTTACAGATGCGGTCAGTTGAGGATAAGACGAAGGAGAATCATTTGAGATGCCTTGGACATGTACAATGGAGATCAATGTGTCTACCAGCTAGGTATGTAGACAGGAGTGGGGTTACCAAACAAAACTTGACCTTGGTAGTGCACTTTATTCTCATTCATGTCACCTGTTAAAGACTTAAAATAGAGCATGACCTTTGCCAATTATATATGGGAAGTTGTAGAAGATTGTGGTAACATCTATTATCGTGGTCAGTTTTCCCCCCTGTCTGACAATATAATTATTTAACAGCGTTTTATTCATTTTTATTTGAATCTCCAAGACTATTTCCATGCATCTTCTCAACATGTTATACATAATCTATGAGCACCATGACGATCTGTAATTGTTTATTTTTACTTCTTCATTGGTTTTGGCTGCAAGCATTTTGAAGAAGCAAGTTCTTTTTGTATTTTATGTCTCATGTGGTTTACCTTATTACCTGCTCAACAAACATCTGTTTGGTTTCAATATCAGTTTTTTGCTCTGTATATGTACCTCTAAGCTTGCATGCATTGTTTAAAATATCTCCTAACACATCTCTAATTCACTGCCAGAGAGATGCAGCTTCCCATTCAGCCATTGGTGCAACTTGCCGGCTTCTTCAGTTTGCTGTTCGTGATGCTGTGAGGACTGTTCAACAGTCTAACTCTAGACCTGAGCCAGCTTTAAAGCGGCTACGCTCTGTGGTTTCAACATCCACAGCAGACTCTTTATTGGAAGAGAGACCACAGAGACTAAGATCGATTGCAAGAGTACCCGGTACTCTTTCTGCAGCACTCAAAGCTGCAGCAGAAGCTGCTGAAGATGTGACAAAGGATAGATATTCGGGAAGCGTTTTTGATAGATTGAGTCAGGGTGATCATATTTCTGAGCCTATCAAACAGTCACCAGTGGAGCATATGCTAGAGGATAGAGAATATGAGGATCGGTACCAAAGAAGTGAGTGTGATGGGGATTTAACCGGGGACATGACCATGGTAGAGAGAGATGCGGCTATGCCTAATGATTCCGCTTCAAACAATGATGGATATGATAATGTTGGTGTTGTTAGACATCGGGGATTGAGTGCTTGTCAAAGTGCTGCTTCTGTGAACAAAGACAAAGAATCTCTGACTTTGCAGTACAGTGTTGCTCAGGATGCTAATGAAGTGATAAGGGATACAAGGTTGATTGATCATGGTCTAAATTCTAGTTCAACTGCAAAATCATCCAGCAAATTTGTCAATATCTCGGTTAATGTAAATACATGGAAACCTTCCCACTACGAAGTGCCTAGAGATGTTAGTGAGACACAGAATCGAGTGGCTGTGGATAAGAATGTGGTGACTCCAGAGAAGACGAATGCTCGGCTCCCTAAGGACAATAATATTGCCATGACGGAAAATGTAAGTTTGGCCCTTTTACTTTGAAAAGACACAGTATACATTAGAAACTACCTGCTCTATAATATTAGCATAAATATAGTATGTCAAACGCCTTCTCTCGGAGTTTGATCATATCTGATCATATCTTCATGCTGATAGTAGTGCCGAACGTGGAGGATATAATGTTTACAGCTGTTCACTGATCACCCCGTGGCAAGGCAGTGACAGTTACCGTAAATATTACGGAGTATTCCATCTAGATGGGTAAAATAATATTTGCTCATTATTTGAATACAACCTATAAGCAGCATGTTGGATTGCTATAATTTAGTTAATAAGTTGTAAAAATTGTCCGCAACATCTGATTAGCAGGAAATTCATTTAGAAGGTTATTTGTCTTTGTGCATGTCTTATCCCTTGTAATTTCTGTTTCGTGCATGTAATTATTTGTCATGGCATTGTGGAGAATCTTCAAATTAGACGCCATTAGAAGTAATTAATTTTTAATACCTATCCGTGGTTTTCATCTTATAAAGAATTTATTCTGCAAAATTTGCAGTTTCATTCATGGACAGTATTTTGGTGGACCTTATCAGCATTATTTTTTGTCCTATCCTTTTGCCAAATCTGACTGATAATTTATGCATGCATTTATGTACAGGAAATTGTTCGTGCTGATGTTCAAAAGGAGCCCCTGAAGACTGTGACATCAACACCTGGTACATAATTGATTAAAACCTATGAAATTTAGATTTATATAGAAGTCACATTTTTTATTTAAATAAAAACATAATTGTACTAATTATAAGCTTCTCTTTCGTTTGCAGCTTCTTATACTTCTAACCGTCCTTCTGATGATGTTGATTCTCGAACTGTTTTTGTTAGCAATGTAAGTATTTGTCATCGTATGCTTTCACATGCAGAGTCAGAAGTTTTGTAATTTCTTATGGGTTACCTTTTCAATTTGAAGGTCCATTTTGCTGCCACCAAAGATACTTTATCTCGACATTTCAACAAGTTTGGGGAAGTGCTAAAGGTGATTATTGTGAATGACGCTGCAACTGGGCAACCAAAGGGGTAAAGTGTTACAATGGTTTTATTAGCTGTACAGGCCCACCTAAAATATATAATGCTCAATTCATTTTTTTATTTTTCAATTGAAACAGATCAGCTTATGTGGAGTTTTTACGCAAAGAATCCGCGGAGTCTGCATTATCCCTGAATGGCACATATTTTATGTCTCGTAGTGTTAAGGTAAGTTGTCTTTTTTTCTTGTATATTCCCTTGTTTTGCCTTAAGCTTGCATGTTAATAGCTAATAGCTTTGCTCACAAATTTTTACCTATTTAGAGCTCATGAATAACCCCTTTTGAACAAGCAAATGATGCATATATGTGTTTTCAGTGCTGTATGATTTTATATCTTTAATCAGCATCATCATTATCATCCAACCCTTGTCCTTTTAAAAAATGGGTGGGTGTGGGGCAAGACTTAGCTAAAGTAAATCTCAATAAAGAACTCAAATAATTTTTTATTTGTTGGTTGTTAACCTATCATTCATGAAAGAAAATTTGTAGTTGAGACAACTATCAGACTATAGAGAAAACAAGATTTCCCATGTGTACAAGGACATCCATCGAAGATGCCGCGGTCCTTATAAATTCACTTTGGAGATAGTTTTGATGGAATGGTGATTTAAGTTTTCTTGTTGTGCAAAATTACCAACTCCTTTAAGCAGAGAGAGGAAATAGAGCGAAATGGGAGTGTACCCATGTGTATGGTGTTGTTGGATCTCATCATGTATAGGTATATGCTCTGAGACTCTGAGTGCTAATATCATAACCGTGATCATTTTATCAGCCTCTTCTGACATGCTTTAGAGGGGGTCGGCCAGTGTCGTTTTTCTTGAAAAATTATTATTGATAGCACACTCCGCTTTGGATTTGTAATAAAGGTCCTACAACAGAAGTTGCAAATAACCAGTCAATTGATTTTTGGCCATTCAGCAGACCAACCAACCCTTAAGTGGCATTCCAATGAATAGTTTAACAAAGTAAAGCTCGTTTGCAGGTTGTCCAGAAAAGCTCTATGCACCAAGAATCTACGGCAATGATGGGATGGCCCCGCACCGCTCGAGCCTCCCCATTTTCCGCGAGTTTCGGCAGAGCAGCGTTTTCAAGGGGAGTTATTCCCAGTGCCTTTCGAGCTCGACTACCCGTTAAACCCGGAGCTCGAAGCTTACAATGGAAGCGAGAGGGGCCCACCACTGCTCAGACCACTACCAACGTCAAGAATGCATCAAATGTGCAGTGCCCAACAGGCCGGAATCTTACTTATGTTAGACCCGAGTTGAAAGTGGATGGTAGTTCCGGTCCGTCTTAGCTCTTATGGTGGAATGTGAATTCTGGTTAGAGTTCATATCTCAAGATGTGCTCCCAAAATGTGGCTGAAAGCTAAGGAAGAAAAATGGCGATTTGGCGCTTCACTTTCAGGTGTTAAAGGAAATAAGTTGAGGGATTTCCCCCTTACAATAAGAAAATTTGCAGGAAGAAGGGATTTTATTGTGGAAATGGAAAAAAAGGAAAGAAAAAGAAAGAAAGAAAAAAGTGAGGTCCTGCCTTTTAGGGGTTTTGTGAATAGAAAGGGCTGTAGAGGTAAGTTAAGAGTATGCTTGGATTGTTCTTTTTTCAATTAATCTGGAAGCGTTTCCTTTTCGCATTTTCATTTCATTTCATATGCGATTCGTATTCTAGCCTGTTGGACTGTGAGTGAACAACTCTTTATATTTATTCACAATTTTGCTGCATTTTATTGTTCTATTATTGGTTATCTTATAGACATCAAGGCATTTGGAAAAGTAGGATAGGTTGACGTTGTCATGAAATCATGACTCTTGCAGATTTACCGTAGCTTTGTAGTTTGTTTTTGTTCTACCATAAGCTCATTTTATTTTGTAATTTGTGTTTGCTCTAGCATAAGCTCATTTGGATAGTACACAATTGGTTTTTGTTGTGATTCTTTTGTTATAAATAAGAAATCGATTCATGTGTTACGTCTTCCAAGGTGATTATGGTTTCCCATCGTTTTTTTTCCTGTTAAGATGCATATTAAATACATCTAATGTGGAATTTGGCCACGTTTGCTTTTGTTAGTGAAGCACGTGCAGGAGATGTGATCTTCGATATTTTGAAATTGATTGATGTATTTGGCTTTATATGATAAGTAACACGTATAAAAAAATCATGGTTTTGGCCGATATCCGTTATATTCAAAACTTTCCATGACGCTCGACCCACGGCACTTTTGAAAAGGCCATCATCGAGCCTGGTCATTTTAGGCGGCTGAGTGCGCAGGGGCAACACCCCCTTTGCTATTAATTACCAAACTGCCCCTCCACTTGATTATCCAAAGGGCTTACTGACCCTCAGAACTGAGAGTAGCATAATACTGTTACTCGAAGGGGCACCGCGCATGTCCATGTGATTGATGTATTCAGAAATATACAAACTATTTTTGGAGTTTTATTTGTGTAAATAAGTATGTCAAAAAATAATAAGTTTGTCAAGTTCCGTAAATCTCTAGTCAATTTTTATGACTTTATAGCGGACTTTAATAGGCCATAGTATTTATTTAAAATATATGAAAATTCATGGCATTTATTTGGAAAACGGTGAAGTTTTACCGGATTGATTTGTGAGGAACAAAGTCAATGATATTTACCTTAGAAGCAGTGAAACTTCATGGTATTTACTTGTAAGCAACAAAGCACACAGTATTTATTTGTAAGCAACAAAGCACATGGTATTTAATTGTAAATACGGGGAAAGTCGGTGGTTTTTATTTGTGAACAACGAAGTCCATGGTATTTATGTGAGAAAACGTTGAAAGTCCATGGTATTTATCCCTAACAAAAAAAGTATGTGGAATTTATTTGAAAAACAGTGAAAGTTCATGGTACTTATTTGTAAAATACAAAGTCCATGGTATTTATCTGGAAAACGTTGGAAGTTAATGGCATGTATTCGTTAACAACAAATCCCATGGTATTTATGTGAAAAACGCTGAAAGTCCATGGTAGTTATCTATAACAAACAAAGCCTATGATATTTATCTGAAAAATATGGAAAGTCTATGATATTTATATGTAACAAACAAACATCATGGTATTTACATAAAAAAATGTTGAAAGTAAAGATAGTATATCATAATACATCCTAAAACTCAATTTTTGTTCCGATTTATTGTACGTCACAACTCATCCATTCAAAAGAATGTCCCATAGTTAAATATTGGGAAACTGTTGAAAAGCCCCTGGCTCAAGTAAAACCTATCAAAAAGTCTCTGAGTTTTTTCAACATGTTAATACACTCTTAGGCCCATCACTTATTCCATCATATACTAACAACCATAGGTATTTTAGTATATTCCAACAATATCTTTAGAGACCCATATGCCCAAGTACAAGTTGACAGTTGCAATTTTTTTAGCAAAAATTCTGATGTTTAGTTGCCTGTAACTTCTTTTAGCTTATCTATAACTTCTATCCTGAGTTGAGTTTTGTTGATTTTTCCTTAAAGGACCAACCAAGCCATTTTCCCTCCAAATTCATCACTTTTCCCCCCAAAACCCAATTATCCCTTTCATTTTCTCTATAATCCATTATCTTTCTCATTTACTCCACTTTAATTTACTATCCTAATAAACTAAATCTTCATTTGCGATCTTGCTCATTGATGATGGCCCAAACTCGGACATTAATGTGTTTTGTGACTGGATCCAATGGGAAAGATGCGGTCTTGACCATCTTGGAGGCGACAACATGGTTCGAACTGAAAAGAACAATCTTGGTCCAACTTGATATACCGGTTGATATGTTAAAGCTTTCGTACAAAATGAAGAAATTTGGAGATCATATGGTTAAAAAACTGAAAATGACTATATAAATATGGTCTGTATATATCAAGAGACGAACGAGAAGGTCATCCATATGAAAGCATCTGTTGATACTCAAGCCATTATTAACAGGTTTGACTTGATTTTTGTTCAAAGGAATGTCCAAGACAATTGCATGTAACTTCTAGCACTAGCCTATAATTTCTAATAACTAGCCTGTAACTTCTAAGTAGTGGTCTGTAACTACTAAGCAATTGCATGTAACTTCTAAGCACTAGCCTATAATTTTTAATAACTAGCCTATAACTTCTAATAAGTTGTCTTTAAGATCTAAGCAGTTATCTATAACTTTCAAGCCGTAGCCTGTAATTTCTAATAATTAGCATGTAACTTTCAAGCCGTAGCCTGTAATTTTTAATAACTAGCCTGTAATTTCTAATAAATTACTTGTAACCTCTAAAAAGTTGTCTGTAATATCTAGACTTGCCTATAATATCTATAAAATTTACCTGTAACGTCTAAGTTGTTGCATGCCCTAATATATAGAGTTGACTGTAATATCTAATAAGTTGCCAGTAATGTGTACATAGATGCAAGTAATAATATATTAACATAAGAGTTTTGTATGTAACAGTCAACACGCATTATTGTTTTCTGCTCTAGCACCAGCGTATGACCGAGTACAGGATTTGGAGTCAAGCTTACCACCGGCGAGACAAGGTAATCAAATAATTAGGAACAATATCCCTGTTGTGTGGCATGACGCAATAGAGGGCACTGATCAAATATTCAAGGGTCCTTACGAAATTAAAATGGCTTTTTACCAATTTTTTATTGCGAAACAATTCAATTTCAACTACGTTAAGAATGATGGCTCGAGAATAACAGTGGCATGTTTCCAAAAGGATCAAGGATACCAATGGAGATGCATGCAACTTCCTTTACCAAGAAAACGGCCGGGAAAGCCTCCTACAAGGCGCATAAATAATAGTGATGTTCAAAAAAGGAAGATGAGTTGTGATAGGTGTGGTGATGAGGGTTACAAAGGATCGACATACACTGCTCCTATCGATTAAGTGTATAATATCTACATATTGGTTGTTTGGTATTTTGTTTTTATATTTATGTATCCACCGTCAAGTATCGTGGACCTTTTGTACGAAAACATTATGATATTTATTATAATTTTACTGTAAATTTTGCTCTTGGTTAAATATGAATCTGAATGAAAGTTAAGAAACTTTTTTATAAAAAGAATTTGTAGTTGTCACGTCCCGCTTCCCAAGATACGTAAATTACGGCACGTGACAAAGCCAACCATCAAACCAGTGGTTAGGAATCATCCCTCCACAGTCACATTACGGCTGTCTATAGGATATCAAGAACAGTAAAATATAAAAACTAGCTAACACATGTCCATCTACCACAGTAAATAGGGTCAAGAAAATGCATAAGCGGAAACGAATCAAACTCCAATAAACAACATCTGAATCATATCCTAATATAGGCTCACATCAAAGAAATAAAACTACGGAAATAAACTAAACGTCTCTAAATACACGTTCAATTCCTCACCGCTTGGTGATTGCACGCTTTCGGCGTGTCGAGTTTTAAGGTTCTAAAGTTTAACCGCAATCAGGACGGCGTCGCGTGTAGCTATCCGCGATGAGTACGGGTCGTCCGCAGGGAGACGGAGCGTTTTAAGTTCTTGTTTTGACGAGTTAATGCGCGTGGCGGAATGTTCGTATCTAACCTATGTGTATATATGCAAAGTATAAATTAGTTAGGAATAGATAGGTTAGTGTAAGTTAAGGAAATCCGTACTCAATCTTTTGAGCTGAGCTCGACCACTAAAACTAGAGCAATCAGCAACAACGTGGATTAGGGTGCTTAAACACGATATTTGTAAAATCCGGCTTATTGTTCCTTGTCCGTCCGTTCTGGTCGCTTGCTTTCGCCTCCGGTCAATCCGAACGCAACCGGTCACGGTTAGAAATCACCGATACCTTGGTAGGGTAGGGTGCCTAACAGAGCGCTTGCATAAGGTTTGGGCGGAGTTTAATGGAAAATATCGGGAAAAGGAAATGTGAAAGGAAATCTTAACTTACAATATCGTTTTCTTTCCTAACAACAACATTATACACAAACAATCAAAACCACAAAAAGAAAGAGCAAGTAAAAGATAAAAAGAAAAGAAAGGAGCAACAAGCAAGTAAGTAAATGACATGATAATTAAAGAGCAAGTAAGTAAAGCAAGAATGGAAATGCAAGTAAGTAAAACAAGTAAGTAAAAGAGAAGAAATACTAAGAACCTAAGAACACATCACAAACCATGGGTTCAATAGCCTAAACTTAAACTTGCAATCTCAATGAAGAGCTTGCAAGATCAAGAGAAGGCTAAGAACTCAAGACAAAATGAAGGCAAAAAGAAAGCTTTATTGATTCCAAGTGATGATACAACCCTTGAGTTTAATAACCAAAACTTAAACTTGCAAGAGGTTGCAAGATCAAGAGAAGGCAAAGAACTCAAGGGGAACTAGCTATGTACAAGAACAAAATGAAAAGAGAAACAAAAAGTATACAAAGTATGACAAAATGAGACAATCTTGGACCCCTTATCCCTTCCTCACCAGTCTGTATTTATAGGCTCAAAATACAATTAAACAAGTAATAAAAATAAGATGACGTGGCAGTAAGGGATGGACAGCAGAAAAATGGGGACAATTGGACTTGTTGGGGCCGGCGAGATCGGATATTTAGAGGGTGTCGCCGGCCAAAATCCGAGCCAATGGGCTCGTGTTGGTTGTGTGGTCTTGTGTTCTCTCGACAAATCCATTGTTGCTGCTTGATTTGTCTACAAAAACTTAGTCTGCACTCAGGCATTTGGAGAGAAACTTGATGCTTTATATCACATCAATACTTTTTGCATTAACTCACACACACACCCATTTGCACAAGTCATCATTAGTATGTGCCATGGGCATCCCTCTTTCTAGGTCCATGTACCAACAAGCTAGTGTACACACTTGTATGTGTTGGAGCATTTAGATAAAAAGTGTGTACACATGCATGTTGCAAAAAGAAACTCTTGAAATATCGATCGGTTTGCAGTTCCGGTTGCAGTGTCGGCTCACAAACGTTATATCCGTGATTTGAACGTGTTTCCAGTATTTTGTCATAGATACCTGTAATATGTAATTACTGAGCAGATATTGGTTAATAGTACCGATATATACAAAAAAATAGATAATGAATAAGCGGTATTAAAATGCAGTTTTCTGAGATGAATAAATACCCCCAAACTTATCTTTTGCTCGTCCCGAGCAAAACAAAAATCCTAGCCACACTTTCGCAGGGAACGTGATTGCACTGAGCTCGTGCAACAAGCCGTTAAACCTCTAGGTGTCCCTAGTAGGAGGAGTGTTGTCTCCTGAGGGTTTTCAGCGGATTACACCCACAAAATCCCGTCAAACTAGTTTCACAAGTTAACGTCGATTTTATTCCTACAGTTTAGCATCTAGGTTAGAAACTCTATTACCCTAAGTTAGAAAAATCCAACCCTTATGTTTCACACCTCTAATTTATTCAACCTCAGATCCTATACGTTTTTACAGTTTAAAAAGATCTCGGTTTCTCTTGAGTTTTTCTTCTAAAAGTGCGATCTCCAATAAGGGATTTTTATCATCTTTACGGAAAATATATGTCTAATTCTTTATTTCTATCTTTCCTCCAAATATAGATTGTATACCCTTACGTGTGTGTAAAATTTCACCCCTACACTTAAGAATTCAATTCGAGCTATAGTACCTTTGCCCTAATACCTAATACTACTTCTTTTCTTTAATGATGAACGGTGTTGCTCACACACCTTTCATGCGACTATTAATGTTTCTTGAGGCACTAACAGCCGATTACTGATTGTGCAAGCTTAAAGCGTAAATAGCAGTTTCCATGTCTTGACTTTATTTATTTTTTCTTCTTTTTTCTTTTTCAAGACCAAATATATTTTTCAATGATGCTCTTTTGGTGGTTAGTTTTAAATACCGTTTTTTCTTTCATACTAGATTTTCAGGCAAGAGTATTCCTAGGTAGGCTCTACTATCCCAAGTTTCAAGGTGCGTGTATGTGCAGTTTGTAGGGTATATACTTTCTAAATTTGGACTCAAAAATAGAAACTATTTTTCAGACTTATCTTTCAGTAAAACTTTCAATACTTTCCCTTCATCTCGACTTATCTCAAGAACTGAACTCAAGATTACCTACTTCTAATAAAAACTGTAAGGACGTATAATTACCAAGGTTAAACAGAAGGAGGGTTATTTTTAGGGTTTTCAATTCCTAAACCTAAGATTTAGTTATTTCTAACGTATCAACTAAACTTTCGGAATAAAAATCTCAGTTACCCTATTAGCTAACTTGACGACAAAGTTTTTATATTTTTGTAAAATTTTTCAATTTTTATGGATTTTAAAATAAGAATGCAAATGCAAAATATACACATGAATGCGAAGGAAGAAAGTTTACCGAACACATCCGCAAACTTAAACTTGACAATGCCCTCACTGTCAGGCTACACCAAGAGGGTCAAAATTTTCTGCGCTCCCTACAATTTTTTTTTATACAAAATAAAAAGCAAAACCAAAAATATATACATAAAAAGATCCTCCCAAACTTAAGTGAAACAGTGTTTCCACTGTTTAAGCGTTAAAGTTCAGAGTTAGGGGGGAGAACAGTATTTATCTATACAAAGCCTTACAAAGGCCAAAAGTTAGCACCAACTATTCAAAAATTCTATCGCTATAATGTGCAGGTTGGTGAAAGAATGCGGAGTGAAAAGAAATGGAGAATACGCGAGACCGTATGAGAATAGAAGTGTGATACAGTCTCGGTATATGAGGAGAAGAATGGCGGAAGGGAAAAAAATGGAATACGAACTTGAGGGTGGAAATGGAGTGAATAAATTAGCGCAATTTGTAATGACCGATGTGTAAAAAGCGATTGTGCTAATCTATCAACCCGTCGAGAGATGGGGTCAAATCCCTCAATATTCATGAGAAAACATGGGTAGACCGAACTTGGTAAACCAGACATTGGAAATGGATGTGATACGATGTCTTACAAAGTCGGAACGATGGAAAGGATGAAGAGGAGTGAATGAGGAATGGTATCGGTTAAAGATTCACGAGGGTGTACACAGTCAGTGAAAGGGACATGACGAATTGAAAATTCCGACTCATCTAGTAAAACTGTTTCATCCTCAATACTATCCTCAAAATTCTCCTCAAAAATTATCTCATCCATGCATTTATCATCAATATCTAGACGCATATGAAGTTCGGGAAAAACAGCTAATGATTCGGGATGATGTCCACACGGAAGTGAAAGGACATGATGAATTTGTGAGAGAAACTCATCCAAAATTGCGGGTTTATCATCCAAAATATTCCCAGCGTCGATATCCTCGATCAAGTGAAAATCAAATTTCTCAGACACATCATTAAAAGCATGGATTTCAATCAATTCAGGTTTCAGAGTGGAGGTGTAGAGGTCAAAAGGGTTGGGATTGGTTTCACTTGGAATTGATCCTTCACAGTCGGGTAAATCAAACACTACAAAGTCGCACAACTTATTAAACGTTCTATTTGTAATCAGTGAATCGTTTGGGACACTCGATAGATTTTCAAGACCGGAGTTGTGGAATTCAACTTGGAATGGGTAGGTTTGATTTGGAAGGGTGTACTATTCACTCTCACTATTCAAATTCTCAACCTGTCCTATTGCCTCATCATATATTGGAAAATTTGGAATTAGTTGGAAACTAGCTGCCGGTTCGTTAGGTTGTATGAGGGCGGTCATGGACGCATTCAAATCCATCATTTGTTTGTATGATGCTACCCGAAAGTCTTCCAATGACTATTCCAGCTAGACATGGGTTATGGAGGGGTTTTAGTAAAAGATTCAAAGTTGTTTGGATACTGGAAACTCCTAAATGGCTGTTCAGAAGCAATGTCTAGAGATGGTGCAAAAGTTGGGTAGGATGGATAAGAATTGAATGGTTGGACAGGGTTAAGATCAACGTTATGATAAGAAAGTGAATGGAATTGTTGATCAAAAGAATTTGCAGTGGTAAAAGGAGTGAAAGATCGGTTACGTGATTGTTCAATACGTTCAGCACTAGACATGGGTTTCAGAGTTACAACAAGACTCTCAAAAGGGGTATTAACGTAAGAAGGTGGGGTAGATTGAAACGGTAGATACAAAGTGAATTGCGGAGTCCAATTGTTTGTTCTAGACGCGTCTATCCGATCTTTTAAAGAAATTTTTGGCATGGATGGATTGTTCGAAGTTCGACCAAAGCAAGAACCGTAGGAAGTAATGTCTGGTTGTAGGTACCAAAGTTCAGCAAGGGTTTTTCGAGATGGGGTACCCATGATATGAAGAGAAGAAGAAAACGAAGAGAAAAGGAGGGGAAAAAAATGTGGGGTCTTTTTTAAAATTTTTTTTTATAAGTTAGTTATCAACAAAAGAATGAAATATACACACAAAAAAGAATGTGGACAAAAACAATCACGACACAATACCACACACCTAATCGGTCTAGGGTTTATCTAGATCAACTAGACCTGCTCAAGAACTTGATTGTCGAAGTAAAACTGTGTTGAGAAACGAGCTCAAGATATACTGATCACGAGGCCAGGTAAGTGCAGAGATAAGGGGATGTTTTCCAACGCTTTCGCGAAGTTCCTTAATTAGATAACCCTTTCTCTTTTGGCGATTTCGCTGTGATCACTTTCCTAGACATCCCATAAACGATATACCGTTAAGCGGCGTTCTAAACACAGTTAACTTCTCCTAATGAGCACGAAGTCCTTAAAGGCTTAAAGTCTAGTTTCTTTTAAAATTTGTGCTGGTAAACGTTATGCTCAATTTCGTGATTTGTGGGCCACGGAAAAGGTGATAAAATCCTTTATCGTATGTTGTGGGGTTCGCTTGCCCTTAAGTCCGTATTAATGGATGCAATGCGCAAATCAATGAAAAGGTTGTTAAAAACCTAAAAAATCGATTTTATGTTTAAGCACGGCACTGCAACAAATACGGATTAGTAAATTTTAGCGTTTAATAGCGAACTTGCAAAAAATCCTGCAAAGATAGTATATTAGATGCGTCGGATTTGAGAAGAAGGTGTTAATAAATTACGTACCGATAAATTTTCGGGTTAAGAAACCTTCGTTGAATTGAATCCAAGTAGCTTGAAAAGTTCACTTGCGCGGGTCAAACTACCCGGATCTTTGGCACTATACTTCACAATCACCTTAGCCTTGAATGTACACTTTGCTCCACACAATCGCAGTTCCCAAATACGTCAAATCTACAAATGTCGGAAAACGGATTATTAGTGCGAAAAAGCGATATAAATGCCCAAACACCTACACACCAAAAAATTATAAAAATCAAACAATAAAATTGGGACAAAATTAGAACACTGGAGCACAGAGAACAATTTGGGAGCAAAAGAAGATTCTTGGGCCGGCGCCGCCGGAATTTCTAGGGTTATCGCCGGTTTTTCTTTGGATTTGGGGCTCCAAATTTCTTCAAGTGTCTAAGTGTTCTATTAGTGTCTCAATGGTATTGCTTATCTTTTCTGTTTAGATCCAGAGAGCTTGCAGGTTAAAAATCCAGAGAACAAAATGTTAGCAAAGTTAATTTTTGTTTTGGTTTTGAAATTTTTTAATTTTATTGGTTTTTTTAAGAATGGTGTTAGATGATATGGACAAGATTAACCCGAAAGAACAAGTTGTGAAACGTTACCGTCTCCCCGGCAACGGCGCCATTTGATTGCACGCTTTCGGCGTGTCGAGTTTTAAGGTTCAAAAGTTTAACCGCAATCAGGACGGCGTCGCGTGTAGCTAGCCGCGATGAGTACGGGTCGTCCGCAGGGAGTTGTTTTGACGAGTTAATGCGTGTGGCGGAATGCTAAATGATCTTCAGAGGATGGTAGCTTCATGCCCATTGATATGGCCTTAGCGAACTTTTTCCTCATCCTGAGTTGACTTTTGTCGGTAGTGGAGGTGTTTTGCTCCAGCGGGATCGTCTCAGCTCCTTCATCAAGTCGCTGGCGCTTGGCCCTTTCAAATATAGCCGCCTCGCGCTCCCGATCAGCTTTACTTTTCAACCGAGCTTCATTAAGGAGTGCGTCAATTACTTCATCTGATGGTCCCAGAACTTTTGGTTCAGGATCTGCCCATAGCTTTTCGGTGTAAGGAGTCTCCTCATCGTTCGTGATCGAATGGGAAATCACATGGCAACTTGCCACATGTTCTTCAGATTCATTTGACGAACTACCCCCTTCATCTTCTTCTTGGAAGACATGGTTGAGGAACTCTTGCAATGTAATGGGAGTCCGCGCCTTCTGGTTGTACTCTTCCAGCGCGTCAATTTGCTTTTGCAAGTCCGTGCGCCTATCGCTAGGCTTCACCGGCTTCTTGGCCTTCTTCTTTTTCTTCAAAGACTTTGACGACTGGCTACTAGTGCTCGAACCCCCATCATTGGTCTTTGGAGTTGGACGTGGTTTCAACATCCCCTCAATGACCTGCGGTTCCAATGGGTTCTTCCACTTGACCGCCGGACATGTCCGAAGATCATTTAGCATTCTCTTCGTTTTCGATGATAATACAACCTCCCACGGAATTTCTTCAATGACAGAGCATGTTGCCCCCGGCGTATTCGTCCCTTTAGAGGTGTGGGGCTGCAGGGGGTTCACCTTCCATTTGTCAGATAACGCGAACTTGCCCTATCGATACTGATTTTCAAGCCAGTTCTTGAAAACGTAGCAATCTTCGATCGGATGGCCTAGTACTCGATGATAAGGGCAGTAATTAGGCTCGTTGACGTCACTTGGTTGCAACGGTCGTTTTGAATCCGGCAGATTTATGAGTCTGTTGCGCAATGCCAGCTCGAATAACCTCCTCGTTTTATCGCGGGGGAAGGAATAAGGACGTCCCATCCTATCCTCAAGGGGTACGTACGGGCGCGTATTGTTTGGACGAGCAACCGGCTTCGAGTCGTTCGGTTGTTGTTGAGCATTAGCGACAACGATCGCTTTTCCCTTTCCTTTGTCATTTAGGGAATCCGGCTTTGGGAGAGGGGGTTTATGGCCCATCTGGTCCATCTGCGCTAGTTTGTCAATTAAAGCCTGGAAGGAAGTCGGCTTGAAAAACATCATAAACTGTGAGATGGTTGCTTGTGGATCAAGGGTTCCGACAAACATTCCCACCGCAGGGGCTTCTTCTATGCGCTGCTCACATTTCGACCATAGATTACGCCACCGTATAGCGTACTGAACCCATGTCTCGTCGGGTTTTACCCTGGCGTTAATCAGTGCCGTCATCGGGGTACGTTCACTGGCACTTGCAAAACGCTGGGTAAACAGCAGCTCTATTTCCGCGAAGGTTTTGATAGAATCATTAGGGAGTTCAGAGTACCACTCGAACGCCGTATCTGATAGACTTCCAACAAACTGGCGGAGCAAAAGCTTGTCATCGCCACCGGTGTTACCGCAAAGCGCCCTGAACTGGGCGACATGCTGATGGGGATTGCCGGTCCCTTTGTAGACATGAAATTTGGGAATTGTGTAACCCGGCGGGTACTTGATTTGGTCATACCAGCCTGGATATGGCCGCCCCGTTTTTACGACGTGGCCGGCTGCTTCGGCCGCATGATGAACCCTTATTTGCTGGGCTATGTATTCGTCCAGATCAGTCTTAGAGATTGTATCCTCTTTAGCTGTTAATAGAGCGGGCTGCGGATTCAACGTCTCTCCCTTATTATCTCCAAGGAAGATTAGGGGTTCTTCTGCGGGAGGATCTTGTTGTATCATCATCCCTATCATGTCCTGGAAGAGGAGGCCCATACGCTGTATGTTGGCCGCTTGTTCAGCAGCCTCTTTGTCCCTCTTTTCCAGTACTCGGCGAAGGAACTCGGCGTCGGTCTCTTCCTCCTGGCGCTCATCTAAGGACGTCTCAGGGTTCTCTTTTGGCTCCGTGAGTGCAGCCATTGTAGTCATCATCTCCTGGAGCTTTTTTTGCTGCTCCTGAGCCCTGGTCACTGATCGGGTAAGCGGTCGGTGACCCGTAGAAGTGCGGCTTTCTTCCTTTCCAGAAGCCATATAAACCGTATGAACTGTTATGCCCCCTGACTTGGGGCGTTTAGGTTCACCGCTTTTAGACTTTGCCATTGACGCAGGGGTTTTCTCTGGCCTCCTCCTTTTGTGGGCCATTGAGGTTGAAGGAACCATTGTAGGGGGCACCCTAGCAGCTGTTGTCCGTTGCTGTCTAATGGGACAATCCTTGCCTTTTTCCACCTTTGCCTTTTTCTGGCGACGAAAGTGGTCCGGGTCAATCACGGAGTCTTGAACCCTACGCCAAACCTTGTATATTTTGACGACAGCCGTTGAGGGGGCTGTTCCAGCTTTGTCTCTGGAGCTCTCTCCGCAGGTGGAGGAGATCTCTTCAATGTAGCGGTTGGAGAGTTCTTCCGTACCCTTCTCAGCAGCTCAAAGCTGTTCCCAGTTGGAACAGCAGCGTTGACTTCCACCACTGGAGCCGGTGGAGTTATCCCTGAGGGAGTGTTTCCCCCTGCCTTCCTCACTCGTTGCCAATGGCGACGTCGAGCACGGCGAGCCGTTGGGATTGGCTCAGAGATAGTTTCTTTTTGCCCCCTGTCTGTATGAGGCGCTGCCGGTGTTAACCTCTTAGAGACTGAGGTTGTCTTTTGAGGGGTGATATTCAACCTGCCGAAGACGGATCCTTGAGCAGGGGCAGGAGCAGGAATCGTCAGTCTTGAAAAGACTGACTCTTTGGCGGGAGAAGCCGCCTTAACGACTTCCGGAACAGTGGCCGTTGCCCTCTTTGGGACAGCCAATTTAGAGTTCTGATTCAGCCTAGTGAAAACAGAGGCTGTTGGTTTGGTATGGGACGACCCGTTGACAGGGGTCGTGGTAGCAGTGAGCCGGTCGAACACCGACTTCTTGTTCACTTCCGGTGCAGGTATCGGCATAGAGAAGCTTGTAGGTGGGACCATAGTCCCGAAAAACAGGCCGGTGGTGGCCTGAGTCACCTGTTCTACCGGCAGAGCGAGGAAAGAGGCCGCTTGGGGCCCATATGTTACACCTCTCGGTGAGGTGGAGCGTCCGTTGCAGTGGTACTTCGCGTATTTGGTGCAGTTAGAATCCATGGATGCTTGAGTTCTATGCCAGACAAAAGACCAAATCTTAGCAACTTGAAATCCGAAGGCAACCATTTAACAAACCGCGATTGGTTCGCGAAGACGACACACGAAGTGTGGAGTGGAAAGAGGAAAAGGTCCCACCAGGCGTGCCAGAATCTGTTCCCCTCCGAAAGACGGCGCACAAGACCGCGATGTCCTGGCACTGAGATTCGGGGCAGATGCTATTTGGTTTTATCCGTCTACCTCTCCGAAGATGCCAAGTTGGTTTATGGCACCGTGTATCGAAGGTTTAGACGGATGCGGCCGATGTAGCAGACTTTGTCAGATTCCCCCTCGCTAGAGGGTTTTATTTGATTGTGGGGACGCTCTTCCCTGCAGGCGCAAGCCCCTGCAGTTAATTACGCTACCGCTTCGCGGTAACAACTTTCTCCTTCTCCAGAATTTCACTTCGTGTCGTGGGTGTTTGTTTTGTTTGTGGTTGCCCGTGGATTGTATACGGAGACTGAGTAATGCCGTCGCCCGTAGGACGTGGATTAGTCCAAATCCGTATTTATTTAGATTTGGGTTTGGTGTTTTCTAGTTTAAGGATGCGTTAGTCGCGTGGCGGCTAAGATCAACTTAAACGTTCGCCAAGGATACGTTAATCCTATTTTGAACTAAGATCGACTTGAACGGGATCGTTTAGATCCGAAAGAAGAGCAATTGGCTCTATTGTTCCAGTTTAGAGACGTGGTGGTCCATATTCCAGTTTAGGGACGTGGTGGTCCGTCATTAGTTTAGGGACATTTCGGTCCGATATTAGTTTAGGGACGTTTCGGTCCAATATTAGTTTAGGGACGTCTCGGTCCACGAGTTTAAGGACCCCGCAGTCCATATGGGTGTGTGGTCGTTGGGACCCGTCACCTTTTTGACGTCGTTGAGAAATTACAACGATGGATATCAAAGGAGTTCGGAGATGTACCCTCGAACCGGATGTGGATTGGTTTAGGAGAGCCATTCTGCTCAGTTAATTTAATTTAAGGACTTATGGCCAAAATTGGGTTAAGTCCAGTTGAGGATATTCAACATTTTTCTTGATCTTTGGCCTATTAGGCCTGTGCTAGGGCTTTGCCCAAATTTAATAATGCACTGCATTCTATTCTGGCCTGCTAGGCTTTTGATTTGGGCTCTGTCCCTTTATTTATGATGCAGAGCATCTGTTTTGGTCCATTGGACCTTTCAATTGGGCTCTGCCCTTTCAAACAATGCACAGCATTTTGTTTATTAGGCCTGTTAAGCCTTTTAATTGGGCTTGGCCCCTGTTGTAAGCAAGGCAGTGCATTTGTCTGGCACTTTGCGCCGAGTAATGAGCGCAAGCTCATATGGTGATGACACGTGTCATGCTCTGGTGAGCGCAAGCGCACTAGTGCAGTGCGCTGCGCTAGCGCGCTGCGCTGTTGTGCTGCTGACACGTGGCGCGCTCTCAGCGAGTTGCGCCAATTCCAGAGAGCAAAGCTCTATCTCAAGAGCGCATAGCGCAAGTGGTTCTATAGCTGACACGTGGTGCTCTCTTAAGAGCGCAACGGCGCAGTTTGGAAGTGCAAAGCACTAAAAATCTTTTAGATTCAAGAACGGAAGTGCAAAGCACTATTTAATTTCTTGATCTAAATTAGATCAAAGAAAAAATAAATTTTTTCTTTTGTTTGAAGAACCAGAGGTTCATAAAAGTGTAAAGCACTATTTTTTATTTTTATTGTTTTAAAGAACCAGATGTTCAAAAGAAGTGCAAAGCACTGTTTATTATGTAAAGATCATTGATCTTGTTTTTAGATCAATGATCTATTAGAAGGACTTTCTTCTACTTCATAAAGGTTCTTTACCTTTTTCTTGAAATTTTCTCAGAGTTCTCTCTGTTTAAAGCTCTTGATTTTTTTTCAAGAAATGTTGATGCCTTTGAATTGAGGCTTAGGGTCCTTTTTATAGTGCTCACAAATTAGTTAAATTTGTTAAAGAGATCATTCTCTGAGTGATTTGGGGAATTTTCCCCACCGTTGGATCTTTGATCCAAGGGCTTCTGCTTTGCAGAAGAAAATCTTCTTATTTTAACAAGAACAGAAAATATTTCTTAAAATCTTAATTTAGTTTGGCGCAGATGCCCCAGCGCGTGACACGTGTCGCGCAGCGCATAGCGCAGCGCACCTGCGCTAGCGCACTAGCGCACCTGCGCTGACACGTGTCGCGCAGCGCACAGCGCAGCGCATCTGCGCTGACACGTGTCGCGCAGCACCCGCGCAACTGATGCGTTGCTTCTTTTAATAGAACTTTGCTCTGATTGGGCGCGCCTTCTTGGGCGCTGCGCTGACGTATTAGCGCCTGACGCATGGCGCGTTGCGTCCGAGACTTGACGCGTTGCTTTAAAATTTGAATTTTTGAATTCAAACAGAGCTTTGCTCTAATTGGGCGAAACAAATGCCCCCCACCGTTGCGCTCACGTGGCGCACACGTGAGTGCAGCGGTGGCAACCCCCTGACCGTTGGATTAAGGGGTGAGCTCAAGAGGCGCAAGCGCCTTTATAAATAGGGCCTCTGGCCCTTAGAAAACTCTTCACCATTTTCTAGATTTCGATTTTCAGAGCTCTGCTCTTGCTTAAGAATTTCAGAGCTTTGCTCTTGCTTTCAGAACTCTAGAGCTTTGCTCTCATTTCCCAAAGTTAGAAAACTTTAGGTAATAATTACTTTAAAATTAAGTTAAATTAATTTAAATCAATTTTAACCAACAGAGCTTTGCTCTCATAGATCTTTTGATCTAAAGAAATTCCCTTTGGGGTTTCATCAGCAGAGCTTTGCTCTCACGAATCCATAGATCTACAGAGATCTTGTTCATGGGTTCTAACCCATGAACAGAGCTTTGCTCTTGAATCAAATGTAGATTTTTTTAGATCTGAAAAATGAAGAATTTTTTTTATAAGTTTTCATGGATTTTCCAGGATTCCAGAAATTTTAATTTTAAATTTCTTTTCAAAAATTTTCTTTTTGATGGAATATTACAGAGCTAAGCACTTTTTCAGGAATTTTATTCTTCTGAGACCAGAATTTGACAAGTGTTATTCTATGACAGAGCTTTGCTCTGAAAGAGGAGATTTTCTCCTTGTCTCTGGGGATTCTTTATTAATGGGAATGTTTTCCTGGGGAACAAGTGACAATCTCATCCAATGATGAGATTGTCCTATTGACTGACGTACTGTCATCCAGATTTTGTGGGTCCCCCTTTGGTCCCCTACTCACTGCACTGTGGTGCGGCATAATTAATTAATTTAATTAATGCATTTTCCTTTTTTTAGACGCCAAACGTTGGAATTACAACACTAACGGCTAAATTGTTCTTTTGCAGCGATCATGTCTCTAGACACTTCATTCCCGTTCGTCCGCTCGGAGGGGGGATTTCCTGAGGCACCCTTGGACCGTGAAGTCCTGACCATGATTAGAGAATATGACCCGGAGTACAAGAAACTCCACCTTTGGGGGTCTTGGTATAACCAAATTATTATGGGCCGACGGAGCTTCACCTGCGCGGTACCGTCAGAACCCATCACGGCAATTCACTACGCTACCCCACCTTCAGTGCAGTATGCTGTGGAGATGATAGACTGGACCGCGAACAACTTTCTTCATCCGGCTATGGATGCGGTTCCGGTTCAGCGTCCTATGGTCTTGGATATTCTAGGACGCCGTATTTGTCAGGGAGAAGCACGACCCTGGGGGCAATCATATAACCTTGGTTTGATTCCCCGTCACCCGATTGGCTATCTGCCGTGGGCCCGGTACATCCTGTCGACGAGGAAGTCGCAGTTGATAAGACTAGGACTGTACACCGCGGTCTACGTCTCTCTCTTCCAATATCCTACGCTCCCCACCTGGTGGTTCAAGGCTTTCTTGGAGCAATGGAATATTCCCACCCACACTTTCCTTGCCATGGATCGGGAAGTGTCCATTTCTTTGGAGGAATTCGCGGAGGTATCCGGCCTACCGGTCATGGGGGAACACTATGAAGAGCTTCTCCCGACAGATGAGTACGTCTTCGGTGCTAAGCCGATGGTAAGGGGGATTACGCCGGAAAATGCCGTTCAACACCAATTCCCGAGCCTGATCAAGGTGTTGAACATCTACGAGTCCCTCTTCATCGAACACGGGAGCCGAGGAGTTAATTTTGAGGACTTCATTACTCGCTTCCTCCGTCCGAGCGTCATTTCGCCAGGAGCCGTCAAATCTGCTATCCTAGATGATCCTTTTGGTCTAGGTTTGGATAACCTGCCGACGAAGGAGATAGACCAAAAGGCTTTCTTCCTCCCAGACTTCCCTACCATATCTTTCGCGGAAATTGCAGTCCCTGGGATGGATGAGGAGGCCTTTTTCTTAGGATTTCTCGGGCTGTGGCTGAGTTGGTTCGCGATCCTAATGCATTCTCATCGCATGCGGCCCTCTGTCTTTTATCCAGCCCACCGCATGGTCATTGGGGTAAAGGTGGCCGTGGGGATTGCCGGCCTGGCGCACCTATATCATGGCCTCAGCCGAGCAGTGGATGCCAACGAGCCCGGGGTACTGCATGTGGTCTTCCCGATGCACTACTTTGCATCGTGGCTCGAGCTACACACGGCGGGTGTCTTCGGTATGCATAAAAGGCCTTCATTCTTTGACAAGTGCGGTTTTCCTCGCATTTTACATCTGATTGGCTCATCAATCGTGACCCCTTCACCACGGGACGCCAGGGGTTTACTGCTTCGCCCTCACACCGTTGGAGTCGGGATGTCCTTTATTGATAAGGTATTAACCATTGGGAAAGCGTCCACCACTGCGGTGCGACCATTACAGGACTCCTTCAAGGATGGAGCTTCAGTGTTGACGGCCCAGGAGATCCTCCATTTGTATTCTATTAGACCGGGTTTCCTAGTCTTCAGGCAGGGCGGTGCAGCAGTCTTTATGAGATATAACCCGCATCGTTTTGCCCAACAACTGGGTTACGATCAAGGAGTACCCTTGGAAGCTTTCTTACTGGAGCCTGCTGCTAATGAAGAAGGGATGGAGAACGCGTTACATCACTTCATGCGCTTGAACACAGGTTCTCGTTTCTTTATTAGCGCGCCGGCCTGCGCTCCACGACTCCTTAATGTATATAAAGAGTGGTACAATCATGCGACGGGGGATGTTATAAAGGAAGAGAGGCGAGTGTTGATCGACCGTAAAGAAGTACCCCCCGGCACCAACCGTAACGCTCCCTTAGCGCCAAGGATCCCGGTGGCTCCTCCTCTAAAAGATGCCGGGGGCAGACCATCACGCGCACAAAGTCCTCCACATGAGCTGCCGCTCCCTGATATCACAGATGCACCTCCCGCACTCTGTGCTCCAGTAGAGACAGTGGTTGTACCCTCGCCGGAGTCTGGCGTGGGTGCGGACATCGGGACCCGTCGTCCCAAAGTGGCTGCTAAGCGGAAGTCGATCCCTCGCGAGCCTAGGGTCGGAGGGCAAAAGAAAAAGAAGTCGCTCTTCGCCGCGGACGTTGTGTTCGGCCAGGAACCCCATGCTCCCTATGCCGAGGGTCTGCTCGAATATGGGACTAACGCAGGATTAGTGATGCCGCCGCCGGACGATACAGACTTGGAGGCTGCTCTCAAAGCTTCAGCATGGTTGGCGAGGCGTGACGCGTGGTTAGCTAAGCTTGTGCAGTCAGGTAACTACTAATCGCCTTTCTTTATTGCAATATGTATTCTCCATTGTCTTTGACTAACGCTTTTCTTTCCTTTCTTTTAACAGGCATCACTGATGAAGAAGCCATTGCCGCTTCTCTGAAGACTTTCCAGGAGGAGGAACGTCTCAGAGCATCTATGGGCCTTAGTAAGTTTCGACTCATCAAGTTTTTTTCATTTTCCTTGTGTTATGGTCGATCTAACCTTTCCCTTTTAATTACAGGAACCTCAATGCCGTTCCCTCCTAGCGCCGCAGATGTTCTACCAGCTGTCGACGTTCCTGCTTCTTCTGGGCTACCGCAGGAGGTTCGTCTTGAAGAGCCGATGAAGGATGCCTTAAAGGCTCTTGAGGCATCCCTGAACGAGGATGACGACGCCTTGAAGGAGGCGTCACTAAGGTCCATCGCGACAGCCCGGGAAGAGAGGAAGCGGCAAAGGCGTGAGGCGAAGGCGCGCCGGGCTGCCTTGGCTGCGGGAGCGGGCCCCAGCACCGTCCCTCGCGCTGATACTCCATCCGAAGAGGCCCCTGTCGCCCTATCCACTGCCCGCAGAGAGGTGGCGCGTGCAGTTCGGAGCGCAAACGGTAAACCCGCTTCAGGTAATATTTCTCTCAGAGTTTTTATTATAAGGGTTTTTAATGTCATTGGTCCTTATATCCCTCATCTTGCAGGGCCGAGTCCGATCGAGGGGGAGGCGGAAACCGTTGATCCCAAAGAAGCAGAGGAGGCGGTACCTGCCGAACTCGAGCCGACGGTGGGCAACGTCGTTGTGGCTTTGGAGCCTGAGGCGGAGGTCGAGGGGCCTGCCGCCGAGAAGGTCATTGATGCTGAACCTGAAGTGGTGGCAGATGATATGATCATTATAAATGAGTCCAGGGTGGCGGTGAATGAAGCGCTCGAGGCCGGCGATCCCCCGGCGACGGTGGACGATACAACCGCCACTACTGAACCTGAGAAAGTGGTGGGTGAGGCGGCCATGATTCCCGATGACGAGCCAACCGCTCCTTCTTTGGAATCTGGCAATACTCCAGTCATAGCCCTCCCCATCTATGGTCCTCCGCCGTCTCCAGGTCTCGCGAGCACCGCAACGGTCCCCATCGAGTCGGGCGATGAGGTCACGGGCGGTGGTCTCATGTCGATAGAGGAGGGAGTCGCCTCTATTTCAGCCGGGAGCTCCTCAGGTAAACCCCAAGTTGCTGCTTTTCTTTACTTTACTATCTTTTCTGACAAGTTCACCTTTTCGTAACGCAGGTGCAGCCAGTGCCGATGCCCCACTGCTCGAGGGAACACCTTCAACGACTGCCTTGGCGGTGGTCACCTCTCAACCCTCTCTCATACCCTCGAAGATGTTGGAAGGTATGTGTTTGCGATTTATTAATCTTATCCTCCAGATGTATAATTTGTGTACTAAAGTCACACTGTTGTATCTTCCAGGAGTGCTTTTTGATCATCTCTATCAAGTGTTGCTCCCACACTTCTCCTTCCCATCTGAATTCGCCTCTCCCTCTGGTGGCGCTGGTGAGTACCGTTCCTGATTGGTAGTTTTGTCTTTTCAGTGGTAGAATTATTTCTAACTCTCTCTTGTTCCGACTGCAGTGCTGCAAATCGAAGGGGGAGCAGAAAGATCGGCTGCGCCACCAGCCCTTCCGGCCTTGCCACCTGTCTCCACCGGTATAGTAAACTATCTTATCAATGACTTTCTTCATATCTATTGAATCATCATCTAATTGCATTTCGTCTTTTTCCAGCTGTCGTTCCAATCTCGGTGCCTTTCGAGTCTCGCATTACAATACTGGGCGGCCCTTCCCAGCGACGTCCGTCCTCAAAAGGTGCCGCGAATAGTTTGCGCATGTTGAGCGACTACATCGAGGAACTCGACATCGAGGCTCCTGTATCTGCTGAGGACTTCGCCACGACGGTTAACCCGATGTTGGCGATATTTGCCACTTTCCATGACGAGGGCATTGTCGCCTCTTGGGTTAACTATTGTCGGGAGATCGAGGCTCGCCTTCATCAGCTGGAGTCAATGCGCCTGTCCCCCGAGACTTTGGCCTTGAGCACTCAACGGGGAGCATGGCTCGAGCAAAGCGCTTCTCATTTCCGTCATCTGGAACAAGAAGTGGCTTTGAGGCTGAAGGAGTGCCAAGATTCTTCAAGCAGAACTGCTCGCTTGCGTGCCGAAGTTGAGGCGAACGCCGCTGAGGTAAAGACCGTCTTCAAGGGTCTTCTGGAGCGCATATCGAATGGGCTGAGACTAAAGCGGGCACTTGATGTCGCCGAGCATGACACTCCAGGCCGTGAAGCTGCTCATCAAGCCGTCAGGGATCAGCTTGCATCCGTCGCACAGCAACGGGCCCAGGTGGAGGCGGAGTTGGCAGTGGTATCCAATCGGGAAAAGGCATGGAAGGAAGTGTACGAACAACTGATAGAGCTACTTAAGACGCTTCCTTCCCAATAGCTGCCTTTGTATCAATGTATTTGTAAAAATTTTCTTTTCTGAGTAACATGTATCCGTTCTTTGCTCTTTTGTATGATTCACCATGTATTTGATTGAGGTCAATGAATAAAGATACACACTTTCTTTTGCAATATCTTGTATGCTCTTTTGTTTTCTGCCTTTACATCATGATGTTGTCGATGAACCTGATTGGCAGACAACTTAATTTTTCCAAGAGATAGCGATGGCTTAGGCCGCAGGTTCAGATCTGCCGCCTAAGACTTTTCAATTCTATGAGCCGTGAGGGTCTCATAGAGATTTTTCTCCCTACGGATCGAGAGGATCTCATAGGTGGATTTTCTCCTTAGGAATCGTGAGGATTCCTAAGTGTGGTTTTCTCTTATAAGTCGTAAGGATCCTATAAGAGAATTTTCCCTCTTACGAGTCGAGAGGATTCGTAAGCGGTTGTTTCCCTTCTTGTCGAAAATCGACTTCGGAGAGTGAGACCCGTGAATAGTATGCAAGAGACCATTTTGGATTGACTTGCAGGGCCCCATTGCTCAAGAAGCAAGCTTTTCAATCCTTACTGCCTGAGACCTCATCTTGCAAATTAAGAAGTAAGTTCAAGTTGTTGAAGAAATCCCTTTTCTGAAAGATTTGGCGGGCTTTCCCCCACCGTCGGATCTTTGATCCAAGGGCTTCTGTTTTACAGAAGATAATCTTCTTATTTTAACAATAACAGAAAAGATTTCTTCAGAACCTTAATTTTTGTTTAGCGCCAATGCTCCAGGGTATGACACGTGTCGCACAGCGCACAGTGCAGCGCGACTGCGCTAGCGCATCTGCGCCAACACGTGTCACGCAGCGCACGGCGCATACGCCGCTGAAGCGTTGCTTCCTTTAGTGCCGCTTGAGATAGAGCTTTGCTTTGATTGGGTGCGCTGTTTTGGGCGTTGCGCTGATGCGTCTGCGTCAGACACGTGGCGTATTGTGCAGCGCAAATAATCTGAAGCGTCGCTTCATTAAATTAATTTTCAAGACAGAGCTTTGCTCTGATTGGGGTAAACTGCCGTGACAACTCTTGGAAGTCGAAGAGGCACTTGATGCTTATAAATAGGACCTTTCGTCCCCCCCAGATATTTATCATCTTTCAGATTTCTATTTTTAAGACCTCAGAGCTTTGTTCTTGCCTTCAAGAATTCCGGTGCTTTGCTCCTCCCTTTTTTTTTTAAAAGTTTTTAGGAAAACTTTAGGTAAAATCGATTCTTAGATTAATCTTAACCAGCAGAGCTTTCATCCAGGGGACTTTATCCTTGAACATAGTTTCGCTCTCTAGGAATTTAGTCCTCTATGTATATTATTGCTTTTCTATTGCTGATCTTCCTGTAATATTTCCTCCAGGCATAATGGCGGCGGTGCATCTATACAGTTTGCACGAGTTTATTACCTACGACGATATCCGCACTCAGGGTCGTCAACAAAACCAGGAATTTACAGACGCTGAATGTGCAGAAGTCATGGATCGTCTGAACGCAAGCGGTGGTTGGCTGTTGCCTCGTCGTTCGGCCCTTTTGAAAGTCGTGTTGGGAGCCATATGGAGAGCACTTCCGGGTCTTCATGAGGCCTTACCGCTCAACGCGCTGGATGATGCCGAAGACAAGGTGCATTCAGTGTACCTGACAGGGCTGATTTCAAAGAAACGACGGAACAGCCTTATTGACATCCTACACCAAGTCTTCCAGCAGACGACGATAGTTGCTGCTTATCAAAGGCCAGGAGGGCTCGCCGATGATCTCGATACAGAGGAGCGAGAAAGACTGCGCTTAAGAATAATTAGAAAGGCCAGAAGAACTCTGGATGGCCTTACTTTTGATTTCCTCAATCCGTGCCCCGGATCTGAGGTTATACCGTTGTAATAATTTGAATAATGTTTCTTATGCTTGTAAAAGAAATTTTTTTTTAGCAGTATGAATGGAAACCCTTCCCTTTTCTATTTCAGCTTGTCTTATTTCTCGTCCTGAGTCTTCTGCCCATGCATAAATGAATGCGTCACGCACGCCAGATCAAATGTAGACCGGATATTCTTTCTGTCATCTTCTTTTTTTTTTTATTGTCAGCAGGCTGTCTTAATAACCATGGTTGATGGATGTCTAAAATGAGTATTCCGACTTCCTTAGGGAATAGCGATGACTTAGGCCGCAGGTTCTGGTCTGCTGCCAAAGATTTTTCAACTCTATGAGCCGTGAGGGTCTCATAGAGGCTTTTCTCCCTACGGATCGAGAGGATCTCATAGGCGGATTTTCTCCTTAGGAATCGTGAGGATTCCTAAGTGTGGTTTTCTCTTATAAGTCGTAAGGATCCTATAAGAGAATTTTCCCTCTTACGAGTCGAGAGGATTCGTAAGCGGTTGTTTCCCTCCTCGTCGAAATTCGACTTCGGAGAGTGAGACCCGTGAATAGTATGCAAGAGACCAGTTTGGATTGACTTGCAGGGCCCCATTGCTCAAAAAGCAAGCTTTTCGATCCTTGCTGTCTGAGACTTCTTCTTACAAATTGAGACGAATCGGGGATTTATTTGCAGTTGTAGCGGAACAGTTGACATGAGTTAAGAAGCTCTCGTCACGGAGTGTTTGTATCCGTGAATCGAGGAGTTTGCTAGGGATTATTTGTTTCCCAAGCGCCAAGGATTATTTGTTTCCTTGGGGTTTGAAACGAGTCGAGGGTTCCCATGGGGGCTCTGGTGGCTCTGCGGATCGACGCGGATCAGGAGGCTCTCGTCAAGGAGTGTTTGTATCCGTGAGTCGAGGAGTTTGCTAGGGATTATTTGTTTCCCAAGCGCCAAGGATTATTTGTTTCCTTGGGGTTTGAAACGAGTCGAGGGTTCCCACGGGGGCTCTGGTGGCTCTGCGGGTCGACGCGGATCAGGAAGCTCTCGTCAAGGAGTGTTTGTATCCGTGAGTCGAGGAGTTTGCCAGGGATTATTTGTTTCCCAAGCGCCAAGGATTATTTGTTTCCTTGGGGTTTGAAACGAGTCGAGGGTTCCCACGGGGGCACTGGCGGCTCTGCGGGTCGACGCGGATCAGGAAGCTCTCGTCAAGGAGTGTTTGTATCCGTGAGTCGAGGAGTTTGCTAGGGATTATTTGTTTCCCAAGCGCCAAGGATTATTTATTTCCTTGGGGTTTGAAACGAGTCGAGGGTTCCCACGGGGGCTCTGGTGGCTCTGCGGGTCGACGCGGATCAGGAAGCTCTCGTCAAGGAGTGTTTGTATCCGTGAGTCGAGGAGTTTGCTAGGGATTATTTGTTTCCCAAGCGCCAAGGATTATTTGTTTCCTTGGGATTTGAAACGAGTCGAGGGTTCCCACGGGGGCTCTGGTGGCTCTGTGGGTCGACGCGGATCAGGAAGCTCTCGTCAAGGAGTGTTTGTATCCGTGAGTCGAGGAATTTGCTGGGAGGGTATGGTTCCCTCTTTGTTTATGCCCTTGAATTGTATACAGGGATCGATGTGATCTTAACTGTAGGGCAAAAAGTTTCATTCTTTCATTTTTTTTATTCTTTCCGCGATGCTCTATCATTTCAGCTTTTATATCGCGAAGGTCGCGATTGCCCAATCATTTCGGCTATTTTTCGCGGTGCCCAATCATTTCGGCTGTTTATTTTATTTCCTCTCGCTGCTTTTTATTGCGAGTTGCCCAATCATTTCGGCTATTTCGCATGCATACATTTTACTTGCGGCTTTTTATTGCAAGTTGCCCTATCATTTCGGCTATTTCGTATGCATGTGCGGCTTACTGGCTTTTCGCCGTAAACCTGAACTTGGACACTGATTTTGGCATCAGCACCGCTACAACTGGGATATTGCCAGGAGCGAATCATCATTTGCCTCTGTCATTGTCGAACAAAGGAGGCTTAGCGACCAGGGTTAGGGTCCTGTCGACTAAGGCTTTTGACTTTATGAGCCGTAAGGGTCTCACAAAGCTATTTCTCCCTACAAGTCGTGAGGATCTTATAGGTGTATTTTCTCCTTAGGAATCGTGAGGGTTCCTAAGTGTTTTGTTCCTCTGTAAGTCGTAAGGATCCTACAGGAGGGTTTTCTCTTTGCAAATCGAGAGGATTTACAAGGGTTATGCGAACATATCCCCAGTCACGGATGGACCTTGGTTAGGGAAATGTTTATTCGCGCCCGTGGATTGTATACAAGGGTCAGTATTGAGCCACTTGTAGGGCAATATTGAAAGTTGTGAGGGTTGCTTAAGCACAGGTTTAGATCTCTGTAACTTAAGACTTTCAAATCTTTCGAGTCGTGAGGGTCCCATAAGAGCGTTCTCCTTACGAGTCGTGAGGATCTCGCAAGTGTATTTTCTCCTTAGGAATCATGGGGATCCCTAAGTGTGTTGCACCTTTGTGAGTCGTAAGGATCTCACGCAGGTGGTTTCTTCCTACAAGGTCGAGAGGACCCTATAAGTGTCCTTTAACGAGGTTGCGCCCTTTCAGGTTTTCACAAACACTCGCCGGTAGTCCTGCTGTTTTTACTCACGGAGCCCTTTCGGGTTTTCATCCGTGCCCATTTTGCTTATGGACATACCATTTTTTTTATTCTTTTTATTTCCTTTTTCTCTTTTTTTTTACGAGGTCGCGCCCTTTCGGGTTTTCACGAACACTCGCCGGTAGCCCTGCTGTTTTTACTCACGGAGCCCTTTCGGGTTTTCATCCGTGCCCCTTTTTGCTTATGGACATACCGTTTTTATTTTATTTTATTTTTATATATATTTTTTATATCTCGTCAGTCTAAAGATGCTGCGGTAGTAGTTTAAAGACGTTTCGGTCTGCTATTAGTTTAAGGACATTTCGGTCCGCTGTTAGTTTAGGGACATTTCGGTCCGCTGTTAGTTTAGGGACATTTCGGTCCGCTGTTAGTTTAGGGACATTTCGGTCCGCTATTGAGAAGCTGGCTACTGCTTATAAAGTTTGAGCTTAGGAAGATAGCGAGCGGACATAGTCGTCGTCATCTATCGTTGACCTAGGCTGTGGCTCATTAAGCGTAGTATTTCTTTAGGAAGCGACCGTTTATTGGTCTGAAAGGCCTTTCACCGTGCATGTCCATGAGTAGATAGGCCCCACCCTGGTAAACTTTATCTATGATGTACGGGCCTTCATAGTTCGGCTCGAATTTTCCCCGCTTGGCGCGATTGGGGATCATAGGCCTTTTGACCACTAGCATGAGTTTGCCTTGGTGGAATGTCCTCGGTCGGGTCAATCTTTCGTATGAGCGCATCATCTTTGCTTTATAATCTTCCAGATTTTGTTGCGCTATGAGCCTAGTTTCATCAAGGGCGTCAAGCTCCTCAAGCCGAAAGTGAGCATTTTCTTCGTCCGTTAGCTCGTGGTGAACTGCCACTCGTAGAGAGGGTAACTCTATCTCGAGAGGGAGTACTGCTTCCGTACCGAACACCAACGCGTATGGCGTTGTGTTTGTGGCTGTCTTGAACGTGGTTCGATACGCCCAAAGAGCTTCTTGCAGTCTCTCATGCCAGTCTTTCTTATTTCGGGACACTGTTTTCTTTATAATTTTCGTCAAGGTCTTATTGAAGGCCTCGGCGAGACCGTTAGCTCGTGGATTATAGACTGAGGAATATCTCCAGTCTATGTTATGCTGCTGTGCGAAGTGGCTGATTTTATGACTTCGGTAAGCTGGCCCGTTATCGGAGATGATCCGCCTCGGAGTTCCAAACCGATATATGACGTGCGTTTTGAAGAAATGGAGGATATTCTCCGTCTTCACTTCTCTCAATGGTACTGCTTCTGCCCACTTAGAGAAGTAGTCAGTCGTCGCGAGGATGAAACGATGTCCTTTAGACGATGCTGGTTCGATGGGACCGACTATATCAGTCCCCCACATTTCGAATGGCCAGCTAGCTACCGTTGGATGCAACGGATTTGGGTGCTGGTGGATGAAGTCCCCATGAATCTGGCATGAGTGATATTGCTTCGCATATTCGATGCAGTCTTGAATCATCGTGGGCCAGTAATAGCCCATCCGTTTGATCTTCAACTTCATCTTTGGACCTGCTTGGTGAGAACCGCAGATTCCGTCATGAACCTCCTGAACGACTCTTTCCGATTCATCCGGTCCTAAGCATCTCAGCCACAGAGAATCGAATGACCTCTTGTATAGAGTATCATTGACGAAGGCGAAAGACAGAGCTCGTTTTATGAGTTGATGTCTTGCGGACGCATCTTCGGGCATTTGGTGGGACTTGAAGTAGTCTATAAAGACTTCCCTCCAATCCTCAACCTTCTCATGTTCTTTTATTTGCAAGGTCGCTTGTTCAGTCACTCCCTTCTCTTAGGGTGATTCCGAAGGTATTTCTGCGGGAGCGAGCACCCGACGACTTTGTACCATGATTCTAACGTCATCGAGGTTCTCGTCAGCCATTTCTTTAGCAAGTTTAGCCAACGCGTCCGCTTTGCTGTTATCCGCGCGTGGTATGCTCTCCAAAGTATAGGAGGGAATTTGGGTTAGCAGTTGTTGCACCTTTTCACCGTATTTTACCAATTTCGGTTTGCATGTTTGGTAATCGCCGTTTACTTGACTAACGACCAGTTGCGAATCTCCGTATATGAGGAGGTTTTCAATTCCCATGTCAATGGCGATCTCGAGGCCTGCTATCAGAGCTTCGTATTCGGCTTCGTTGATTGTCCTCGGTTCCGTCAGGGAGAACGCGTAGCGCATTATCCCTCCTTGTGGAGTTATAAAGAAGAGTCCTACCCCCGATTTGATTATAGGGGTACTTTGTTTGCGCTTCTTCACGGAAGATGCTCCGTCAAAATAAAGCTCCCATCGGGTATTATCACCATCGATCGCATCAAACGCATGTTCGTCTGGAAGATCGCAGTTTAAAGGAGAGTCGGCCGGTATCGGGTGCTCAGCAAGGAAGTCGGCGATGGCCTGGCCTTTTACTGCTTTGAGTGGTCAATATGCTATCGAGAACTCCATTAAGAGCAGGGCCCATTTAGCGAGTCGTCCTGTCAATAAGGCCTTTGACATTAGATATTTGAGAGGGTTCACCTTTGAAATGAGATAGACTTCATGCGCTAATGCGTAATGTCTAAGCTTTGTTATTGCGAAGATCAACGCCAGGCAGTGTTTTTCAATGGGGGAGTAATTGCTTTCTGCCCCCAGCAGCACTCGACTTAAGTAGTAAAGTGCTCTTTCTTTCCCCTGGTCATTCTCTTGTGCCCATAATGCGCCCAAAGAACCTTCAAGGGCGGCCGTGTAAAGAATGAGAGGCTTTCCCTTCACTGGAGCAGCCAACACTGGAGGGTTTTGCAGGTACTGTTTGATCTCGTCTAGTGCGCTTTGGCACTTTTGATCCCAGACGAACGGGGTTCCCTTCTTCATCAGGTGGCTGTAAGGACGGCACTTTCCTGAGAGGTTGGCTATAAATCGCCGTATGTACGCGAGCTTCCCTTGGAGAGACCGCAGCTGTTTGAGAGTTCTCGGCGGAGGCATTCCCATGATTTCCTTGATCTTGGACGGATCTATCTCGATACCTCAGTGTCGAACGATGAATCCCAGGAATTTGCCCGAGGAAACCCCGAATGCACACTTCAGAGGGTTCATCTTCAAGTTGTATTGTCGAAGACGTTGAAATACGGTCTTCAGATGCTCGAGATGTTCCTCATATGATTTGCTTTTAACAACGAGGTCGTCGATATAGCATTCAACGATTTCGTGTATAAGGTTATCGAAAATCTTCGTCATGGCCCTTTGGTAGGTTGCACCGGCGTTCTTTAAACCGAAGGGCATCACCTTGTAACAGAATATTCCCAAAGGAGTCCGGAAAGCCATATGTTTCTGGTCTTCAGGGTGCATTTTTATTTAATTATATCCTGATGAACCGTCCATGAATGAGAAAATCTCATGCGTGGACGTATTGTCTATCATCAGTTCGGTGACTGGTACTGGGAAATCATCCTTCGGGCAGGCTTTGTTGAGATCCCGAAAGTCCACGCATATGCGCACCGTACCATTTTTCTTCATCACTGGGACGATATTAGCAATCCATTCAGGGTATTGAACCTCTTGGATAAAGCCGGAGTCTATCAGCTTTTTGACTTCCGCGTTGATGCTCATCTCGAGCTCAAGCCGCATTCTTCTCGGCGCTTGTTTGACCGGCTTGACACTCGGGGATATTGCCAGTCTATGTACAGCAACTTCTGGATCAAGTCCCGGCATCTCGGAATAGTTCCATGCGAAGCAATCTTTATGCTGTACAAGGACGTCCTTTAACGCAGCCACCTTTTCTTCAGACAGCAGCTCGCTGACGAATGTCGGTCGCGGATCGTTTATCGTCCCCAACTCAATTTTCTTGAGGTTATCTGCAGTGGTATGTATGCCGTCCTCCAGTTCTTTCGGAGCTGGGGGAAATTCTGAGATCACCTCATCATTGCTGTTTTCGAGGCACCAGGGAAGGCTGCCCATGTTCTCGGATTCTTCTTGTAGCATCGTTATCATGTGACAGGTACGAATTCGCTTCCAATCCCAATGTGGAACTGGTCTTTCTTTCATGGCCTTAGGCTCGTGCTTTTGTGGTGGTGCTACCCTCCAGTTGTTGGACAGAGCGAATTTACCAAGCTGATATTGATCTTCGACCCAATTCTTGAAGGTGAAGCAATCTTCAAGAGGATGGCCTACTACTCGATGGTAAGAGCAATAGTCCGGGTGTGAGGCTTTGCCTGCTTGTTCAGGGTGTTTAGACTCCGGCAGCGCGAGCATCTGATGTTTTAGAGCAAGCTCAAATATCCTCCTTGTCTTATCCCGAGGAAAAGAGTATGCTCGACTCATTTTCTTCATGAGGGATAGGTCAATAACGCTCAATTCCCGTTTGCGTGGCTTCTTAGCCCTGCTTTGCAGTTGTTGAGCGCCTTTTTGGCCTTTCGACTTATTTCTGCTTTTGAGCTGAGCCTTCTTTATAACGGGTTGACAAGGAGCGGCATTTTCACCCTTTACGGCCTGTTGGAGAAGGCGTTGCGTCTTGGCTTTCTCGTAGATGGCCGTCTCACGGTTGTGATCATCTCGGACTTTTTGACCAGCTTTCTTTATAAGTCTGTCCATTTGTTCCTCGAACGACGGACTGGGCTCTCTTGCATCTGGAACCTTCACTGGCTTAGGATTAGCGTCCTCCCATTGAGCATCCGCTTCTTCATCAAGGTCATATATGACGTAGCAGCCGGGTAGTAACTCTCGTTTCTTTGACCGGATGTATCCAAGCCCTCTCGTTTCCATTCTCCCATTAGGCAGTTTGCGTTGAGTCCCGGGAACATTCCAGACCCTGTTATAGAATTTGGCCTCTCTAACGGTCTGTTTGAAGGATATCCCCTGGCGTTTCAGCAGCTTCTTCAAACCCTCTGTATAATATCTGGAAAGACGGATAGGCTGAAGCCTGTCGAGCGCAGGCTCTGCGCCATACCAGATTTCTTTTTTCATCTTGGTTTCTTCAGAGCGGTAAAACAGAATTGCTTTCTCGTTTTCTCGCATGCGAGGGATGTAGAATGTCCGCAGCTCTTCTATACTGTAGATATTAAGTGCGTCCAGTTCTTTATGATGTTTAGGCGGCACCATGGCGACTTGCAGACTTTGCTCTTCGTCAGCGGAAACTTGTATTGAAGGTCGAGCAGAGAATACGACATGGACCTCATCCTCCGAGTCACTACCAAAGACCAATGTAGGAGTGGACGGTCCTGGCTTGTTATGTTGGGGCGGACCCGAATAAACGATCTCCTCTTCTTCCTCGGTATCACTGCTGAAGACAGGGATGGTGGCGTTAGTTTTATTTTCCGGCTTGTGACACTTCTCCGTGTCTTCGAAATCCGGCAAGAAGTATTTGGCATCTTCGTATTTGCGGACCTCGTTCACAGAGAACGGGTTCAGTTCTCCCGTCACGGTATACTCGAAACCATCCTTAAAATACTTCATACACTGATGTTGTGTAGAAGGGATGATGTTGTACTCGTGTAACCATGGTCGGCCGAGCAAAGCGTTGTAGCATGTCTTGGCATCTATGACGTGGAACTTAATGTCCGTGACGAGTAGTCCGAAGCGTAGCGTCAGTATCACAGATCCAAGAGTCTTTGACGATTGGGAGTCGAACCCAGATATGGTGATCTTGTCCCGAGCAAGGTGCTGGACGCTCATGCAGATTTCCTTCAACACCCGCACGTTGAGTAAGTTAACAGACGACCCGTTATCGATCAGAATTTTGCCTATCTTTATATCATGGCAGTATCCCGAAACATAGAGAGGGCGATTGTGTTCGCAAGTCACAAGTAGAAGGTCCTCATCGCCAAAAGTAACATCAGCCGTGTGTACTTCCTCTAACTCATCTTTCATCTTTTCCTCGGCCAGGCATGCTTGGAATTGTTCCGGGTCTTGAAGTGCCTTAATCAATGAATCTCTCGCCTCTTTTGATAGCAAAAGGGCGTCAAGAATGCTGAGCTGCGAGGGCAGTTTCCTAAGATGTGCTAAAACGTTGTAATCCACTTTATTCTTCTTTAGTGGGTTCTTAGAGGTTAACTCTTCCGCAACTTGGTCATCGAGAGTAATATCCTCAGAGACTTTTTCTTTCCCTTTATCTTTTCTGTTCAAGGGTCCGAGGTCCTTTTCAGGCAGCGTCCGATTTCGCAGCCGGATATTTTCGCAGACCTTCGGTTCTTCTTCTTTTCCTGAAGCGGACTCTTTAAAGAGAGGGGCAAGTTCTAGCTCTTCATCAGAATCACTCCCGAATGTAGGCACTTGTGATCCACCGGTGTTAACCATGCGACAATCGCCAGCAGTTCTTTTAAGCCCTTCGGTCGTATTTCTCTGCTCCCGACGAGTTTTACGTTTTTCCCGCTTAAAGCGTTGTCGATGAGCAACGTATCCTTGCCACCATCTATCGAAAGCTTTGCACTCTTGAGTGGGGTGCGAAATCCTCTGATGATATAAGCAATACGAGGGGTGCGTTTCCACTTCACCGGCGATGTTTCCTTCAGAGGATGGTAGCTTCATGCCCATTGATATGGCCTTAGCGAACTTTTTCCTCATCCTGAGTTAGCTTTTGTTGGTAGTGGAGGTGTTTTGCACCAGCGGGATCGTCTCAGCTCCTTCATCAAGTCGCTGGCGCTTGGCCTTTTCAAATATAGCCGCCTCGCGCTCCCGATCAGCTTTACTTTTCAACCGAGCTTCATTAAGGAGTGCGTCAATTACTTCATCTGATGGTCCCAGAACTTTTGGTTCAGGATCTGCCCATAGCTTTTCGGTGTAAGGAGTCTCCTCATCGTTCGTGATCGAATGGGAAATCACATGGCAACTTGCCACATGTTCTTCAGATTCATTTGACGAACTACCCCCTTCATCTTCTTCTTGGAAGACATGGTTGAGGAACTCTTGCAATGTAATGGGAGTCCGCGCCTTCTGGTTGTACTCTTCCAGCGCGTCAATTTGCTTTTGCAAGTCCGTGCGCCTATCGCTAGGCTTCACCGGCTTCTTGGCCTTCTTCTTTTTCTTCAAAGACTTTGACGACTGGCTACTAGTGCTCGAACCCCCATCATTGGTCTTTGGAGTTGGACGTGGCTTCAACATCCCCTCAACGACCTGCGGTTCCAATGGGTTCTTCTACTTGATCGCCGGACATGTCCGAAGATCATTTAGCATTCTCTTCGTTTTCGATGATAATACAACCTCCCACGGAATTTCTTCAATGACAGAGCATGTTGCCCCCGGCGTATTCGTCCCTTTAGAGGTGTGGGGCTGCAGGGGGTTCACCTTCCATTTGTCAGATAACACGAACTTGCCCTGTCGATACTGATTTTCAAGCCAGTTCTTGAAAACGTAGCAATCTTCGATCGGATGGCCTAGTACTCGATGATAAGGGCAGTAATTAGGCTCGTTGACGTCACTTGGTTGCAACGGTCGTTTTGGATCCGGCAGATTTATGAGTCTGTTGCGCAATGCCAGCTCGAATAACCTCCTCGTTTTATCGCGGGGGAAGGAATAAGGACGTCCCATCCTATCCTCAAGGGGTACGTACGGGCGCGTATTGTTTGGACGAGCAACCGGCTTCGAGTCGTTCGGTTGTTGTTGAGCATTAGCGACAACGATCGCTTTTCCCTTTCCTTTGTCATTTCGGGAATCCGGCTTTGGGAGAGGGGGTTTATGGCCCATCTGGTCTATCTGCGCTAGTTTGTCAATTAAAGCCTGGAAGGAAGTCGGCTTGAAAAACATCATAAACTGTGAGATGGTTGCTTGTGGATCAAGGGTTCCGACAAACATTCCCACCGCAGGGGCTTCTTCTATGCGCTGCTCACATTTCGACCATAGATTACGCCAAACCTTGTATATTTTGACGACAGCCGTTGAGGGGGCTGTTCCAGCTTTGTCTCTGGAGCTCTCTCCGCAGGTGGAGGAGATCTCTTCAATGTAGCGGTTGGAGAGTTCTTCCGTACCCTTCTCAGCAGCTCAAAGCTGTTCCCAGTTGGAACAGCAGCGTTGACTTCCACCACTGGAGCCGGTGGAGTTAGCCCTGAGGGAGTGTTGCCCCCTGCCTTCCTCACTCGTTGCCAATGGCGACGTCGAGCACGGCGAGCCGTTGGGATTGGCTCAGAGATAGTTTCTTTTTGCCCCCTGTCTGTATGAGGCGCTGCCGGTGTTAACCTCTTAGAGACTGAGGTTGTCTTTTGAGGGGTGATATTCAACCTGCCGAAGACGGATCCTTGAGCAGGGGCAGGAGCAGGAATCGTCAGTCTTGAAAAGACTGACTCTTTGGCGGGAGAAGCCGCCTTAACGACTTCCGGAACAGCGGCCGTTGCCCTCTTTGGGACAGCCAATTTAGAGTTCTGATTCAGCCTAGTGAAAACAGAGGCTGTTGGTTTGGTATGGGACGACCCGTTGACAGGGGTCGTGGTAGCAGTGAGCCGGTCGAACACCGACTTCTTGTTCACTTCCGGTGCAGGTATCGGCATAGAGAAGCTTGTAGGTGGGACCATGGTCCCGAAAAACAGGCCGGTGGTGGCCTGAGTCACCTATTCTACCGGCAGAGCGAGGAAAGAGGCCGCTTGGGGCCCATATGTTACACCTCTCGGTGAGGTGGAGCGTCCGTTGCAGTGGTACTTCGCGCATTTGGTGCAGTTAGAATCCATGGATGCTTGAGTTCTATGCCAGACAAAAGACCAAATCTTAGCAACTTGAAATCCGAAGGCAACCATTTAACAAACCGCGATTGGTTCGCGAAGACGACACACGAAGTGTGGAGTGGAAAGAGGAAAAGGTCCCACCGGGCGTGCCAGAATCTGTTCCCCTCCGAAAGACGGCGCACAAGACCGCGATGTCCTGGCACTGAGATTCGGGGCAGATGCTATTTGATTTTATCCGTCTACCTCTCCGAAGATGCCAAGTTGGTTTATGGCACCGTGTATCGAAGGTTTAGACGGATGCGGCCGATGTAGCAGACTTTGTCAGATTCCCCCTCGCTAGAGGGTTTTTTTTGATTGTGGGGACGTTCTTCCCTGCAGGCGCAAGCCCCTGCAGTTAATTACGCTACCGCTTCGCGGTAACAACTTTCTCCTTCTCCAGAATTTCACTTCGTGTCGTGGGTGTTTGTTTTGTTTGTGGTTGCCCGTGGATTGTATACGGAGACTGAGTAATGCCGTCGCCCGTAGGACGTGGATTAGTCCAAATCCGTATTTATTTAGATTTGGGTTTGGTGTTTTTTAGTTTAAGGATGCGTTAGTCGCGTGGCGGCTAAGATCAACTTAAACGTTCGCCAAGGATACGTTAATCCTATTTTGAACTAAGATCGACTTGAACGGGATCGTTTAGATCCGAAAGAAGAGCAATTGGCTCTATTGTTCCAGTTTAGAGACGTGGTGGTCCATATTCCAGTTTAGGGACGTGGTGGTCCGTCATTAGTTTAGGGACATTTCGGTCCGATATTAGTTTAGGGACGTTTCGGTCCAATATTAGTTTAGGGACGTCTCGGTCCACGAGTTTAAGGACCCCGCAGTCCATATGGGTGTGTGGTCGTTGGGACCCGTCACCTCTTTGACGTCGTTGAAGAATTATAACGATGGATATCAAAGGAGTTCGGAGATGTACCCTCGAACCGGATGTGGATTGGTTTAGGAGAGCCATTCTGCTCAGTTAATTTAATTTAAGGACTTATGGCCAAAATTGGGTTAAGTCCAGTTGAGGATATTCAACATTTTTCTTGATCTTTGGCCTATTAGGCCTGTGCTAGGGCTTTGCCCAAATTTAATAATGCACTGCATTCTATTCTGGCCTGCTAGGCTTTTGATTTGGGCTCTGTCCCTTTATTTATGATGCAGAGCATCTGTTTTGGTCCATTGGACCTTTCAATTGGGCTCTGCCCTTTCAAACAATGCACAACATTTTGTTTATTAGGCCTGTTAAGCCTTTTAATTGGGCTTGGCCCCTGTTGTAAGCAAGGCAGTGCATTTGTCTGGCACTTTGCGCCGAGTAATGAGCGCAAGCTCATATGGTGATGACACGTGTCATGCTCTGGTGAGCGCAAGCGCACTAGTGCAGTGCGCTGCGCTAGCGCGCTGCGCTGTTGCGCTGCTGACACGTGGCGCGCTCTCAGCGAGTTGCGCCAATTCCAGAGAGCAAAGCTCTATCTCAAGAGCGCTTAGCGCAAGTGGTTCTATAGCTGACACGTGGCGCTCTCTTAAGAGCGCAACGGCGCAGTTTGGAAGTGCAAAGCACTAAGAATCTTTTAGATCTAAGAACGGAAGTGCAAAGCACTATTTAATTTCTTGATCTAAATTAGATCAAAGAAAAAATAAATTTTTTCTTTTGTTTGAAGAACCAGAGGTTCATAAAAGTGCAAAGCACTATTTTTTATTTTTATTGTTTTAAAGAACCAGAGGTTCACAAGAAGTGCAAAGCACTGTTTATTATGTAAAGATCATTGATCTTGTTTTTAGATCAATGATCTATTAGAAGGACTTTCTTCTACTTCATAAAAGTTCTTTACCTTTTTCTTGAAATTTTCTCAGAGTTCTCTCTGTTTAAAGCTCTTGATTTTTTTTCAAGAAATGTTGATACCTTTGAATTGAGGCTTAGGGTCCTTTTTATAGTGCTCACAAATTAGTTAAATTTGTTAAAGAGATCATTCTCTGAGTGATTTGGGGAATTTTCCCCACCGTTGGATCTTTGATCCAAGGGCTTCTGCTTTGCAGAAGAAAATCTTCTTGTTTTAACAAGAACAGAAAAGATTTCTTAAAATCTTAATTTAGTTTGGCGCAGATGCCCCAGCGCGTGACACGTGTCGCGCAGCGCAACTGTTGATCAGTCTCTTTATTAGTAAAGAAATGATAAAATTCTCTATTGTTGGATAATGTTTTGAACATTTCCTATATCAAAAGTTGATCGGTTCAGGCACGTTATCTAAAAGCATTGATGTTCTAAATCAAACTAAAGTTCTTAGTATACAGAACATACACAAGAGGAAGAGTTCAGAACTGAACGAATCCTTCTTGAGGTATTGTAGACTATGTCATATCAATGCGACCCGACTAGCTAAGTTGCACATAGATGCATATTTAAATCTGTTTGAATCTACATCTTATGAAACTTTCCAGTCATGTCACAGAGATAAAATGACCACAGCTCTGTTTATTGGTAACAGAGAAAGAGTTGGTAAACTCTTGGGACGATACTTGTTGATGTATGAAGGTCCCCTGTCTACATATACCAGGACCGGTTCTTTATACTTCATTACATTCTCTGATGATCTTTCGAGATTCGGACCTATGTTCCTGTTAAAACACAAGTACGAACCTTTTGAGATATTCACAGAATATAAGCTAGAAGTAGAGAACCAATAGAGGGTATAAGTATTATGTCCTTTGATGTGATCGAGGAGGAGAATACTTGAGCATGGAATTCCTGGATTATTCTAAAGGAGAATGAGATTCTCTCTCAGCATTACTCCTCCAAATACACCATAGCACGATGGTATATCGGGGCGGAGCAATATCACTTTATATGATAAGGTGTGCTCTATGATGAGTACTACTGAGTTACCTATTTCCTTTTTGGGAGTTATGCACTTGAGAAGCTGCATACCTATTGAATAGGGTTCAAATCAAATCAGTTGCCTACCACTTCATATTTGATATGATAAGGGAAGAGCCCATCTCTTAAGTTAGTTAAGATTTGGGGTTGTCCAGCCTATGTCTAAAGGCATAATCCGGACAAGCTCGAGGCAAGGTCTGTTATGTACAACTGGAAAGGTTCCAGCTATACAAACAACAGCAGATGATTTGATAGAACCAAAGGATTCAGTAGATTCCAACGAACCTCAGCCTCTCCGCCGATCTAGTAGGGTTCCTCACCCACCTGAGAGATACTTCGGTTCCTCTATGACAGTGGGAGCGAGGATTGCATCATGAGATGATGACCCAACTAGTTTCGAGCTGGCTATCAGGAGTGGGACTCTGTAAGAATGGCTGGATGCTTAGCGATCTGAGATGGAATCCTTATACGCCAACAAAGTATGGACTTTGGTTGCTGTATCTGAAGGGTTAAATCCCTATCAGGAGCAAGTATATCTTGAGAAGATTACTTGGTGTACATGGAAAAGTTGAGACTTTCAAAGCTAGACTTGTTAAAGGTTTGCATCATTGACCAGGTGTGGATCATGATGAAACTTTTTCTAAAGATCTATGCTTAAGTCCATCCAGATCCTACTTGCCACGGCTACATACCATGACTACGATATCTGACGGTTGGGTGTCATGACTGCTTTTCTAAATAACGTTTTAGAAGAGAGAGTCTATAAGTACACAGCCAGATGGCCTCGTAGACAGTGGGAGCAGCGGAAACGTGTGCAAGATGTTTTATGTGATAAAGCAGGCATCGCGGAGTTGGAACATCTGTTTTGATGGATAAGTCAAAGAGTTTGACATCATCAATGTTGCGCCACGGCAGCGCCCCGGCCGTCTTACTCGAGGCCAAATTGCGGAATCAAAATTTTTCCTTACTCGGAAACCGGCGCTACCGCGGACAAAGAAAACCCGGATCGTTTACCATTAACCTATACTAGCTAACAAGAGATGGGAAGAAAAGTATACCGAGTGATCCGAGTCCTCCGGTCTTCTCTTCATCATCCCGATCTCCCGCGGAAAGTCTTGGCTCCACATCGTCGCCTCCTCGCCGGAAAGGGCACCACATCGCCTTCGTCTTTTACGGGCTCCCGCCTCAATACCGAGGCAACTCGAGCATGAAGCCGGCAACTCGACATGCTCAAGATGTGCTGTAGAATGTAGTGTAGAAGATGGTTGTCTCACTTTGGGGTTGGTTGCCATGATGGAGGAATCAAGACTAGAAAAATGGTGCTTGCATTTTTCTAGCATGGAAATGAGATCAAGAAGAAAGAAACTCTCAAGAAGGAAAACTCCCTTCTTCTTCTTCTCTCTTTCTTTTTCTTCTTCTCTCTTTTCTAATGAAAAACTTATCATTTAAAATGAGAATGGTGGAGGAGGTAATATGAAGCATGAAGGGAGGTGAGTGTAGGAGAAAGCAAGTGGTAACCATATCAAAAGCCATCATAACAAACTCACATCAACTCTAATCAAAGATCAAATCCTTTCTCATCACTTCTAATCTTCATAAAGCATGACAAGATGAAAGAAAAGAATGGAATAAAAAGATGCTATCATAATTAATCATCTTACAAATAAAACCTCCACCAAATGTAATTTGCAAAACTGCAAATTACCCCCTCCATCAGAAAAGTCCGGCCGGGAAAGAACAAAGAAAAACCGGCCGGAACGGAATGCAAACTGGCAATTCCAGAAAACTGGTCCCGTAATAAATTACAGGAAAACCCCGATACTGTGCATACACACCCGCATCTGTATTCCGACCGGATACAAATGCAATGAGACAAAATCTACACTGTACTAAACTAGGACCGGCTTAAGCCAAAGCCGGCTAGTAAAATCCGTTCGATCCTGATCCGTGCAATACCGCATGTGTCAGATCAAACCCTGCCATATAACTATACGGCCACTAGTACAAAACTGTCCGATCCTGATCCGTGCAATACCGCACGTATCTGATCGGACCCTGCCATATCTCCATACGGCCTCTACAGCGTTTCGCCCGAAAGCTGAGTAACTGAAAGTGTGGTGGACTCTAAAGACTCGTCAATACTATGGCTGTGGATTTAACCACTGGCACGTCAGAGGTATAAGCCAATACGTGACGGGCCACCAGCTATTGACCAAAAGGGACGTCGATAAGGAAGCTCACCCCGACACCCAACTGAGCCTGTCAGTGACAATATCCATACAGTCCGGTCCGTTCGTCTATGAGTATCGCATGGCGGGCCTAGGGGGTTGGTAAAAATCAGACCCCCAAAGGCGGTACAAGTCGTGTCGGAGCGTAGCCCAGAACGCCCTGAGATACTACTGGAATACCTACCAGTAAATCTCCTGCCTCGGCCGAGGGCTTTGCGTAATGGCTCTCCTAGACACAGCGCGACCTCACCCCCAATACCGGGAGAGACGAACCCCTGAAGATCCGCTCACTGCCTCCATGTGGCTCGGGACCGTACCCAACTAAAACCTGTTTGCACGACTCCTTTGAGCCGTAGTAGGGTAGTAATCAAAGCACAGTGGGAACTCACACGAGACAAATGACGATCCTCAGGTCGATGAACTAACCTGTACACATGTCACCTGGGAACTGCTATCTGACGTCTGGTATAAGACCAACTAGCAGGTTCCCGGCGAGTCCTGTCCGGTGTACTCATAACCCAATGAGCACCTGTATACATCTTAGGTGAACCAACTGACACCAGTGGCTTGTGAGACCGGCCACCGCCCCTCGTCGGGGTCTCGACTGTATACACTAGTCTACTAATGGAGTATCGATGCCCAGTCTCGAAACTCCCACGACTAGGGACCTTTTAAGGATGTGCTTATAGACCCCAGCTCCCACTTATATGATCGCCATCATACTGCTGGTCGTCAAGCAAGAATCCTAGGGGCTCTATCAACGTGTAATAGCGACATGTCAGGTCATCTAAAACAGTACACGATGATAAAGATAAACCAGATAGCATACTATCATCTCGAGTAAGACTGTCCTACCGGGATAGGTCCTCCCTCAATCATTGCAATCACGTGCCTGTGATCCAATAATTGACTCTGAGGGCACAATCTCCAACAATCTCCCACTTGCACTCAAGGTTAATTATTACGATGTCGCGTACTCACAGCCCGTGTGATACCGAACACCCAACTCCTCTACTAGTCAGTCTCACAAAGCTCGTTTGCGAAACTATTGCGTTCGAGGAATAGCCTCAGTGAGTGGATCCGCTGTGAAGTTTCTTTCTATGTCTCTCTATATCTCAAGTTCGCGGAGAAAGCCATCTCCCGAAATGAGCAATACCTGTCTTAGAATGTCTGGATGTCTGATGGGACCTAGCTCATAAATGAACTCCAAATCCAAACTTCTTAGACTGTATCATCAACTGAACTTAATCAGTATCCTGCGCCATGCCTCCCTCAGTATTGCCTTGGACCACCTGTCCAAAATACTGCCCCTCGTCAGAGGGAGAACTATAACTCTGACAACCTCCTTGTCGTCCATGTCACCTTGGAAGCCTGGAGTGATAACCGTCTCCTAAAGGAGACAGCCGTTATCATATCCCTAGAACATTCACTTATGTTCTAAAACTGCTTCCGACTGTTTTTCCAGTATTGGATTAATATCAACTTATTGCACTTACTGTAAGAACAACATCTGGTGTGGTACTTGACATCTCATGATTGACTCAATTGCCTAAGCAAGTGATCTGTCAATCATGCGTATCCCTCTCCTCTTTAGTCTATAAGACACCTTTAGAGAGGGTGACTCCATTACCTACAGGTACACTACCATGCCAGGAGTGGTCCATTCTAAATACTCTTAGAATGCTGTCAAAGTACCCTGATTGGGAAACCACCCAAATCTAGATCTAAAACCATAGATCTAGTAACCAATATGTCTGATATAATGTCCAAGTCCCATGTGGAGAAAACACTGTGTGACGACCAAAGTATAACCGATCGTAGTATAGGAATATCACTTCCTACTACCTTCTCAACAGATCCATCCCCTATTCTGACGACGTCAAACCTATGACTGTCACATCAGAAATAGATGATCTATCTCCGCTACATCTGCTTTAGTCTATAAATAGACATAAGCCTGATGTCCACCAATGCTTCCGCTGCTCCCACTGACTACGACAACCCTCTGGCAGAGTCATATAGACGTGCACTTCTAAAGCTAGTTTAGAACGACGCTATACTCATCCTCCTGCCGGGTCTCGTAGCCTGGAACAACAACAATGGTAAGTGTGGGTAAACAAGAACTTCCCTGTCACCGTCCTTGAGGCTACCGGAGTACCTCTCGGGTGCCTGAAGTTACCCACCTTATCTGCGGAGTGGCCAATGGAATGTCAAATCAGATTGAATCTTTAGGTTCCTTATCAAATCTTCAGTAATCGTTTGTGGTTCTGGAATCACTTCCAGTTCTACCATACTCCTACTACTTTTCTGAAAAAATCCATTTTTAATAAAAACTGTGGCGAGTCTAGAACAATATTGCTATTGTTCATCCAGATGGTAGAAAGTCAACCCTAGTCATCGCCTGGGTCAACCCACAAACAGCCATTACAGAAACGTGCCTTGAGTTGTCCAGTGTCTGGTTTTAATCATAAGCTGGACAACTCCCCGTACCTTAATATCGTTAAGATATGAACTGTTCTATATCCAATATAGAACCAGAGGCACTGATTCAATTGAACCAGATTCAAATCATGCAACTATCTCCAGTGCATGTCAACTAAATGGAAGGAGGTCGATCAGCGTTACTCAACTTAGGAATGCTTCCAATTATGAGTAACCTGAAAGAGAAGCAATCTGTCTTCATCATTACTATCAACTGAATATCATACACAAGTATCTACATCTTCAATCTCTTTGAAGAATCCCGATACTTGCTACACCTGGTACTTTACTCTATTCAAATACCTATAACTCCTCAAAACTTAGACCCTGTGTTTCCACGAAACAGCTGTCTAAAATCTAGAGAAGCCATAAGTAAACCGAATATAGTACGAGCACCAACCCCTCTGTCCTAATGGACACTGGACAACATACAATACTCTGTATAAGTCCGCTGAGTCTAACAACTCTTTCACTGTGCGTCGTAGGTTGAAAACTGTACTTATGGTTAAGAAGAATTACACCGCTGTTCAATGCTCCTTACCTAACCATCCACTGATATAGGTAAATGTCATCGACATAATATCAAAAGGTATATCTCACTCTATGAAAATAGACGTACAGATATATCGATTTGAAATTGGTGCACAACAGCGGATATTCAAAACCAAATATTTGCCGACCGGCAAACAACCCAGGTGACTTCCTCAAATATCACTGATTACAACGAATCCCGATATAATGAGGATGATCACCCAATTCCCAATAACTTACTCCCACTCATCATCTGTAAAACCATACAGATGTGAGAATCCAACCTGGTAAATACATACCCTGGAGTAAGTGTCTAATCGGGAAATCAGTTTTCTATTAACAGTACACAGTGAAACTGAAACATTGAAATGTTTCGTCGGGGTATCCTGGTATTCCTAGTAATGCCTCTTCCATTATCCAGATTCACAACTGTAACCGTATAATTCTTTGCCACCTCTCCAAATCCCTTTATATGTCTTTAGTCATTACCGTCTGCACACCCCTTTTAGGCCAAATGGTTTTCTTCCTTCCCCACCGTTCGGCACCAGCCTATGGTTTGGAAGAAGACTATCCAAAAGGCATAAAGGGTGTACTGTCCCAATCCTAGGAACACTCGCAATGCGAGAGAAGGTGAAGATGAAAGACACCTGAATGTACTTAATTCCTATTTCTCCTGAACCAGAATCCATCCCCGAACTGGAACAAGTTCCTTTCGAGTTCGTATATAACCATACGATGGATTATCCAATAAAATGGGATCTTCGTAGTGATACGGAGTGTTCTGGAGAAATACAAAGGTGATTTAGGATTGGCGAAGAAATACTTGGTTTGGTCGTGAATATCAGTCGCAATTTACTTTGCCCTCCTACTAATCCCTTGCTTTGTCTTAACTTAATACCTTCTGCACACCATCGTTATGCGAATTGGTTTTCTTCATTCCCTACCGGTCGGCACCAGCCTAAGGTTTGGAAGAAGACTATCCAATTTGCGTAATAGGTGTACTATCTCCTAAACCAAGGAGTACTCGCAACCTGAGAGAAGGTGAAAAGAAAAGACAACTGAATAGTCCTATCCGTTTTCTCCAGAACCAGAAACCATCCTCGAAATCCTTCGAGTTCGTATATAACCATACGATGGTTTTGTCCAATGGAAGTGGACGTTCGTAGTAATACAGGGTGTCCTGGAGAAAAGGGTAAAAGTAGGAGTGGCAATGAGGTCTGCAACTCTGACAATCCAAAAGCCAGTGTTAAGAAGGTTCGGTCAACTTGGTCACTGAGTCATAGTCTTAGGGTCGGGTCAATGGTTGCTGCCAGAGAGAGAGAAAAGAAACACTCAGCGTGCACTCTATCCTAAATCAGAATGGTTATCACTTTATCTAATCTGGAAACCTCCCACTGTATCTCAAATTCTCCTCCAAACCTGAAAGAAGAATTAGTCGGGGATCACCCGAGGAGTAAACCAACTCATCAGTGGAAATCGGGATCCAACTATCATCGCATGATAACTTGACGGAATCCACTCAAGTCATCACACTCCAGAAGGTATGCGCATGCCTGGCAAGTTTCAGTTCTTTTGAAACTCCCGATGTGATTTTTTACCCCAAGCGGTTTATGACCTTGACTAGGTCAACAAACCATAAACCGCCAGTCAAGTTCAACCCGTCATTTTTCTGGATTGCATTAAACCCACCCGTATGTGCCCTTGACTAGGTCAACAAGGCCGCACGACTGTCTCAACCAATCCCACTTATGCAACAAACAAGTACCACTTAGCTACCGAACACTACGTCTTAACTAGGTCAACAAACGCAGCACGAATACCAAATAATACCTGTAGGAAATGACGGAGGGCTACGGCTGGTTTTTGGCGAAAAACCTTTAACGTAATGAACTTGATATCGTTGAAGGAACTGCATAGCCTTTTATAAAAATATAGTGACGAAAACCTTTACTAAAGAGGTCACTCCCGGTGAAGGGATCTCGGCTCTTTCCCCGTAGAATGAGGTGCAGGATATTCCAAATGAATACCACGATGCAAAGCAAAAGTAATCGGCTATAGTGAAGTTAATGCCCTGACGCAAACTTCTGTCCAAGGGGTCACTCCCGGTGAAGGGATCTCGGCCCTTGCCTCGTCGACTGAGGAGCAGGATATTCCAAATGAATACCACGATGCAAAACAAAAGTGAACGTCCTTGCAATAACAGCTTTTTGAAAAGTGTTCCAACAACATCAGAATAGGTTTGTTTATCTTGCATTGATCCGAATCAACGCAGTCCCATCAAATGATCACATCACAAAGAACGAAAATATACTGACGTACGTATATGCCATCCGCATTCGCCACTGGGTCCCGTCATCACTCGTTAGGTTAGCTTACTAACGACAGAGCGGGGACTGGACTAGCGCGGATGAAAAACATATACAACATCTACTAATATATATACCAATATATTATATTTCGCTCAAGGCGTGATAAGAATGCAACATCACAGAAATGTACAGCATCACAGAACAATACAGATATCTGGAAGCCCCGGGTTTCACAGAGCCGCTGCTGAAACCCGACGTTCCCCTGGTCGTGTGGATAGCCTGTGCAATGAAATCCTAGACCCCTACGGGCGCGGCAAGTCACCCGCCAAAACCTGAAGCGAGGCAGCCCCCTTCAGCACCGTGAATGGACCACCCAGCACTTCACGGAATCCGGTAACTTGAGCACCCCTCCTGGGTCAACCTGTACCCCCTACGAGTGCGGCGAATAGCCCGCCAATCCTAGAGTGAAGCCCCCTCCGTCTCAATGCCATGAGATGCGGGCTTGTTGCCCTCCAGAACCCGGCTATCCGTGCACCCCACCGCGGGGCAACCCTAGTACAGAAAGTAAAATATACATACACCGGGTACATCGACCGCAACCAGGTCGTGCCCCAAAAGAATAATACAAACTGGCAGTGACGGCAGTCCACATGTCGGACGCTCGCCCCGCAATATCAAATGTACATAATACAACGAAACTGTACTAGCATTGCATCCAGGCTATCCCCCACGACCGATCCGCAACATCACAGCATAAACATAGAACATCAACGTGAAAGTCACGTTCGCAAATCCGTCTAACCGGGCTATAGCAGTTAGACCGGATTTACCGATCGAGTGACATTCACGGTCGCAGATATAATGTAAATACTGTGAAATAATGTGTTTAAAAAATTTTCCGATTGACCAAAAATTAACTAGTGGGCCCCCAACCAATACTGTAGCAGTTACAGAAATAATTGGCCCAATTTTAATATTCCAAAACCCCTAATTATAGCCCATAAGCCCACTGGAGAAATTCGAAGCAGTGACCCCACCAACCCGCGGCGGAAGGGCGGCGCAAATGGGGTTTCTGCGGCGCTTCCGCGCTCCTTTTGAGTGATCACTGTCTCGAATTTTCCCAGAGTTCTTAGAACTCCCTGCACATTATTCTGAGACCACCTGAAAAATTTTTAGACTCCAAAATATTTCGACAGAAACTGATGTGAAGGAAAAAATACGGTTTTTGGAATTTCGGTCGATCGGAACTGAAAAACACATTAGAACAAGCTAGGAAAGGTTAATGGCGTGGCTCTGATACCATGTTGCGCCACGGCAGCGCCCCGGCCGTCTTACTCGAGGCCAAATTGCGGAATCAAAATTTTTCCTTACTCGGAAACCGGCGCTACCGCGGACAAAGAAAACCCGGATCGTTTACCATTAACCTATACTAGCTAACAAGAGATGGGAAGAAAAGTATACCGAGTGATCCGAGTCCTCCGGTCTTCTCTTCATCATCCCGATCTCCCGCGGAAAGTCTTGGCTCCAAATCGTCGCCTCCTCGCCGGAAAGGGCACCACATCGCCTTCGTCTTTTACGGGCTCCCGCCTCAATACCGAGGCAACTCGAGCATGAAGCCGGCAACTCGACATGCTCAAGATGTGCTGTAGAATGTAGTGTAGAAGATGGTTGTCTCACTTTGGGGTTGGTTGCCATGATGGAGGAATCAAGACTAGAAAAATGGTGCTTGCATTTTTCTAGCATGGAAATGAGATCAAGAAGAAAGAAACTCTCAAGAAGGAAAACTCCCTTCTTCTTCTTCTCTCTTTCTTTTTCTTCTTCTCTCTTTTCTAATGAAAAACTTATCATTTAAAATGAGAATGGTGGAGGAGGTAATATGAAGCATGAAGGGAGGTGAGTGTAGGAGAAAGCAAGTGGTAACCATATCAAAAGCCATCATAACAAACTCACATCAACTCTAATCAAAGATCAAATCCTTTCTCATCACTTCTAATCTTCATAAAGCATGACAAGATGAAAGAAAAGAATGGAATAAAAAGATGCTATCATAATTAATCATCTTACAAATAAAACCTCCACCAAATGTAATTTGCAAAACTGCAAATTACCCCCTCCATCAGAAAAGTCCGGCCGGGAAAGAACAAAGAAAAACCGGCCGGAACGGAATGCAAACTGGCAATTCCAGAAAACTGGTCCCGTAATAAATTACAGGAAAACCCCGATACTGTGCATACACACCCGCATCTGTATTCCGACCGGATACAAATGCAATGAGACAAAATCTACACTGTACTAAACTAGGACCGGCTTAAGCCAAAGCCGGCTAGTAAAATCCGTTCGATCCTGATCCGTGCAATACCGCATGTGTCAGATCAAACCCTGCCATATAACTATACGGCCACTAGTACAAAACTGTCCGATCCTGATCCGTGCAATACCGCACGTATCTGATCGGACCCTGCCATATCTCCATACGGCCTCTACAGCGTTTCGTCCGAAAGCTGAGTAACTGAAAGTGTGGTGGACTCTAAAGACTCGTCAATACTATGGCTGTGGATTTAACCACTGGCACGTCAGAGGTATAAGCCAATACGTGACGGGCCACCAGCTATTGACCAAAAGGGACGTCGATGAGGAAGCTCATCCCGACACCCAACTGAGCCTGTCAGTGACAATATCCATACAGTCCGGTCCGTTCGTCTATGAGTATCGCATGGCGGGCCTAGGGGGTTGGTAAAAATCAGACCCCCAAAGGCGGTACAAGTCGTGTCGGAGCGTAGCCCAGAACGCCCTGAGATACTACTGGAATACCTACCAGTAAATCTCCTGCCTCGGCCGAAGGCTTTGCGTAATGGCTCTCCTAGACACAGCGCGACCTCACCCCCAATACCGGGAGAGACGAACCCCTGAAGATCCGCTCACTGCCTCCATGTGGCTCGGGACCGTACCCAACTAAAACCTGTTTGCACGACTCCTTTGAGCCGTGGTAGGGTAGTAATCAAAGCACAGTGGGAACTCACACGAGACAAATGACGATCCTCAGGTCGATGAACTAACCTGTACACATGTCACCTGGGAACTGCTATCTGACGTCTGGTATAAGACCAACTAGCAGGTTCCCGGCGAGTCCTGTCCGGTGTACTCATAACCCAATGAGCACCTGTATACATCTTAGGTGAACCAACTGACACCAGTGGCTTGTGAGACCGGCCACCGCCCCTCGTCGGGGTCTCGACTGTATACACTAGTCTACTAATGGAGTATCGATGCCCAGTCTCGAAACTCCCACGACTAGGGACCTTTTAAGGATGTGCTTATAGACCCCAGCTCCCACTTATATGATCGCCATCATACTGCTGGTCGTCAAGCAAGAATCCTAGGGGCTCTATCAACGTGTAATAGCGACATGTCAGGTCACCTAAAACAGTACACGATGATAAAGATAAACCAGATAGCATACTATCATCTCGAGTAAGACTGTCCTACCGGGATAGGTCCTCCCTCAATCATTGCAATCACGTGCCTGTGATCCAATAATTGACTCTGAGGGCACAATCTCCAACAATCTCCCACTTGCACTCAAGGTTAATTATTGCGATGTCGCGTACTCACAGCCCGTGTGATACCGAACACCCAACTCCTCTACTAGTCAGTCTCACAAAGCTCGTTTGCGAAACTATTGCGTTCGAGGAATAGCCTCAGTGAGTGGATCCGCTGTGAAGTTTCTTTCTATGTCTCTCTATATCTCAAGTTCGCGGAGAAAGCCATCTCCCGAAATGAGCAATACCTGTCTTAGAATGTCTGGATGTCTGATGGGACCTAGCTCATAAATGAACTCCAAATCCAAACTTCTTAGACTGTATCATCAACTGAACTTAATCAGTATCCTGCGCCATGCCTCCCTCAGTATTGCCTTGGACCACCTATCCAAAATACTGCCCCTCGTCAGAGGGAGAACTATAACTCTGACAACCTCCTTGTCGTCCATGTCACCTTGGAAGCCTGGAGTGATAACCGTCTCCTAAAGGAGACAGCCGTTATCATATCCCTAGAACATTCACTTATGTTCTAAAACTGCTTCCGACTGTTTTTCCAGTATTGGATTATATCAACTTATTGCACTTACTGCAAGAACAACATCTGGTGTGGTACTTGACATCTCATGATTGACTCAATTGCCTAAGCAAGTGATCTGTCAATCATGCGTATCCCTCTCCTCTTTAGTCTATAAGACACCTTTAGAGAGGGTGACTCCATTACCTGCAGGTACACTACCATGCCAGGAGTGGTCCATTCTAAATACTCTTAGAATGCTGTCAAAGTACCCTGATTGGGAAACCACCCAAATCTAGATCTAAAACCATAGATCTAGTAACCAATATGTCTGATATAATGTCCAAGTCCCATGTGGAGAAAACACTGTGTGACGACCAAAGTATAACCGATCGTAGTATAGGAATATCACTTCCTACTACCTTCTCAACAGATCCATCCCCTATTCTGACGACGTCAAACCTATGACTGTCACATCAGAAATAGATGATCTATCTCCGCTACATCTGCTTTAGTCTATAAATAGACATAAGCCTGATGTCCACCAATGCTTCCGCTGCTCCCACTGACTACGACAACCCTCTGGCAGAGTCATATAGACGTGCACTTCTAAAGCTAGTTTAGAACGACGCTATACTCATCCTCCTGCCGGGTCTCGTAGCCTGGAACAACAACAATGGTAAGTGTGGGTAAACAAGAACTTCCCTGTCACCGTCCTTGAGGCTACCGGAGTACCTCTCGGGTGCCTGAAGTTACCCACCTTATCTGCGGAGTGGCCAATGGAATGTCAAATCAGATTGAATCTTTAGGTTCCTTATCAAATCTTCAGTAATCGTTTGTGGTTCTGGAATCACTTCCAGTTCTACCATACTCCCACTACTTTTCTGAAAAAATCCATTTTTAATAAAAACTGTGGCGAGTCTAGAACAATATTGCTATTGTTCATCCAGATGGTAGAAAGTCAACCCTAGTCATCGCCTGGGTCAACCCACAAACAGCCATTACAGAAACGTGCCTTGAGTTGTCCAGTGTCTGGTTTTAATCATAAGCTGGACAACTCCCCGTACCTTAACATCGTTAAGATATGAACTGTTCTATATCCAATATAGAACCAGAGGCACTGATTCAATTGAACCAGATTCAAATCATGCAACTATCTCCAGTGCATGTCAACTAAATGGAAGGAGGTCGATCAGCGTTACTCAACTTAGGAATGCTTCCAATTATGAGTAACCTGAAAGAGAAGCAATCTGTCTTCATCATTACTATCAACTGAATATCATACACAAGTATCTACATCTTCAATCTCTTTGAAGAATCCCGATACTTGCTACACCTGGTACTTTACTCTATTCAAATACCTATAACTCCTCAAAACTTAGACCCTGTGTTTCCACGAAACAGCTGTCTAAAATCTAGAGAAGCCATAAGTAAACCGAATATAGTACGAGCACCAACCCCTCTGTCCTAATGGACACTGGACAACATACAATACTCTGTATAAGTCCGCTGAGTCTAACAACTCTTTCACTGTGCGTCGTAGGTTGAAAACTGTACTTATGGTTAAGAAGAATTACACCGCTGTTCAATGCTCCTTACCTAACCATCCACTGATATAGGTAAATGTCATCGACATAATATCAAAAGGTATATCTCACTCTATGAAAATAGACGTACAGATATATCGATTTGAAATTGGTGCACAACAGCGGATATTCAAAACCAAATATTTGCCGACCGGCAAACAACCCAGGTGACTTCCTCAAATATCACTGATTACAACGAATCCCGATATAATGAGGATGATCACCCAATTCCCAATAACTTACTCCCACTCATCATCTGTAAAACCATACAGATGTGAGAATCCAACCTGGTAAATACATACCCTGGAGTAAGTGTCTAATCGGGAAATCAGTTTTCTATTAACAGTACACAGTGAAACTGAAACATTGAAATGTTTCGTCGGGGTATCCTGGTATTCCTAGTAATGCCTCTTCCATTATCCAGATTCACAACTGTAACCGTATAATTCTTTGCCACCTCTCCAAATCCCTTTATATGTCTTTAGTCATTACCGTCTGCACACCCCTTTTAGGCCAAATGGTTTTCTTCCTTCCCCACCGTTCGGCACCAGCCTATGGTTTGGAAGAAGACTATCCAAAAGGCATAAAGGGTGTACTGTCCCAATCCTAGGAACACTCGCAATGCGAGAGAAGGTGAAGATGAAAGACACCTGAATGTACTTAATTCCTATTTCTCCTGAACCAGAATCCATCCCCGAACTGGAACAAGTTCCTTTCGAGTTCGTATATAACCATACGATGGATTATCCAATAAAATGGGATCTTCGTAGTGATACGGAGTGTTCTGGAGAAATACAAAGGTGATTTAGGATTGGCGAAGAAATACTTGGTTTGGTCGTGAATATCAGTCGCAATTTACTTTGCCCTCCTACTAATCCCTTGCTTTGTCTTAACTTAATACCTTCTGCACACCATCGTTATGCTAATTGGTTTTCTTCATTCCCTACCGGTCGGCACCAGCCTAAGGTTTGGAAGAAGACTATCCAATTTGCGTAATAGGTGTACTATCTCCTAAACCAAGGAGTACTCGCAACCTGAGAGAAGGTGAAAAGAAAAGACAACTGAATAGTCCTATCCGTTTTCTCCAGAACCAGAAACCATCCTCGAAATCCTTCGAGTTCGTATATAACCATACGATGGTTTTGTCCAATGGAAGTGGACGTTCGTAGTAATACAGGGTGTCCTGGAGAAAAGGGTAAAAGTAGGAGTGGCAATGAGGTCTGCAACTCTGACAATCCAAAAGCCAGTGTTAAGAAGGTTCGGTCAACTTGGTCACTGAGTCATAGTCTTAGGGTCGGGTCAATGGTTGCTGCCAGAGAGAGAGAAAAGAAACACTCAGCGTGCACTCTATCCTAGATCAGAATGGTTATCACTTTATCTAATCTGGAAACCTCCCACTGTATCTCAAATTCTCCTCCAAACCTGAAAGAAGAATTAGTCGGGGATCACCCGAGGAGTAAACCAACTCATCAGTGGAAATCGGGATCCAACTATCATCGCATGATAACTTGACGGAATCCACTCAAGTCATCACACTCCAGAAGGTATGCGCATGCCTGGCAAGTTTCAGTTCTTTTGAAACTCCCGATGTGATTTTTTACCCCAAGCGGTTTATGACCTTGACTAGGTCAACAAACCATAAACCGCCAGTCAAGTTCAACCCGTCATTTTTCTGGATTGCATTAAACCCACATATCCCTGGCCAGGGTTGCTGAGATTCACTGGTAAGTGTTACCAGTAGTTTCTCGAACTGTTATAGACCTCATATCGACACGACTTATTGAGCTATTGGGGTCTGACGTTTACCACCCCTAGGCGAGATATGCGACATATCAGACGACGAGACCGGACTGTACGGTAAGTGTTACTGGTTGGATTCACAGGAGTGTGAGCGGGCTTGCTCGTCGATCTTCTGATCGCTTAATACCCGGGTGGCCGTTACGTTTAGCAGACCGCTTGCGGCTTGTGGGTGTTTGATATGATCATCACCTGCTGCCGGCGTATTGACGAGTCTTTAGAGTCCTACACAGAGGTTTCCTGGCTCAAGCGAAACGAAATAGGAGCGCATATGAGATATGTGCGGGACCGAGAATAATGTGTGTATGTGATACCGTATTCTATTCTCGCGATGAATGTATCGATATGGTTGTATGCGATATAACCTAGTTATCGAATCAAGGATTGATTCGATAAGTCGATACATTGGATATTAGTCGGTTATATGCGATATGACCGGATCGTTAAATCAAGTGTTGATTTAATGATTTAATGCATAATTATATATTTGATATATTACTTTGCATTAACTTGTATTGGTTCACTTTAAATGGATTTTCTCACTTGCTTGCACAAGTTGTATATGTGATATACTTTTGTGCACTTGATTGTATCATGTTTGATGATACATGTTTACTTGGGTATGTGTAAAGATTAAACCATGGTTATATGAATGGTTAGGGTTTTGTTTTCTTATTCATTTATTTATTTATTTATTCTTTTTGGAAAATAAATGGCATAAAAAGAAAATGGTGGCTTTCTTTGTTTGCATCTTGAAGCTTCATGAAGTTTTGACTTAGTGACCATTTTGTCTCATGCTTAACCCTAACCATTCCACTTAACCCTAGTCTATTCTCTACACCTAACTAAGGTTAGCATATGATAAGTATTGATTTTATTATTCATTTTAACATAATACTTATCATAATATACTTCATCTTCTTCAAGAAGAAGCTTGCCTCCATCAATGGCAACTTGATAACATGAGTGAGAAATCCAATTCTAAAGTGAACCCACTTCCTATTTCTTCATCCTCTACCTCTTGCCAAGTAGTATAGGGTGTTTTCTTCACAAGTTTTATGACTTGGTGAAGTGGGAGCTTGAACTTGTGATGCCTCGACGTAGATCATCTTCGGCATCGAAGCCGACGACCAAGCCCGTCCATTTCTCCGATGAAGCCGACGCTAGAGCCCGGGTTTCCATTTGGACAGCGAGGAGACTTCATTGCGGAGCTATGGAGGTGGAGAACCGGATCTACAAAGGTTGTATTTCCGTTCTCTTAGTAAAGTAGTTTATTAGTTGCATCTTTCGCCTAGACTTCTAGCCAACGATCCGTATTAGGGTTTCTCGGCACCTGTAATTTTTGAAATTGGCATGGTTGATGCCTTGTGAGACCTCATTAGTGTGCCTAGGAACCCTACAGTGGTATCAGAGCCTAGCTAGAGCCTTAGGCGAAATCTAGACGATGTTTGAAACCCGATCGAACCCGAAACCCTAAGTTTTACATGCTCTCTGGACTTTTTCTAAAAACTGGGATTTTTCCAAATTAAAAATATGCAGAAAAATCAGCAGGGAATTCTAAGAATTATGGCGCAAAATTTATCTCATGATCCCTCTAATGCGCGGCGGAACCGCGGCATAAGCCTAGCTTATGCGGCGGTTCCGCGGCTAAAGTGTGACATCACGCTTCCAATTTTGCACAGTAACTTCTTTTATTCAGTGCTGGATTTTCTGGGAATTTTTAATATTTATTCAAGAGTTGAATATTCTGAGTTGTTTTGGGGATTCGTTTATTCGATCGGATTATCGGACTTTGTCTATATGTTTTCCGGATAAATTTTAGAATATGTTAAAAAGTTCGACCGGATATAAATACCCAACTTTTTCCCTGTCGGGAAATTTCCAAGTGTTGGATTTTTCTGCGGTTTAAGGACGTTCTGAGTAGTGCAAGTAACGCGATGGTCCCTCTAGAAGACAACAAACCTTAACTCGATTATGTGACCGTCTTGAACTGCCCTTTGAACCCTCGGGTTTGGGGCAGTACGGCGTGCCACATGTGAGGCATTGGCTTGACCCTTCTACGGCTGGACCGTTGGTACTGAGGCACGAACTGAATGTTTTTAGACTTGTTTCATGTGTTGATCTGTATCGGGAAAACTTGGGTGTTTGAATGTTCGATCGGAAAGTTTAATATTTTCTAATTATCTGGAATGTGATACAATAATTGGAATTCACAAATAGTTATGAGATAACTGAATGAATGTTATAAACATAGCAGTTTAGTCTCACTTGATCGGTTGCCACGGAATTTTGATGTGATCAAAAGTCCGTCGCAATCACGTAGCGTACGCGGATACTCGCCGGGTAAACTTAATAGACAGCCTCACTCCATAGCCCCGACCAAGTGACTGTAGGAGAACCCCGTCGCCGAAAGCATCCGTCCGGGTGCTCGCGGTAGCGGTGTTCCGCCTTGGTGCACTTCGTCGACGGTATCGGGGGTGCAGCCGTCTACTAAACTTTGCGACGAGCATTCGATCAAGATGTCGGGAATCTTGTTGAATTGCCCGACTCGATATTGAAAAGAGTTTTCGATAATGAGACTAAAATGCGGGGTTTATAATTGTTAGGCATGCGATGTCTAAGGAATTCATTTGATTAGGCATGCGATGTCTATGTAGGTTGCGGATTCCAACTGTTGTAGTTTTACACTTTCTTTTCTGTGACCGTAAGTGTAATATGTGATATCGCCGGTTTCGTTGCTATATGTCAACGACAATTGGGATGCGCATATTTACTTACGTTGATGACATGTGATGTTATGTGTTGCTGGATATGTTATATTGGATCGTCGTGTTTGAATAGCCGGGGTTTTTTATGTGAGATGAGTGTTTTTCATTTTCATTCATGTAAAAACTTTTATGTAATATTCTTTTATTGGGGCACTTACAGGTTGCGGAAGATGTCACCTTTTGTATATTATTTACTTTTCCGCACTAGGATAGACCCAAGGAGGGGAGCACAAGTAACCGGGTTCTAGGGTCCAGTGGGAGACCATCTCGAGGAGTCGAGTCCGGGTCTCCTAACCCTAGAATTGGTAGGGTTGCTTGACGCTCTCGTAGGGGTCTAGGGGTGTGGGATTGGCTTTTCATCACGACCGTGGAATCCGTGTTTTATACTGGCTCGTATTGAAAACACGGACGTCCTAGTATATCCAATATTTCATATGATTCTTCTGCTGCGATATCTGTGATGTGATCATGTGATGTTCTGTGATAGATACAGTATATAGTATATATGATATATTATATAGACGTTACTTATGTTTTACACCCGCGCTAGCCCTGCCCCGCTCTGCCGTTAGTTACCTAACCTAACGGTGCACGAGGGGACATCGAGGAGAATGCGGATGGCATAAGTGTACGTCGTATTTATCTGTGATGTTTAGGTATATAAATGATGTGATTTCATTAATGTGATTAATGAAAATAAAAGAAACCTAAGATGTTGTAGAATCGAATTTCAAAATAAAACAGGTAGCTACAGTTCTTGCTTTGCACCGCGGTATATGTGATATATCCTGCACCTTATTCGATGAGGAAAGGACCGAGATCCCTTCACCGGGAGTGACTCCTTTAGCAATAACTGGCAGATGCTACACACTCGGTTTGTCTTTTGATAGCTTCTATAGTTTCTGCTTTGCACAGTGATATATATGATATATCCCGCACCTCATTCGACGAGGAAAGGGCCGACGATCCCTTCACCGGGAGTGACCCCTTTAGCAAAACTAGAAAAGCCTCAAAAACACTCCATTTCAAAAACATTTGATTCTACAACGATATCAAGTTCATTACGCAATAGGTTTTCAGAAAAACCTGTCGTAGCCCTCCGTCATTTCAGATAAGTAGTAGTTAGTATTCGTGCTGCGTTTGTTGGCCTTTGTCAAGACGCAGTGTGCGGTAGCTAACTGGTGCTTATCTGCTTATGCATATGATGCAGATTGGATTAGGGTAGTCGTGCGACCTTGTTGGCCTTTGTCAAGGGCCGTGCGGGTGGGTTTAATTCAATCAGGAAATGACGGGTTGAACTTGACTAGCATCCTATGGTTTGTTGGCCTTTGTCAAGGTCATAGGAGGTTAGGGGCAAAATATTATCGGGAATTTCAAGTGTTGAAATTTGCAATGAGATTGCATACCTTCTATGAGATAGTTGGATCCCGATACCCGCTGCGAGTAATTGTTACTCCTGGGAGAGTTTTACACATTACAATTAGCCGATCAAGTAGGTGTCTAGAAAGGTGTTAACGGGGTTACGCCTCTGGGAAAACGAGGTTTACATTAATTAGGTTCGTGCGAAAGCACGGGGGACCTCCCTCAAAGTACCGACACTGGCCTGGCTGAAAGATTGGCGAACTTGTAGTGTGTAATTAATCCCGGCTAGTCTTTCCTTTTAGGGTTTGAAGGAAGATTTGATAAAAAGCAGTGGGAGCCATCCTGATTAGATAAAATAATAACCAATCTATTCTTGCAAGAGCGCACGCTGAGTGTTTTCTTCTCTCTCTCTCCAGGTAGTGACCATATCACGCCTTAATCAAGATAATAATACGGATATTGACCGAACCCGCTTGTTATACTGCGCTGGGGATCGTTGGTCCCGCTCCAACTTATAATTGTTATAAGACAGAGCAGGAAATTGGGGAATACCAGAATTCCCGTGCCGCCCAAACGAAGAGAGTGCATGCTGATGCATCATCTTCGGGTGTGTTCATTATACAGAACTGTTTCTCAGTATCCTCCGCATCCTTGGTATATGATACCGGATCAGGATCCCAGATATGTAATCTGTTACATAGGGCTACAAAAAGGTAGAAAAACTGAGAACGGGTGATAAGTTTCATGAGACAGAAAACGGGGCAAGTGTTGCAGCCAAGTCTGTTGGTCACTGTCACCCTGTATTACCAATACATTGATTTTGAACAAATGCTATTAGATACCGAACCTGATATACAAAATCATATCAGTCTCTTTATTAGTAAAGAAATGATAAAATTCTCTATTGTTGGATAATGTTTTGAACATTTCCTATATCAAAAGTTGATCGGTTCAGGCACGTTATCTAAAAGCATTGATGTTCTAAATCAAACTACAGTTCTTAGTATACAGAACATACACAAGAGGAAGAGTTCAGAACTGAACGAATCCTTCTTGAGGTATTGTAAACTATGTCATATCAATGCGACCCGACTAGCTAAGTTGCACATAGATGCATATTTAAATCTGTTTGAATTTACATCTTATAGAACTTGCCAGTCATGTCACAGAAATAAAATGACCACAGCTCTGTTTATTGGTAACAGAGAAAGAGTTGGTAAACTCTTGGGACGATACATGTTGATGTATGAAGGTCCCCTGTCTACATATGCCAGGACCGGTTCTTTATACTTCATTACATTCTCTAATGATCTTTCGAGATTCGGACCTATGTTCCTGTTAAAACAAAAGTCCGAACCTTTTGAGATATTCACAGAATATAAGCTAGAAGTAGAGAACCAATAGAGGGTATAAGTATTATGTCCTTTGATGTGATCGAGGAGGAGAATACTTGAGCATGGAATTCCTGGATTATTCTAAAGGAGAATGAGATTCTCTCTCAGCATTACTCCTCCGAATACACCATAGCACGATGGTATATCGGGGCGGAGCAATATCACTTTATATGATAAGGTGTGCTCTATGATGAGTACTACTGAGTTACCTATTTCCTTTTTGGGAGTTATGCACTTGAGAAGATGCATACCTATTGAATAGGGTTCAAATCAAATCAGTTGCCTACCACTTCATATTTGATATGATAAGGGAAGAGCCCATCTCTTAAGTTAGTTAAGATTTGGGGTTGTCCAGCCTATGTCTAAAGGCATAATCCGGACAAGCTCGAGGCAAGGTCTGTTATGTACAACTGGAAAGGTTCCAGCTATACAAACAACAGCAGATGATTTGGTAGAACCAAAGGATTCAGTAGATTCCAACGAACCTCAGCCTCTCCGCCGATCTAGTAGGGTTCCTCACCCACCTGAGAGATACTTCGGTTCCTCTATGACAGTGGGAGCGAGGATTGCATCATGAGATGATGACCTAACTAGTTTCGAGCTGGCTATCAGGAGTGGGACTCTGTAAGAATGGCTGGATGCTTAGCGATCTGAGATGGAATCCTTATACGCCAACAAAGTATGGACTTTGGTTGCTGTATCTGAAGGGTTAAATCCCCATCAGGAGCAAGTATATCTTGAGAAGATTACTTGGTGTACATGGAAAAGTTGAGACTTTCAAAGCTAGACTTGTTAAAGGTTTGCATCATTGACCAGGTGTGGATCATGATGAAACTTTTTCTAAAGATCTATGCTTAAGTCCATCCAGATCCTACTTGCCACGGCTACATACCATGACTACGATATCTGGCGGTTGGGTGTCATGACTGCTTTTCTAAATAACGTTTTAGAAGAGAGAGTCTATAAGTACACAGCCAGATGGCCTCGTAGACAGTGGGAGCAGCGGAAACGTGTGCAAGATGTTTTATGTGATAAAGCAGGCATCGCGGAGTTGGAACATCTGTTTTGATGGATAAGTCAAAGAGTTTGACATCATCAAAATGGTAGATGAACCTTGTATAAACAAAAAGGTAGTAGGGAGTATGGCGGTGATCCTCGTAGAGTACGTGGATGTCATGCTCTTGATAGGAAAGGAGTTTCCTATGCTACGCTCGATCAATCTCCGTTTATCACAATGATTCTCCATATAGGATAAAAGTGATACCTCCTAAATCTTTGGATCTATGAGATAGATCTAATTGGATGTTGGGATTCTCACTAGTTATAGTGAGATGGTATCAATCGATCCTGGGGAGAATCACTGGAATGGTTCCAGAGTGATAAAGACGACTGAATGTCAGTCACAGGCATTGTCTTTACCCTCAGTGGAGGGACGGTATGTTGGAAAAGTTCCAAGCTAGATACCGTGGCATACTAGACGATAAAGGCTGGATACATCGCTACTTAAGATGCTACCAAAGAGGCAGTCTGGATGTATATTTGTTCATGAGATGAACTTCGTCCCTACCATTGTGAGACAATGGAGTTGTGGCTTATGCCAAGGAACGCAGGTCCCATCAGTGATCCAGACATATTCTAAGGCAGTGTCACCTGATCATGGAGATGGTTGATCTCCAGGGGATCGAGGTTAGGAGAGTAGACTCAGAGGACAACACGGTGGATCCACTCACGAAGGCATATTCCTAGAGAGAGACTTTTATGGGATGGTTGAGTATGAGATACTACAACCACTGCTACAGATGGCCCTAGTGCAAGTGAGAGATTGTTAGTTATATGTATACCCTAGAGGCCATTACTATACATAGGATGTATATTGTAGTGGATGCTTGGACATATATAGGGAGGACTTTCTCGCTCGACATGATAGTATGCTATCTGGTTACTCTTTACCTTAACGTGTACACTGATTGTCTCTCTGTTACATGTTGGTAAAGCCCTTAGGATGTGTACTTGACTACCTGGACTATGATGCGGATCATACTAGTGGGGACATGGTAGTCCACAAGTACATCCTTCAAGGTCCCTAGTCGTGGGTGTATCGAGATGGGGCATCGATATACCAGTGTAGACTAGCGTATACCTTCTCGACCCATACAGATGGGCGATGGATGATCCCATATCCATTGGTGTTTGACATCAGAGATGATATACGGGTGCTCAGTGGAGACTGGGTACACTGGACGGACTCACCGAGAACTCCCAGATGGTATTATACCTTACGTCAGATGGCAGTTCTCTGGTGACACTGGTACAGGTTAGTCTGTAGACCCGAGATCGTCATAGAGTCTTGTGTGGTTCCCACTGTGCTTTGATTTCCATCTTACCACGTCCAAGAGGGCGTGCAAAACTGTGGTTTTTAGGTATAGTCCCGAATCACATGGAGGCAATGAGCGATAGGAGGGGATTCGTCTCTCCCGGTATAGGGAGTTGATGTTGCGCTGTGTTCGATTGGCTATAACCGGAAATCCCTGGCCAGGGTTGCTGAGATTCACTGGTAAGTGTTACCAGTAGTTTCTAAAACTGTTATAGAACTCATATCGACACGACTTATAGAGCTATTGGGGTCTGACGTTTACCACCCCTAGGCGAGATATGCGACATATCAGACGACGAGACCGGACTGTATGGTAAGTGTTACTGGTTGGATTCACAGGAGTGTGAGCGGGCTTGCTCGTCGATCTTCTGATCGCTCAATACCCAGGTGGCCGTTACGTTTAGCAGACCGCTTGCGGCTTGTGGGTGTTTGATATGATCATCACCTGCTGCCGGCGTATTGACGAGTCTTTAGAGTCCTACACAGAGGTTTCCTGGCTCAAGCGAAACGAAATAGGAGCGCATATGAGATATGTGCGGGACCGAGAATAATGCGTGTATGTGATACCGTATTCTATTCTCGCGATGAATGTATCGATATGGTTGTATGCGATATAACCTAGTTATCGAATCAAGGATTGATTCGATAAGTCGATACATTGGATATTAGTCGGTTATATGCGATATGACCGGATCGTTAAATCAAGTGTTGATTTAATTATTTAATGCATAATTATATATTTGATATATTACTTTGCATTAACTTGTATTGGTTCACTTTAAATGGATTTTCTCACTTGCTTGCATAAGTTGTATATGCGATATACTTTTGTGCACTTGATTGTATCATGTTTGATGATACATGTTTACTTGGGTATGTGTAAAGATTAAACCATGGTTATATGAATGGTTAGGGTTTTGTTTTCTTATTCATTTATTTATTTATTTATTCTTTTTGGAAAATAAATGGCATAAAGAGAAAATGGTGGCTTTCTTTGTTTGCATCTTGAAGCTTCATGAAGCTTTGACTTAGTGACCATTTTGTCTCATGCTTAACCCTAACCATTCCACTTAACCCTAGTCTATTCTCTACACCTAACTAAGGTTAGCATATGATAAGTATTGATTTTATTATTCATTTTAACATAATACTTATCATAATATACTTTATCTTCTTCTTCTTCTTCTTCAAGAAGAAGCTTGCCTCCATCAATGGCAACTTGATAAAATGAGTGAGAAATCCAATTCTAAAGTGAACCCACCTCCTATTTCTTCATCTTCTATCTCTTGCCAAGTAGTATAGGGTGTTTTCTTCACAAGTTTTATGACTTGGTGAAGTGGGAGCTTGAACTTGTGATGCCTCGACGTAGATCATCTTCGGCATCGAAGTCGACGACCAAGCCCGTCCATTTCTCCGATGAAGCCGACGCTAGAGCCCGGGTTTCCATTTGGACAGTGAGGAGACTTCATTGCGGAGCTATGGAGGTGGAGAACCGGATCTACAAAGGTTGTATTTCCGTTCTCTTAGTAAAGTAGTTTACTAGTTGCATCTTTCGCCTAGACTTCTAGCCAACGATCCGTATTAGGGTTTCTCGGCACCCGTAATTTTTGAAATTGGCATGGTTGATGCCTTGTGAGACCTCATTAGTGTGCCTAGGAACCCTACACTTGGGTTGCAGGTGGCGGTTGCTGGAAGTGCAGGGAAGGCCGGGAAGAAGGAAGAGAGGTGTAACGACTCTGAATTCACTGTACGGAATTTTCCTGTTTAATGTACAGAAATGAGTTATAAAGCCTGAGATTGAATTATAAGTTAATTTTGTAAAATAATAGCAAGAAACAACTTGTAGTTCACTGGTAAAGTCTTGCACTGCTGCGACGTTGCCTCTGTGTTCGAATCACATCAGACACATTATTTTTCTGATTTTTTCTTTTTAACTTTTTGGAAGCCTAAAAGTTTACACGTGCAATACACATAAAAATGAAAAGTCAGATAAATCAAACATGTGCAAAAGGGTTTAAACACTGAGTTGTATATGTGGCATCAATCCAGACACCCAAAGCCCCAATTCGACCGGCCAAAAGCCCCAGAAGACCGGCACCGACGGTCGAGATTACCCCATATTACCCAGGGTTTTGCACACTTGACTCTTCCCCTACTCCAAACTCTCCCGCACTGTTTGATTTCTCTGCAATCAAACAGAGACCCTTCGTTTCACCGTTTATCATCTTTTTAATACATTTTAACTCGCCATTTTAATTCCAAAACCCTAATTCTACACTATAAATACCATCCCACCCATTGGCTCAATATCATTCTGAAATTTCTACCCAAAACTCTCAAAAATTCTCTAAGTACAAGTGGAGTAAAGAGGATTTACCAAGCGGTCAACTTCCGGCGAAGGATCAAAGCTATTCCGGCGTTCCCGCGACGCCACGATGACAACCCTCTCTTCTTATACCTTTCTTTAAGCCTCCTAACTTGTAAGTGTTTACCGCCGAAAACTGGGAAGACATACGTCTTGCCTGAATTTGGGGGCAGATGCTATTTGGTTTTATCCGTCCACCTCTCCGAAGATGCCGAGCTGATTTAGGCCACCGTGTATCGGAGGTTTGGATGGATGCGGCCATTATAGCAGACTTTGTCAGATTCCCCCTAGTTTGCGAGGGGTTTTTAATTGTGGGGACGCTCTTCCCTGCAGGCGCAAGCCCCTGTAGTTAATTACTTTACCGCATCGCGGTATCTACTTTCTCCAGAAGGTCAATTCGTGTCGTGTGTGTTTGTTTTATTTTTGGTTGCCCGTGGATTGTATACGGAGACTAATTTATGTTGTCGTCCGTAGGGCGTGAATTAGTCCAAATCCGTATATTCTTAGATTTGGGTTTGAGTTGATTTAAGGATGTTTCTCCCTAATAAAAGAGCAAAGTTCTGTTCAAAATTTGAAAGAGGCGGCGCCTCATGTGCCTTGCACGAGGGCGCCAGCGCCAAGAGTTAAAAAAAACTCTGAGGCAGCGCCTCACGTGCCTTGCACGAGGGCGCCGGCGCCAAGAGTTAAAAATTCTGAGGCAGCGCCTCACATGCCTTGCATGAGGGCGACAACGCTAGAACTAAAAGTTCTCTGCCATTGGATCAAAAATCCAACGGAGATGATAAATCATCAAAATAAAGAATTAAATTCTGTTGAGAAAATATTTCTCAAATCTTTCAGAACGAGAAAGATTATTCTCTGTAAAACAGAGTACCATTGGATTAAAAATCCAATGGTGATTAAAAATCACCAAACTACAGAATAAGCTCTGTATGGGAAAATATTTCCCCAATCTTGTTAAAAACAAGAAAAAATCTTCTGTAAAACAGAAATTCTTAGATCAAAGATCCAACGGTGGATAAAATCCCCAAATCAATTAAGGATCTCTTAATGAGAGATTTTTTTAACTAAATCAACAAACTTACCTCCACTATATAAAGGCCCCAAGACTTCTAGTCTTGTACAGAGGAACCCCCCATAAACTTCAAGTTCAAAAAGAAAAGCAAGCAAAAAATAAAGTTTTAAGAGAGAAGAAAGAAGAAGAACTTTCTTCAAGGTAAATAAAAGTAATAGAGATCAGAGTATCTCATCTGCATATCTAAGGGTTTAACACTCATAAAAAAACATAGTTCTTTCCCTGGATCCGAGATCCATGAGACAAATCTTCCACAAATGAGAATTTAATTCTCATGAGGATGAATTTGTTCTTGGGGATCGAAGATCTAGAGAAGAACAAAGAATTGAACTCTTCATAACATAATACACGAAGAAAAATTAGCGCCAAGCCCCTCACGTGCCCTTCACGTGGGCGCTGGTCAATAAAGGGGCTTAGCACTCAATGCTTGGCGCTCAGCGCCAAGCGCCTCACATGCCCTTCACGTGGGCACCGCTTTAATAAAGAGTGCTTAGCACTCAGTGGTTGGCGCTTAGCGCCAAGCGCCCCACGTGTCCCTCACGTGGACGCTATTCAGCATAAAATGCTCTGCACTCATAAACCAGTGTCCAACGCCTGGCGCCTAGCACCAAGCGCCTCACGTGCTCCATACGTGGGCGCCATAAAAAATGTATAACACTCCCTAAAAAACAAAAAAGGGAAAAAAAGATAAAGTGTGGGCGTCAGAACCCATTATGGATGCTCAATCGTTGGCACAGAAAGGGGACCAAGCCCAAGTAAGTGTTTAACACTTTATTCAAAAATGAAATGACTGGGCTGGGCCTAAGTTTGGCCAAACTCCTAATCAACCGAGCACATGGGCTCTTTATTTTCCAGAGTGGTCTTAGTTCCAAACAAGACTATCGAGCTTCTGACGAATATTCATGGGTTCCAGGGTACATCTCCCCACACCTCTGATATATGTCGTCGTAATTCTTCAACGTCTTCAGAGAGGTGGCGGGTCCTGACAACCAACAACTCCTTGGACCGTAACATCCTTAAACTAATAATGGACCATAACATCCTTAAACTAAAACAATAGAGCCCAAATACTCTTTTGTTGGGTCTGAATAATCCCAAAAATCTTGTTAAGTAGATCTTAGTCTAAGATCGAACTGACGTATCCTTAACAAACATTTAAGTTGATTTTAATCTTAAACAAGGTTAACGATCCTTAAATCAAACTAAACCAAAATCTAAGAATATACAGATTTAGACTAATCCACGCCCTACGGGTGACAACATAAATTAGTCTCCGTATACAATCCACGGGCAACCAAAAATAAAACAAACACACACGACATGAAGTGACCTTCTGGAGCAGGAGAAAGTGGTTACCGCGACGCTGGTAACATAATAAACTGCAGGGGCTTGCGCCTGCAGGGAAGAGTGTTCCTACAATCAAAAAACCCTTCGCAAACGAGGGGGAATCTGATGAAGTCTGTTACAACGGCCGCATCTATTCAAACCTCCGATACACGGTGCCATAAATCAACTTAGCATCTCCAGAGAGGTGGACGGATAAACCTAAATAGCATCTGGCACCCTAAATTCAGGCAAGACGTTTGCCTTCCCGGTTTTCGGCGGTAAACAAAGGATCGTTAAACTTGTCTGAGATTAAGATCAACTTAAATGTTTGTTAAGAATACGTTAGTCCAATTTTAGACTAAGATATACTTAATAAGGGTTTAGGATCATCTTGATCCAACAAAAAAGCATTTGGGCTCCATTGTTTTAGTTTAAGGACGTTACGGTCCATTGTTAGTTTAAGCACGTTTCGGTCCACAGCTAGTTTAAGGACGTCGCGGTCCGTATTGGGATGTGCCCATCTGTTTGGAAGTGCACCGAAGAGTTGTTGGTTATCGGGACCCACCATCTCTCTGAAGACGCTGAAGAATTAGAACGACATGTATCAAAGGTGTGAGGAGGTGTACTCTTGAACCAATGTCTGTTGTGAGATCTGTAGTCGTGTTTGGGACTAAGACCAATTTTGAAAATGATGAGCACATGGGCTCGGTTGGTCTGAATTGGGGATTTGGTCAACTTGGACTCAACCCACTCAGTCTTTGAATAAAGTGTTAAACACTTACTTGGGTTCAGTCATTTTTCTGTGCAAATAATGCTGAGCTTTAATTTCCCCCTTTTTTTGTTCTTTTATTTTTATGGAGTGTTAAACACTCTTTATGGAGCCCACGTGCAGAGCACGTACGGCGCTTGGCGCTGAGCGCCAACCACTGAGTGCTAGGAACTCCTTATTGAGCAGCGCCCACGTGAGGCGCTTGGCGCTGAGCACCAACCATTGAGTGCTAAGCACTTTTATTGAGCAGCGCCCACGTGAGGGACACGTGCCAACCACTGAGTACTAAGCACTCTTTATTAAACAGCGCCCACGTGACGAGCACGTGAGGCGCTGCCTTAGAGTTTTTAACTCTTGGCTCTGGGTTTTTCTTTGGGTGTTCTGTTATGAAGAGTTCAATTCTTTGTTCTTTTCTGGATCTTTGATCCCCAAGAACAAGTTCATCCCCATGAGAATTAAATTCTCATTTGTAGGGGACTTGTTCATGGACCTCAGATCTAGAGAAAGAACTATGTTCTTTAAGAAAGTTAAACTCTTGGATATGCAGATGAGATGCTCTGATCTTTATTTTTTTATTTACCTCGAATAAAGGTATTCTTCTTTCTTGCTCCTTAAAACTTTCTTCTTTCTTTTTCTTAAAGCTTATGGGGGAAGGGGGGGTTCTCTCTACAAGACTTGAAGTCTTGGGTCCTTTATATAGTAGAAGCAGATTTGTTGATTTAATTAAAGAAATCTCTCATTAAGAGATCTTTAATTGATTTGGGGATTTTATCCACCGTCGGATCTTTGATCTAAGGACTTCTGTTTTACAGAAAATATTTTTCTCGTTTTTTAACAAGATTGGGAAATATTTTCCCGTACAGAGCTTATTCTGTTGCTTGGTGATTTTTTAATCACCATTAGATTTTTAATCCAACTGTGCTCTGTTTTTCAGAGAGTAATCTTTCTTATTTAGAAAGATTTGAGGAATATTTCCTCAACGGAATTTAATTCTGTATTCTGATGATTTATCATCTCCGTTGGATTTTTGATCCAACGGCTCTGTTTAACAGAGAGATTTGGTTCTGGCGCCGGCGCCCTCGTGCGGGACACGTGAGGCGCTGCCTCAGAGTTTTTAACTCTTGGTTTTGGCGCCCTCGTTCAAGGCACGTGAGGCACTGCCTTAGAGTTTTTAACTCTTGCTGCTGGAGTCCTCGTGCAAGGCACGTGAGGCGCTGTTTTAGAGTTTTTAACTCTTGGCGCTGACGCTCTCGTGCAACGTATGTGAGGCGCTGCCTTAGAGTTTTTAACTCTTGGCGCTGCCTTTCAAATTTTGAACAGAGTTTGCTCTTTTATTGAGGAAATAAATGCCCCCCCACCGTTGCGCTCACATGGCTCACACGTGAGTGCAGCGGTGGCCGCTTTTCCACCGTTGGATTTTCTTCGAAGTTGAATCGACTTCCTCTACCTATAAGTATGGCCTTTGACCCTTGAGATCACTGCTGTTCATCTTCTCTTGTTTTTCTTTTTTCTGGAATTTAATTCTCCTTTCAGAGCTTAGATCTCTGCCCAAATCCCTTCTAGAGTTAGAACTCTGCCCAAAAATTTGGTAAGGATCATAATCGAACCCCTTAACAGAGCTTTGCTCTTCTTAGATCATAGATATTAAGATGTATTTTAGGGTTTCTTAACTCATTAATCAGAGCTTTGCTCATTTTCCTTGAAGAACTCTTAGAGTTTGTTTTGCAGATCTTAAAGAGCTTAGGGTTTTACCCTGTTAAAAAGCTTTGCTTTTGAGGGTTTTGGTAGATTATACCATTGTTTTTATAGAGCATAGCTCTTTAGAAAAAAAAATTTGGGGAATTTTTTTCCCTTCCTAATTAAAGTTGACAGATGTGAAATCTATTTGCAGAGCATAGCTATCAAGGGGAGTTTAACTCCTTAGCCCAATAAGATTTCTCATTAAATGAGAATCCTCTTAGGATTTCACCCTTAATGAGTGACTGCCCCATCAATGATAGGACGTCATCTTGATTTTGTTTTAGACTCTAAGTGTCTTGATATTTAATTGCTAATCTTTTATTAAATTTTCTTTCCAGATACTATGACTGTTTATCTGTATGATCTTGACGAGATTATCTCCTATGAAGACATTCGCGTCCAAGGCCGTTGTCAAGACCAGGAGTTTATGGATGCCCAATGCGCTGAGGTGATGCGTTGCTTTGATGAATACAATGGTCAACTACTCCCCCGTCGTTCCGCTCTTTTGAAAATTATCGTGGGGGAGATTTGGGAAGCACTTCTTGAATTTAACGAGGCTATGCCGCTTGAGGCACTTGATGATGCCGAAGACAAGGTGCACTCAGTATATCTGATGGGCATGATCTCGAAGAGGCGGCGAAATGATCTTGTCGATATTTTGCATCAGGTCTTTCAACAGACGGCGATAATCTCCACCTACTAGAGGACAGAAGATATCAACGGGAATCTCGACGCTTGCATTCGTGAGAAAATGAATAAGAAAATGGTCAGAGAAGCCAGAAGCATTTTACTCGGACTTGTTTCTGAATTCTTAAATCCATGCCCAGGATTCAGTGTCTTGCCATTGTAAACATTTTGATGATATTTTTGTTTTGTTGTTATCACCGATGTCTAAATTTTCTTAAGTATGAATGGCAAAATTTCCCTTTCTTTTATACCATTGCTCATAGGTGCCTCATGTGAAGTAGTAATTACTCATATATAAAATGCCGGGGTCCCCGTGTTTTACGTCCGAGGCACGTGAGGCACGCCTCAGAGTTTTTAACTCTCGGCGCTGGCGCCCTCGTGCAAGGCACGTGAGGCGCTGTCTCATTACTGAAAGGGTCTTTTCACCTTCTTTCACTGTTTCCTATGGATCAACTATCTTGTTCCCCATGCCCCTTTTTTGCGGCCTTGGAAATAGTTTCGCCATGCCCAAATTTTCCGTGTGTAGATTTGAACGTTTCTCTTTATAACCCGAAGCTATGTCTTCCTTCTTCTCTTCAAAGAGAAACCCATTTCTACTAACAGAACTCAAACAAACCAAGAGCTATGGCTTGCAATCGTTCTCATGCTTGTCGGCAATCATGGGAGGTGCCTATCGAGAAAACGATTACTCACTTTGCTGCACGGCTAGTAGACCTTCTTCTTACTGATGCACAGTGTAACGCGGTGATGTATGAGCTTCTGACTCGTAGGGGCTCTCCTTTTCCTATGGGTTCTATTTGGCTCCGGATGATCTTTTTATCCGTGCTTGCCAACATCCCTCCTCATCCGGCAGAGATGATTCCGACGATTCTCGATGCGATGGAGGATAAGATCGAGTGCTTTCACGAGGCATGTCTGATTACCCAGTCTTTGAAAGACCGATCAGTTCAGCTGCTAAGCCAAATACGGGCTCAACGGGCTATCATGTCCGTCTTCGCTGATGAGTACGGTGCTAATCGATGGGGAGCAACTTCTCATGAAGACTGCTGCTTCAACATGGTAGTGAGGGCAGAGAGGGAAATGAAGAACTTTGTATTTTGTTTTGTCAACCCCTGTATCTCTGATCCCATATTAGATGATCCCTTCCCCGTAGAGTAGAGTAGTATGTTTACATCAATGTATTTTTTTTATTGACTGTTGAATGTTTCCTGTTGAATGGTTCCTTTTCATTACATATTCATACATGTATCCCGCCTCTGTGCATGAGCTTTATACTTTACTCTTAGGAATTTTTGCTAAGTGCGAGCGCCATTGTAGTGTTGTACATAAATCAGCACGTTTTAGACACCATTTCCATTTAAGCAGGCACGCAGTCGTGAATGAACACTTAGTGGAGCGTGAACCAAAGACTCTCCTTACTGCCTTGCACAGTACATGGTTGGTGCTCGTGGGTTGTGCCTTTCTATCTTGACTGGACGTGAAGTAGTTTATATGCTCATTTCGGAGTTTGTTTAGTTTACCTCCCTTGGGCTTGTAGGAAAACTTGTCCCAACGTCCCAGTTGACCCCTACTGTTTACGACAAAAGTCCATTATGGCATGTGGTACTAAGGCATTCCCGATACACAGTCTTGCTATCGTGTTTCTGCTCCCTTCGGGGCTGGACAAGGTGTCCTCAAATAATCTCCCAGGTTATATTACTGTCAGGACAGCACATCCTCCTTGGAAATCGTGAGGATTTCCAAGCGTTTATCGCCTCCTTGAGTCGCCAGGATCTCGCTCAATTTTTTTTTGAATTTTGAGGACTCATAAGTAGCTTCTTTATTCCAGTGGCATATGACTCCAGCGAATGTGGCCCGTAAATAGTCCATCTTGATCTCTTTGTAGGGCAGCGATGGCTTAGGAAACAGGTTTGGATCTGCCGCCCAAGACTTTTCAACTTTATGAGCCGTGAGAGTCTCATAAGGACTTTTCTCCTTACGAGTCGAGAGGATCTCGTAGATGTATTTTCTCCTTAAGGAGTCATGAGGACTCCTAAGTGCGTTTTCTCTTGAGAGTCGTAAGGATCTCACAAGAGAATTTTCCTCCTTTACAAATCGAGAGGAATCGTAAGTGGTTCTTTCCCTCCTTGTCGATATTCGACTTTGGAGAGTGTGGCCGTGGATATTACACAATAGTCCATCTTGGACTTAATTGTAGGGCCCCGGTGTTTAGGAAACATGTTGATATCCCCGTTGCCTAAGGCTTTCTCCCTACGATTCGAGACGAGTCGAGAAGTTCTCGCAGGAACATTGTTTTCCCTACAAGACGAGACGAATCGAGAAGTTCTCACAAGGATGTCCTAACTTCACAGTTAATCTCTGCTGATAGAAGTCCGTTAGGGTATGTAGTACTAGGGCTTTTATTCGTCGTACCGTCGCGTTGGCCGATGTATTCCCCAATATGCAATCTTGTTGTTTGAGTAGCCCCCACGACTGTCGTGTCTCTGATCCCTTCGAGGGCTGGACAAGACGTCTTCAAGTAATCTTCCAGGTGATATTACCGTTGAAAGAGCAAGCGTTAGGGATATTACATGCCACTTTTTATTTGAGGTTAGGCTCAATTTAGGATCCCCGATGAGTCATGACCACTCCGTGATGGTGTGGGATGATCTCCGATAGTCTTTCAGGTTTTATTTGAGTTGCCGTTAAGACCCTGAAGCTAGGGATCTTCCTTTACTTCTTTTGTTGACATTGTGTCTGCAATATTGCGACGAATGTCGAGGGTGCCTCTAGGTTGTCTGTGAACCGTCGAGTCTTGGAACTAGGGAATTTGCCATAGCTCCGCTGTTTTAACCCTAGGGTCAGTCGTTGATGTCGCATCTGCATCCTGTTGGAGTGAGATGGAATGCCGTTGTTGATCTCTAGGCTGTAGATGTTGCCGTCGAGACCCTGAAGCTAGGGAACTTCCTTTTCTTCGCTTGTTGACATTGCGTCTGCCATATTGCGACGAATTTCGAGATTGTCTCTAGGTTGTTAGTGAACCGTCGAGGCTTGGAACTAGGGACTTTGCCATGGCTCCGTTGTTTTGACCCTGGGGTTGGTTGTTGACATTGCATCTGCATCATGCCGAAGTGAGAAGAAACGCCGTTGTTGATCTCTAGGCTATAGATGTTGCCGTCGAGACCTGGCTCTCCTTCTGATGGAGCCGGGTGGGAAAATGCGGTTCCCTTGTTCGTTTGCGCCCATAGATTGTATATAGGGGTCGATGTGGACTCTCCTGCAGGGCAGGAGTTTTCATTTTTTATTCTTTCTTTCCGCGATGCTCTATCATTTCAGCTTTTTATATCGCGAAAGACGCGATCGCCCAATCATTTCGGCTGTTTTTCGCGGTGCCCAATCATTTCGGATGTTTTTCTTTTTACTCGATGCTTTTTATTGCGAGTTGCCCAAACATTTCGGCTATTTTATATGCATGCATTTTGCTCGCTGATTCTTACTGCGAGTTGCCCCATCATTTCGGCTGTTTCATATGCATTTTTGCTCGTTGATTTTTATTGCGAGTATGGAACTCAAGGTCTGATACCAATCTTAGTATCAGCATCGCTGCGATTGTAATATTGCCAGGAGTGAATCATCATTTGCCGTGAAAGGATTTGGAATTTGATACCGATTTAGGCATCAGCATCGCTACTAGGATATTGTCAGGAGCGAATCATCATTTTCCTTTGTCGATTTGAACAAAGGTGGCTTAGCAAACAGGGTTAGAATCCTGTTGACTAAGGCTTTTCGACTTTACGAGCCGTAAGGGTCTCATAAAGGTGTTTCTCCCTATGAGTCGTGAGGATCTCATAGGTGTATTTTCTCCTTTGGAATCGTGAGGATTTCTTAGTGATATATTCTCCCGCAAGTCGTAAGGATCTCACAAGAGTATTTTCTTCTTACAAGTCGAGAGGACCTACAAATGTTGTTCACCAAATGGGGCAATTTCGCGCCATCGGTGGAACTAGGTGAGGAAACATTTATTTATGCCCGTGGATTGTATACAAGAGCCGATATTGACCGCATGTAGGGCAACTTGGGGAGTCTGAGTCTAACTCAAACCTGAATCCAAACTCAAATCTGAGTCCTATTCAAATATGAATCCAAAGTCTAACATGAATACTTGAACATGAACCTGAATACCTGAATTAAAACATCAATATCAAACTTGAATGCTTGACTTGACTTGACCGAGCCATGGTTATAAGTTGACCTGACTACTTGAATACATGATTATATTCTTAACCTGACTACTTGAACAACTTGTATCCATGGTTTCGGCAAGACTTGTAAATATAACTCTATACAATACATCAAGCGGGGATAACGGGGTAGATTGGTACGGAACGTATTAACATGGCATGAGATGGTTACTTAAAAGACACCTACATGAACTCTCGTGCCGTTGTCCCGTCGGTTTTGACGGTGCCTTGTACTACATGTTACCATAATCCATGGGGTAAGATGGACTCCTCTCGTATACACAAATACTTTCTATACCAAGCTACAAACAACTACGTTAGAATAATAAGTATATACCTGTACAACGTACCAGTTTCATTTCACATTACTTGTTGTATTCCATTCCTTCTTTTGGGACTTACCAAGCACTAGTTCGCCAACGACATTCATGTCTATTTCTTTCTTTGGAATGTTCGTGTTCGGCACGATTTATTACATTTTAATATCGCTCATTTCCTATCTTTTTGTTAATAAACAGTGCTATTTATCTCTGTCTGCTCATTAGTACAGAATACATGTACACAGGCAAAAACACTGGAAACGTTACACAACATGAACAAAAACGACAGTTTTTTAGACGGAACTGCAAACGGGACTGATAACAGATCAAGTCATTAAGTTTTGCAAACAAGTAAAGTTGTGTACAAATAAATATTTATTTTTGGTCCAACATGATACAATATCAAAACTCATGTATGAACCATCATGGATCAAGTGGACATGAGCCATCATGAGACATTAAGTTGCAAACACATTCATGGTGTCTTGCAAGTGGATACACAAGTGGCTTGGTCAAGTGGGCATGATGATATGTATTTGGAAAAGTAATGATTTGAAGTGTGAACATAACACACACCCACTTGATTCTTCTCTGTACATTACTCTAGATTACACTTAGATGCAAATTAAAATAAATTGCAAATACAGGGAGATGCTCAAGAGAGTAGAAGATCACAGACCACAGATGAACCCTACTCCCCAAACTAAGGCCGCAAATTTAATCATTTTGGCCCGCAATTTGCGGCCAAGTTGGAGCCGTTTTGGTTCGTTCAATTATGGGGGGTCTCTGGTGGTCTTTTTAATCCAGTGTCATATGCGAATTTTGATTTTGGATTGCCTATAAATAGCAGACCACAGATATAGTTCAAGGAGGCTTTAGAGTGAGAAAACAGTCTGTAACATTTGATAGCTTTCTCTTCTTCCCTCTTTGAGCTGAGGTTGTTATCTAACTTAGCTCTAATCCTTCCATTTTGTGAATAAAGAACCACCACTTTCTTTTGCTTTAACTTTTGTTCTTGTGTTTTGTTATATATTCTTTCTTTTGCTTTTCATTTTCTTTATATCATGCTTGAGGAATATCTTTTGGTTGTGGTGATGGTGAGGATATGAGATGAATGGTTTTACCTTCCTCATCCTCTTGTGATTGTTTAAAGTGCTTAATTGTGATTGTAAGTTTAAGATTGCTTAATGGAAGTGTTTGATATGATATGATGATTTCCATGGTTATTTGTAACCTTTATCTCATATCCTATTCATTTATGTTCAGAATTTGCAAGGTTAATCTTAGAATTAACTATGTGTTAAATTTACTAGGTAGTTGAGATATGCTATGTTGCTTATGTTTCTTGACACCTTTCATTCAAGCATATACCATATACTCTCACCCACCTACCTAGCAAGAGTAATACATATTTTTACTTCTTATTTGCAAATTGATGTGTATTGATGTTGTATGCTTGCTAACCCTTGTGCTTAGTGTTGATACATCATGCATGGACATAATAATAGTAAGTAAGAACGTAACAGAATCGTTTCGTGTTTTGTGTCGAATATCAGCAACTTGATGACTTGTACTTCGCAACCGCCTTGACAAGTCATGCTTCACGCCGGAAATGATACAAGGACGGACAACTCATGATCAAGGGAGTATCAAAGGAATCGCCGCGATTCAACCATCCGAACCAAAGCCACGGCCACCTTTCTTCCTTAACTTAGTTCTATATTTCTATATTTTATAATTAGTGACAACCAAACCAAATTCTTTTATTTCTCGAACTTAAGCAATAATACATAATCACCAATTCCCTGTGGATCGATCCGTACTTGCCGGCTCGCTAAAACACGCCGTGCACTTGCGGTTTATAAATTTTAAAATGAGACCGAGCTCGCATGCGCACTATTTCTAAAACTATTTCCTTTCAAAACCGTAAAGGTGCGCACGGGTAAAGTCCCAACAAGTTTTTGGCGCTGTTGCCGGAGAGTTGGTAGTCATTCTGTATCGTTATTTCTGGTTCGTACTAACAAACTAACTATTAACTCGATTTTTTTTCAAAACTAACAAAACACTAACTTTTCTAACATTTGTTCTCTGTCTTTTTGATCTTCTGTCACACTGAGTTTAATTATAAGATTTTACATATAACATTAGGACACTAATAGGACAAGAACCACACAGTGAAAAGTTGGAGCACCAACTCAAAGAGTTGGCCGCCAATTAATATAATCTGGCCGCAATTTGCGGCCCATTTGCCACCATTTGTTCCAATTGTTTGTTGTTTGCTTCTTTGTCCCATTTGTGATCTATTGGTGTATACAAAATTTCACAATTATGTGTGTGCAGCTAATTGGGGCAAATATATCGCTTTTGGTACTAAATATCGTATTTTCCGACATTTTCAGGTTTTAACGGAACTATGAGGAGCGATCGTGCGGAGCAAAGGTTCAAATTCAATTGCGAGACGTTAGTGAAGTACAGTGCCAAAGATCCGGATAGTTTGACCCGCGCAAACAAACATTCAAATACACGTAATCACTTCAAAGGGTTTTTCTTAACCAAATCACATCGGTACGTATTTTTCTAAACACCTTCGCTCAAATCCCACGCATTCCACTATTCTATCTTCTGCAGGATTCTTCGCACAATTTGCCACTAATTGAACAGAGAACTAACCCGTATTTGTTGCAGCGCTTAAGCCTAAACGAAAAAGAATTGCCTTATTGATTAATTCTTAAATTCTTTTATTGATTTGCACATTTGCATTTAATACGAATATTAAAGGCACGATACCAAACAAGATACGGTAAAGGATTTCATCACCTTTTTCCCCGTAGCCTACAAATCACAAAACTGCATTCTTGCATAACCCCAGTAATTTTAAAATCAACTAGAACTTTGACTTTAAGAACTTCGCGCTCATTAGGAGAAGTTAACTGTGTTTAGAACACCGCTTAACGGTGTATCGTTTACGGGGTGTCTAGGCAAGTGTTCACGGCGAAACCGCCAAAAGAGAAAGGGTTATTCTAATTAAGGAACTTCGCGAAAGCGTAGGATAACCTCCCCTTATCTCTGCACTTACTTGGTTTCGTGATCCGTATATCTTGAGCCCGTTTCTCGACACAGTTTTATTTCGACAATCAGGTTCTTGAGCAGGTCTAGTTGACTTAGCATAACATAGACTGTTAGGGGTATGATATTCTTTATGATATTTGTGTATTCTTGTTAATATGGGTGATACACAGTTCAATTCTATTTTCCACGATTCCTATTCTTTTGTTTATATTCAGTCCCAATTCGTTTGTTCAAATTGCCACAATTCTTCCACATTCATGAAAACTGTCCTTTTTTAGGGAGTGACCAACCGTTCCAGAGTTTTGATAACGGTCACCTACTTAACACTCTTGAACCCAGTCCCACTTTAAACATAGACCAAATGATTGAAAATTTAGAGAAAGAGCTCGACAGGATAACAGCTTTAGCATCACCACTGTCACAATCCTCCCTTCCTGAAACAACTGACCCATCAATAGGGTATGATAGTGACATGGATGCTAGGTTGACCGTTTTAGAGAAAACTATTGAAGTGATGACTGCAGTTGGGAATCACACAGCTTCGACGCTAGCCCTGTTCATACAACAATTTGAGCAATTGTTTCTTACTCAAGCTCAATCATTGGCTAGAATCGAACAACAAGTGAAACATTTAGCTGTGAGGATTCTAGGGAGTGAACATTGTCAATCGAAACCTAATAATGTCAAAGTCTGTCATCTAGGAAGTCACCTGAGTGAGATAAACGATCAAACAAATTTTGATAATTTCATAGATGATGATATGATTGAGTCTACTGAGTGTTATCATGACAAACAAGAAAACCTTCTGAGTCAGTCTAACACTATAACAACTCCAATTTTTGTATACATAAAATTGATTTAAATTTGAAGTATACTTGGGCTATTTAATGTTGCTGTTACCACTTTAAGTATTTATTTACCCACAATAATTACAAGAAGGAGCTTGTAGCTCATTGGTAACACCTTGCACTGCTGAACCAAGCCACCAGAGTTCAAATCCTCTGCCCCACATTATTTTTATATTATTTTTGTTTTAAATTTCTTGGAAGCCCAACAGTCCACAGGCCATAACTCCCAAACTTTGAACTAAACCCTGAAAACTAAAAATACCAGATATTACACCATGAGACCCCCCACCCTACGGCACCCCGACTCGGCCCGACTCGGCCGGCGCCGCCGGCCGGACTCGGCCGGACGGCCGAGTCGGCAACTGAAAAGTTGTGACTTTTCAGTTGCCCAACTCCCCTGCATACACCATTTAATAGGATCGGTTCCCGAGTGTTAAATACACCCTATTTACTATAATTTTTAATGATTTTTTCTATATTTTTTACATTTTTTTTAAATAAAAAAACCTTTCACCCACCCTACCCTAGTCTACCCTGTAAATACACCCCCTACCCTCTACCCTCTCATCCCAAAACCCTAAGCTCACTCTCTCAAAATTTTCCAAGAAGTGTGTGCTTTGAAAACAAGTTCGCGGCGAAGCTCCGGCGGGAATTTCGGCGACGTTTTTAGGAACAACCGGCGACGAAGCAACGCCTCGGCAACCTCACTAATCCCCCTCACTCCTTAGTATAGATCGAAACCCGTAAGTCCTATTCTATCCCCCTTTCTATTTCTCTAAAAATACAAAATTACGAAACCTGAAGGAATCAGAACAAATCCGATTTCCGACTCGGTTTTCTATAAAATCTAACTTCTAACCAATACATTCATGCCTAAACATCTTTATCTTGACTATTAAACTTTTAAAAATCAATTTGAACAAGTTTTCTCACATGAAATGATAACCTTTCCAATTTATCGTATTTTTTTTCACTTTAATACCATCATGTTTCGATTTCACATTTAACCCATAAACTTTGCTATACATTTAAAGTAGAGTACGAGGTAATGACCTACCTCCATACACACACAAATACAACCCTAAACGATATCATCAAAACTTAGAATACGATAAAAACAATACTTTCATTTAAATACCACATTCTTAATAAAATCAATTCTAAAAGTGTTAGATTTGATACACTTTTAAATAAATACTTCTTATTAGAAAAACACGATAAGTTGTGGACATCAATCGTTTATCTAAACCTGACTTTGTGGTGTCTAGGCTAGGCAAGTGAGCAAAGATAACTTTAAAAGGCCCGTCTCACGATTCGTGAGCGGATCCCTCCTTCCTCACTTGTACTTACCTGGCCACAATTGGTGGTGAAGAAGCGATTTGAGGTTTCTAACGACTTGTCGTTTAGACCATTTAGAAATAGGCTAGTTGTCTTAGGAAACCCTAGAATCTAAAATACGAAAAATTACACTTTGCAAATAAATACCATTTACTTTATAAAACCGTTTTCTAAAGAATTAGTATTTTACAATCTTTCCAAAGCGCCTCTACAACCCATGTTTGGGGAACCCGTTCGGGATCGTGCGGTTTATTGCGCACCCTCGGGCTAGCAGTGCGAGATTCAGACCTCCGCAAGGAGCATTCGGTCTCGAAAGGTTTAAAATACGACATCTTAAGAAAATGAGATTTTTGGAATATAAAATATTTATTAAAAATTATTTTTGTATAAACATATATATATCTATCATTTAAATGCCTAATTTATTATAATATAAATTTTCCACCTTTTTCTAAAAATCACAAGAATAAAGTTTACACTAAAATACCATGAACTTCAAATAAGCAATATTATAGATAAATATTCTTATTTATAAAACTAGGATATTTTCACTAGAAATGTCACAACATAAAATCCATCCTCATTACAACTCTAAAGACGATTAATAAATACTTGAGGTGTACTTTGAAAAGTATATAAAAGTATTTTTACATAAAAACCCCTCAAGTTTTATAAATTACCCTAAGGACCCTACCAATTAAAAGACCTAGATTCACAATTTTGATTGTCTGACTCGGGTTTGAGTCTGATTAATCTTACTTGAATATGATTCAAGTTCAACCTATAATCTATAAGATTTCAATTCAATGTGAACACATGAATCCATGAATCCAAATATCAATATATACGACTTGACCGAACCGAACCATGGATATATATTCCTTTTACATGATTCTCAGTATTCCATTTACATGACTCTACGGTTATAACAATTTCCTGATATCACGGTTTCGGTCAGTCAGTCAATCGCTCATACAATCAATACAATTTTACAAGATAACAATACAAACAAGATATCGCGGGGTTTAAGTGGTAGATTGGTACGGAAGGTGTTAAAGGTGGCACGGGGTGGTCAAATTTAATACACCTAACATGAATCCAGTTGCTGTTGTACCGTGGCATAAACGGTTCCTTGTACTATACGTGCCCCTAGTCTCTGGCATATAGAGACTCCCCTCGTATACATTGGCGTCCTTCTGTACCAAGTTACAAACAACAGCGTTAACACAACATTACAACAATAGTATACACTTTAAAGATTTCTTATTATTCTGTCTTTTCTACTTTCCTCTTACCTTTAGGACTTACCGAGCGACCTGTTCGCTGACGACATTCTATTTCTTTCTTCTTTGAATATCGTCAGGTGATTTGGACCCGGCAGAGATCGAGCCATCGCAAGAAGATTTGGAGCAGTTTGCTGAAGACCCTGCACTTTAGTTTCATTGTACACTTTTCATTTCTGTACTTTTCATTTCATGTTATAGGTATCTTTTTATTCCAGTTGTATTTCCTTTCATGCATTGTACAAAGAATGTTAATAAATAAAAGTTGCTGTTCTTTTTATTTCTTGTCTCTTGTGTATTTATTTTATATTGCTTAGATACGCTTAGCGTATGTACTTCTGAGTATATATGTAGCGGACCTCGTCGCGTCCCTTTCGTCGTACACTGGGAAGCGGGGCGTGACAAACACTAACCTTCAGGTACCAACTGAGCCTCTTGTCACTTGTGATCTAGAGGTTGATTTAACTGATATACTACTTGAAGAAGAAATTCTTGCACCGACTGATTTTTGCACTCCAATTTTAGAGGAGGGAGCTTGTGAATTTGATGGGGATGGTTGTGATAGATTGTTAGAAAAAATCAAGGATCAGGTACCCACAATTTTTGTATCACCTATTGATATTGTTTCGGAAGAAACGTCAGTATGGGAACCTACTTTTTTAGATGACATGTACCTACCCATTTGTGAATGCGATGAGGGAAATCTAGTTTTGGAAGTTGTGAGCTGTAGCAATGAGAGTTGGATGGTGGAGGATCATAGGGAAGAAGACAGTCTTGAGAAAAAGACTTTCATGCGGAGTTTTGAGGAGATATTTGCGGATAAACTTGATATTCTTGGTGAGTTTGAGTCAGAAACAATTTGGGGATATCCTACGAACCTTTCTTTTGCTGAACTTTTTAAGGATGAACTCCAGTTTTTAAATGATCCTGACCTCGAAACTCAACACATACTTCTTGAACATTCAATTCATTCGGGCAACAATTCTTTGACTCCTTCAAAACTTCATCTTTGCATTCTGCATCTTCTGATCCCTGTTTTCACGCACCCATGCCCTTCACTAACATCAAACATATACATTTTCTTTTTATATATATATTCTTTTACCAGCCCTTGCATTATATAGACAAAATTTTTAAATGTCTGGTATTAATTTCTGGACTAACCCAATCTTTTAACTTATATATGCTGTAATTAGTCTCAGGGTTTTTCTTTTTTTTTTTTGAATAAAATTCCCACCCTGATGTCTAAGTCTAGCTACCGGAGACGAGGGCAACGATGAGGATATTGGAAAACTCAGGTTTGGGGATGAGCACTGCGTTTCTTTTGCTGCATCATGTGTATATCCTGCATTACATACATATTAGAAAAAACCCATGAAAATGAAAATTTTCTTCAAAAAAAAAACATAAAAACTTTTTCGTCGTGATTAGCTAGCGGAGGAACTCAGACTCGAAGTCTGACGGTTCGTTTGATAAGATAGAAACAACTAAATCCTTTTCGAGAAATTGAAAACCCGAAAGATAACCCTCTTTTGAGTTTAACTGTGGCTGATATACGTCTTTTATATCACTTTACACGTGTCATGTTTTTAAGAATTAGATGAATGTCTAACATGTCTCAAACCCTTTGAAAATGGATAAACATCTTTAAGATCAAACAGGTTTGTTCTGAATTAAGTAATATCAGAATAGTTCATAAAGTGAAGTAGATATGAAGGATATTATTGAGGTTTTAATGAAAGCCAAAGGTTTGAAAGATAACCCATATGGAACCTTATTGGAGTGATTACACACCTTATCCACATGAACATGTCTTTGGGATTTAAAAGAAAAGCTGGCAATATCTCCAAATTTACTGCTATCAGAATGTTTCAAACGCAAATAAAATGAGTCTTTTGTTTTGTGGCCTTGGTAACTTGGGTAATTAAGTCATTGGGGCGTCTCCACACCTAATGCCCTAAAACCATCTGGTTTGGGAGTTATTGATCCAAAGCTCGCGAAGTTTTCAATCGCCAAATAAAACAAGCTAAGTAAGTGTTCTCTCCAAGTTAAAAGTCCTTACGGTTCTTTGTGGGAGAATAATCTTGGCGAAGACGAGTTTTCTATTATAAATAGTTTTTTTTTGCGGAGATATGAAGGTTTATATTTAAAAAGATCTTTTGCACGATCACGAAATGTGTGTATGAACAACAACAGGTGAAAGGTGGGAGTGAAAAATAAGATTTAGTTCTCTGTTAAAAATGATAGAAATTCTGACTTGAAACCTAATTGGAGAACGAAACTTGAGAAAATCTTAAGTCCTTTCAAACTCGTATAATCCTTTAGAAGTCTATCATGGTCCATATTTATGACATGATGACCCTAATCAAGTTCTTAAAAACTTATCGACGCTCTTCGCACAATCACGTAAATACGTATATGAACTTATGCTAAATAAGGTGCGAGGAGTGAAAAATAGGGTTGGACGTTTCTGACTAGGATGATAGTTCTTCTAGCTTTGATACTTAACCTTAAGATTAGAATCAATTTTTTCCTTATGAAACTAGCTTGACTGGATTTTGTGGGCATAATCCGCTGAAAACCCTCAGGAGACAAAACTCCTCCTACTAGGGACACCTAGAGGTTTAACGGCTTGTTGCACGGGCTCAGTGCAATCGCGTTCTCTGCGAACGTGAGGTTAGGATTTTGTTTTGCTCGGGATGAGCAAAAAATGGGTTTGGGGGTATTTGTTCGACACGATTTATTACATTTTAATACCACTCATTTCCTATTATTTTGTTAATAAACAGTGCTATTTGTCTCTGTCTGTTCATTAGTACAGAATACATGTACACATGCAAAAACACTGGAAACGTTATACAACATGAACATAAACGACGGTCTTTTAGTCGGAACTACAAACGGGACAGATAACAGATCAAGTCATTGAGTTTTGCTTAGGTTAGAACAGATTCAAAGTATATGAAATGATAAGATTCAAGGAATGTGAATTGTAAAGAATGTTTTCAGTTGCTGGTTCTTCTGTTATATTGTTTAGGTTGTCCACACAGAGCTGAACTGTATGGTAGGGTTCCATACAGCTCTGACCTGCATGGGCCACCAAAAAAACCTATCACGCCTCGCTTTACGGTGTACGGCGAAGGGGACGCGACGAGACCACTACGTATTTACTCAGAAGTAAATGCGCTAAGCGTAACTAAGCAATATAAAAGAAATGTACACAAGAGACAAGTGTAATGAACATCAACTTTATTTATTAACATTTTTTTTACAATACATGGAAAATTAAATACATGGAATAAAGCGATGCCTAAACAGTGGCATAACATAAATGGAAAAATACAGAATGTAAAGGAAATGTACAAGTGTAACTACAGCTCGGGATTTTCAGTAAACTGGTTCAAGTTTTCAGTGCTAGGCTCGATCTCTGGAAGGTCCGAATCACCTGACAACCTTCCAAAGAAGAAAGAGAAGGAATGTCGTTAGCGAAAAATCGCTCGGTAAGTCCCAAAGATAAGGGAGAAGTAGAATAGACAGAGAGAGAGAGAGAGAGAGAGAGTGTGTAACTTTTAAAGTTGTATTATATTGTTATAATGTTGTATTTAGTGTTAACGCTGTTATTTGTAATTTGGTACAGAAGAGGCCAGTGTATACGAGAGGAGTCTCTATATGCCAGAGACTAAGGGCAAATGGAATACAAGGCTCCATCGATAATACCACGGAACAATGGCATGGATGTAATTACGTCTTAAGTGACCATCTCGTGCCACTTTTAACATATTCTGTACCAGTCTACCCTTTTATAAATCTCGCGATGTCTTGTTTGTATTATTGTATTTTTGAATTATATATTGTATATAGATGGATGACTTGTGTTGTAAATGAAAGACTTGCCGAAACCATGATATCGTATAAATGGAAATGGAGGTACTGGATAATCATGTGAATAGAATATATTCATGGTTCGGTTCAGTCAAGTTATATAGTTAGATTGAACAGATTGAATATATGGATTCATGTATATTATTTTGTGGTTTATACTTGAATTTTATTCAAGTCAGATTGGTTATATTGAGACTCAGTCTGAGTCAGACAATTAGAAAATAAATTGAATCCTGAATTAGGTTTTGATGTTATCGGTAACCGCTGCATATGGGCGGCAGGATTTGCGTCTTTTTTAAAGACGATTACCGTGTTGATAACACCGTTTGTTAAGTTGTCTAACTTAAATAGGCAAGCACCCATATCTCCGACTCCGTGAGGCTCAAGAGACTGGTCCCGCTTAAACCTATATTTACTAGGGTCCTTAGGGTAATTTATAGAACTTGAGAGGGTTTTATGTAAAATAATTTTGTATACTTTTCAAAATACACCTCGGTTAAGCGAGAAAGAGCAAGGTTTAATTATCGTCTTTAGAGTTTTCATAGATGTAGATTTATATATATGTGACATTTCTAGTGTAATAACCTAATTTCATAATATAAGGTATTTAATTGTAAAGAATTGAACTTGTATGGAATTGCATGGTATTTTCATATAAAATGATTCTTTTGATTTAAAAAAGTTAGAATATTTATATTATATCAAAAATAGATATTTTGATGACACACACACACGCGCACACACACACACACACACACACACATATATATATATTTATAAAAAATAATTTAATTTATTATTTTTCTAGAAATCTCATTTTCTTAAGATATTTGTATTTTTAAATCTTTCGAGACCTAATGATCCTTACGGAGGTCTGCATCTCACACTACTACGCCCAGGGATATGCGATAATCTGCACCATCCCGAACTGGTTCCTTAAAATGGGTTGTAGCGGCGCTTTACAAACATTTGTAAAAATACGTAATCTTGTAGAAAACGGTTTTAATAGTAAAAGGTGTTTAATTGTAAATTTGTATTCCCGTATTCTATGTCCCCGAAAGGTATCGTGCTATGTTGCATATGAGTGTTGTGAAGAGATAGGTCATTACCTCGCGATCTATTAAAGGTATAGCAATGAAATATGATATTTAATGTCAAAACTAAACTACATGGTATTTTACTGAAAAAGTACAATAAAAATTGCAATATGAAATATTTTGATATGAAACTTGTTCAAGATATTTTGTTAATGATTACTAGTCAAGATGTGAGAGTTTGGAATGGTTGTGTTTAATGAAAAATATACTTTTTAAAGAAAACCGAATCGGAAGTCGGATTAACTCCGCTTCCGTCGGGTTTTAGGAATACTATTTTTAAGAATAGAATAGAGAAGGGAAAGTTGGGACTTACGGGATTTCATATTAGAGGAGAGGGAGAGGGATTAGTATTAGGTTCCGGTGCGTCGTTTCGTCGCTGGGAGCTTCTAGGGTCGTCGTCGGAATTTCGCCGGAGCTTCGCCCTTCGCTAACTCCAGTTGTAGACAAAAATTCTAGAGAGTTTTCTTGAGAGTTTTGGACAGAGTTTGTGAGTGAGGGGTGTGTGGAATGGAGTGGTATTTATAGGAAAAGATTAGGGTTAGGGTAGGTGAAAGGGTGTGAGAAAAAGTATTAAAAATGGAGTAAATAGGTGTTTTATTGGCTCTGTTAAATTGCAGGTTAAATAAACATGTCAGGAGTTATAAAGAGGCCAAGAGACACAACTTCACAGAAGGCTGACTCCGATTTTTCGATGAATCGGCCGGCGGCGCCGGCCGATTCGGCCGAGGCGGGCTGGGTTTCTTCGTCACATGCCCCTTGTCTCTTGGTCTACCCCCTGGTCCAGTTTGTTTTATATGTGACTTTTGGTTTTACGTGTTTAGCACGTGTGTAGACTCTTGGGCTTCTAAAAATATTAAAATAAAACAGTATTAAAAATAATGTGGCTGATGGGATTTAAACTCTGGTGCTTTGGTTCGGCAGTGCAAGGTCTTACCAATGAGCTACAAGCTCTTTCTTGCTATTAAAAAGCAAAACAAACTTATAACTTGTGCTCAGGCAAAAGTATGCCTTTCTGTATTTATGAAAAAATTGTACAGAATGTTGTACAGAAAGTGTCACGCCCCGCTTCCCAGAGTACGCTAAAATAGGCATGTGACATAGCCAACCATGCTACTGCGGATAGGAAAAATCCTTCCACAGTCACATTACGGCTGTAGAGATATCAAGAACAGGAAAGTAAACTAAACTACCTACTACATGTCCATGATCCAGAATATATGAGTCAATAAATGATAATATACGGAAGCAAAGGATACAATAAATGAAACACATGAAAAGTAAAACTGCATACCAACAGGATCTTCACCGCTCGGTCTAACAGCGGCAATACTCCTGATCAGTCTGCAACAAAGGTAGAAGGATCTGGGCCATGCAAAACCCAGACGTCAACGCGTCATAAGATCAAGCAATAATAAAACAGGGGTAGCAATACATGCAAGTATGAGTATAAATGGTAAAACAAGCATAACAGTGATATAAATAAGGACAGTGGGGTAATGTGTAGTGAGTTATCTAAACTGGTCTATTGGGTTAACTACTCTCAAGTCTTTAAAATCAATTTGATGAATCATCGATGTAACTCAATAGTATCCCGTGCATGCCCGGGACCACGGTCAAGATTCTCGGGCTGAATCCGAGCCGTGCCGCTAGGCAGTAAAAGGGTAGTATGTAAAGATGAGTGATGTCAGTATCATCACCCCAGGGCTGGCCTAGCCCATAAGACTGATCAGAATAGGTATCGAACTGTCGAGTTACAAGTCAGGTTTCATCATCGATTTCCCCATACCCCCAAGTTATATGTATTCAAGTCAGGTATTAGATAATCTAGAGCTAATGCCAACACAGGATTAGGCAGGTACAGGTTTGTCTGGATAGACAACAGGAACGGTCCGTAAGGACAACAGATCAGGTTTGTTGGCATTAGACACAAGATCAGGTAACAGGTAAGACCATGGTACATCAGGTCAAGCCAGGTAATGTATAAAGGTGTCATGTCATGTCAAGAGTTACACGGTACCATGTCATGTCAAGTAATGGGTGTAACAAGTCATGTCAGGTGTACAAGATATCATATGGGTGCTCATAATCAACTAGCATAAGCATGGGTATACAAAATAAGCATGTGTACTAATAGAACAACAAACTGGAACATGTAATATGATATGCAAATAGGTACAGACTAAACTATATGAATGTACAGTCATCAATTAGAGTCAGGGTTATAGTTCCAACATGAAGTATCATACCTTAAATTAACATAGAATATTAAAATCACACTATCATGTATTAAAAGACCGCTTGATGCAAGTATATGTAAAAGGGTTAAATGGATGCAATAATATGTAAAAAACAGGTTAGATGGATGCACACGGGTGTTGCACAGTTATGAACTATTTAAAGGGTACTATGGCTATGCGACCAAGAAGTATGTTATAAAATCTAGGCATGGGCATACAATATAGTAATCTAACATGCAACCGGGTGTGTTTCACAATTAACTCAAAAATGATATAAACGGACATCAGATGGTAAAATGTGATATAGGCACCAATTCAAACTTCATATTTAAAATATATATATGCAAATAAATATGGAATACTGTAAATAGTGTGTAGCAAGTTTCATTTGCATGCACTAGATGTGAAATACATGATATGGATGTAATCGGACACCGAAAATGATAAAACATGAAAAGTGATAATGCGGGTCGCATAAATAATCATTATGGGGTATTATAATTTAAATATACATAGAAGGTAATAGTATAGCATGTAGCAAGATTAACTTGCCTTGATCGGATCACGATACGGTAAACGGAATGTTACGCGTCGGCGGAAAAGTCGCGACGCGCGCATGGTACACGGAATGAGTCCAAACAACGCACGATGGAATCACACGGGTCAGGTATCCTCGCTGGGTCGTCGGGATCGTCGCCGGCACGGTCAGATTCCATCAATCAAGAACACAGTGAATAATAACAAAGAGAAATGTATGGAATAAGAAACAAGGAAGGGGGATAGAGAAGTTGAGAAGAGGAGGCTTACCCACTGGATCTTCAGAGGGACGACGGCGTCGACGGTGATGGTCGGCGAAGCTCCGGCGAGGGTACAGGGGTTTCTGTGGGTTTAGGGTTAGATTAGGGTTTGCGCTGTTTTAGGCTCGGGTGTGCAGGTTTTGGTGAGTGGGAAGAGGAGATGAAGAGATGGTGATGAAGGTGGAGGTGAGAGGAGACTGTTGTGACGGCGAGGTCGAGGGATCGCCGGTGACGAGGAGATGGGTTTGGTGGGTTTGCAGTAGATGCTCGAGAAAGAGGAGAGAGGCTCGGGAAGGCGAAAGAAGAAGAAGAAGGTGGATAGGATGAGCGGAGGAGATGAGAAAATAGTGAGGGAAGTCATCGGCGTGAAGAGGCGACGGTGAGGAGGCGATGGGTGAGGGTTCTGTAGGTCGAGGTGGGTGTGCAGGGTGCTCGGGATATGGAGGAAGAAGGAGAAAGAAGGTGGAAGGATATAAAGATGAGGACGATAAGAGGGTGGAGACGAGGGTTGAGAAGTTAGGGTTAGGGTTCGAGGAGGCGGCGGAGTCTGCGAGGGTTTTCTCATGGCGAGGGTGCATGGGTTTTAAAAGAAACAGGAGAAGAAGAAGGAGATGCAGAAGGGAGGTGACGGGATCCACGCGGCGGTGACGCGACTCGAGGAGCGCACAGTAATCGTGAGAGGTGAGAGAGAGAGCGCGGGAGGAGGGAGAAAGAGAAGAGAGAGAGAGATCTCGTGGGGAGGAGAGAGAAGGAGAAAGGGAAAGATTTGGGGAAAGAAAGAGAGAGAAACGTGGGGCTCGGTGATTTGAAGGGAAGGTTTTCTAATTGGTTGGAAAAGAAATAAGAGAAAAGATAGAAAAGAGAGAGAGGTTTGGTGGTGGGGCCCAGGGCAACCAAGGAGAGCTCTGATTGGCTCGAGAAAAATTTGATAAAAATTTATAAAAGATTTTTAACCAAGAGATTCAATCAGTTCCCAATTTTAACAGAAAATCTACAGTAAATAAAATAAAAAAAATAACTAATTTGAATTTATGCGGACTACAAAATATTTCAGAAATGCGTCCGGGTCGGGTCCAAAATTTTGGATTAAAAATATGAAAAATATATGCGACGTCCAAACTTTAAAACAAGTACTCAGGTAACGAAAAAGCGTACCCCCAAGAACGGATGCACGTACGTGCGCGTAGCTATCCAAACACGTCCGTTTCACTGAACGGGACGAGAACATGATGCCGGGACGCTACCACAGGGTTAGGGGTACCAAGCAGGTCAAGAAATGCAATTTTAATTTATTTTACGTGATTTAAATTGTTATATGCAAAAGATGCGATACTAGATAGAATACCAGTATACTAAATCATGAGATGCACTAGTCCATGCAACAAGTCAATGTAATTTATAAATAAGAGTCAAACAGGTTCAAGCAAGCGGGTCGGGTCGAATGCAAAGTAATATGTAAAATACTATTCGCACCCAAACACGCTAAATCAAGAAAAGACCATGGATAAGTAAATACGGAAAATGATATTGGTATAAATGAACTCGGGTGTTACAGAAAGTTTAGGGTTGTTACATTCTACCATCCTTATAAAAAATTTCGTCCTCGAAATTTGTAAAAGGAAAGTGTAACAGTTTCAAAGAAAGTTTGGTGGATGAAATACTGATAGTGTAGGAAAAATAACAAAGTGATACAAGGGTTTTAAAAATGTGAAAGATACTTACTAGTGTTACCTTGGTTAACTGTCTCGGCTTCTACGGCCGCTAAAGTGTAAGCCTGTCGCCGGGGCACGTTTCTCCTAGCTGGGGGCACATTCCTCTGTCTTTGGGGCATGTTCCTCAGTGCCTGTTGGAATTGGCGAGTAGGCTATGCAGGTGGTGGAGCTGTGAGTGCAAGACGAGGTGCAGGAGGCTGGATAGCTGGTCACTGCGGGTAGATGGTGGGTGTATGATCTGGGTTGCTTCTATAAGGACAGTTTCCAATTCCGTGATAGGATGCGCCACAAATTAGACACAGGCGTTTTGCGCGCCTACAGTCCTTCCACAAGTGTCCCTTTCTCCTGCAGTAGTAGCAGAAGTCTGGACTCGACTGGTTATTGATTTCTTTCGATCTCCTAGGTTCGAACAATGGCCTGGAAGAGGCTCCTACTGCCATTTGAGTGGAAGGGCGCTTCAAACCGGCAGAATGAGGTCTGCCCTTCCTCTTCACCATTGCCTCGTATTTTCGGGCAGCCTTCAAAGCCCAATCATGGGTTGGGAAATTCTCTATAGCTAAGGCAGCTTGGATTTCCGGGTCCAACCCTTACTGAAATCTTCTTGCCCTGATCTCAGCAGTCGGTATGAGATGGGCCGCAAACCGACTTAGCATGGTGAACTCAGCGTCATATTCATCTACAGATTTGGTCCACATGGAACCTTGTTGCAGATAGATGAATTGCTGTTCCATATCAAAGCGGGCAGGCTCTGGGAAATACTTTGTGTCGAACATGTCACGGAAAGTCTTCCATTCGATGGGTTATCAAGACGGCTTTCTTCCGCCTTCCACCAAACCCGTGCATTGTCCGTGGGATGTAATTTCGCAACACGAACCCAAGCTATCTCTGGCACTTATGCCGCTGCCAGGTCATCTTCAATGCTCTGAGCCCATTCCTCAGCTTCCAGTAGGCTCTCTTTTCCTGAGAACTGTTTGGGGTGCAAAGCCCTGAATTGCTTCACCCCAGGTGCTTCTACTTCTGGACTGTTCATTAAAAGAGCAGTCTGCTGCTATTATCCTTCTAGGAGGCTGCGGATTGCCTCAAGCAGAATCGTCTGCTTGTTGATCGGAGCAGCGACGACAGGTGTAATCGGTAGTGGAGGTGGAGTGTTGTTGAAGTTGGTACTGGTGTTGTTTGGGGAATCCATAACCTTGAAAGAAAATTTGGGTTAGGACATATTCAAAGTATATGAAATGATAAGATTCAAGGAATGTGAATTGTAAAAAATATTTTCAATTGCTGGTTCTTGTGTTATATTGCTTTTGTTGTCCACACAGAGCTGAACTGCATGGTAGGGTTCCATACAGCTCTAGCCTGCATGGGCCACCAACAAAACCTGTCACGTCCCACTTCCCGGTGTACGGCGAAGGGGACGCGACGAGACCGCTACGTATTTACTCAGAAGTAAATACGCTAAGCGTAACTAAGCAATATAAAAGAAATGTACACAAGAGACAAGTGTAATGAACAACAACTTTATTTATTAGCATTCTTTTTACAATACATGGAAAAGTAAATACATGGAATAAAGCGATGCTTAAACAGTGGCGTAACAGAAATGGAAAAATACAGAATGTAAAGGAAATGTACAAGTGTAACTACAGTTCGGGATCTTCAATAAACTGGTCCAAGTCTTCAGTGCTAGGCTCGATCTCTAGAAGGTCCGAATCACCTGACAACATTCCAAAGAAGAAAGAGAAGGAATGTCGTCAGCGAACAATCGCTCGGTAAGTCCCAAAGATAAAGGAGAAGTGGAATAGACAGAGAGAGAGAGAATAACTTTTAAAGTTGTATTATATTATTATAATATTGTATTTAGTGTTAACGCTGTTGTTTGTAACTTGGTATAGAAGAGGCCAGTGTATACGAGAGGAGTCTCTATATGCCAGAGACTAAAGGCAAATGGAATACAAGGCTCCGTCGATAATACCACAGAACAACGGCATGGATGTAATTACGTCTTAAGTGACCACCTCGTGCCACTTTTAACATATTCTGTACCAGTCTATCCCTTTATAAACCCCACGATATCTTATTTGTATTGTTGTATTGTTTGAATTGTACATTGTATATAGATGGATGACTTGTGTTGTAAATAGAAGACTTGCCAAAACCATGATATCGTATAAATGGAAATGGAGGTACTGTATAATCATGTGAATAGAATATATCCATGGTTCGGTTCAGTCAAGTTATATAGTTAAATTGAACAGATTGAATATATTGATTCATGTATATTTTTTTGTGGTTTATACTTGAATCTTATTCAAGTCAGATTGATTATATTGAGACTCAGTCTGAGTCAGACAATTAGAAAATAAATTGAATCCTGAATTAGGTTTAGATGTTATCGGTAACCGTTGCACATGGACGGCAGGATTTGTGTCTTTTTCAAAGTGTTGATAACACCGTTTGTTAAGTTGTCTACCTTAAATAGGCAAGTACCCATATCTCCGTCTCCCTGAGGCTCAAGAGACTGGTCCCGCTTAAACCTATATTTACTAGGGTCCTTAGGGTAATTTATAGAACTTGAGAGGGTTTTATGTAAAATAATTTTGTATACTTTTCAAAATACAATCCAAGTATTTAATTATCGTTTTTAGAGTTTTCATAGATGTAAATTTATATATATGTGACATTTCTAATGTGATAACCTAATTCCATAATATAAGGTATTTAATTGTAAAGAATTGAACTTGTATGGAATTGCATGGCATTTTCATGTAAAGTGATTCTTTTGATTTAGAAAAATTGGAATATTTATATTATATCAAAAATAGATATTTTGATGATATATATATATATATTTATAAAAAATAATTTAATTTATTATTTTTCTAGAAATTTCATTTTCTTAAGATGTTTGTATTTTTAAATTTTTCGAGACCGAATGCTCCTTGCGGAGGTCTGCATCTCGCACCACTAAGCCCAGGGATGTGCGATAATCTGCACCATCCCGAACGGGTTCCCCAAAATGGGTTGTAGCGGCGTTTTGCAAAGATTTGTAAAAATACGTAATCTTGTAAAAAATGGTTTTAATAGTAAAAGGTATTTATTGTAAATTCGTATTCCCATATTCTATATTCCCGAAAGGCATCGTGCTATGTTGCATATGTGTGTTGTGAAGAGGTAGGTCATTATCTCGTGATCTATTAAGGGTATAGCAATGAAATATGATATTTAATGTCAAAACTAAACTACATGGTATTTTACTGAAAAAGTACGATAAAAATTGCAATATAAAATATTTTGCTATGAAACTTGTTCATGATATTTTTTTAATGATTACTAGTCAAGATGTTAGAGTTTGGAATGGTTGTGTTTAGTGAAAATTGTACTTTTTAAAGAAAACCGAATCGGAAGTCGGATTAACTCCGCTTCCGTCGGGTTTTAGGAATACTAGTTTTAAGAATAGAATAGAGAAGGGAAAGTTAGGACTTATGGGATTTCAGATTAGAGGAGAGGGGGAGGGATTGATAGTAGGTTCCGGTGCGTCGTTTCGTCGCCGGGAGTTTCTAGGGTCGTCGTCGGAATTTCGCCCTTCGCTAACTCCAGTTGTACACAAAAATTCTAGAGAGTTTTCTTGACAATTTTGGACAGAGTTTGTGAGTGAGGGGTGTATGGAATGGAGTGGTATTTATAAGAAAATATTAGGGTTAGGGTAGGAGAAAGGGTATGAGAAAAGGTATTAAAAATTGTATTAACAATGGAGTAAATAGGTGTTTTATTGGCTCTGTTAAATTGCAGGTTAAATAAACATGTCAGGAGTTATAAGGAGGCCAAGAGACACAACTTCACAGAAGACCAACTTCGATTTTTCGATGATTCGACCGGTGGCGTTAGCCGATTTGGCCGAGTCGCCGGCCGATTCAGGCCAAGTCGGGCTGGGTTTCTTCGTCACATGCCCCTTGTCTCTTGGTCTACCCCCTATTCCAGTTTGTTTTATATGTGACTTTTGGTTTTACGTGTTTAGCACGTGTAGACTCTTGGGCTTCTAAAAAGATTAAAAAAACAATATTAAAAATAATGTGGCTGATGGGATTTGAACTCTGGTGCTTTGGTTCAGCAGTGTAAGGTCTTACCAATCAACTACAAGCTCCTTCTTACTATTAAAAAGAAAAACAAACTTATAACTTGTGCTCACGCAAAAGTACCCCTTTCTGTTTTTTTGAAAAAATTATACAGAAAGTTGTACAGAAAGTTTAGGGTTTGTTCCCTGATTAAAAATCAGGAGTTACATCAGTGAGGTATCATGTGTTCACACGTGACCAAAGGTCACGTGTTGACACGTGACATTTTTACAGAATTAAAATCTATCAAGAAAAAGCACAAACAAGCGGCTGAGAAAAGACTCTAATTGGGGGTCACGTGCTCACACGTGACAGGGTTTGAAAGCCTTACAATTTAATAGAATTAAAATTCTAAATTTCTCTAAAATCTTTCCAAATGAAAAAGGATTATAGAGAACCGTTGGATTAAAAATCCAGGGGTGATTAAATATCACCAATTGATGGAAAAATCTTAGACAAGGAAAGATTTCCCTAAATCTCACCGAAAATAACAAACAGAATATCTTTGGATTGAAAATCCAACGATGAATAAAATTCACTGAATGATCTAAAGGATCATATTAATTATGAAAACAAACAAAATCTTTTAATAAAAGATTTATTAAACAAATTGATTCTTTTCCTTCTCCTATAAACAGGAGCCAAGAGGAGGAAAAGAGGGAGTTTTTTTTGGAGAGATAGAATTTTGGAATCTTGAAATTTCAGAGAGAAAAGAAAGGAGAATTTAATTCTCAACAAAAAAAACCCTAGGTGAAAAAAGAAAGGGGATCAAATTTCACAAAGAGAATTTAATTCTCAAAATCTAAGAGTTTAACTCTTTTGCAAAGGAACTTAGTTCTTCCTCTGGTTGAAGATCTGCAGAAGCAAATCTCCCCATAGGTTGAGAATTTAATTCTCATCGGGTTGAGATTTTGCCATGCAGATCCAAGACTTAGAGGGAGGATTGAGTTCAGAGAATTTAATTCTCCCAAATTTATAGGAATTTAATTCCTCCAAGATATATTAGGGTTTAAACCGTATCTGAGAATTTAATTCTCTCAAGATTTACAGGAATTTAATTCCTTCAAGATATGAAATTTGGGTTTAAACCCTATCTGAGAATTTAATTCTCCAAAAATTATAGGAATTTAATTCCTCCAAAACAGAACTAGGGTTTAACCCTAATTGAGAATTTAATTCTCTCAAATTCACGGGAATTTAATTCCTCCAAAATGAAATTAGGATTTAACCATACATAAGAATTTAATTCTTTCACAATAGGAATTTAATTCCTCCAAAGTCATAATTAGGGTTTAACCCTACAGAGAATTTAATTCTTAAAAATAACAGCGAACTCAAAAGATCTCCATGCATGCAAAAAACAAAGGTCACGTGTCCCCACGTGACCCCTGAAGAGATCTCCAGAAATGAGAAGGAGGAAAGCTTTGAGGCAATGCCTCACGTGCTCCCACGTGACTTACAAAACACAGAAAGAAAAAGCGAAGGAAAACAAAGCTTTGGGCGCTCTCACGTGTCCCCACGTGACCCCTTAGCAAATGCTCTAATGATCAGTGCATAAATCCCCATCACGTGCCGACACGTGATGTTAAAAATAAAATATAAAAAAAAGTATTAAACACTTATTTGCAAAGCAAGGTAAAAGGGATCTGGTCCCACTTTCGGGTGCCCTCACATGGCCCCACGTGACCCATTCCTATTTAGTGTTTTACACTAATTTAAAGAACTTATTCCCAGTGTTTAACACTGGTGTTTTCTAGTGTGCAACACTAATCCGACAACTTCATTTCCAGTGTTTAACACTGGTGTTATCTAGTGTTTAACACTAGTTTTAACCAAATAGGTTAATTTTCCAGAGGCAAACCCTCCCATTCAAAATTGAGTAAAAATTGGAGCTATAATGTGTACTCCTCAATCACAGATAAAAATGTTACCAAAGCCTTCAAACTCTTGTTTAGCATTGCTAAGTAATGTGGGCTGAAACCAGACAAATGTCTAATGGTCCAACAGAGGGCCAACACTTCAAACTTAATTGGACTTAGCCCAAGTTGGCCATAAGTCCTCAATTCAAACTTAACTGAGCCAATGTGCTCATAATATAATTAATTGATCTTAGTTCCAAATTGGACTACAGATCATTTAATCAACCTTGGTTCAAGGGTATATCTCTTCACTCTTTTGATATTTGTCGTTGTAATTCCTCAACGTCTTCAAAGAGGTGACGGGTCCCGACAACCACACATTTCATAGACTGTGACGTCTTTAAACTACGGACTGTGGGGTCCTTGAACTCACGGACTATGATGTCCTTAACCTCGACCGCGATGTCTTTAAACTAACATTGGACCGTAATGTCCCTAAACTAATTATCGACCGCAATGTCACTAAGCTAAACAATAGAGCCCAATTGCTCTCTTGTCGGATCTAAACGGTCTCGTTAAGTTTATCTTAGTCTAAAATTAGACTAACGTATCCTTAACAAACGTTTAAGTTGATCTTAGTCTCAAATGAGGCTAAAGTATCCTTAAACCCAAACCCCCCAAACCCAAATCTAAGAAAGATACGGATTTGGACTAGTCCACGCCCTACGGGCGACAACATAACTTAGTCTCCGTATACAATCCACGGGCAACCAAACACAAAACAAACACCCACAACGCGAAGTGACCATCTAGAAAAGGAGAAAGTTGTTACCGCAATGCGGTAGCGTAATTAACTGCAGGGGCTTGCGCCTGTATGGAAGAGCGTCCCCACAATCAAAAACCCCTCAAACGAGGGGGAATCTGACGAAGTCTGCTACATCGGCCGCATCCGTTTAAACCTTCGATACATGGTGCCATAAATCAATTTGGCATCTTCGGAGAAGTGGACGGATAGCACCAATTAGCATCTGCCCCGAAATTCAGGCTAGACGTTCGTCACGTCTCTGTCGCGTCTTTCGGCGGGGAACAGATTCTGGCACGCCCGGTGGGACCTTTTCCTCTTTCCACTCCACACTTCGTGCGTCGTGTTCGCGAACCAATCGCGGTTTGCTAATGGTTGCCCTTAGGTTTCGATGTACTAAGATTTGGCGTTTTGCTCGGTGCAGAAAGCAAAGCATCAATGTCGTTCACTTGTGCAGAATGTTCCAGCTGCAACTGCAACGTACGTTCCGCCTCATCTGGAGGCATAGATTACGGGCCCCAAGCGGCTTCCCTGTTTACGATGCCGGTGGAAATGGTCACTCAAGCCACTACTGGATTGTTTTTCGGGACCATGCTCCCACCAACGAGCTTCACCGCTCCTGTGCCAACGCTGGAAGCTCCCAAGAAGTCAGTCTTTAACCGGCTTACAACTACTGCGGCCCCTCTCAACGGGTCGTCCAGCTCCAGCGCCTCGGTCTTCGTCAGATTGGGCCAAAGTTCCCGTGGGCCTATGATGAAGCTTGCAACTCAAAAGAAGGTTATTCCGAAAAAAATAACCAACCCGACTCCCGTTCCTGCTCAAAGGTCTGTCTTTGAAAAATTGGATACCGCTACTCAAAAGACGTCAGTCTTCAAGAGGCTGACACCGGCGGCGCCTCACCTGAATAGGGGGCAAGACAAAGCCATTCCCATCGCTGAACCAACACCAACGGCTCGACACGCTCGACGCCGCCACTGGCGCCGAGTAAGGAAGGCCGGGGGCAACTCCCCCTATGGGCTAACCCCACCAGCTCCAACGGTGGAAGTTAATGCTGCTGTTCTAACCGGGATCAGTTTTGAGCTGTTGAACAAGGTGTGTAGGAACTCGCCTACCGCAGTATTCAAAAGATCTCCCCCACCGATGGAGACTGTCACAGAAGCAAAGTTGGATCAGTCCCTTCAGCGGCTGTCTTCCAAAGTTTACAAAATCTGGCGACAAGTCCGAGAGTCGGTGGTTGATCAAGACTATCCCCGCCGGCAGAAGAAGCTGAAGGTCCGACAGGAAGAAAACCGTCTCGTTAAGCCACAGAAGGCGATGGCTACTTGGGTGCCCACTGCAGCGGCCCCCTCAACTTCAACCGCTCATAAGAGGAGAAGGCCGGAGAAAATTCCCATGTCTGCGACAAATGTCAAAGGCACTGAGCCTAAACGCCCCAAGTCTGGGGGCATGGTGGTGCATACCGTCTATATGGCATCCGGAAAAGAGGATAGCCGTATCTCCATAGGTCATCGACCGCTTACACGATTCGTGACAAAAGAACAAGAGCAGCAGCAGAAGCTTCAGGAGATGATGACTGTGATGGCCGCACTCACAGGACCGAAAGCAAGCCTAGAGGAATCCTTGGAGCAACGCCATGAGCAAGAAACTGATGCTGACTTCCTATGCAGAGTCCTCAAAAAGAAGGGCAGAGAGGCTGCGGAACAAGCAGCCAATATAAAGCAAATGGCCCTTCTATTTCAAGATATGGTGGGCATGGTGATCCAGCCGGATCCCCCAGCCGAAAATCCTCCAGTAATAATTGAAGATGATAGAGGAAAAATATCAAACCCTCTGCCAGCTCTGTCAACAGCCAAGGAAGAGACAATCTCCAAAGCTGCCCTGGATGACTATATTGCTCAGCAAATAAGAGTTCACCAGGCAAATGAAGCGGCCAGCCAAGTTGTCAAAACTGGAAGACCGTATCCAGGCTGGTATGACCAGATAAAGTATCCGCCGGGATACACAATCCCCAAATTCCATGTGTACAAGGGAACAGGCAATCCCCATCAACATGTCGCTCAGTTCAGGGCTCTTTGTGGCAACACCGGTGGCGATGATAAACTTTTGCTCCGCCAATTCGTCGGCAGCTTATCGGAGACGGCGTTTGAGTGGTACTCCGAACTTCCAAACGACTCCGTCAAAACTTTCGCAGAAATGGAGTTGTTGTTCATCCAGCGATTCGCAAGTGCTAGTGAACGCACCCCAATAATGGTATTGATCAACGCCAGAGTGAAGCCGAGCGAGACGTGGGTTCAGTACGCGATTCGATGGCAGAACCTGTGGTCAAAGTGTGAACAGTGCATCGAAGAAGCACCAGCGGTGGGCATGTTCATGGGCACCCTAGACCCTTATGCAACTATTTCACAGTTCATGATGTTCTTCAAACCGACCATGTTCCAGGCTTTAATCGACAAGCTAGCCCAGATGGACCAGATGGGTCATAGACCGTCTCCTTCGAAGCTGGAGCCGCGGAACGAAAAGGGTAAAGGGAAGGCGACCTTCGTTGCGAATACCCAACAGCAACCCAGTGCCCCAAAACTAACTGATCAACTGGAAGAGAGACGGCGCTATTATAATGAGAAAATGAAGCATCCTTATTCGTTCCCTCGGGACAAAACGAAGAGGCTCTTCGAGCTGGCGATGCGCAACATGCTTATCAATTTGCCGAATCCAAAGCGACCATTGCAACCCGGCGAAGCGAATAATCCCAATTATTGCCCTTACCACCAAATGGTAAGCCATCCAATCGAAAATTGCTTCGTCTTTAAGGGATGGATCGAGGATCAGTACCAACAAGGCAAGTTTACGTTGTCAGAGAAGTGGAAAGTAAGCCCACCACAACCACACACTCCTAAGAAGATGGACACACGGGGGGCAACATGCTCTTTTGTTGAAGAAGCTCCATGGGAGGTCGTTCTTTCGGCCAAAACCAAAAGGATACTGAATGATCTCCAGACATGCCCGGCGATCAGGTGGAAGAATCCGTTGGAACCTGAGATCATCGAAGGGATACTAAAGCCGCGCCTGACTCCAAAAATCGATGGTGATAGCCAAAGCACAAACACCCAGCCGCCGAAATCTTCGAAAAAGAAAAAGAAATCCAAAAAGCCCGTGAAGCCTGACGACAAGCGCACAGACCTGCAGAAACAGATCGACGCGCTGGAAGAGTATAACCAGAAGGCGCGGACTCCAATCACGCTCCAATAGTTTCTCGGCCACTTCCTTGAAGACGGAGATGACGAAGAAGATTCGTCGGATGAATCTGAGGATTACGTAGCAAGTTGCTATACGATCTCTCACTCGTCGACAGACGATAAAGAAGCTCCTTGCACCGAGAGACTGGGGGCAGGTCCTGAACCGGAACTTTCAGGGCCATCAGACGAAATGATCGATGCATTCCTGAACGAAGCTCTTCTGAAAAGTAAAGCTGATTGGGAGCATGAGATGGCTATATTTGAAAAGGCCAAACGCCGACGACTAGACGAAAGAGTCGAGATACTCCTGCCAAATCAAAGGACAGCTGTCGCAGATAAAAACAAGTTCAAGATGAGGAAAAAGTTTGCGAAAGCCATATCAATGGGGATGAAGCTACCACCCTCTGAAGGAAACACTCTTGGTGAAGATGAAATACATCCTAGCTACTGCTTATATCATCGAAAGATTGTGCACCCCACCGAAGAGTGCAACGCTTTTAAAAGATGGTGGCAGGGATATGTTGCACACCGACAACATTTTAAGCAAATGAAACGCGAAACTCGTCGGGAGCGAAGAAATACGACCGAGGAGCTTAGAAGGGCCACCGGCAACTGTTGCACAGTCAACGCCGGGAGATCGCAGGTTCTCACCTTCGGGAGCGACTCTAATGAAGAAATGACTCTTGGCCCTCTCTTCAAAGAATCCACCTCGGGCAAAGAGGAAGAGTTGAAGACCTATGAACATATCCAGCTGCGCAATCGTACGCTGCCCGAAAAGAACCTTGGACCCACAAATAGAAAAGATAAGGGAAAAGAAAAGGTCTCTGAGGATATCATCCTTGATAACCAAGCCGTTGAAAAGCTGACAGCCAAGGACCCACCGAAGAAAAGTATGGTGGACTATAACATTCTGGCGCACTTGAGGAAGTTACCCTCGCAACTCAGCATTCTTGACGCCCTTTTACTATCAAAAGAGGCGAGAGATTCATTGATCAAGGTGCTACAAGAGCCAGACCAATTCCAGGCTTTCCTCGCCGAAGAAAAGATGAAGGACTAGCCAGAAGAAGTGAACACTGCCGATATCACCTTCGGCGATGAAGATCTCCTCCTCGGGACGTGTGAGCACAACCGTCCCCTATATGTCTCAGGATACTGTCACGATATCAAGATAGGCAAGATCCTGGTCGACAATGGGTCTTCCGTCAATCTCCTCAACGTGCGAGTGTTGAAGGAAATCTGCATGAGCGTCCAGCACCTCGCTCGTGATAAAATCACCATCTCCGGTTTTGACTCGCAGTCATCACGGACCCTCGGGTCTGTGATACTGACCTTACGCTTCGGGCTACTTTTCACAGATATTAAATTTCATGTCATTGACGCTAAGACCTGCTATAACGCTTTGCTCGGCCGACCATGGTTACATGAGTACAATATCATCCCTTCTACACAACATCAGTGTATGAAGTACTTCAAGGATGGTCTTGAGTACACTATGACAGGGGAGTTGAACCCATTCTACGTGAACGAAGTCCGAAAATACGAAGATGCAAAATACTTCTTACCAAATTTCGAGGACACGGAGAGGTGTCATAAACTGAAGGACAAAGCTATCACCACTATTCCAGTCTTCGGGAGTGATACCGAGGAGGAAGAAGAGATAGTTTATTCAGGCCCGCCTCAACGCAACAAACCGGGACAGTCCACCCCCATGTTGATCTTCGGTGGCGACTCGGAAGACGAGGTGAACGCTATATTTTCCGCTCGGCCATCAATACAAGTCTTCGTTGGCGATAATCAGAGTCTGCAAATTACCATGGTTCCACAAGAGCATTACAAGGATCTCGATACACTTGAAACTTGTAGTGTGCAAGAACTGCAGACATTTTACGTCCCTCCCAGGCGAAGAGATGAAAAGGTGATCCTCTTTTATCAATCCACGGAAACTAAAGAGGAGAAAGAAGTTTGGCATGGCACCGATTCTACGCTCGACTGGCTCCAGCCCATCCGTCTGTCTAGATATTACACGGAAGGCTTGAAAAGGCTATTGAAGCACTGAGGGGTACCTTTCAGACAGACCACTCGACAAGCTCGATTCTACAACAGGATTTGGGACGTCCCCGGGACTGAACGAAAGCTGCCCAACGGGAGAATGGAAAAGGTCAGGCTCGGATATGTCCAATTCAGAAAACGGGAACGAGTCTATGGTAGCTACGTCATATATGACTTCGATGAAGAAGAGGATGCCCTGTTAAAAGATGCTGATCCTGAACCAAAACAAGATCCGGTCATCAAAGCGCCGAGTCTGTCATTTGAAGAACGAATGGACAGGCTTGTAAGGGAAGCGGGTCAAAAGATCCGGGATGACCATAACCGCTAGATGGCCATTTACGAAAAAACCAGGACACAGCGCCTCCTCCAACAAACCGCGGAGAACAGCAATGCTCTTCCTTATCAACCCGTCATACAAAAGGACCGATGCAGAGGCAAGAATAAATCAAAGAGCAGGAAAAGCGTTCGAGAGCGACAAAGCGGGACCAAGAAGCAGCGCGATCGGGAATCGAGCAATCCGGAGTCGTCTCTTATAAAGAAGATGGGTCGAGCATACTCTTTTCCTCAGAACAAAACACAGAAGATACTTGATCTTGCCATAAAATATCGAATGATTACGCTTCCGGAGTCCAAACACCCCGAACAAGCCAATGAGATCTCTCACCTAGACTATTGCTCTTATCACTGAGTGATAGGACATCCTCTCGAAAACTGCTTCACCTTCAAGAATTGGGTCGAAGACCAATATCAGCTCGGCAGGTTCGCTCTATTCAGCAGTTGGAGGATAAATCTGCCACAGAAGAACGAACCAAAAGCCGTGCATATAGCAAGAGTAGAACCAAATCAACATAGGTCTTGGAAGCAAGCTCGTACTTGTCATATGATAACGCTATCAAAACAAGAGCCCGAGGATATGGATGACTTCCCCTGGTGTTTCGAAAACAATGATGACGAAGTGATCTTAGAGTTTCCACCGGCGCAGAAAGAGCTGGAAGATGGAATACTTACCACTGCAGCTGATCTCAAGAAAATTGATTTGGGGACGACGAGTTATCCGCGGCCGACATTCGTCAGTGAGTTGCTGTCTAAAAAAAGGGTAGCTGCACTAAAAGACATGCTTATGCAGCATAAAAATTGCTTTGCATGGAACTATTCCGAGATGCCAGGACTACATCCAGAGATTGATGTCCACAAATTAGCAATATCCCCGGACGTCAAGCCAATCAAACAAGCGCCGAGAAGAATGCGGCTTGAGCATGAGATGAGCATCAACGTAGAGGTCAAGAAGCTAATCGACTCTGGCTTCATCCAAGAGGTTCAGTATCCCGACTGGATCGCCAATATCGTCCCAGTAATGAAGAAAAATGGGACAGTATGCATATGTGTGGATTTTTGGGATCTCAATAAAGCCTGCCCGAAAGACGACTTTCCAGTACCAGTCACTGAGCTGATGATAGACAATACGTCCACTCACGAGGTTTTCTCCTTCATGGACGGATCATCAGGATACAATCAGATAAAGATGCATCCCGAGGATCAGAAGCATACCGCTTTCCGGACCCCTTTGGGTATATTCTGCTACAAAGTGATGCCCTTCGGTCTAAAGAACGCCGGCGCCACTTATCAGAGAGCCATGACGAAGATCTTTGATGACCTCATACATGAAGTCGTCGAATGCTATATCGACGACCTCGTGGTGAAAAGCAAATCATACGAGGAACATCTAGAGCATCTGAGAATCGTGTTTCAACGCCTTCGGCAATACAACTTGAAGATGAACCCTCTTAAATGTGCGTTCGGAGTTTCCTCGGGCAAGTTCCTGGGATTCATCGTCCGATACCGAGGTATCGAGATAGATCCGTCAAAGATCAAGGCAATTATGGAAATGCCTCCGCCAAGGAATCTCAAGCAATTGCGGTCTCTCCAAGGGAAGCTCGCGTATATCCAGCGATTTATAGCCAATCTCTCAGGCAAGTGCCGTCCTTACAGTCACCTGATGAAAAAGGGAACCCCTTTAGTCTGGGATCACAAATGCCAAAGCGCGCTGTATGAAATCAAGCAATACCTGCAGAATCCGCCAGTGCTGGCTGCTCCGGTCAAGGGAAAGCCTCTCATTCGATATACAACCGCCTTGAAGGTTCCTTAGGCGCATTATGGGCACAAGAGAACGATCAAGGGAAAGAGAGAGCCCTCTACTATTTGAGTCGAGTTCTGCTGGGGGCGAAAAGTAATTACTATCCCATCAAAAAACACTGCCTGGAATTGATCTTCGCGATAACGAAGCTCAGGCACTATGCGTTGGCACATGAAGTCCGCCTCATATCGAATGTGGATCCTCTCAAGTATTTGATGTCAAAGGCCATATTGACGGGGCGACTCTCTAAATGGGCCCTGCTCTTGATGAAGTTCTCAATAACTTATCAGCCTCTTAAGGCAGTGAAAGGCCAGGCCATCGCCGACTTCCACGCTGAGCATCCGATACCTGCCAATTCTCCTCTGAATTGCGAACTGCCAGACGAGCATACGTTTGAGACGATTAACGGGAGTGATACCCGATGGGAACTTTATTTTGATGGAGCATCTTCCATGAAGAAGCGCAAACAAAGCACCCTCATAATCAAATCAGGGGTAGGCCTCATCTTCGTAACTCCGCAAGGAGGGATAATGCGCTTTGCCTTCTCTTTAACAGAGCCGAGGACAAATAATGAAGCCGAGTATGAAGTTTTGATAGCGGGTCTCGAGATCGCCATCGACATGGGGATTAAGAACCTCCTCATATACGGAGACTCCCAGCTGGTCGTTAGTCAAGTAAATGGCGACTACCAAACGTGCAAACCAGAGTTGGTGAAATACGGCGAGAGAGTACAATAACTGCTGACTCAAATTCCTTCCTACACCTTGCAAAGCATACCGCGTGCGGAAAATAGCAAAGCGGATGCATTAGCCAAGCTTGCTAAAGAATTGGCCGATGAGAACCTCGATAACGTAAGAATCGTGGTACAAACCGTCGGGTTCTTGCACCGGCAGAAATATCTCTAGAGTCGTCCGAAGAAAAGGGAGCAACCGAGCAAACGGCCCTACAAGTGAAAGATCAGGAAAAGGCTGAGGATTGGAGAGAAGTCTTTATAGACTACTTCAAATCCCGTCGAACGCCCGAAAATGCGTCCTCAAAACATCAGCTCATGAAGCAAGCCCTGTCTTTCGCCTTCGTCAACGATACTCTGTACAAGAGGTCATTTGATTCTTTATGGCTAAGATGCTTGGGACCTAAAGAAGCAAAAAGAGTCGTCCAAGAAACTCATGACGGACTCTGCGGTTCTCACCAAGCCGAGCCGAAGCTGAAGCTGAAGATCAAACGGATGGGTTATTATTGGCCCACGATGATCCAGGACTGCCTCGAGTATGCGAAACAATGCCACTCGTGCCAGATCCATGGGGATTTTATCCATCAGCATCCAAATCCGCTACATCCAACGGTGGCTAGCTGGCCGTTCGAAATGTGGGGGACTGACATAATCGGCCCCATCGAACCAGCATCGTCTAGAGGACATCGATTCATTTTGGCGACAACTGATTACTTCTCCAAATGGGCAGAAGCAGTACCGCTGAGGGAAGTGAAGACGGAGAATATACTCCATTTCTTCAAGACGCACGTCATTTATCGATTCGGCACTCCGCGACGGATTATCTCCGATAACGGGCCAGCCTACAGAAGCCATAAAATCAGTCGTTTCGCACAACAACACAATATAGACTGAAGATACTCATCAGTCTATAATCCCCGAGCTAACGGCCTAACTGAGGCTTTCAACAAGACCTTGACAAAGATCGTGAAAAAGACGGTGTCACGAAATAAGAAAGACTGGCACGAGAGACTGCATGAAGCTCTTTGGGCGTATCGAACTACGTTCAAGACTGCCACGAACACAACTCCATATGCATTGGTATTCGGTACAGAAGCGGTACTCCCCCTCGAGATAGAGTTACCCTTTCTACGAGTGGCAGTTCATTACGAGCTAACGAACGAAGAGAATGCTCACCTTCGGCTTGAGGAGCTCGATGCCCTTGATGAAAACCGGTTCATAGCGCAACAAAATCTGGAGGCTTATAAAGCTAAGATGACACGCTCATATGAAAGGTTGACTAGGCCGAGGACATTCCACCAAGGTGAACTCGTGCTAGTGGTCAAAAGACCTATGATTCCTAGTCGCGCTAAACGAGGGAAATTCGAGCCGAACTATGAAGGCCCGTATATTATAGACAAAGTCTACCAGGGTGGGGCCTATCTACTCATGGACATGCAAGGCGAAAGACCCTTCAGGCCAATAAACGGTCGCTTCCTGAAGAAATATTACGCTTGATGGGTCATGGCCTAGGTCAATGATAGATGACGACGACTATGTGCGCTCGCTATCTTCCTAAGCCCAAACTCTATAAGTAGTAACCGGCTTCCTTTAAAATGGACCGAAATGTCCTTAAACTAACAATAGACCGAAATGTCCTTAAAATAACAACGGACCGAAACGTCCTTAAACTAACAATGGACCGAAATGTTCTTAAACTAACGACGGGCCGAAATGTCCTTAAACTAACAACGGACCACTATGTCCTAAAACTAGCCGTTGACCGAGATGTCGATAAACTACGGTGGATTGCAGCATCCCAAAGCTGATACAAAAAAAAGAATAAAAAAAGAGAGAAAGAAAAAACGGTATGTCCATAAGCAAAATGGGCACGGATGAAAATCCGAAAGGGCTCCGTGAGTAAAAACAGCAGGGCTACCGGAGAGTTTTGTGAAAACCCGAAAGGGCGCAACCTCGTTAGAATAAAAAAAAAGAAAAAGAAAACGGTATGTCCATAAGCAAAATGGGCACGGATGAAAACCCGAAAGGGCTCCGTGAGTAAAAACAGCAAGGCTACCGGCGAGTTTTGTGAAAACCCGAAAGGGCGCAATCTCGTTAAAAGACACTTGCAAGGTCCTCTCGACTTTGTAAGGAGAATCCACCTGCGTGAGCTCCTTACGACTCACAAGGGAGCAACACACTTAGGGATCCCCACGATTCCTAAGGAGAAATTACACTTCACGACGCGTAAGGAGAACCCTCTTATGGGACCCTCACGGCTCATAAGATTCAAAAGTCTTATGCTACAGGGATCTGAACCTGTTCTTAAGCAGCCCCCACAAGCTCTGATATTGCCCTACAAGCGGCTCAATGCCGACCCTTGTATATAATCCACGGGCGCGAATAAACATTTCCCTAACAAAGTCTCATCCGTGACTAGGGATATGTTTGCACAGTGAACAGCCCTTGTAAGTCCTCTCGACTTATAAGGAGAAAGCACTCTTGTAAGATCCTTACGACTTATAAGAGACCATGCACTTAGGAATCCTCAATATTCTTAAGGAGAAAATGCACCTACGAGATCCTCACGACTCGCAGGGAGAAATACCCTTATGAGACCCTTACGGCTCATGAAGTCAAAAGTCTTAGTCGACAGGATCTTAACCCTGTTTGCTAAGCCAACTTTGTTCGACATCGACAGAGGCATATGATGATTCGCTCTGGAAATATTCCAGTTGTAGCAGTGCTGATGCTGAAATCGGTGTCTAATCCTAAACTTGCAGCGAAAAGCCAGCAAGCCACACATGCATACGAAATAGCCGAAATGATGGGGCAACTTGCAAATAAAAAGTCAGCAAGTAAAAATGAATGCATGCAAAATAGCCGAAATGATTGGACAACTTGCAATAAAAAACAGCGAGTAAAAATAAAATAAATAGCCGAAATGATTGGGCACCGCGAAAAATAGCTGAAATGATTGGGCAATTGCGACCTTCGCGTTATAAAACCTGAAATGATAGAGAATCGCGGAAAGAAATAAAAAAAAATAAAATTTATGCCCTACAGGTGACATCACATCAATCCCTGTATACAATCCAGAGCCGCAAATAAAGAAGGAATCATGCCTTTCCTCCCTAGGTTTCATCAGAAGAAGAAGCCAAATCTCAACGGTTCACAGATGGCCTGGAGATCATCTCAGCATCCGTTTCATTACGACAAACACAACATCAAGCAAAGTAGAACAGAGGTAACTCCCAGTTCCATGACTCGGCGATACACAGATGACCGAGAGTCAAACCCCAACTCCGTGAAATGCGGATAAAGTCAAAAATTCCTGGTTACGTGGAACGCGGCTTATGTCAATCCTGACCCCGTGGGAAACGTCCAGAACGGATCCTGATCCCCGCAGAGCACGGCAGTGAACCCGTGTGAAGCATCCAGAGCGGAGCCTAGTCCTCGCCGAATACGGCAGTGAACCCGTGGGAAGCATCTAGAGCAAAATTTCTGGTTACGTGGAACGCGGCTTATGTCAATCCTGACCCCATAGGAAACGTCTAGAGCGGATCCTGATCCCCGCAAAGCACGGCAGTGAACCCGTACGAAGCATCCAGAGCGGGGCCTGGTCCTCGCCGAACACGGCAGTGAACCCGTGGGAAGCATCCAGAGCAAAATTCCTGGTTACGTGGAACATGGCTTATGTCAATCCTGACTCCGTAGGAAACGTCCAGAGAGAATCCTGGTCCTCGCAGAGCACGGCAGTGAACCCGTGTGAAGCATCCAGAGCGGAGCCTAGTCCTCGCCGAACACGGCAGTGAACCCGTGGGAAGCATCTGGAGCAAAATTCCTTGTTACATGGAACGCGGCTTATGTCAATCCTGACCCCGTAGGAAACGTCCAAAGCGGATCCTGGTCCTCGCAAAGCACGGCAGTGAACCCGTGTGAAGCATCCAGAGCGGAGCCTAGTCCTCGCCGAATATGGCAGTGAACCCGTGGGAAGCATCTAGAGCAAAATTCCTGGTTACGTGGAACGCGGCTTATGTCAATCCTGACCCCGTGGGAAACGTCCAGAGCGGATCCTGGTCCTCGCAGAGCACGGCAGTGAACCCGTGGGAAGCATCCAGAGCGGAGCCTGGTCCTCGCCGAACACGGCAGTGAACCCGTGGGAAGCATCCAGAGCAAAATTCCTGGTTACGTGGAACGCGGCTTATGACAATCCTGACCCCATGGGAAACGTCCAGAGAGGATCCTGGTCCTCGCAGAGCACGGCAGTGAACCCGTGTGAAGCATCCAGAGCAGATCCTAGTCCTCGCCGAACACTGCAGTGAACCCGTAGGAAGCATCTAGAGCAAAATTCCAGGTTACGTGGAACGCGGCTTATGTCAATCCTGACCCCATGGGAAACTTCCAGAGCGGATCCTGGTCCTCGCAGAGCATGGCAGTGAACCCGTGTGAAGCATCCAGAGCAGAGCCTAGTCCTCGCCGAACACGGTAGTGAACCCGTGGGAAGCATCTAGAGAAAAATTCCTGGTTACGTGGAACGCGGCTTATGTCAATCCTGACCCCGTGGGAAACGTCCAGAGCGGATCCTGGTCCTCGCAGAGCACGGCAGTGAACCTGTGTAAAGCATCCAGAGCGGAGCCTGGTCCTCGCCGAACACGGCAGTGAACCCGTGGGAAGCATCCAGAGCAAAATTCCTGGTCACATGGAACGCGGCTTATGTCAATCCTGACCCCGTGGGAAACGTCCAGAGTGGAGCCTAGTCCTCGCCGAACACGGCAGTGAACCCGTGGGAAGCATCTAGAGCAAAATTCCTGGTCACGTGGAACACGGATAATGTCAACTCTGACCCGTGAGAAACGTCCAGAGCGGAGCCTGGTCCTCGCAGAACACGGCAGTGAACCCGTGGGAAGCATCCAGAGCAACCCCTGACCCCGTGAAATGCGGATAAGGGCAACTTCACCCATCACTTGCGGGTCGTCACGACTCGTAAAAGAGCAAATTCTCTTGTGAGATCCTTACGACTTTCAAGAGAAAACACACTTATGAATCCTCACTATTCTTAAGGAGAAATTACACCTACGGGATCCTCTCGACCGGTAGGGAGAAAATTCTTTATGAGACCCTCACGGCTCACAAAGTTGAAAAGTCTTAGGAGACAGATATTAACCCTGAATCCTAAGCCATCATTGTCCTGCAAAGGAACCGAGATAGACTATCCATAACATACATTCAATAAGAAGGGACCCACCATTGTGAAGAAAAATATGTCTTTTATTCATGAATCAAAATGAATACAAAGTACAATTCGTGAAAGAAACAAAAAATATACTCTTATTCAGAGTATGTACAAAGGAAGAGTAAAAAATATATATACAAGTCTTCAGGTCGCCGGGCGATTTAGCAGATTGGTCAACTCATCCCTCTTTCGCTGGGCCTCGCCTTCGTGATTCAAAATCGCCAAAAGACGGGCTTCCGCCTGAGCTTGCTGGGCCTGATATGAGGCGAGCCGGACTTCAAGCTCTTTCTTGGTAGCTTTGTGAGCCTCAACCCTTTCACGAGTGAACACAGCGGCTTTGTCGATGGCCACCACCTCCTTGATGGTCTCTTGCAGCACTCGTAGAGTTCATACGCTTGGTTGGCTTTGGCTGTAAGGTTGGCTTGGAGCTCGCTCAGCGCCTTAGAAGCCAGCTCCCTCTTCGAGAATTTGCGGCCAAGCCTCTTCTCGCACGACACCATGTTCGCCGCGCACCGCTCTATCAGACCCCGCAAGCCCGCCTTCGCAGCTACAGCCTCCGAAGAAAGGCGGGTACATTCAAGCACGTGCAAGCGAGCCTCCACCTGCCGGCAAAACTCAACCCAGACTTGTACCACTGCCTCGCTATGATAGGTGGCAAGAAAGTGAAGAGAGCCGGTAGCTTCAGCAGCAAATGCTTTGGTCGTAATTACGTTGCCAGCACGAAGCTTCTCGATCAAAGATGACAGAGAGGCGAGGCTTAGCCTGGCCATCCGTTCCGAGGCTCTCAGAGCGTAGGGGCCGGGTGGCATAGTGATGCGCGACTCCAACGCAGTAGGAACTGGCAGAGCTGTTCAAATTTATAAAAAGTCAGCTGAATGTGTAAGTAAAAGAACAAATGGAACAATGTTGGGACTTTACTTACCCACGGTCATGCAAGAAGGAGCTGAAGACTCCCCTGGCCCTTCAAGAACCTCAACCTCATCATCGGCCTCCATAACTGTAAAGGACATAGTGTCATTTTGCGAAATAATAGCAATGCTGTGAAAAGAAGGTAGACAACACTAACCTTGCCCAGAAGAAAGGACGATGCACTGAGGAGATATTGCTTGTGGAGCAGCCATCTCCAACAGGCGCTGAAAAGACTACCTGGGAAACAAGTCGGCAATCGAAGACGCCAACCCGCGCAATTCTGAAAAGATAAAAGAGTTTAGATAACGGAAAAATTACTAATTTAAAATGTAGAAGGTTACCTTCGACGCTCCTCTCATTCTGAGTTGGAGGGATAGCAGCTTCAACGGCCTCCGCCGCAACCTCTGAGCCGCCCTCAGGGAGAGCCATTGGGACGGCGATCACCAAAGGTGCCTCCCCCAAGGGAGCAAGTGCTTCGGGAGCAGGAGCCACCACAGGAGGCTCTATCGTGAGAGGGACAGTTTCATGAACCCCCTCCACACCGAGCAGTGTTTCACTAGGGGTATCAACAGGCTCTACGGTCAGTAAACCCGTGGGAATCTTCGCCATTGCCGAAGTCTCTGCACAGTTCACACAAGGATAAGATTGCATATATATGCATGCAGGCAATATGAAGTATCACAAAGAGATACAGGAACATACCAATGCGCAAGGAAGCTTGCAGTATAGCTTGCTCAAGCCGATGCTCCTTCTCAAGGAGGTGTACTCGCCAAGGTCCGAGGGTGGACTCGTGGCTGCTGGTCCACAGTGAAAGCGCGTCCGTGGAATCCTCCGAAGCAGCCTGTTTAAGGGCCCTTTCGCCCCATTCCTCTAAAGGGCCGATGAATCGTCGCCGGATCCACGGAGGGTCTTCATAAAAGATGACGGCGGGATAAGGTTTCTTCGGAATCCTTACGTTCTCCGACTCGTCTTGAGAACGTCTTATAGCCTCAGCCAATTGTGCGGCTTCCTCGGCAGTTGAACTTGGAAAAAGTAGGCCAGCATCCAACTCTTGCATGGCCAACGGTTCGTCCTGAAGAATAGGCTCAGACTCTACTAAAGAGTCGAGCAAGTTGGTAGCCACTTTCCTCCGCCACTTGGATCCAGAGCCGACCGCCGAGGACGACCGTTTCCTCTCCAGTGGAGCCTTGGCGCGACGCCGACCCACTTCGCCTTCAACGCCCTCATTCCCAACGCCCTCGCTTGGCGCTGCGACTGAGGACGACACGGCCATTGTCGATGCCGCGGGTGGTGGTATGGCTACTGGCGCCTTTTTACCCCTCGACTGAGCCCGGGTATCCAATGGCATACCAATTTTGGGGGTGAGGTCCACCCCCGACTCCCCCGGAATAAGCGCGACACTGGTATCCCTCAAGGGAAAGCGGACCGGTGCGTGCGGTCGCGGTGGAACTCCCGTGGCCTGAACCTGAGCAGGAGAACCATATCCAAGGAGCACCCTCTTCTCCTCAGCAATAATCGGGCTGACCCGATGAAGGTACCAGCCCGTAAAGGACCCCACGCATCGGGGAATATCATCGGCTTCAGGGATCATGAAGCGGGAACCAGTGTTCAGCCTCACAAAGTGGTGAGCAGCATCGCGAACAGCTTCAGGTGAAGGAACTGGCGCAACTGTAAAAGCCTCAAAGGGATCGCCCTGATCATAGCCAAGCTGCCGGGCGAAGCGGTGCGGGTTGTACCGCATAAAAAGGGCCGCGCTGTTCTGACGGAATACCAGATAACCTGGCCTTATCGTGTACAAGTGCGTGGCCTCCCGGGGCTTCAAAGAAGGCACATCATCTTTCGACATGTCGCAGAGTTGTTGAACTGGACCTGAAGGAGCAGATAGAACCCGATCAACGAATACCAATCCGCCCGTGGTAGCGTAAGGAGCAATCAACACGCGAATGGCCCTAAATTGAGTCGCGTCAAGGGAAGAAGCATCCACTAACCGCATGAGTCACCGGAAAGTATAGGCGTTGTAAAATGTGGGTCGCTGGTGCGCAGCAAAGGCCCCCAACACATGCATTTCGATCCAAGACGTGAAGTAATGGAGAGAAAAGTTTACTACGTCCACGCCGGGAGTCGAAGTATTAGCCGCAGCACCCAACCCATGATAGAGATGCGCTAGCGCCGGGATGCCTACGGCTAGCCGTGTCCCCTCGGCAATACGATGAGCCGGATAGATCACCGAGACTCTCATGAAGCGGCGATACATAGGAATGACGAACCAGCTGAGCCAGACACTGATAAAACCCACAAAGAATGTCTCCTTATCCATGCCGGGAGCTGCAATCGATTCAAAAGATACCGGCGACGTAATAGGAATGTAGTACTGCGGTAAATCCGATTCCTTAGTCGGTCGCCTGTTCAAACCAAACCCAAAGGGGTCATTGATATTTGCAAACTTCGGAGCCGTCTTCGACAGGACATCCTCGCGAAAGAAGCAAGCGATGAAGCTCTTAAAAGTGACGCCCTGCTCCTCAGCTTCTGTGAACAGTTTGTCAAAGATGCCCAGGGTCTTGATCAAACTCGGGCGCTTGCGGCGGACGGAGTTCTCGGTAGACAAGCCATGAAGTATTGCGGGCTCAGTCTCAAAGACGTACTCATCGGAAGGCAGCAATTCCTCATAAAGTGTCCCCCTGATTGGCAGCCCCAAGATCTCGCGAAATTCTTCCAAAGAAATCGAAACTTCTCGGTCCCCTAGGAGAAAAGTGTTGGTGGGGAGATTCCACTGGTTCAAGAACGCCTTAACCCACCAGACGTGAGGGGATTAGTAGTGGAAGAGCGAGGCATATATTGCCTAAAAAAGTCCGACCCTCTGCAGTCGCGCGCGATGGGTGGACAGGATGTAGCGAGCCCAAAGAAGATAGCCCGTGGGGTGTCGAGGGGTGAGCCCTATTTTGTAAATCTGCCCCCACGGTTGGGCCTTGCCCTGGCAAATGCGGCGTCCCAGAATATCTATGTCTTGGATAGGATGATTCGGGATGCCAGTCGTCGAAGGCTCAAGCCGTCCCATCGGGGTCCAATTCGGCATCTCCACGGCCAAGACTGTCCTTGGAGGATCCATCTGCAGGAACGGAAAGGTAGGCTCCGTCGGTACTTCGCAAAGGAAACTCCGGCGACCCCGGATGATGTGACTGTACCAGATCCCCCACAACAGTAAGTTGGTGCGATTCGGGTCGTGAGCTCTGATCATCGCTATCACTTCCTCGTCAGATGGCGACTGGGGAAAAGCGGCTTCCGAGCGAGTGAAAGGAAAGTACGGGACAGACGTCATTATACCTGAAATAAAATAAGGGGAAGCTGTTAAAGCAAAGCCAACAGTGCATATATATATATATATATATATATATATGATTATAAATATATGTAAAGACCATGGAAGAAAACGACATCAGACTCATTTTATGGGACCATTGGTTACAAAACACATGGGTCCCACAAAATCAAGATGGCGGCTGGCTAATGATGAGGCAAAGCAATTATAATGAGACAAAAGGAAGATTCTCATTAAATAAACAGTGGATTTCAAATGACCCTACATATTCCCCTAAAAGAAATCCATCTTGGACTCTGTGACAAATCAAACAGAATCAAGGGAATTAAATTCCTAGAAAGCAACATTGCAAACTTTTTCTTCTTGGTTGTGAAGAAGACAACTCAGGGCAAGAAAACCCAAAAAGTTCTATGGGAAGAACTGAGTTCTTCATAGGAATTAAATTCCTTTTGAAAAAGGAAATTAAATTCCCAGAAACTTCTTTTTCCAGAGCCAGAGCTCTTTGAGGATGGAATTAAATTCCAGGGGAAAGACAAACATCACCATTGAGCCCTGAAGATCAGAAAAACCCTAAGAGATATATGATTTGAAGATTAAATGGTTCTTTGTTTTTTTAGAGAGTTTCAAAAAGATGGGTTCTTGATTAAAGGGAAAACCCTTGGTGTGGATTTAAAATCCAGTGAAGGTTTCTGTGAAAGTTCTTCGATCGTTCAAAGATCATTACCTGAAGAAAGAGTCTTTCAACAGAGTTAAACTCTGAAAACATTCGAGGCAGAGAACTAAGCTCTGGAAAGGAGAATTAAATTCTCAAAAGAAAAAATTTGCAAGGAAGAAGATGAGCAAAGAGTGGAGGCGCTTCTGAAGAGACCCCTGCATTTATAGGATGTGATGGAAACGCTTCATCTCCCCGATTCCCTAGACGGATCCAACGGTCACAAAAATGACAGCGTTGCACTCACGTGCAGACACGTGAGAGCAACGCTGTGGGGGCATTTGTTCCCTGATTAAAAATCAGGAGTTACATCAGTGAGGTATCACGTGTTCATACGTGACCAAAGGTCACGTGTTGACACGTGACGTTTTTACAGAATTAAAATCTGTCAAGAAAAAGCACAAACAAGCGACTGAGAAAAGACTCTAATTGGTGGTCACGTGCTCACACGTGACCAAGGGTCACGTGCCAGCACGTGACAGGCTTTGAAAGCCTTACAATTTAATAGAATTAAAATTCTAAATTTCTCTAAAATCTTTCCAAATGAAAAAGGATTATGGGGAACAGTTGGATTAAAAATCCAAGGGTGATTAAATATCACCAATTAATGGAAAAATCTTAGACAAGAAAAGATTCCTTTAAATCTCACCGAAAATAACAAACAGAATATTTTTGGATTGAAAATCCAACGGTGAATAAAATTCACTGAATGATCTAAAGGATCATATTAATTATGAAAACAAACAAAATCTTTCAATGAAAGATTTATTAAACAAATTGATTCTTTTCCTTCTCCTATAAATAGGAGCCAAGAGGAGGAAAAGAGGGAGTTTTTTTTGGAGAGATAGAATTTTGGAATCTTGAAATTTCAGAGAGAAAAGAAAGGAGAATTTAATTCTCAACAAAGAAAACCCTAGGTGAGAAAAGAAAGGGGATCAAATTTCACAAAGAGAATTTAATTCTCAAAATCTAAGAGTTTAACTCTTTTGCAAAAAAACTTAGTTCTTCCTCTGGTTGAAGATCTGCAGAAGCAAATCTCCCCATAGGTTGAGAATTTAATTCTCATCGGATTGAGATTTTGCCATGCAGATCCAAGACTTAGAGGGAGGATTGAGTTCAGAGAATTAAATTCTCCAAAATTTATAGAAATTTAATTCCTCCAAGAAATATTAGGGTTTAAACCCTATTTTAAAATTTAATTCTCTTAAGATTTACAGGAATTTAATTCCTTCAAGATATGAAATTTGGGTCTAAACCCTATCTGAGAATTTAATTCTCCAAAAATTATAGGAATTTAATTCCTCCAAAACAGAACTAGAGTTTAACCCTAATTGAGAATTTAATTCTCTCAAATTCACGGGAATTTAATTCCTCCAAAATGAAATTAGGATTTAACCCTACATAAGAATTTAATTCTTTCACAATAGAAATTTAATTCCTCTAAAGTCATAATTAGGGTTTAACCCTACAGAGAATTTAATTCTTAAAAATAACAGAGAACTCAAAAGATCTCCATGCATGCAAAAACCTAAGGTCACGTGTCCCCACGTGACCCCTAAAGAGATCTCCAGAAATGAGAAGGAGGAAAGCTTTGAGGTAATGCCTCACGTGCTCCTACGTGACTTACAAAACACAAAAAGAAAAAGCGAAGGAAAACAAAGCTTTGGGCGCTCTTACGTGTCCCCACGTGACCCCTTAGCAAATGCTCTAATGATCAGTGCATAAATCCCCATCACGTGCCGACACGTGATGCTAAAAATAAAATATAAAAAAAAGTGTTAAACACTTATTTGCAAAGCAAGGTAAAAGGGATCTGGTCCCACTTTCGGGTGCCCTCACATGGCCCCACGTGACCCATTCCTATTTAGTGTTTTACACTAATTTAAAGAACTTATTCCCAGTGTTTAACACTGGTGTTTTCTAGTGTGCAACACCAATCTGACAACTTCATTTCCAGTGTTTAACACTATTGTTATCTAGTGTTTAACACTAGTTTTAACCAAATTGGTTAATTTTCCAGAGGCAAAGTCTCCCATTCAAAATTGAGTAAAAATCGGAGCTATAATGTGTACTGCTCAATCACAGATAAAAATGTTACCAAAGCCCTCAAACTCTTGTTTAGCATTGCTAAGTAATGTGGGCTGAAACCAGACAAATGTCTAATGGTCCAACAGAGGGCCAACACTTCAAACTTAATTGGACTTAGCCCAAGTTGGCCATAAGTCCTCAATTCAGACTTAACTGAGCCAATGTGCTCATAATATAATTAATTGATCTTAGTTCCAAATTGGACTACAGACCATTTAATCCACCTTGGTTCAAGGGTACATATTTTCACTCCTTTGATATTTGTCGTTGTAATTCCTAAACGTCTTCGAAGAGGTGACGGGTCCCGACAACCACACATTTCATAGACTCTGATGTCTCTAAACTACGGACTGTGGGGTCCTTAAACTCACGGACTATGATGTCCTTAACCTCGACCGCGATGTCTTTAAACTAACATTGGACCGTAATGTCCCTAAACTAATTATCTACCGCAATGTCACTAAACTAAACAATAGAGCCCAATTGCTCTCTTGTCGGATCTAAACGGTCCCGTTAAGTTGATCTTAGTCTAAAATCAAACTAACGTATCCTTAACAAACGTTTAAATTGATCTTAGTCTCAAATGAGGCTAACGTATCCTTAAACCCAAACCCCCCAAACCCAAATCTAAGAAAGATACGGATTTGGACTAGTCCATGCCCTACGGGCGACAACATAACTTAGTCTCCGTATACAATCCACGGGCAACCAAACACAAAACAAACACCCACGGCGCGAAGTGACCATCTGGAGAAGGAGAAAGTTGTTACCACGATGCGGTAGCGTAATTAAGTGCAGGGACTTGCGCCTGCAGGGAAGAGCGTCCCCACAATCAAAAACCCCTCAAACGAGAGGGAATCTGACGAAGTCTGTTATATCGGCCGCATCCGTTTAAACCTTCGATACATGGTGCCATAAATCAACTTGGCATCTTCGGAGAGGTGGACGGATAGCACCAATTAGCATCTGCCCCGAAATTCAGGCTAGACGTTCGCCGCATCTCTGTCGCGTCTTTCAGCGGAGAACAGGATTGTTGTTAGTTATATGTATGCCCTAGAGGCCATTACTATACATAGGATATATATTGTAGTGGATGCTGGGACATATATAGGGAGGACTTTCTTGCTCGACATGATAGTATGCTATCTGGTTGATCTTTACCTTAACGTGTACACTGATTGTCTCTCTGTTACATGTTGGTAAAGCCCTTATGATGTGTACTTGACTACCTGGACTATGATGCGGATCTTACTAGTGGGGACATGATAGTCCATAAGTACATCCTTCAAGGTCCCTAGTCATGAGTGTATCGAGACAGGGCATCGATATACCAGAGTAGACTAGCGTATACCTTCTCGACCCATATAGATGGGCGATGGATGATCCCATATCCATTGGTGTTTGACATCAGAGATGATATACGGGTGCTCAGTGGAGACTGGGTACACTGGACGGACTCGCCGAGAACTCCCAGATGGTATTATACCTTACGTCAGATGGCAGTTCTCTGGTGACACTGGTACAGAGTAGTCTGTTGACCCGAGATCGTCATAGAGTCTTGTGTGGTTCCCACTGTGCTTTGATTTCCACCTTACCACGTCCAAGAGGGCGTGCAAAATTGTGGCTTTTGGGTACAGTCCCGAATCACATGGAGGCAATGAGCGATAGGAGGGGATTCGTCTCTCCCGGTATAGGGAGTTGATGTTGCGCTGTGTTCGATTGGCTATAACCGGAAATCCCTGGCCATGGTTGCTGAGATTTACTGGTAAGTGTTACCAGTAGTTTCTTGAACTGTTATAGACCTCATATCGACACGACTTATCGAGCTACTGGGGTCTGACATTTACCACCCCTAGGCAAGATATGCGACATATCAGACGACGAGACCGGACTGTACGGTAAGTGTTACTGGTTGGATTCACAGGAGTATGAGCGGGCTTGCTCGTCGATCTTCTGATCGCTCAATACCCGGGTGGCCGTTACGTTTAGCAGACCGCTTGCGGCTTGTGGGTGTTTGATATGATCATCACCTGCTGCCGGCGTATTGACGAGTCTTTAGAGTCCTACACAGAGGTTTCCTGGCTCAAGTGAAACGAAATAGGAGTGCATATGAGATATGTGCGGGACCGAGAATAATGCGTGTATGTGATACCGTATTCTATTCTCGCGATGAATGTATCGATTGGTTGTATGCGATATAACCTAGTTATCGAATCAAGTATTGATTCGATAAGCCGATACATTGGATATTAGTCGGTTATATGCAATATGACCGAATCGTTAAATCAAGTGTTGATTTAATGATTTAATGCATAATTATATATTTGATATATTACTTTGCGTTAACTAGTATCGGTTCACTTTAAATGGATTTTCTCACTCGGATGTGCAATTGTTTGTATCATGTTTGATGATACATGCAAAATTGGCTTTGTGTAAAGACTTATACCATGGTTATGATAATGGTTAGGGTTTTGATTTATTCACTTATTTATTTATCCATTCATTTTTGAGAAATAAATAAAAGAAAACAAAAATGGTTTCTTTCTTTCTTTTCATGAAGCTTGTTGAAGCTTCATGAAGCTTTGACCAAGTGACCATTTTGTCTTCTTCTTTTAACCCTAACCATTCATCTAAACTCAAGTTAGTTCTCTACACAAAACCATGGTTAAAATTATGATAAGAATTGATTTTCTTTTCTATAATATTATTCTTATCATAATATACTTCATCTTCTTCTTCTTCTTCAAGAAGAAAAAGCTTGATAGCTTCAATGGCAATTTGAGCAAATGAGTGAGAAATCCAATTCTAAAGTGAACCCACTTCCTATTTCTTCATCCTCTACCTCTTGCCAAGTAGTATAGGGTGTTTTCTTCATAAGTTTCATGACTTGGTGAAGTGGGAGCTTGATCTTGTGATGCCTCGACGTAGATCATCTTCGGCATCGTAGTCGATGACCTAGCCCGCCCATTTCTCCGATGAAGCCGACACTAGAGTCCAAGATCCGATTTGTACAGCGGAGAAGACTTCATCATGGAGCTATGGAGGTGGAGAACCGAATCTACAAAGGTTGTATTTCCGTTCACTTAGTTAAGTTGTTAACTAGTTTCTTTGTTTCGCCTAAAATTCTAGTTAACGATCCGTATTAGGGTTTCTCGGCACTTGTAAAATTTGAAATTGGCATGGTTGATGCCTTGTGAGACCTCTTTAGTGTGCCAAGGAACCCTACAGTGGTATCAGAGCCAAGCTAGAGCCTCAGGCGACGCGTAGACGGAGTTAGAAGTCCGATCGAACCGAAACCCTAACCCAAAAATTGCTCTCTGTACATTTTTGAAAAATGTGGATTTTTCTATATTAGAAATATGCAGAAAAACCAGCAGGAATATCTAAGAGTTACTGTGAAGTTCGATACCCTAATCCCATCAAACCGCCGCGGTTCCGCGGCACGAGCATGGCCCGTGCGGCGGTTCCGCGGCCGTTTTGTCTTATCTTGCATAGAATTTGGCACAGTAATTCTTACACTGCAGTGCTGGTTTTCCTGGGAATTTTTAATATTTATTAAAGAGTTGAAATTTCTGGGTTGTTTTGGGGACTCGGTACTTCGATCGGATTGTCTAATTTTGTCTGTGTGTTTTCCGGATGATTATTGAATATGTTAAAAAGTTCGGCCGGATATAAATACCCACTTTTTCCCCTGTCGGGAAATTTCCAAGCGTTGGATCTTTCCGTAGTTTAACGATGTTCTAAGTAGTGCAAGTAACGCGATGGTCCCTCTAGAAGACAACAAACCTTAATCGATTATGTGACCGTCTTGAACTGCCCTTTTGAACCTTAGGGTTTGGGGCAGTACGGCGTGCCACATGTGAGGCGTTTGCTTGACCCTTCTACGGCTGGACCGTTGGTACTGAGGCATGAAGTGAATGTTTTTAAACTTGTTTCATGTGTTGAGCTGTATTGGGAAAACCTGGGTGTTCGATTGTTCGATCGGAAAGTTTAACATTTTCTATTTATCCGGAATGTGATACAATAATTGGAATTCACAAAGAGTTATGAGATAAATGAATGAATGTTATAAACATAGCAGTTTAGTCTCACTTGATCGGTTGCCACGGAATTTTGATGTGATCAAAAGTCCGTCGCAATCACGTAGCGTACGCGGATACTCGCCGGGTAAACTTAATAGACAGCCTCGCCCCATAGCCCCGACCAAGTGACTGTAGGAGAACCCCGTCGCCGAAAGCATCCGTCCAGGTGCTCGCGGCAGCGGTGTTCCGCCTTGGTGCACTTCGTCGACGGCGTCGGGGGTGCGGCCGCCTACTAAAGTTTGCGACGAGCATTCGATCAGGATGTCGGGAATCTTGTTGAATTACCCGACTTGATATTGAAAAGTGTTTTCGATAATGAGACTAAAATGCGGGGTTTATAATTGTTAGGCATGCGATGTCTAAGGAATTCATTTAATCAGGCATGCGATGTCTGAGGATGTTGCGGATTCCAACTGTTGTAGTTTTACACTTTCTTTTCTGTGACCGTAAGTGTAATATGTGATATCGCCGGTTTTGTTGCTATATGCCAACGACAATTGGGATACGCATGTTTACTTACGTTGATGACATGTGATGTTATGTGTTGCTGGATATGTTATATTGGATCGTCGTGTTTGAATAGCCGGGGGTTTTTATGTGAGATGGGTGTTTTTCATTTTCATTCATGTAAAAAAAAACTTGTATGTAATATTCTTTTATTGGGGCACTTCCAGGTTGCGGAAGATGTCACCCTTTGTATATTATTTACTTTTCCGCACTAGGATAGACCCAAGGAGGGGAGCACAAGTAACCGGGTTCTGGGGTCCAGTGGGAGACCAACTCGAGGAGTCGAGTCCGGGTTTCCTAACCCAAGAATTGGTAGGGTTGCTTGCCGCTCTCGTAGGGGTCTAGGGGTGTGGGTTTGGCTATTCATCGCGACCGTGGAATCCGTGTTATATACTGGCTCGTATTTGAAACACGGACGTCCTAGTATATCCAATATTTCATATGTTTCTTCTGCTGCGATATCTGTGATGTGATCATGTGATATGTTCTGTGATGGATACTTTATATAGTATATATGATATATTATATAGGCGTTACTTATGTTTTACACCCGCGCTAGCCCTGCCCCACTCTGCCGTTAGTTACCTAACCTAACGGTGCACGAGGGGACATCGAGGCGAATTCGGATGGCATAAGTGTACGTCGTATTTATCTGTGATGTTTAGGTACTTAAATGATGGGACTTCATTGATGTGATTAATGAAAGTAAAAGAAACCTAAGATGTTGTAGAATCGAATTTCAAAAATTAAAAACAGGTAGCTACAGTTCTTGCTTTGCACAGAGGTATATGTGATATTTCCTGCACCTTATTCGATGAGGAAAGGACCGAGATCCCTTCACCGGGAGTGACTCCTTTAGCAATAACTGGCAGATGCTACACACTCGGTTTTTCTTTTGATTGCTTTTAAGAGTTTTTGCTTTGCACAGTGATATATATGATATATCCCGCACCTCATTCGACAAGGAAAGGACCGACGATCCCTTCACCGGGAGTGACTCCTTTAGCAAAACTAGAAAAGCCTCAAAAGCACTCCATTTTAAAATCATTTGATTCTACAACGATATCAAGTTCATTACGCAATAGGTTTTCAGAAAAACCTGTCGTAGCCCTCCGTCATTTCAGATAAGTACTAGTTAGTATTCGTGCTGCGGTTGTTTGGCATGCGTCAAGGCGTAGTGTACGGTAGCTAACTAGTGCTTATCTGTTAGCATACGATGCGATTGGATTAGGGTATTCGTACGGCGTTGTTTGGCATGCGTCAAGGGTCGTGCGGGTGGGTTTAATTCAATCAAGAAATGTACGGGTTGAACTTGACTAGCGGACTATGGGTTGTTTGGCATGCGTCAAGGTCATAGCACGCTAGGGGCAAAATATTATCGGGAATTTCAAGTGTTGAAATTTGCAATGAGATTGCATACCTTCTATGAGATAGTTGGATCCCGATACCCACTGCGAGTAATTGTTACTCCTGGGAGAGTTTTACACATTACAATTAGCCGATCAAGTAGGTGTCTAGAAAGGTGTTAACGAGATTACGCCTCTGGGAAAACGAGGTTTACATTAATTAGGTTCGTGCGAAAGCACGGGGGACCTCCCTCAAAGTACCGACACTGGCCTGGCTGAAAGATTGGCGAACTTGTAGTGTGTAATTAATCCCGGCTAGTCTTTCCTTTTAGGGTTTGAAGGAAGATTTGATAAAAACAGTGGGAGCCATCCTGGTTAGATAAAATAAAAACCAATCTATTCTTGCAAGAGCGCACGCTGAGTGTTTTCTTCTCTCTCTCTCCAGGTAGAGACCATATCACGCCTTAATCAAGATAATAATACGGATTATTGACCGAACCCGCTTGTTATACTGAGCTGGGGAACGTTGGTCCCGCTCCAACTTATAATTGTTATAAGACAGAGCAGGAAATTGGGGATTACCAGAATTCCCGTGCCGCCCAAACGAAGAGAGTGCATGCTGATGCATCATCTTCGGGTGTGTTCATTACAGAGAACTGTTTCTCAGTATCCTTTACGTCCTGGGTATGTGATACCAGATCAGGATCCCAGATATGTAATATGTTACATAAGGCTACAGAAAGGTAGAAAAACTGAGAACGGATGATAAGTTTCATGAGACAGAAAACGGGGCAAGTGTTGCAGCCAAGTCTGTTGGTCACTGTCACCCTGTATTCCAAATACATTGATTCTGAACGAATGTTATTAGATACCGAACCTGATATACAAAATCATATCAGTCTCTTTATTAGTAAAGAAAGGATATAATTTTGTATTGTTGGATAATGTTATGAACATTTCCTATATCAAAAGTTGATCGGTTCAGGCACGTTATCTAAAAGCATTGATGTTCTAAATCAAACTACAGTTCTTTAGTATACGGAACACACACAAGAGGAAGAGTTCAGAAATGAACGAATCCTTCTTGAGGCATTGTAGACTAGATCAGATCAATATGACCCGACTAGCTAAAGTTACATTTAGATGCATATTTAAATCAGTTTGAATTTACATCTTGTGAAACTTGCCAGTCGTGTCACAAAGATAAGATGAACATAGCACTGTATATTGGAAACAGAGAAAGAGTTAGTAAACTCTTGGGACGATACATGTTGATGTATGTAGGTCCCCTGTCTACACATGCTAAGACCGGTTCTTTATACTTCTTTACATTCTCTGATGATTTTTCGAGATTCAGACCTATGTTCCTGTTGAAACACAAGTCCGAATCTTTTGAGATATTCACAGAATATAAGTTAGAAGTAGAGAACCAATACGGGTGTAAGTATTATGTCCTTTGATGAGATCGAGGAGGAGAATACTTGAGCACGGAAATCCTGGACTATTCTAAAAGGAGAATGAGATTCTCTCTCAGCATTACTCCTCCGTATACACCATAGCACGATGGTATATCGGAGCGGAGCAACAGCACCCTATGTGATATGGTGTGCTCTATGATGAGTACTACTGAGTTTCCTATTTTCTTTTGGGAGTGATGCACTTGAGAAGCTGCATACCAATTGAATTGGATTCCGATCAAATCTGTTGCCTACCACTTCATATGTGATATGGAAAGGAAAGAGCCCATATCTTAAGTTAGTTAAGATTTGGGGTTGTCCGGCCTATGTCTAAAAGCAAAATCCGGACAATCTCGAGGCAAGATCAGTTATGTAGAACCGGAAAAGTTCCAGCTATACAAAACTGCAGCTGATGATTTGACAGAACCAAAGGATTCAATAGAGACCAACGAACCTCAGCCTCTCCGCCGATCTAGTAGGGTTTCTCACCCACCTGAGAGTTACTTCGGTTTCTCTATGAAAGTGGGAGCGAGGATTGCATCATGAGATGATGACCCAACTGGTTTCGAGCTGGCCATCAGGAGTGGGACTCTGTAAGAATGGCTGGATGCTTTGCGATCTGAGATGGAATCCATGTACACCAACAAAGTATGGACTTTGGTTGCTATATCTGAAGGGTTAAATCCCCATCAGGAGCAAGTATATCTTGAGAAGATTACTTGGTGTAGATGGAAAAGTTGAGACTTTCAAAGCTAGACTTGTTAAAGCTTTTCGTCATCGACCAGGCGTGGATAATGATGAAACCTTTTCAAGTGGCTATGCTTAAGTCCATCCAGATCCTACTTGCCACGGCTACATACCATGACTACGATATCTGGCGGTTGGGTGCCATGACTGCTTTTCTAAATGATATTTTAGAAGAGAACGTCTATAAGTACACAGCCAGAGGGCTTCGTAGACAGTGGGAGCAGCGGAAACGTGTACAAGATACTTTATAGGATAAAGCAGGTATCGCGGAGTTGGAACATCTGTTTTAATGTAGTAGTCAAACAGTTTGACGTCATCAAAATGGTAGATGAACCTTGTGTATACAAAAAGGTAGTAGGGAGTATGGTGATGATCCTCGTAGAGTACGTGGATGACATACTCTTGATAAGAAAGGAGTTTCCTATGCTACGCTCGGTCAATCTCCGCTTATCACAATGATTCTCCATATAGGATCAAAGTGATACCTCCTAAATCCTGGATTTTGGATCTATGAGATAGATCTAATTGGATGTTAGGATTCTTACTAGTTGTAGTGAGATGGTATCAACCGATCCTAGAGAGAATCACTGGAAGGGTTCCAGGGTGATAGGGACGACTGAGAGTCAGTCACAGGCATTGTCTTTACCCTCAGTAAAAGGGACGGTATGTTGGAAGAGTTCCAAGCTAGATACCGTGGCATACTAGACGATAAAGGCTGGATACATCGCTACTTAAAATGCTACCAAAGTGATTGTCTGGGTGTATATTGGTTCATGAGATGAACTTAGTTCCTCCCATTTTGTGACAATGGAGTTGTGGCTTATGCCAAGGAACGCCGGTCCCATCAGTGATCCAGACAAATTCTAAGGCAGTATCACCTGATCATGGAGATGGTTGATCTCCAGGGTGATCGAGGTTAGGAGAGTAGACTCAGAGGAAAATACGGCGGATCCACTCACAAAGGCCTTTTCCCAGAGAGAGACTTTTATGGGATGGTTGAGTATGAGATACTACAACCACTGCTATCAGATGGCCCTAGTGCAAGTGGGAGATTGTTAGTTATATGTATGCCCTAGAGGCCATTACTATACATAGGATGTATATTGTAGTGGATGCTGGGACATATATAGGGAGGACTTTCTTGCTCGATATGATAGTATGCTATCTGGTTGATCTTTACCTTAACGTGTACACTGATTGTCTCTCTGTTACATGTTGGTAAAGCCCTTAGGATGTGTACTTGACTACCTGGACTATGATGCGGATCATACTAGTGGGGACATGATAGTCCATAAGTACATCCTTCAAGGTCCCTAGTCATGGGTGTATCGAGACAGGGCATCAATATAGCAGAGTAGGCTAGCGTATACCTTCTCGACCCATACAGATGGGCGATGGATGATCCCATATCCATTGGTGTTTGACATCAGAGATGATATACGGGTGCTCAGTGGAGACTGGGTACACTGGACGGACTCGCCGAGAACTCCCAGATGGTATTATACCTTACGTCAGATGGCAGTTCTCTGGTGACACTGGTACAGAGTAGTCTGTTGACCCGAGATTGTCATAGAGTCTTGTGTGGTTCCCACTGTGCTTTGATTTCCACCTTACCACGTCCAAGAGGGCGTGCAAAACGGTGGCTTTTGGGTACAGTCCCGAATCACATGGAGGCAATGAGCGATAGGAGGGGATTCGTCTCTCCCGGTATAGGGAGTTGATGTTGCGCTGTGTGGCTATAACCGGAAATCCCTGGCCAGGGTTGCTGAGATTTACTGGTAAGTGTTACCAGTAGTTTCTCGAACTGTTATAGACCTCATATCTACACGACTTATCGAGCTACTGGGGTCTGACGTTTACCACCCCTAGGCAAGATATGCGACATATCAGACGACGAGACCGGACTGTACGGTAGGTGTTACTGGTTGGATTCACAGGAGTATGAGCGGGCTTGCTCGTCGATCTTCTGATCGCTCAATACCCGGGTGGCCGTTACGTTTAGCAGACCGCTTGCGGCTTGTGGGTGTTTGATATGATCATCACCTGCTGCCGGCGTATTGACGAGTCTTTAGAGTCCTACACAGAGGTTTCCTGGCTCAAGTGAAACGAAATAGGAGTGCATATGAGATATGTGCGGGACCGAGAATAATGCGTGTATGTGATACCGTATTCTATTCTCGCGATGAATGTATCGATTGGTTGTATGCGATATAACCTAGTTATCGAATCAAGTATTGATTCGATAAGCCGATACATTGGATATTAGTCGGTTATATGCAATATGACCGAATCGTTAAATCAAGTGTTGATTTAATGATTTAATGCATAATTATATATTTGATATATTACTTTGCGTTAACTAGTATCGGTTCACTTTAAATGGATTTTCTCACTCGGATGTGCACTTGTTTGTATCATGTTTGATGATACATGCAAAATTGGCTTTGTGTAAAGGCTTATACCATGGTTATGATAATGGTTAGGGTTTTGATTTATTCACTTATTTATTTATCCATTCATTTTTGAGAAATAAATAAAAGAAAACAAAAATGGTTTCTTTCTTTCTTTTCATGAAGCTTGTTGAAGCTTCATGAAGCTTTGACCAAGTGACCATTTTGTCTTCTTCTTTTAACCCTAACCATTCATCTAAACTCAAGTTAGTTCTCTACACAAAACCATGGTTAAAATTATGATAAGAATTGATTTTCTTTTCTATAATATTATTCTTATCATAATATACTTCATCTTCTTCTTCTTCTTCAAGAAGAAAAAGCTTGATAGCTTCAATGGCAATTTGAGCAAATGAGTGAGAAATCCAATTCTAAAGTGAACCCACTTCCTATTTCTTCATCCTCTACCTCTTGCCAAGTAGTATAGGGTGTTTTCTTCACAAGTTTCATGACTTGGTGAAGTGGGAGCTTGATCTTGTGATGCATCGACGTAGATCATCTTCGGCATCGTAGTCGATGACCTAACCCGCCCATTTCTCCGATGAAGCCGACACTAGAGTCCAAGATCCGATTTGTACAGCGGAGGAGACTTCATCATGGAGCTATGGAGGTGGAGAACCGGATCTACAAAGGTTGTATTTCCGTTCACTTAGTTAAGTTGTTAACTAGTTTCTTTGTTTCGCCTAAAATTCTAGTTAACGATCCGTATTAGGGTTTCTCGGCACTTGTAAAATTTGAAATTGGCATGGTTGATGCCTTGTGAGACCTCATTAGTGTGCCAAGGAACCCTACAGTTGTTACAAAACGATACAAGAACGGACAACTCATGATCAAGGGAGCGTCGAAGGAATCGCCGTGATTCAACCATCCGAACCAAAGCCAAGGCCACCTTTCTTCCTTAACATAGTTCTATATTTCTGTATTTTATAATTAGTGAGAACCAAATCCAATTCTTTTATTTCTCGAACCTTAAGCAACAATACCTAATCACCAATTCCCTTTAGATCGACCAGTACTTGCCGGTTCGCTACAACGCGCCGTGCACTTGCGGTTTATAAATTTTAAAACGAGATCGAGCTCACGTGCGCACTATTTCTAAAACTATTTCCTTTCAAAACCGTAAAGGTGCGCACGGGTAAAGTCCCAACAGTTCGTTAGGAGGACAGGACTCTCAGGAGATTAAGCCTAATCAGGAGGACTTGGAGCAGCTCACCGCTCAGCCGGATTACTAGCTCATCTTGTACTTATTTTATTGTGTATACCACTATTTAGGCACTGCTTATTTCATTGTATTTTTCCTTTTCAAAAACAGTTGTATATAAAGATGAGTGTAAATAAAGTTTGCTGTTTATTTTATATCACTTGTCATCCTTATGCATTATATATATATATATATATATTTCTTAATTACGCTTAACGTATTTATTTCTTAGTAAATACGTTGCGGCTCGCCACGTCATCGTTTCCGTACACTGGGAAACGGGGCGTGACAAGAGGAGAGAAGGTCTTGGAGGTGGTGAGGGTGAGGTCGACGATGAGATTTGGTGATCGGCGGCGATGGCTTAGTGAGGGGTAAGGTTCTGGGTTTGCTCAGGGTTGCAGGGGTCATGGTCGGGGGCGCAAGGTGCTCAGGTATGGATGTAGGAGGTGGTTGCGGAGGTTGTGATGAGGGCGAGGAGGTGGTGGTGACGGCGAGGTGAGATCGACGGTGAGGGTGCGGCGTAGGGTTGGGTTGGGTTTCTCGTCGCGGTATTATAAAGAAAGAAAGGAAAGAGAGAGGAGAGAGGTGGGGATAATAAGTTAGGTTAATAATATATATATATATATATATATATATATATATATATATATATATATATTAAGAGCGAGAGAGAGCGAGAGAGGGAGTGCACGAGAAGAGAGAGATACAAAGAAGATGAGAGAGTGATATTAGATGATATTAGTTTTATAAATATTATATATATTATATGAGAATAATGGAGGAAAGAGGTCAATTCCCTTCTATGGCATCGAAAATATACGCCCTCCATCGAGTTTTCCGACAATCTGAATCCATCTTCTTTATCGTTATCATCTAAGATGTGGGTGCGCCAAATTTTATGTGATTCTACAACTTTTTCAATGTTGATTTAGTAATGTAAAAAGTTCAATTGTCGGTAAACCGTTAATTTTGAATCCACTAATTCAACGGTGAAAAAGTTGTAGAATCACATGAAATTTGGGGTACTGTCACGACCCGCAGGGTACGGAACATGACTGGCACTTAAGTTACGAAACGTCTCAAGACGTCCGTAAAATAAGTAAGCCAAAACCCAGAAATCAAAACCAAATAAACAGAAGAGTGAAGGAAAACCAATCAATTGAAAGCGAGTTTATCAAATAAGTCATATCAAGCCTTTTTAAAAGCAATATTAATTTTTCCAAAAATTTCGGCAGAGTCTCCTTTGTAAATGCTGGCCCCCAAAATGGGTACAACAAGAATATATATGAATACAACAAATAAGGCATCCCCAAGCGGGAGCTAGATCTTCGCCACAAGGCGGTCACAATTCCCACGCAATGTAAATCAGCAATGTGCATAATAAACATAAAAAGCACAAGTAAAATATTATGTCGACTCAAGTGAGCTCGACCCCAAAATACAGCATAAAAAGTCCACAAATCTCACAGTCTCGTCTCTAGGTCAATATACAACAATACTGGTAGATACAGTAGATGGAGTACTCTAGATATAAAGAATATACAAGGTGGTACAAAAATAATAATACAACCCACCTACGAGCAAAAGCCTCGAGTCCAGGTAAAAGAGGCAAAAGAAGCAAGTGCGCACGCCGCTACTGTACTGACGGAGCGGACCTGCAAAAGGCTGTGGCACAACGGGGGTGAGTTGCCAACTCGTGAGTAATAAATAATATCTATAGAGGTTATCACAAGCATGCACACAAGTATCCTAGCATCTATAATACAGGTATGGCAGGATATACTAGCAGGTATGTATGCAACATGAATGTACTAGCAGGTATGTATGCAATATGAATCAATTCGTGATCTGAATGTGTAAGTATAAGAAATCATATTTTTCCTTTAGGAATCTCTTTTGAAATATCAACACAATACCAATAGAATCAACAAGAATCTGTGTCCAGTATCGACACCTCAAAACTGTCTCAATCTCATGTATCCATGTCATAGTATCTCTGGCCTTAGCCGTCCGGCTGACCCATCTCAAATATCCATATCTCAATATCTCGTGGCTACGGTCGGTATCCTCTGGATATCCGCCGTGGCAAAAAGTCACCGGTAGGTAGTCTATCATCTGCCAGGCTCAACGTCAGCAACACGACCTTCTTGCCCCGGGGTACCTTACCGGGCCCACCATGTACCCGAGATGGTTCATCCAACTGCTCGAAACGGGTCTCGAAAACCATAGCAAACTCATGGTGGACGACACTTACATCACTAGAAAACCGCAATTTGCATATTTTAAAAAAAGTAATAAGTTTTAGAAATTCTGCGGCTTTCTCCCGAAATCCATAAATATCATAAATCTCAAGAAATCCTCATAAGTGCCTATGTCAATGATAATGAATGCATATGGTATCAATAATCAAGTTGCGATGTATGATTAATAGACTAGGCATGAACAAATGATATGATGAGGTACATGCACATGAATAGCAATCCTACGATTTCATTTTAGGGATTTAAAGCCAATAGCACAGGTTTAAGCATCAATTATAGTAAAAAGGTTTCAAATTATAGGTTATCTAGTGTGGTGGCATGGCAATTACCAGGGCGTGTGTGTACGCATGAATAGTGCTCGTGCTGCACATAAAACACTGGCAATGGTGCAGGTGTCCTATAGAATGGGTTCGCATATGTACGTCAAAATAAAGTATGGATGTAGTTACTAATATCACTAGAAATCTTTAACTACTTAAACTATCGGGCGACCTGCGCCATCCAAACGATAGTCCCCCGTAGATGTTAAATCTACTCACCGGAATCCTCGGCTAGTTTTGCCCAACCACCGCTTTCCCTTTCCGTGCCGCGTCCGAAGTCTCCGCGATCGAACATGGAATTTGCATCAATACAAAACATAAGGTTACATATCATGAAACGACGCAAATCCCAAACGAAAATATCCACGTTCACAAGTTAGGCACAACGTGCACAAGGTGCGCGGAACACACACGAAAATCATAAAAACTAACTATAATTGTCGTTTTGGGCGCCCGGCAAAGCTAAAACCCGATCACTCAAAATTCCGCACTCACACATCCTAAATGTCATAGGATATGCTAAAAATATCATCAAGATATCACAAATACATCACCACAATATTTTAATAAAAACCCAGTAAGCATTTGCATTCCAAAATCGGTGCAAACACCTTCGCTTTGCGACAAGGGACTACTATCAATTAAAACATCCAACCGTACAACTAGTTAGCCACAAACACTATAATTACAACACATTAACCATGCTTCAAAACCTAATTTCCAAAAGCAAACCCTTTCTTGATTTTTCTAAATAGCAATAGCAATCAAAATTTCACACTAGAATAACTTAGATTAGCATAATTTGAAACCACTTAAGCAAAGTAAACCCATTGATTAGGTTAGTGTAAAACACTAGATAGCAAAATAACTTAATTAACCTATTAATGGTTCCTAAAACCCTAGTTAAAATTCAAGCCATGAACTTAAAAAAACTAGATTAGAAATTAGCTATAATTTTAACACTAAAACAATTTTCAAAGTTCTAATTAGCACACTTTAAACTACAAATTAGCCAAATATTGAAATTATACCTCACAAGCCCAAACCCTATGTTGCTATAGCCTTCCAAGATGCCATCTTTCTCCAAGATTTGAACCAATTTAGGTTTGAGAAGAGAGGGAATAAGGTTTTGTGTTGAATTAGTGAAGGATTTGTTGATTTTTGATGGATTTTAATGGATTTTTATGAATTTTTGGAAGGAAAAGAGAAGGGAAATTAGGGACAGCAGTAGGGAGTGGTATCGGCCAGTGAAGGGGAGTGGGGAGAGGTGTGAGTGGGTTATGAAATTTTGTCCAAAGTCAAAGCCAACCATTCCCAAGTACAACATACTCAAATTAATATATTTTTAATCATTTTCATATCATTTTGTTCAAATGAGTGAAGACAATTGGAGGGGGGAAAAAAAGGTGGGCTGCTGCAGGTGGGGCCGGCCAAGGAGATGTGAGGATGTGTGTGAGAGAGTGCACAAAAAATTTTATGCAAAAAGACCCTCCACAAGTCCAAAATTGCAAGTTTTAGTTCAAAATAAATATATTTTTGTTTTCCATAATAAAAACCCATTAAAACTTGAAATAAAATACTAAAAATTTATATTACAACTAGATTTTAATTAACATGATTTTAAAAATTAAAATTAGCCCATTTAAATTTGTATTTATCGCTAATTTAATGTATTTTTTTACCGGCTTAAAATAATATTAAAAATTGAAAAATTAGGGAAAATTTTTAAATGACCAAAAATTTATAAGTAACTCATTAGCTACTAAAAACTAGCAATTACCTATCCAAATTAGGTATAATTAGGCCTAAACTGCAAAATAACAAAAAAGACGATTTATGGAAAAATACCAAATTTTCACCGATTTTCGGGAAAACACCAAAACAACTTTTCAAGGCGTTACAATCTTCCCCCCTTAAAGAAACTCGGTCCCCGAATTTAAAAAATATAACTACGCATACCTTCAAAGAGATGGGGATATTTCTTTCTCATCTCGTCCTCGGTCTCCCAGGTGACCTCCTCGCTGCTCGGGCCACGCCAAAGGACCTTGATGGTCGGTATAACTTTCGATCTCAATTTCTTCACCTGTCGATCCAGGATGACCACCGGCTGATCTGCAAAAGAAAGGTCGCGCTCTAGCTGAACTGTCGGGTGATGAATCACATGTGAAGGGTCGTGAAGGTACTTGCGGAGTATCGCAACATGGAAGACGGGGTGAACATCTGGAAAGCTGAGTGGAAGAGCCAAACGATATGCAACTGCGCCGACACGCTCGAGAATCTCGAAGGGACCCACAAATCTGGGATTAAGCTTTCCTTTTCGCCCAAATCGCATCACGCCCTTCATCGGAGAGACCCTCAGAAAAACATGATCGCCAACTGCGAACTCTATCCTGCGACGGCGCCTGTCTGCATATGATTTCTGCCTGCTCTGAGCCGCTCTCATCCGGTCTCGAATCAACTGTATCTTTGCGGTCATCTCCTCAACAAGCTGCGGCCCCAATATACTGCTCTCGCTGAGCTCGGTCCAACAGACGGGCGATCTGCATCTCCTCCCATACAATGTCTCGAAAGGTGCCATCTGAATAGTATCCTAGAAACTGTTATTGTAGGAGAACTCCACTAAAGGTAAATGATGATCCCAGCTACCACCAAAGTCCAAGACTCACGCTCGGAGCATGTCTTCAAGAGTCTGAATAGTCCGCTCTGACTGGCTGTCGGTCTGCGGATGAAATGCTGTGCTAAAACTCAAACGGGTGCCCAATGCCTCCTGAAGTCGCTGCCATAGTCGGCTGGTAAACTGGGTGCCTCGGTCGGACACGATACACGTCGGGACTCCATGCAGTCGTACGATCTCGTCGATGTAAATCTAGGAATACTGAGCAAAACTGAAAGTCGTCTTCACTGGCAGGAAGTGAGCCGCTTTCGTCAATCGATCCACGATCACTCAAATGGAGTCGTACCCTCAACTGGTCCTGGGTAAACCCACAATGAAGTCCATAGAAATCTGCTCCCATTTCCACTCCGGAATGGGTAAAGGTTGCAACTCTCCCGCGGGCCTCTGGTGCTCGGCCTTGACTTGCTGACAAGTCAGGCATCTCGACACGAAATCAGTGACGTCCCTCTTCATTCCGTCCCACCAGTAAACATCTCGCAAATCGTGGTACATCTTGGTAAAACCCGGATGAACGCTGTATGTCGATCTATGCGCCTCCTCAAGAATCTCAAGTCGTGGTCCCTCAGAATCTGGTACGCACAATCGAGTCCCAAATCGCAGTACTCCCTGATCATCGATCACGAACTCGGAATCTATGCCCTGCCTAATCTGCTCCATGATCTCTGAAAGACGGTCATCGCTGGGCTGTGCCTCTCGAATACGGTCAAGTAACTGCGGACGTGCACGAACATGCGCAAGCTGTCCCCCTGTCGGAGTGAACTCGAACTCAACCTGGCTGTCGCATAAAATCTGCCAATCTGCCCACGACTGCCTCTGTACTGCGCGCAAACAAGATAGACTACCCCAGGCCTCCTGCTCAAAGCATCCGCCACTACATTAGCCTTGCCCGGATGATACAAAATCTCGCAATCGTAGTCCTTTACTAGTTCCATCCAACGGCGCTGTCTGAGATTCAGGTCTCGCTGCTGAAATATATACTTTAAGCTCTTGTGATCAGTGAATATCTGACACGACTCGCCGTATAGGTAATGTCGCCAGATCTTAAGTGCAAAGACCACTGCAGCCATCTCCAAATCGTGAGTGGGGTAGTTCTGTTCATGTTTCTTCAACTGCCGTGAAACATACGCGATCACCCTGTCATGCTGCATCAATACGCACCCTAGCCCTACTCGTGAAGCGTCACAATAAACCACGAATCCACCTGATCCTGAAGGCAAAGATAACACCGGCGCCGTAGTCAAACAAGTCCGTAGCTACTGGAAACTGTGGTCGCACTTCTCCGTCCAATCGAAAGGAACTCCTTTCCGGGTCAATCCGGTCAAAGGTGCAGCAATACGGGAGAAATCCTGAATGAATCGCCTGTAGTAGCCAGCCAGGCCTAGGAAACTGCGGATCTCCGTAACTGATGTCGGTCTGGGCCACTGCTGAACGGCCTCGATCTTTTTCGGGTCCACACATATGCCATCTCTCGTAATCACATGACCCAAGAACCCAATGCTGTCCAGCCAGAATGCACACTTGGAAAATTTAGCGAAAAGCCAGTGCTCCCTCAAAGTCTGCAACGTAATCCGCAAGTGCTGCTCGTGCTCCTCTCGACTCCGGGAATACACCAAAATATCATCAATGAACACTATGATGAACAAGTCGAGATACGGCATGAATATACGGTTCATCAAATCCATGAATGCTGCTGGGGCGTTGGTGAGTCCGAACGACATCACCAAAAACTCATAGTGGCCGTAGCGCGTGCGGAAAGCTGTCCTCGGTATATCCTCCTGTCGAACTCGCAGCTGATGGTATCCTGATCGCAAGTCGATCCTCGAAAAATATCCCGCACCCTGAAGCTGGTCGAACAAATCATCAATGCGTAGCAAAGGATATCTGTTCCGCACGGTAACTTTGTTCAGCTGGCGGTAGTCGATACACAAACGTAAACTACCGTCTTTCTTCTTGACGAATAGGACAGGAGCACCCCATGGGGAAACGCTAGGTCGAATGAGCCCCTTATCTAACAAATCCTGCAACTGATCCTTCAGCTCTCGAAGCTCCGCCGGGGCCATCCGATAAGGCGGTATAGAAATAGGCCCCGAACCGGGAATCAAGTCAATGCAGAACTCCACATCGTGCTCAGGAGGTAGCCTAGGCAGCTCATCAGGGAAAACATCAGGGAACTCACAAACAACCGGGACTTGGTCCAACGGAACCTCTGCAGCTCGAGTATCACAAATATACGCTAAGAATCCCTGACATCCCCTCCGTAGTAGCCGACCAGCGCGAAGAGACGAAATCAAGCTGGAAAGGGTGACGCTGCGGTCTCCCTGAATAACAAGGACTGGCTCTCCCGGAAAGCTAAATCTGACTGCTTTCTCATGGCAGTCCACTGAAGCATAACAAGTGGCTAGCCAATCCATGCCCAGAGGCACATAAAAGTCCAACATATCGAGGAGAATCAAATCAACCGACGAATCCCTCTCCCCGATACGAACGGAACACAATCGAAACACAAAACGAGCGACAAATGACTCGCCTACCGGGGTAATAACAACAAGCGGCTGATCTGACGACGACGACTCATAGCCCAACATCGGTACAAAGTGTGTAGATACGTACGAATGTGTGGAACCTGGGTCGAATAATACCCGTGCGTCGAAAGAGCAAACTGGCAAGGTACCTGTCATAACGGCGTTGGATGCCTGCGCATCTTGCGGCGTCAAAGAAAAAACTCGGTCCTGGCCCCCACCAATAACTGGCTGTCCTCGGTCTCGGCCTCGGCCTCCTCGTCCTCTCTGGATCGGACCGCCACGTCCACGGCCTCTGGGTGCATCAAACTGTCGTGGAGCATCGCCAGTGGTAGGAAGTAGGGCTCTCTGGGGAGGAGGTGGTGATGGTGGTAGGGTCACATATGGAACTGTCGCCGCTCCCTGTCGTCTCACCGGACAGTCTCTGATACGGTGGTGCGGACTCCCGCACCCAAAACATCCTGGCGACGGCTGTTGTACCTGTGGATATGAACTATATAACTGACCCCGTCCAATTCCTCTGCCAGGCCCATCTCTCGGAAAGAATCTGGCACGCTGCCTCTGCGACGGCACATCGGTGCGAATCCTCTTCGGCCCAGAAACGGCCGAAGTCTGTGATATGCGTGCCTCCATCCGTAATGCCGTATCCATAGCAGCTGAATAAGTTTCGAAGTGCTGGGCGCCAATAGCAAGAAATAGCTGGGTGTCAAGTCCCTGTACGAACCTCTTCACTCTCTTTTCTTCGGTATCCACCAAATACGGAGCATATATGGACAACTGCGTGAACTGGACATCGTACGCAGACACCGTCATCCCTGGGGTCTTGATCAAAACTTCAAAACTGCGAGCCCTAGCGCCACGAACGCTTTCTGGGAAGAAACGAGCTAGAAATACCGCTGTGAACTCGGCCCAAATCATAGGAGGTAGATCTGCAGCTCGACTTCTCAAGACTGACTCCCACCATGTCTGCGCGAAGCCCTCTAGACGGAAACTCGCAAGATTCACCCATCGATCATCAGAACATCTGAGCGAACGGCAGATCCTGGCTAAACTGTCAAGAAATGTCTGCGGATCCTCTGCTGCATCTGTGCCCGTGAAGACTGGAGGTCTCAGCCTCATGAAATCCTGTAGCGATACTGGGATAGCCACGGTAATAGTAGTAGGAGCAACTGTCTGGGTAGCAGGCACCATGGTAGTCTGTGATGTGGTAGGTACGTCCTCCGATCTCGGTGCACGACTGGCCGCTACTAGGGATCCCACCATCTGTCGTAGCTCCTGCATACCTCCCATCATCTGTCGTAGCTCCTTCATACCAGACTCAAGCCTATCCATGCCGCCTGAGGAAGGCAAATCAGTATGTCCCTGAGGCGTAGGTATACCACCCTGCTCGGTCCTCGTCTCGGACGAGCCTGCTCGTATCTCATCTCGGGCGGCAGCCCTCTGCGCTCTCGTAGCCTTCGGCGGCATAGTAGCTGTTACAAGAACAGGATGATAAGAACAGTGCAATAAAATCATAGGATACATGAAATTGAAGAAGGAATTTCAAGCAAGTATATCCTAAAGTCACCTAGGCGGAGTACTGTATCGCAAGTATGCCGCGGACATACGCACGCTACGTTACCCTGCTTAAGTCACTTACTCCATCTACCAAGGGTCATCCTACACTCAAAAAGGTAAAACCTATCGCTCTGATACTAACTTTGTCACGACCCGCAGAGTACGGAACGTGACTGGCACTTAAGTTACGAAACGTCTCAAGACGTCCGTAAAATAAGTAAGCCAAAGCCCAGAAATCAAAACCAAATAAGCAGAAGAGTGAAGGAATACCAATCAATTGAAAGCGAGTTTATCAAATAAGTCATATCAAGCCTTTTTAAAAGCAATATTAATTTTTCCGAAAATTTCGGCAGAGTCTCCTTTGTAAATGCTGGCCCCCAAAATGGGTACAACAAGAATATATATGAATACAACAAATAAGGCATCCCCAAGCGGGAGCTAGATCTTCGCCACAAGGCGGTCACAATTCCCACGCGATGTAAATCAGCAATGTGCATAATAAACATAAAAAGCACAAGTAAAATATTATGTCGACTCAAGTGAGCTCGACCCCAAAATACAGCATAAAAAGTCCACAAATCTCACAGTCTCGTCTCTAGGTCAATATACAACAATACTGGTAGATACAGTAGATGGAGTACTCTAGATACAAAGAATATACAAGGTGGTACAAAAATAATAATACAACCCACCTACGAGCAAAAGCCTCGAGTCCAGGTAAAAGAGGCAAAAGAAGCAAGTGCGCACGCCGCTACTGTACTGACGGAGCGGACCTGCAAAAGGCTGTGGCACAACGGGGGTGAGTTGCCAGCTCGTGAGTAATAAATAATATCTATAGAGGCTATCGTAAGCATGCACACAAGTATCCTAGCATCTATAATACAGGTATGGCAGGATATACTAGCAGGTATGTATGCAATATGAATGTACTAGCAGGTATGTATGCAATATGAATCAACTCGTGATCTGAATGTGTAAGTATAAGAAATCATATTTTTCCTTTAGGAATCTCTTTTGAAATATCAGCACAATACCAATAGAATCAACAAGAATCTGTGTCCAGCATCGACACCTCAAAACTGTCTCAATCTCATGTATCCATGTCACAGTATCTCTGGCCTCAGCCGTCCGGCTGACCCATCTCAAATATCCATATCTCAACATCTCGTGGCCAACGTCGGTATCCTCTGGATATCCGCCGTGGTAAAAAGTCACCGGTAGGTAGTCTATCCACTGCCAGGCTCAACGTCAGCAACACGACCTTCTTGCTCCGGGGTACCTTACCGGGCCCACCATGTACCCGAGACGGTTCATTCAACTCTTCGAAACGGGTCTCGAAAACCACAGCAAACTCATGGTGGACGACATTTACATCACTAGAAAACCGCAATTTGCATATTTTAAAAAAAGTAATAAGTTTTAGAAATTCTACGGTTTTCCCCCGAAATCCAGAAATATCATAAATCTCAAGAAATCCTCATAAGTGCCTGTGTCAATGATAATGAATGCATATGGTATCAATAATCAAGTTGCGATGTATGATTAATAGACTAGGCATGAACAAATGATATGATGAAGTACATGCACATGAATAGCAATCCTACGATTTCATTTTAAGGATTTAAAGGCAATAGCACAGGTTTAAGCATCAATTATAGTAAAAAGGTTTCAAATTATAGGTTATCTAGTGTGGTTGCATGACAATTATTAGGGCGTGTGTGTACGCATGAATAGTGCTCATGCTGCATTTAAAACCCTGGCAATGGTGCAGGTGTCCTATAGAATGGGTTCGCATATGTACGTCAAAATAAAGTATGGATGTAGTTACTAATATCACTAGAAATCTTTAACTACTTAAACTATCGGGCGACCTGCGCCATCCAAACGATAGTTCCCCGTAGATGTTAAATCTACTCACCGGAATCCCCAGCTAGCTATGCCCAACCACCGCTTTCCCTTTCCGTGCCGCGTCCGAAGTCTCCGCGACCGAACATGGAATTTGCATCAATACAAAACATAAGGTTACATATCATGAAACGACGCAAATCCCAAACGAAAATATCCACGTTCACAAGCTAGGCACAACGTGCACAAGGTGCGCGGAACACACACGAAAATCACAAAAACTAACTATAATCGTCGTTTTGGGCACCCGGCAAAGCTAAAACCCGATCACTCAAAATTCCGCACTCACACATCCTAAATGTCATAGGATATGCTAAAAATATCATCAAGATATCACAAATACATCACCACAATATTTTAATAAAAACCTAGTAAGTATTTGCATTCCAAAATCGATGCAAACACCGTCGCTTTGCGACAAGGGACTACTATCAATTAAAACATCCAACCGCACAACTAGTTAGCCACAAACACTATAATTACAACACATTAACCATACTTCAAAACCTAATTTCCATAAGCAAACCCTTTCTTGATTTTTCTAAATAGCAATAGCAATCAAAATTTCACACTAGAATAACTTAGATTAGCATAATTTGAAACCACTTAAGCAAAGTAAACCCATTGATTAGGTTAGTGTAAAACACTAGATAGCAAAATAGCTTAATTAACCTATTAATGGTTCCTAAAACCTAAGTTAAAATTCAAGCCATGAACTTAAAAAACTAGATTAGAAATTAGCTATAATTTTAACACTAAAACAATTTTCAAAGTTCTAATTAGCACATTTTAAACTACAAATTAGCCAAAGATTGAAATTATACCTCACAAGCCCAAACCCTATGTTGCTATAGCCTCCCAAGATGCCATCTTTCTCCAAGATTTGAACCAATTTAGGTTTGACAAGAGAGAGAATAAGGTTTTGTGTTGAATTAGTGAAGGATTTGTTGATTTTTGATGGATTTTAATGGATTTTTATGAATTTTTGGAAGGAAAAGAGAAGGGAAATTGGGGACAGCAGTAGGGAGTGGTATCGGCCAGTGAAGGGGAGTGGGGAGAGGTGTGAGTTGGTTGTGAAATTTTGTCCAAAGTCGAAGCCAACCATTCCCAAGTACAACATACTCAAATTAATATATTTTTAATCCTTTTCATATCATTTTGTTCAAATGAGTGAAGACAATTGGAAGGGGGAAAAAAAGGTGGGCTGCAGCAGGTGGGGCCGGCCAAGGAGATGTGAGGATGTGTGTGAGAGAGTGCACAAAAAATTTTATGCAAAAAGACCCCCCACAAGTCCAAAATTGCAAGTTTTAGTTCAAAATAAATATATTTTTGTTTTCCATAATAAAAACCCATTAAAACTTGAAATAAAATACTAAAAATTTATATTACAACTAGATTTTAATTAACATGATTTTAAAGATTAAAATTAGCCCATTTAAATTTGTATTTATCGCTAATTTAATGTATTTTTTTACCGGCTTAAAATAATATTAAAAATTGAAAAATTAGGGAAAAATTTTAAATGACCAAAAATTTATAAGTAACTCATTAGCTACTAAAAACTAGCAATTATCTATCTAAATTAGGTATAATTAGGCCTAAACTGCAAAATAACAAAAAAGACGATTTACGGAAAAATACCAAATTTTTACCGATTTTCGGGAAAACACCAAAACGACTTTTCAAGACGTTACAGGTACCCACATCTTAGATGATAGCAATGAAGATGATGGATTCCGATCATCAAAAAATACGATGGATGGCGTATTTTTTCGATACCATAGGAGGAAATTCCCTCACATGGCATCTTTCCTCCATTATTCTCATATATATATATATATATATATATATATATATATATATATATATATATATATATATTTTAAGAAAATATTATTATATATATTTTTTGGGATTATATAGCTAATATCAAATTATTTCGAATATTGCCCGGTTTCCTTCTAAAAATCTAGTTTTAAAATATGGAGAATATACGTAAAAGTTAAAATCATAATGTGATACCCAGTCAGTAAAAATACTTACCCCCAAGTACGGATTTACGTAAATACACGTAGCGAACCAAATAAGTCTGTTTTAACAATTTGGACATGAACATAAAGTATGAATGCACACATTTTATATGCGGTATGATAACATACAATGCCAGATATCAGAAAATATTATTTGGTTATTATATGTATTATTTAAAAGATATGCAGACAATAAATGTATCATATAAGTGTGTATTGAATCTAGATGTGCATGGATCTTCTATATTAGCAAATATATGATGTAATCTTGAAGTATAATGGGTTTCAAATATGCGGGTCGGATAGGATACTAACCACAGTTATCAAAAGCACTATCCGCACCTAAAAACAATAATAAACGAGAAGCTGTCGCAAGATTTGAAACTACCCCAAATAAAATATTGTATACATGCACTAAGGTGTTACAGTAGTTGCTTGTAACTTGTAACTAGTTGCATGTAACTTCTGAACACTTACATGTAACTTCTAACCAGTTGCCTTTGACTTTTAAGCGTCTGCCTTTAACTTTTAATAAATTGCCTGTAATTTCTAAGCAGTTGCCTGTAACCTCTAAGCAATTCTCTGTAACTTCTAATAAATTTCCTGTAATTTCTAATAACTTGCCTGCAACTTCTATGAAGGTTGCCTGTAATATCTAATCAGTTTCCTGTAATTTTTAACATCATCAAGAATATATCAACAATTTTTAACATCAACAAAAATACATCATCTACTAAAATACATCAACATTGACTATATAAAACCGGAAACACCAACCAAAATATTATTCATAACACAGTATCGGCCAACATTGGTTATATAAAACTGATAATATCAACAAAAATATTATTCATAATACAACATCGACCAACATTGGATATATAAAACTAATAGTATCAACAAAAAATATCATTCATAATACAATATCGGCCAATATCGGCGATATTAAAATAAATACGTCAACAATTTTTAACACTCACTACACAATACCTTTCATCGGCCAGTATCGACGAAGTAAAACCGGTAATATCTAACCAATTTGTTATCATTCATAAAACAAGTAATAATATCTGCTAACATCGGCAAAATGCAAATAGATGATTACATGTACGAATATCAAACAGTTCAAATTTCGGCAAAAAAAAAAGAAATAATATCAAGCCATTTTTTTCTCGATCGCCAATGGAATTTTTGTCGTAAGTATCAGCCGCCACTGCGTAGAACCTTTTCCCTCCGGGGCTTCCGCTATCTTCCAACCCTCAACTAATGACTTCATGAATAAGTAGAGGAATACGCCGCAGTCAAAACTATTAAACAACACGGTTAACAAAGACATATTGTTATAACCCTTAACAATTAGAAATGTTTAAACAACACTTCTAATAATCGACTCATATAAATAAAGGAAATATTGCTTACTTATTCTTTTGTATTAGGCAAGGGACAGTAGTAAAGAGAAATGTATTGAAGTCTTTATGATTGTCGAATTTCTTTGCCCCAAAATGGCATAGGTATCACAAATATAACCTAAAACTTTGTCAAGTCTCTCATGAAGCTTAGATTCAAATCTAATTACCTTATTAATGGTAAAATTCTTAAATGAGGATGATGGGCAGTAGAATCAATCAAAAGAAAAGCCAATGAAATCTTCTTCTTCTTCTTTTTTAAATGCACTATGTTTTTCCTCACCGCTCTAATTTTCTTAGCAAATTGGTCAAATTTTAAGTGAAAACATTGATTACCCATATCATAAACTCATTCTTTGGGTCTTCCATACAATCTAGTTCATTCAATCATATCGAACACACACCAAAAATAATTTTTGAAGTCCAAACTAAATAATTATTGAACTAGAAATGCCAAATATTTCAACTATAACTAGAGTACATGATATATGAAAAGCATAATCAATCAAAACCAACTATTTTCACAATAGACTCGACTCTAATAAATCCAGAATTGTAAATGTCAAATAAGTAGCTATGGACTCCACACAAACAGATCCAATTAAACCATCATCTCTCAAATTCATTGAACATTAACAACCAAAAAAAGACAAATCTAAAGCATAAATTATGATTATTAACAACGTTCTCTGATTTGCAAACCCATATTGGGAACCGTTAAAAATTGCAGTAAATCAAAACTTAACATATGCAAAATCTAATGAATAACCCAGATTTTAATGCCACAAAAGAAAACGGTTTCCTTGAAACAAACCCAATTATTTCCATGAAAAAGATGGCCAATTACAAGAAAAAAGCTAAATTTTGCTCAAACAGCCCATTTCAAGTACATTTTTTTCCATATATTCAGACCCCCGAACAAATTAATAAGAGTTCAAATTATCCAGAAACCAAAAGTTTTCCATTTACACTGCAAAATCTCCACTTATTCACTTCAACAGCTCTATACTTAACAAAAAGCACTAAGAGGAACAAAAAGCCCAATTTCCTTTGAAAATCTTCCCTTTTGTTGCTTCAACTGGACAAAAAAACCCAATTTTAATTGCGAACCTCTCCTCTCCACAAATCAAGCAAAACCTACAACCGAAAATCATTTCAGTTATTCTACTTTTTCCCTTAATTTCACAAAATTAACAAAAAAAAACAAACCAACAATAGAGTCATTTTGGACAGTGATCACCTTGTGCATCTCGACGAGCTGCTTGCAAATGGCGAAGTACTCGAAGATCTGAGCGAACCAGCAATTGAGAAACGACGATGGCAAAGCCTGTGACGACGACGAGGAGGAGAGACGAGATCGAGCGAAAGAGAAAGAGAGAAAATTTTGAACAGTGTTAATAAGTGGAGATATTTTCGTCCATCTACAAAATTAGAATACACAGGCCTGACTTGGTATTGGGCGTAGGGGGTTTTAGACAGAGATTTTTAAAACCTGTCCCCTTCTTCCTAATTAGAAAATATAAGGGACTTTTTCATTTTATTGGATTTGACCGGATTTTTTCCCAACAATTTACTCTTAAATATTTGAACAAATATATTACAATCAGATATAATAACAACTCTATCTTATCAATGCACAAAGTTATGTATGTTTTTTAATCATTGAATATTTTTAATCGATATGCATGTCACGTGAAACACATTATATACATTCAAAGCATTGATATATAAAAAGACTTCCGTTGATGTAATTACATTGTAGGATCCTAGGCGGAAAGGGAAAAGGAAAAGAAAGGAAAGATTATATCGGTCTCCTAACATCCGTTGTAGATATCTTGACGGATATCCTAATGCGGACCGACGGCGGGCCCATGCAATCCAAATTTTCATCCAGCCAAAAAGCTGAAAATAAAAAAAATAATAAAGATTTAAAAAAATCTCTATGCCTTTCCAAACTTACCCATGATCAGCCCCAAATCGTGGCCCCACCAAACTCGGCGCCCAAAAATCAATTAGAAAATGCCGACAAAGCTCTAACAAGTCGACACCTAAAGCAAGGTTTCCTAAATTCCCAAGTTTCCAACCTCATCACCCTTAGGGCCTGTTTGGTTGCAGGATTATGTGTTTGGATTTGGATTTTGGATTGTGGAATTCTTGGATTCCACAATTTTGTGTTTGGTTGCAAGATTAGGATTTCTAGGATTCCTTTGTTTTGTATGGGGGGCCCACCACAAAAGAAGGATTCATGAATCCTAAATTTTTTCAAGGATTCTCAAGGATTTGGCACTATTCATTGTACTTTTAGATGGGGCCCATGCACTTTATTTATTTAACAATCCACTCTCTCTCTATCTTTCTCTAAAATCCTCAAATCCAAATCCAATTTTTTTCCACCAACCAAACAAAGATTACAAGGATCTACAAATCCAATACTAGGAATCCAAAACCAACCAAACAACAAATTACCAAATCCAGAAATTTCAACCGTACTTTTTTTGGAATCCAAATTCCATAATCCTGCAATCAAACAGCCCCTCCGATTCACCGAAACCCTAACGCGTTCTCCTCCCCCAATTCGAATCATTCACCCCCCATAAAAATCTCACCTTTGGCCCCCAAATTCTCCCCCAAATCCCAAACCCCAACTCTAAATTCAACCCTATATGGTTCAGCGCGAAAAAGACGAGGCCAACCTCCGATTCACCGAAACCCTAACGATTCCCCTCCGCATCGAGCCCAAGGTCAGGCCGCCGTCGGGTTCGGGCCCGAAGAAGCCCAGATCCGACCCGGTTCACGCTGCTGAGCCCTTGGAGACGGAGGAGATTACCGCCGCGGCTGCGGCGACGAGATCGCCGGCGGCGAAGAGGTGCCTGAGGTGCAGAAAGCGAGTGGGGCTGATAGGGTTTCGGTGCAGATGCGGCGATTTGTTCTGCGGGGATCATCGCTACTCAGATCGCCATGAGTGCGGCTTCGATTATAAAAGATTGGGGAAGGAGAGGATCGAGAGGGAGAATCCAGTGATCAGAGCTGCCAAAATCGTTATAATTTAGGGCTAAATTTTGGCTTGGCGTGGGGGTAAGTTGGGGGGGTGGTGGGGGGGGGGGGGATGGATTTTTGAAGGAGGATTTGGGGAATGAATGAAATTGAAGGGGGCTGATTGAAAAGTTGTGATTTTTAATTTGAGCGCAGATTTTTGTTAAATTTAATTGTGTGGGGGGTTTATTTAGGTTCTAAAAAAAAGGGAAAAAGCTGCAATGCTTGCTGTAAATTCAGACCAGCAAAGATATTTTAGATCATCTTGTTTTCTTTCCCTCGAAACTTGGCAGATCACTGAAAACCCTTCCAATACTTTTGATAATTACTATTTAGTAATTCAAACCCTTTTAGTTTTGCTGTTTACTTTAATGTTCAAAATAGCAATAGCGTGTAGCACATCGCTTCATTACTGAATAGCGAAAAGCACAATGAGCGCTGCGTGTATCGTAAGCTATACGAATTATTAATTATTACTAATTATTATTATTATTATCATCTTATTCACAATAAATAATATATTATAAACATATGGAACATATAATAAACTTATCGAAAACCAATCAAATAATTTTTATTTGAGAAACATACCGACTAAATATAATTTCAACTTGAGAGGTTAGAGCTACAATGACACCGTCTTCATGTAGTTTAGGATTAAATACTGAAATTTTAAGAATCTCAATAGAAAATCTTATATGAATATAGCGTACACATAGCGTAGCGTATACTGTTTGTTAAAAAACGTAGAGTTTTGAAAATTTTGCTATTTTCATGTGCATATAGAAAACATAAATTATTGAAAAACAAAATAAACAAAACTTTGCAATTTTCGTTTGTTATAGCAAGCAAAATGTTGAAAAATCGGAAAAAAAGAAAATTTTGTGACCTTAAAATATATTGAAATTTTCATGCTCTATTCTAGCAAGTAAAACAATAAGAAACCGAAGATAATCATTTTTGGGTTTTGAAAATTTCACGATTTTCATATGCCAGCACACAAAAAAATTAAAAAACCAAAGAAAACAAATTTTTTTAAAAAGAAAATTCATCGATTTTGTTGTGCTAAGAAGCAAAATATTGAAAAACAGAAAATAATGGAAAATTTTGATATTTTAAAAAAATTTGTGATTTTTATATGCTATATATAGCAAGCAAAATATTGATAAACCGAAATAAAATGAAAATATTGGGATTTTTAAAAATTTCGAATTTTTTATGTGCTACATGTAGAATCTTGAGATTTTGAAGACAATAGATTTTTTTGAATTTTTAAATAAATCACGATTTTTATGTGCTTTATCATGCAAAATATTGAAAATTCAAAGTAAATAGAAAATTTTGGGATTTTTTAGTATGTCGCGATTTTTGTGTACTATAAAAAGTAAAATATTAAAAACTGAGGAGGCACAGAAAATTTTTAATTTTTCGCAATTTTCATGTGCTGTATGCAAAATATTGCAAAATTTAAGAAAACTGACATTTTATATTTCGTGATTTTCATGTCAACAAACAAATATCTGAACAAAAAAGCTTGAGAGTTTTTGAAAATTTAGTAATTTTCGTGTGATATCGTGCAAAATATTGTAAATTTGAAGAAAATAAATAATCTTGGATTTTTTAATAAATTTTGCAATTATCATGTGTTATAGTATAAAATTTAAAGAAAACAATTTTTTTTTGATATTTTAAAATATCTCATGATTTTTTTGTACTATAACATGCATGATATTGAAAAACCAATTTTTTTTAGATTTTTGAAAATTTTGCAATATCCATGTGCTCTATATCACAGAAATATAGAAAACCCGTAGAAAAAAAATTCGTTTAATTTTTGAAAATCTCATGATTTTCTCCTGTTAAAACAAAATATTGAAAAACTAGAAGAAAACAAGAACAGCGAGGTTTTAAAAATTTCTCCATATTTATGTGCCATACACCGTGCAAAATAATTAAAATTTTGATAAAAGACGGAAAAATCAAGATTATTTTACATTTCGTGATTTTCGTATATTATAACAAGTAAAACATCGGAAAAACCAAACAAAAATGTAAAAAACTCAATTTTTTAGTTTTTTGTAAATTTCATATAGCTTGACAAAGAAAGTATCAAAAAGCTGAAGAATAATACAAAGGTATTTTCAAGTTAATTTTTCGTATATTTTATGTATGAAGTTCATGAGATATTATAATTTATAAAATCATATAACAATAAAAAAATTAGATTTAAATTAATTTTCTTGCCTTTGGATTTTCATACCAGCGTATTGCCTGGCGGCCCTTGCTGGTACTTAAGGAGGATGAATTATGGATGTGTTTTTTAAAGCAAGAAAAAGAAAAAGAAAATGTAAAGAAGGGAAATGAGTTACATCTGTGCGGCTTAGAATGTTGCACTAATTAGGGTTAAAAAGAAAGAGAACAAAAAAAAAAGAGGGCAATTTCCTCCTATGAAGATGAAAAAGTAGACCTTGCACGATTTTTTCCGACAATCGACACCCATTATTATTATTTCTATCATCTAAGGTTTGGATACACCAAATTTCACGTGATTATACAATTTTTCCACCGTTGAATTTGCAATGTAAAAAGATTTGTTGTCGGTAAATCGTTAATTTTGTACCCAAGAAATCAACGGTGAAAAAACGATAGAATCATTTAAAATTAAAATTTGGTGTATCCACATCTTAGATGATAAAGATGATGATGATGAATGCCGAACCTCGGGGAAAATCATGTAGGATGTAATTTTTCGATGCTATAGAACGAAATTCCATAGGATCTATGGCACCTAGTCAACATCAAAAATAAGATATATATAGTCATGTTTTGGTTTAAGTTGAGAAGCAGACTAAATGTAATTTACCCCTATGCTTTCTTGGATGTAATAGTGGTATATGAAATGGGCCAATACATGATAAAATACAAAGGCCCATTGATGATAGGAAAAAGAATGGAGGGCCATTTTAGTCAGATGAAGCCTTGTTTTATTTATTTATTATTTTGCAACATCTCGTGGGCTTCGTAGAAGGTTAGGCCCCCTGGCCCATAAGATTTTTTTTCCATATAATTGATTAAAAATACCTCTTTGCTAGAGGGACCTCCCCCAAATGGGAAGTGTTATTATCGTTCGAGCAAAACCTCTTTGGCTAAAACCTTGTTTTATTGGTGACCGATAACAACAATGTGTTGATTTTATTTTGATGCCTCTCTTGGTGATTTATAATTTGTGTATGACTATATATTAATTTGCATCTCTTATAACAAATTATTTTAGGCATGTTTAGCTTTTGAAATTAGAAAATGGGAATGACGTTTTTGTGTCGTAATATGTTTTTTCGGTTTTCATTTCATTGTTTGTTTATAAGGAATTGTACAAGTTTTGTCTGTTTGATTTTTCTCCTTTATTTGGTTGCTTCAAGGTAAAGTAGGAATTGAATTTTGGAAATTGGTATAGAGGTATATATGACGAGCTTAAAGAAACCAGCACACCATAAGAGTTCTAAAAAATAAAAGGTAAAAAGTAAAAGGGGATAAAAAGCAGGTAATTATAACCCATGTTTCCATAAATGAAATGACAATTCTACCGAACATGATTTCTCTTGGAAAAGTTCGGAATTTAAATTGCCAAAATGCCGAACATGGTTGCCAAAAAGCCGATGTCAATTTTCAAAAGTTGCGATTCTTATTCTTTGCAAACAACAATGAAATGACAATTCAACCGCTTTTCGTTTTTGTGACTGGTATTTTGTCCCCCCAATTCTCATTTCTATCTGCAATTCTCCGCAAACAAACAGTCCCAATAGTGGATTTAAAGCAAGAAGCTGCAGATTTTTCTTAACCTAGAAAAAATAACGGACATGTTATATATTATCGTTTTGTCATTTCTGATTTCGTAAAGTGGAGAAATTTACACCTCTTCTAAACAAGATTTAAAATTTTGAAAATATCTAATATGAGTGACTTGAGTGCAAGTTTCACCACAATCTTATTTTTGCAGGTTCGCATATGCAAACAAAAAGAATAGGGTTAATTGCTAAATAGTTAACTTTAACTACTTTATACTTATATGCCTTATTATTAATTTTTTCTTTGCATTTATATACCCTAAATTATAAACCGTTGATACTTTCCTCTCTTAAATTGATCACCAAATTCATCACCAACTTAAACAAAATCCGTACGGTTTGCATTTTAGAGTATCTAAACGCAGCGATAAAATTAATAAGGTATATGAGTGTAAAGTAGATGAAACATTACGGTATTATTTAGCAATTAACCCAAAAGAAAAGCAAAGTGGAAAAAAGAGGGAAAAGGGATCAAACTGAAAATGTGGAGTGCAAACCATGTGCAATAACATTTGGTTGGTCGAAGGTGGAAAATGAATGATATGTTTGCTTGGAGACAAAAACAAGGAAACCCTTTGGGTGGTTCTTTGGTTGCTAGCTTTAAAATTGAAGGCAAAAAATGAACCAAAAAGAGAGGCCTAGTGTGACATTGTCCCAACTTCATTCACACATGCCATGCTAGTTTATGGCCATATGAGGTGACATTTTAATGGTATCTTGTGTACCTAATACATAATTGTTAGCTTATTGTTCCATCTTTGGATATTCATATTTGTAACATTCATTTCTCACAAAAGCTCAAAACTCTCTAACCTACCATGGATGTAAATTCTATATAAATGCCACATATTTCTAAATTTAGACTATGTAGGCAAGAATATATGAATTTAAGTTCTTCGATTATGGGTTTCATTTATGATTAGCATCTTACAATGGAAAACCTAAGATGTCTAGACGGAAAAGCTAGTTAAGATCTCGGATTTTAATGATGGAGTCTATACGGAAGTATAAGAGAAGCAGTCCTGGCTTGTCTGTCTATCGTTGCAAAGGACAAAATGTTGGTGGGCTAGCTTAACGCAGAACTATTAGATTTTTTAACGACGAACTTTCTAAACAGTTACTTAATTGATCTTTATGTCGGTTGTAAGAGGGGGAAAAAAACGTGATGCAAATTTTATTTTCTATACTCAATGAATTGCTAGTGGCTTCCACATTCTCACCCATTAGTGTATTGAGATGTAATTAATTATATGCATCTCCTTACCTTTTTTTGTCCTAAATATATATTTTAATTAGTCATGTTTTTAATGATTGAGTTATTATTTTATAAGGTCTAATGTCCCTCTTTATATGTTCAAGAAACAATAATGAATTCATAAGCTAAAGTGTATTACTTTCATTAGTAGAATGAATATAATGACCGACAACAAAGGCATCCAAATAGACAATTGCCTTCCCTTTGCTTAAAAGTACATCATGACTAAGCCTTTTGATTTTATTAGTGCAATAACTTATTTGAAAATAAGAGTGCCGCACACCTCGATTCAATAAAAACAAAAGGGTTAAAAACCGAATTTACCTAACTCAATTAATTCGGACCCAACGCAGATATAAAATGTTATTACACTCTGATGTCCTTCCATACATAACCAATTTTTCACGGACGGATAATTATGATATTTTGGAATATTTTATATCCGATCCGGACGATGACATTGTCTTATTTTATATACCGTGGTTGTTGTTTGGGTGGACCAAATGATGGCCGACCAAAACACATCTCTTTCAAAACTTGAAACACAAAATTAAGCATCTTTTTGACATATACAAGGATGCTCACAGATGTGATGGCTAGTGCAAAATTACTCACTCCCAAAAAGGTACATGAAAGAAGATACCTAATTGCTTACCCTTGTTGCATGTACCTTAAAGTAGTGGAAAAGAAGGTCTTAGGGTTTCTTTTTTGGCTCAAAAGAATCCTTTTGAGAGCAAGTGTACAGCTAGGGCAATCTAAAGTTTCATTTCCGGAAAATTAAAATGGTCCATAACTTCATGTCATACAACAAATACAAGAGAAGAAGACCAAATCTGTTTACGAGAAATAAATAGATTACATATAAGTCACAACCATATAACTCATTTTTTTTTACCAGAAACTCCTTCCAAAGAAACAATTTTTGCTAGCCCAACTTTTAAATGCCAATTAAGGTCTCTCAACTTAGCAACATATTACATATACATATACATATACATGTTGTATGCTTACATCTTACCCTTGTTTGTTTATGATATTTAGAGGGCGGCTATCAATAGCTTTACTATTGCATTACACGATGCAGGTGAAACTGCTTGCCATTGTGTTGATACAGAGACATCTTGGGTTATGTTGAGAACGATCTCCTCAATCTATACCAGAGGGCCCATTCTAGCGTTTGATCCTATCTTCAAATTACTGTATCTATGATAGAAGGTTGTGTTATATTGGGACGGATCAACTAACAGATCAAGTTGAATACTCAGATTCCAATATCTATCTTTTTCTATTGTTTGCTATCTTGGAATTATACAATTAAAAATATACAGATTGTTAACAGACTCCATGTTAGATTATTCCTTAAAAGCAAATTAAAATCAACTAGAGAAAACATCAGTATAAATTTAGATTAATATTCTTGAGAATACTATACTTAGTCATGCACATGGGCTACCTACAAAGAACAAACAAGATATTGTTTTTAAACTTGATTGAGCTTCATAATTAATCACACTTGTTACATATATGCACTCAAAACTTTGGTGTTTTCTATATCCATAAGCTCCATAATCACACACTTAAACATGGAATTTTGTTGCTTTCTATTTTAAATTTATCAGTGGCTCAGGGAATTTAGTCCTTGGTTCAATGATTAGTGGTTGCTACGTGCACAAAGGCATTGTTTATTTTTGCTGTTTTCTTGGTGATTACTTAAAATTGATTCAAACCATAATAAAACTATATCCCACACTTTTGGTCTATTGTTTATCTCATTCAAATTATACAGATTTTTTGTACCGATTGCCAAAAGGATGCGCGCTATATCATTGTAGAGAATAATTTCATTTGCTGTACCAAACAAAACATTGAAAGTGAATAATGGAGGAAAGAGGCCCTATGAGGCTTTTTCGTTAGACGGAGTCAAAAAACTTAACCTTCCACCGTTTTATTCGACGATCGTCACCCACCATCTTCATCTTTATCATCTAAAATATGGATAGACCGAATTTTATGTGATTTTACCACTTATACACCGTTGAATTAGCAATGTAAAAATTTCTATTGTCGGTAAACCATTAATTTTGTACCCACTAATTCAACGGTGAAAAAGTGGTATCATCACCTGAAATTCGGTATATCCTCATCTTAGATGATAAAGAAGAAGATGATGGATACCGATTGTCGAATAAAATGGTGGAGGGTTAAGTTTTTTGACGCCACCTGACGAAAAAACCTCATAGGCCTCTTTCATCCATTATTCTCATATTGAAAAACCAAACAGAATAGAAAATTTTGAGATCTTTTAAATTTTATGATTTTCTTCTGCTATATCATGTAAAATATTGAAAATGGAATTTTTAAAAAATATTTTTATAAATTTAGATTTACTTATGCTAGCAAGAAAAATACTGAAAAACAAAAAAAAAAGAAAAAAGTTTGTAATTTATGAAAATCACCTAATTTTAGCAAAATATTATAAATTTGAAGAAAACAAAATTTTTGAGGACTTGTATAAATTTGTGATTGTCATGTGCTGTATAACATGCAAAATATAAAAACCCCAAATTTGAGAGTTTTGAAAATTTTGTGATTTTCATATGCTTGCATTCATAATAATGAAAAAGAAAGAAAATAAATTTTAAAATTTCGCCATAATTGTGTGTGATAGCGAACGAAAATTTGAAAATTTGCAGAAAAAATAATTTAGGATTTTGTATATTTTATGTTTCTGGTATGTTATAACAAATAAAATATTGAAAATTCGAAGAAAGAAGGAAATTCTGAGATTCTTAAAAATTTTACGACTTTCAGAAGAAAAATAATATATATAGATTCATCATCAATACTTACTCATGCTTGTAGTAGTATTGTAGTTTTCCATAGCTTATCAAAACCAATAAATACAATTTAATTAAAATTAAATTAAAAGGTAAAAGAACAAGAATTGGTACACAAAACCATGTGATGGAGCTTCGGATCTCCTTCAGATACTGTCCTCCGTCGATCCTGCGATGGTGGTTTTGGACGGCTGAGATTTGGTTTTGGAGTTGTTGAGTGTGGATCTCAATGGATTGGTGTTGGACGCCGAGCTGCCTGCAAAGAAGTCCCGGGGTACATGACCACCGTAAGACCCTCCGACGATCAAATTAGAGCCGAAAAATAGGAGCAGAGTAGCGGCGTATTGAGATAATTCGAGTTACTTGAGTCGTCTAAACGAGGGGTTTTTTATAGTGGTCGCATGGAGCGAGCAGGTGCGAGATCTTCGCCGTCAGTTACGCCCCTGACGTTACGCCTGTGTGAATGATTGAGATCCCTCCATTAATGATAGGATACATTCATTAATGAGGGGATGCGCCAGCGCGGGATGCGGGACGTGGGGCGGCGGATATCTCGCCCTGGCGATATAGACGGAGTCGTTGCGGGATGCATGGGATCTGCGCTCCTGGTAGGTCGGGGGAGGCCGAGGAAGCTCGGCACGTCGGAGGCTCGGAGACGAGCCGGGAGGCCGAGAAAGCTCGGTACGCCATACGGCTCGGAGACGATCCGGGAGTCTGAGATAGCTCGAAGACAAGCTGTTGGTAGTTTCCTGGGTGAAGGTGGAATGTATTTAGGAAGGTCCCTTGGAAGGTCGGACAGGTTCCTCGAGACGAAGTCCCGAGGAATCCTCATAATGCGACTCATTTATTCCACTCCGTAGCTTTCGGAACACGTCATCTGCCACGTTTCGTAGTCTTGAGGAGATACCATTTATGTGCATCATCATTAGCCCCCCACTCTCGTTCCGACCTATCCAAGGGTCGGGATGAAAGTGGTCTGCTCGGTTTTTCTTCTATTCAATTTGGCACCAAGAATCATAATGCGGAACGCCTGGGAACGGCACGGCGTTTGGTGGTTGCTTCGTTTCGATCTTTTGGGCCCACATGTTGCCTTGTCGTGCGTCGGAATCTTCGCACGACAAGTATTGAAAATCGAATAATGGAGGAAAGAGGCCCTATGAGGCTTTTTCGTCAGACGGTGTCAAAAAACTTAACCTTCCACCGTTTTATTCGACGATTGGCACCCACCACCTTCATCTTTATCATCTAAGATATGGAAACACCGAATTTCATGTGATTTTACCACTTATTCACCGTTGAATTAGCAATGTAAAAATTTCTATAGTCGGTAAACCATTAATTTTGTACTCACAAATTCAACGGTGAAAAAGTGGTAACATCACATGAAATTCGGTATATCCACATCTTAGATAATAAATAAGAAGATGATGGATGCCGATTGTCGAATAAAATGGTGGAGGGTTAAGTTTTTTGACGCCGCCTGACGAAAAAACCTCCTAGGCCTCTTTCCTCCATTATTCTGATATTGAAAAGCCAAATAGAATAGAAAATTTTGAGATTTTTTAAATTTTATGATTTTCTTCTGCTATAACATGTAAAATATTGAAAACGGAATTTTTTAAAAATATTTTTTATAAATTTAGATTTTCTTATGCAAGCAAGAAAAATACTGAAAAACAAAAAAAAGATTGTAATTTATGAAAATCACCTAATTTTAGCAAAATATTATAAATTTGAAGAAAATAAATTTTTTTGGGACTTTTATAAATTTGCGATTGTCATGTGCTGTATAGCATGCAAAATATAAAAACCCCAAATTCGAGAGTATTGAAAATTTCGCGATTTTCATACGCTGGCATTCATAATAATGAAAAAGAAAGAAAATAAATTTTAAAATTTTGCCATAATTGTGTGTGATAGCGAACAAAAATTTGAAAATTTGCAGAAAAAATATAATTTAGGATTTTTGTATATTTTATGCTTCTGGTATGTTATAACAAATAAAATATTGAAAATCCGAAAAAAAAACAGGAAATTTTAAGATTCTACTTTCATATGAAATTCATACGAAAAATTAATATATATAGATTCATCATCAATACTTACTCATGCTTGTAGTAGTATTGTAGCTTTCCATAGTTCATCAACACCAATAAATAGAATTTAATTAAAATTAAATTAAAAAGCAAAAGAACAAAAACTGATACACAAAACCATGTGATGGAGCTTCGGACCTCCTTCAGATGCTGTCCTCCGTCGATCCTGCGATGGTTGTCTTGGACGGCTGAGATTTGGTATTGGAGTTATTGAGTGTGGATCTCAATGGGTTGGTGTTGGATGCCGAACTACCTGCAAAGAAGTCCCGGGATGGGTGACCACCGTAGGACCCTTCGATGATCAAGTTAGAGCCGAGAAATAGGAGCAAAGTAGCGGTGTATTGAGATAATTCGAGTTACCTGAGTCGTCTGAGAGAGGGGTTTTTACAGTGGTCGCATGGAGCGAGCAGGTGCGAGATCTTCGTCGTCAGTTATGCTCCTGACGTTACGCCCGCGTGAATGATGGGATCCCTCCATTAATGACGAGATACACTCATTAATGGGGGGATGCGCCAGCGTAGGACGTGGGATGGAGGGCAGCGGATATCTCGCCCTAGCGATATACGCAGAGCCGTTGCCGGACGCATGGGATCTGTCACGCCCCGCTTCCCAAAATACGGAATACGAGGGGTTGACAAGGCCAGCCATGCTCCTACGGTCAAGGAAATGTCCTGCCGTAGTCACACTTTGGCTTCTAGTTTTTCATGGTAAACAGTAAATGATGCGCAGGTAATAAGAAATGCAGTAACTGAATGAAACAATGTAAAGAACTGACCTGAGGGGAAACAAACGAATATAACTCTGAATAGCAAGTCGAGGTGGCTGTGATATACGTATAGTCCTGGTCTAGGCTAAATCTTCTCCTCACACTGAGCATGCATACTCTGGTCGTCAGAGCGACACAATAGCAATATAATATATAAAATCATGTGACAATTCTGACAGTGATAATAGATATATGTGGCAGTAAAGCAGAATGGTATAGATATGAACATGCAGTAATCAATGCAGTAAGAGCAGTAGAATGTTATGCCACGTATGTCAACACAGTAAGTATGTATATCGATGATATCATCCCTATCAGTCTCTAAGTCTCACTGTACAGGTCACGAAACCTATCGTCAGTCCAAGTGTGAGAGTCAACCACTCGCGAGTGTCCTCCATCCAAGGGTAGAACCCAAGGGCAAGGGACCACGGGCCCAACATGAATATCACGGTAATAATCATGTACCCTGTAAATCTCTATATATCTCCCTAAATATATAAGCTGGCATGGGACTCCCGAGATTCTGTTGAACTCACACTCAAACTACCCCACACCCCATGGTCTACATCAAACGCTAACCATAACCCTAAATACCAATCGGTCTGTGACAAGTCTGCGCGAGAACTGGAGGCAGGACCTCCATCAAGCACGTCCCGACTAATACCTAAGATAAATGGCAGTGTCTGGTGCCTTATCTGTGACACCCGTGCAAAAGCTTCCATAAGTGTCCCATACCATTTATAGTCACACGTACACGCGTCCCACAGACGTCGACAATGCAATAGAATAATAAGGTTCACTGATTGTGTACAAGTACGTATCACTTTCACTTATTCACTGATACACGAATACTAACGTACTTGCCACAATCATCACTAATACCTAACACTGGGTAATGCACGTTATCACTAAGTTATCAATGCAGTGACATATGTATGATATGATGCGTAAACAGTATGTAAAGCATGATTAGGGTGTCATGAATCAATAATCTACCACTTGCATAATTTATCAGAAATCATACGGTTACATTTTAGTGAAACGATGAACGGGGAATAAGTAGTATGTTCAGTTATCTATTCAGCGAATTTGGTTTCACGTCAATCGGGTTCCAGGATCATTAATTATAGCTATTACATTTTAAGCGTTCACGACTGAAAATCCGGTTTCAGAATCGGAAGTCCGTTTCGCAAAGCATTTTAATCCTAGTTGGGATCAGATTTTAGCGATGCTACAGTGGATGAAATCTAGGGTTTTCAGTAAGGTTTTCAACGCAATATACGGTTTCTCAATCGCATCTGTACGTTAGGAGTTATACACTATTCAATACCAATATGTCAGTTCTAATTCTGCTGAGACTGTTATACGTCCCCATCTTTTAAATTACAGATTAATTAACAAACGATAACGAAATAGGATGAAACCACTTGCGTTGTTTAGCTAACAGATTCACCTATAATAAACAGTGGAGTTCCGCAACCTACGAGTTAAGGAAACAGGGTGGTGTTCATTACGGGACAGTAAACAACAACTGGAGTCGCTCTGGACTGCAGTCCAGAGTCGCACTCCGATCCAAATCTTGTCACCATTTAAGTACATAAACTAATTGAAACTTGTATAGGATTATATCTTGTCGAGTCGGCTTCGATTTAAGCCCTCGAGAGCATCGTTCCAGTGTGTATATAATTTATGGTGATTTTACCGGTTTTCACATACAAGGAAATTCCAGTTTTACGAGTAAACTTGAGGGTAGTTGTTTTAGTCGTTAACGGTCATATTATCCAACGAAATTTGCACAAGGTATTCATTACAACCAGGGCCAATACATACAATCTAATTCCGTCAAAATAGACAAGTATTTTCACTGGGAACACACATCGAACAGGTATGGCACATAATTGATCTAAAATTGTAATTTTGCGATCTATGTAATTTAAATTTGTAACTTGAATATATAGCATGTAGCAAGTAAAAATACTTGCCTGGGAACGTCTCGGGGATGTACGGTGACGGTAATGTCACGAACGAACGACAACGGCAGTGTCTCGGAATGAGCTTGAGTCGGGTAGGATGCTGCCAAGGCTCGTGGAGGTTGGAGCTCGTGCTGTTGGTAGTTTGCGTGTGCGACGGAGAGGGCTGTAGAGGAAGAGAAGGGGATTTTTAAAGAGAGAGAGGGAGAGATAGAGAGATAGAGTGAGAGAGGGAGAGGGAGAGATAGAGAGTTGGAGTGAGAGTGAGAGAGAGAGAACACACAGAGAGAGAGAGAGAGAGGCAAAGAGAGAGGCAGAGAGAGAGATCAGAGAGAGAGAGACAAGTAGAGAGAGAGATGAGAGAGAACAGAGAGAGAAGCAGGGAGGGAGAGAGAGAGGTCAGTGAGAGAGAGAGAAAGAGCAGAGTGAGAAAGAGAGAGAGAGATTGAAACAGAGGAAGAGAGAGAGTGAGAAAACAGAGAGAGAGTGAGAAAACAGAGAGAGAGAGGGGTGAGAACTGAGAAGGAGAGAGAGATAGAGATTGAGAGAGGAGGTCGGGTGAGGGAGGCCGTCGGTGACGTGGGGGAGGTCGTGTTGGTGCTCCGGCGTGTCCAGCGGCGGGGGATGCCGGCGTTGATGGAGGCAATGTGTTGGGTGTGCAAGAGGAGGAAGTCGAGGGAGAGAGGGAGTGGGGAGCTCGGGTTTGATGGTGGTCGAAGGTGGAGGTGAGGGAGAGAGGAAAGGAGACGAGGCGCGCGTCGAGGATAACGCTCGCGAGCGGAGCAACGTCGCAGGCGTGAGCGTGGGCGTGGGCGACGGAGGTGGAACGGGCGCGCGGGAATGGCGGAGAGAGCCGTTGGAGGAGAAGGAGTGGGCGAAGCGGGCCGGGTCGGGTTGGAGGCGCGGGCTGGAGAAGTGGGCCGAGGATTTTAATGGAAGATTGAATAAAAAAAACTAAAGGGAGTGGGCCGGGGATTTTACTGGGCCGGCTGCTCACTAAATAAAATAAAAAGAATTATAATGGAAATAGGAAAGGGAACGGGCTGAAGGAATTTGGGCTGGGCTGATGTTTAAAAGAATTCCTTTTAATTAAATCTTGTCGGCTGAGGATTGAAACGGGCCGAGAATTTAAATAAAAGAAAATTAATTTCCATTATCAATTAACTTGGGCTGAGGAGCTGGGCTCAGGGGTTGGGCCAGGGGAAAAATCAATATAAAGGAGGGAAAAAGTGTGGGCTGCTGGGGGAAAATTGGGCTGGGATTTGAATGAATAATTTGAAGGGTTTGGGTTTAATTGATAAAAGAAAAATGGGGTTTAGAAGAAATAAATTTATAAATGAAATAAATAAATTTATAAATAAAATTTTAAATAAGAATAAATATAATTCTAGAGTAACAAAATACAGATTTTGGTATAAAAGGGCTGGGTATTACAGGATCTGCGCTCCTAATAGGTCGGGGGAGGCCGAGGAAGCTCGGCATATCGGAGGCTCGGAGATGAGCCGGGAGGCCGAAGAAGCTCGGCACGCCAGACGGCTCGAAGCCGAGCCGGGAGTCTGAGATAGCTCGGAGACGAGCTATTGGTAGTTTCCTGGGTGAAGATGGAATGCATTTAGGGAGGTCCCCTGAAAGGTCGGACACGTTCCTCGAGACGATGTCCTGAGGAATCCTCATAATGCGACTCATTTATTCCACCCCCGTAGCCTCCGGGACACGTCATCTGCCACGTGTCGTAATCTTGAGGAGATACCACTTGTGAGCATCATCATTAGCCCCCCACTCTCATTTCGACCTATCCAAGGGTCGGGGCGAGAGTGGTCTGCTCAGTTTTTCTTCTATTCAATTTGGTGCCAAGAATCATAATGTGTAACGCCTCGGAACGGCACGATGTTTGGTGGTTGCGTCGTTTCGATCTTTTGGGCCCACGTGTCACCTCGTCGTGTGCCTGAATCTTCGTGCGTATCCCCGATGGCGTCAGTGGATCAAATGAAATGATCGCGCTTTAAAGATGGGGCACCGTTTTAGTCGATCGCCAGTTGGGATACATGCCACGTGTCGGACGTCGGTTGGCGGAAGTGACAGGCTGTCTCTGACCCCTGCAGTCGAAAAGACGTCCCTAATGGCCGATCGCCACGTGGAGCCCCGTCGGTCGCTGGGTGCGACGTTTCGTTTTGGCGGGAATCAATCAGGGTCGTTGGATGCTTTCTTTGGAGTGTATAAATAGGAGGGGGCCATCCTTGGGCTAACACTTTTACCCTAATTCACTCTCGTTGTCAAAAATTGCCCGGCGCTCCTTCCCTTTAGATCGGATCATCCATAATTTTTTCTCGGCGAGCCCCTTCCCTTAAATCAGGTTAGATGTCTTCATCTGAGGAGTCTATAGAGGTAGTTAGGGTAAAGCCGGACGATAATGCTCCAGTTGTTAGAGCCGAGTCCAGCGGGTCCTCCTTCCCTCCAGCTTTGGATAGCCGAGAGGGTTCTTCTGTCGTGTCATCTGTGTCGGGCTCGCCCCCTAGAGCCAGGGCTGCCCGTGTCGTTCGTCGTCGGGCGGTGACAAGGGCTTCTAAGGTGCGCATCGGGAACGCCCGCGATGCGCCTTCCGTCTTGAGGGATGTAGACGAGCTTACCGAGATTCGGGCTCAATTCCATGTTTCCTCCAACTATTCGCTTCGTTTAGCTAGAGAGGGTGAGCAGGCGGATCGGGTGTAGGGCAAGAAGATTGTCCTATATTTGGAAGCATTCCGGGCCGGAATGCGTCTGCCCTTCTCAACCGAGGTATGTGGGGTGCTTCGTTGCTTCCATCTCGCCCCGGGCCAGCTAGCGCCGAACTCGTGGAGAATCTTCCTCGGGTTTCTGGTCCGGTTGAAACTTAAAAACATCCCTTTCAGTTTGACCTTCCTCGTTTCCTTCCTCTGTTATAAGAATCACCCTGGCACCAGTAAGGATGAGCCGAGCTGGATGTATTTTTCCTTCAAAAAGCGTAGGGGCGGGGTGGCCGGGTCAGGTGTGGTAGTCGTCCCTTCTTCCATCCATGAATGGAAGAAGATGTTCGTATTCGTCGGGCCACCCGAGGGTGAGAATTGGCCTGTTCCTACACAGTGGCACATGGATGACTGCCCGAGGGAGAAACCGTCATCCTCATCCGAGGTAAGGGTGGTGTCTTTGTGGGAGCCGATCCAGCGGGCCGACGTCCTGCTTTTTGAGCAGGCCCTGAGCCGGGCTGGGCTCAGCCCCGCGCGTTTTCTGGGTAAGTTAGGGCCGTGGACGATCTATTTAGACTTTGATGATTTTTCTTTGCCCTTTTCAGCATCACTAACTCTCTTTGTGTATTCTCCTTTTTGCAGAGCAAATGGACCGATCCAAGTTCTTAGCAGCCATGGCCGTGAAGGCCCAAAAGAAGACCGGGGGCAGAAGCTCGTCCTTACTTGGTCCGAGCTCGGCCCTGAGGCCTACCCCACCGAGCAAGCCTTCAACTGCGTCACCCCGAGTCCCAGAAGATCGCCGCGAGGGGGGAGGGAGGGCCAGAAGCATGTGCGGGATCCGACGCTCCGGGCGAGGGAGGTAGAGGAGGAGGAGGCCGAGTCCACCGACGTCCCCCTAAAAAGGCACAAAAGGACGGTTTCTCGGATGCCTTCTACTGGGATCCCAGTGCAGGAGGGGGACTTCTGCTTCGAGGTGCTCTCGGGGCTCTCCATCGCCGACAGCTTGCTCTTCGATATGGAACAAGCAGCTGGGGGAAGATTCCCCGCGGGACCCAGAAGGCCCAGGTGGTCGCCATCGCTCAGGAGGCAATTCAGGTCGGTATCCATTTTCCTTTAAGAATCTTCTCAAGTATATATATATTTTTAGTTTGAACATTTCTAACTCATTTTGCTGCTTTCCATAAGTCTTCCACCACTGCTCCCTCATCATCAATATGGAATCCGAGGAGATAGCCCCGACCATGAGGAAGGCGGGCGAATCGTCCTGGCGGGAGGAGGATCATCACCTTCATCTGCAGCAGGCAAAGGAGAAGATAGCCGCCCTCGAAGCTCGAGTGGTCGCCAAGGAGCCGACGAATTCTAAGTACAAGGAGTCTCACCAACTTCTGAGTGAATCCAACCGGGCTATCCAGGCCAAGTTGGAGGAGGTTGGTACTCTCTATAATGCAATGAAGAACTCGAAGGACGCCACCAGGAGGGACGCCCGGATAGCGCTCGAGGTCGTGAAGCTTGCCGAGGTCCGGGCGGTGAAGTCCGTTGAGAGGTATAAAGCGTCGGACCAGTTCTACGCCGACCTCGCTGAAGCCTTGGCCATCATTTGGCACCAGGCTCTTGACGCCGTCAAGGCATTGATGCTAGTGTTCGTCGACAGCGAGCTCCTGGTCCAGTACCCTCTCTCTGAGGATGCGCCGCAGGTGGAAGTTGCCGGGGAGGCTATCATGGGTGAGGCTGCCGGTGGAAGCGCCGACTCAGAGGTTGCCGTTTTGGTCCCCGATGCTGGCGTCGAGCAGGGCGAGATCCTCCTCGAACCTACGGCCTGAGCTTTCCTGCCTTGGGGATTTTTTTTTCTTTTTTCAAAATTTTGTAAGCCTCCGGGCGTTTTTGTAAGGCTGAGGAACCCAGTGCCTTGTATTTATTTTCGGATCATAAATAAAGTGCACCTTTTTCTTCATTGTCCAAATGTTTAGCTCATATACTTTTGCTTGTATCTTCATTCTGCAAGTATATTTAGCTCATCAATAGTCTCATCCCGCGAGTGTTAGGTCGTGGGTTAGAGTTCGATCTTTTTATGTGACGATCGCGTGTCGAGTGTAAGTCGGGTAACAGCCAAGTGTAGGAAGGTCGGTACCCTCCGATTCCCCGGAGTCAAGGTGGCGATCGTTCATTTAGCATGAATCGAAAAATAGCTAAGGTATAATAGGTCGGCGTTGACTGGTTCTTTCTTGACGAGGGCATTGGATCCATCTTTTCTTAGGGTAGGAACCTACCCCACATGGACGAGCCGAACAGGAGTATGTTCGGTGGCTTCTTGGTGAGGGCTTTAGATTCTTAGCATTGATAGGTAGGAACCTACCCGCTAGGGATGGACCGGGCAGGAAACTGCTCGGTGGCCTCTCTATGAGGGCTTTTAGATTCACAGCGTTTGTTGGGTAGGAATCTACCCGCTGCGGATGGGCCAGCAGGAAATTGCATGGCGGCCTCGCGATGAGGGATTTAGATCCTTAGCGTTGTTGGGTAGGAAGCTATCCGCTAGGGATGGACCGGGCAAGAAGCTGCTCGGTGGTCTCTCTATGAGGGCTTTTAGATTCACAGCGTTTGTTGGGTAGAAATCTATCCGCTATAGATGGGCCAGCAGGAAATTGCTCGGTGGCCTCACGATGAGGGCTTTAGATCCTTAGCGTTGTTGGATAGGAAGCTACCCGCTTGGGATGGACCGGGCAGGAAGCTGCTCGTTGGCCTTGCTATGAGGGCTTTAGATCCTTAGCGTTGTTGGGTAGGAAGCTACCCGCTAGGGATGGACTGGGCAAGAAACTTCTCGGTGGCCTCGAGAGGAGGGCTTTAGATCCTTAGCGTTGTTGGGTAATAAGCTACCTGCTAGGGATGGACCGGGCAGGAAGCTGCTCGGTGGCCTCGCTATGAGGGCTTTTAGATCCTTAGAGTTGTTGGGTAGGAAGCTACCCGCTAGAGATGGATCGAGCAGGAAACTGCTCGCTGGCCTTGAGAGGAGAGCTTTAGATCCTTTGGGCCCTCGCGGGGGCGTCGTTCTAACTTCCGTGAGCCGCATTGGTGGGAGTGAGGGCGTCGTTCAACCTTCCGCGGGACGCATTTGCAGGCGGCAACTGGCATGGCCAACACCCTGCTGTTCTTTATAGGGAAATTGAGATATCCCGTGATTCGCGTCGCTGCGTGAGTAAGTTTCGGCCGTTGAAGCTATAAATAGCGAAGGTATGTTGGCTTCTTCTCCATCTTGCATTCCCTTGAAGGTGTCTGGGCGTATATTCCTCATCGGGGAGATCATCTCTAGCGACGATTTGTACTTCTACTGTCCTGATCGCTCCGAGCACACGTACGAGGCGGTGATAGACCGCGTGGAGGGCCACTTTGGGCTCCTGCTTCCCCGGCGATCTGCCCTCTTCCAAGTGCTCATGTACGCGATCTGGAGGATGTCCCCGGGTCCGCACAACGTCCTGTCTCCGCAGCTGAGGGACGAGGCACTCGACAAGGTGCATACGCTCTACTACCTCTGCCTGATCTCGCAGAGCAGGCGGGAGCAGTCGGTGGGTCTTCTTCTGGAGTGTTTCCAGAAAAGCCAGATCGTTGCCTCCTGCCTGGCTGATCAGCCCTGGCGCTTCCGTGGTATCCAGGGTCCACGGGCACCTCCAAAGGGAGAGGTTGAGGAAGCTCGGGCTCGGCTGCAGGAGATTTCCTCGGAGTGCCATCAGCAGTGCTTTCTTGATCCCCGCCCCCTCTATTGTAATTATTGTAAGGCCGGGGAACCTATAATACCTTTTAGTCAATAAAGTTTGTTTTTGGCAGTAGTGTGTTGTCTCTTTTTTTATGTGTATTGTTTCTTTTTATCCCCTCAGTATATTTTACACAAATTTTAAAACAAACCCAGGAGTTTCGGAACCGAGAAAAGAAACAAAAGTTGTGCAAAGGGTCTTTTTTATGAGAGGACCTAGCTCAGGAGATTTAATTCAACGTCAATAAGAATTACATTGTTTCCAAAGAAGTATACATGCTTATTTGTACAATTTGAGTTTTTCGGCGTTGTAGGGCCGAAGAAACTTACGCCTCCCGGCGTCTTGTAAGCGATACGCTCCACCGGGCAATGCTTCTGCTATGAGGAATAGTCCATCCCATTTCGGGGAGAATTTATGAAGCCTTGCTTGGTCCACAAACTCGTTCCTTCGAGGACCAGATCTCCCATCTTGAAGGCCCGATGTTTAACTCGGGCGTTGTAGTAGCGAGCGATTTGCTGTTGATAGGCGGCTGCTCTGATCTGCGCTCGATCCCGCTTTTCTAATAATACGTCCAAGTTGGTCTGGAGTGCCGAGGTGTTCGCTGCATCATCGAAGTGTTCGACTCTATAACTGGGCAGTCCGATCTCAGCCGGGACCATCGCCTCGGTAACGTAGCAGAGGTTGAACGGGGGTTTCTCCCGTGGTTTTATTCTTCGAGGTCTGCAATGCCCATAGCACCCGCGGCAATTCCTTGACCCAGCTGCCCTGTCTTCCTTTTAAGCGAGCCCCGAGTCCGTGTATGACTCCTCGGTTTGCTACCTCGACTTGTCCGTTGCATTGCGGATGCGTGACCGCGGCAAACTTCATTATTTTGTGGTAGTCGCTGCAAAATTCTTTGACTTTGTCATTTTCGAAGTTGGTCCCGTGGTCGATAACGATGCACCTCGGGATTCCAAATCAAGTGACGATGTTGTTTTGCAGGAACTTTATAGTAGAGGCGGCGTCTGGTTTTCTGATGGGCACGGCCTCTATCCACTTCGCGAAGTAGTCTACCGCGACAAGGATGTATTTGTGTCTGCCCATGCCGGTGGGGAGTTGGCCCACCATATCCATCCCCCATTGTGCAAATAGCCAAGGGGAAGTGAGGGGCGTTAGCTCGGTAGTAGAGAAACGAGGTATGCTGCCGTGGAGTTGGCAGTTCTTGCATCTTTTGACGAGCTTCTCGGCATCCTGGTGTATCCTCGGCCAAAAATATCCTTGGAGCAGCGTCTTCTGGACCAGGGTGCGGGCCCCTTGATGCGCTCTCCGACCCCTTCATGTATCTCTCGTAGAACGTAGTCGTCTTCGTGGGGGTCGACGCATCGGAGCAGGGGCTGTGTGTACGACTTCTTGTAGAGGTTACCATTGCTCCAGATGGAATGACGAGCTTTTGCCCGAAGGCGGTGAGCCTCCCCCGGGTCCTCTGGAAGTATACCATCTTTTAGGAAGTCCACAAGGGGCTTCCTCCATATTGGCCTTTCTCCCGAACATCATATACCTGGAGCGTTACCTCTCCGTCTTCCACGCTGGGCCGTGGCAAGACTTTGAAGAGAATGTTTCTTTTATGGTCGGCAGTATAGGAAGAAGCGAGCTTGCTCAAAGCGTCTGCCCGGGTGTTCAGGTTCCTGGGGATTTTTTCCACTTGGACCTCATCAAAAATTTTCCGAATCCTTTTTACTTCGTCAAGGTACTTTATCATGAGCGGTTCCCGAGATTCGAAGCGCCCGGTCACTTGGCCGACGACCAGTGCGGAGTCGCCGCAAATTCTGTTGGTCTTCAGTCCTACCCCGGAGGTGATTCGCAAACCTGCCAACATGGCCTCGTATTCCGCGGCGTTGTTCGATGCTCTAAACCCGAGCTTTAGGGAGTATTCCATTTCCGCTTAGTCCGGGCCACGGATGATCAGACCAGCCTCGCTCCCCTCCTCGGTAGTGGATCCGTCCACGTAAAGCACCCAATCAGGAATGGGGTTGGGCACTTCCTCAACCGAAGGACGTGGCTCGGGGACCCGTGTCGGCGTTTCTTCCTTAGTCTGGATGGTACATTCGACAATGAAATTCGCCAAGACCTGCGCTTTGATGGCTTGCCTGGGGCAGTTCATAATGTCGAACTGGGATAATTCCCACCTCCATTTCTCCAGACGCCCCGACGATTCAGGGGAAGCAAGGATAGCACCTATAGGTCGCTCCACGAGGACGAGGATTGTGTGCGCCTGGAAATAGTGTCGTAGTTTTCTTGAGGAGACGACAAATGCCAAGACTATCTTATCTATGGCTGCGTATCTTGTTTCCGCGTTTTTGAAGATATGGCTCACGTAGTAGATCGGTTTCTGTATACCTTCGGATTCCCTGACGAGCACCGAGCCTGCTGCTTGATCGGAGACCGCAAGGTATAGTAATAGCTCGTCGCCCTCGAGCGGTCAGGTGAGTAGTGGTGGAGTTGCTGTTAGTTATATGTATGCCCTAGAGGCCATTACTGTACATTGGATGTATATTGTAGTGGATGCTGGGACATATATAGGGAGGACTTTCTCGCTCGACATGATAGTATGCTATCTGGTTACTCTTTACCTTAACGTGTACACTGATTGTCTCTCTGTTACATGTTGGTAAAGCCCTTAGGATCTGTACTTGACTACCTGGACTATGATGCGGATCATACTAGTGGGGACATGGTAGTCCATAAGTACATCCTTCAAAGTCCCTAGTCGTGGGTGTATCGAGACGGGGCATCGATACACCAGAGTAGACTAGCGTATACCTTCTCGACCCATACAGATGGGCGATGGATGATCCCATATCCATTGGTGTTTGACATCAGAGATGATATACGGGTGCAGTGGAGACTGGGTACACTGGACGGACTCGCCGAGAACTCCCAGATGGTATTATACCTCACGTCAGATGGCAGTTCTCTGGTGACACTGGTACAGAGTAGTCTGTTGACCCGAGATCGTCATAGAGTCTTGTGTGGTTCCCACTGTGCTTTGATTTCCATCTTACCACGTCCAAGAGGGCGTGCAAAACGGTGGTTTTTGGGTACAGTCCCGAGTCACATGGAGGCAATGAGCGATAGGAGGGGATTCGTCTCTCCCGGTATAGGGAGTTGATGTTGCGCTGTGTTCGATTGGCTATAACAGGAAATCCCTGGCCAGGGTTGCTGAGATTTACTGGTAAGTGTTACCAGTAGTTTCTCGAATTGTTATAGACCTCATATCGACACGACTTATCGAGCTATTGGGGTCTGACGTTTACCACCCCTAGGCGAGATATGCGACATATCAGACGATCAGACCGGACTGTACGGTAGTGTTACTGGTTGGATTCACTGGAGTGTGAGCGGGCTTGCTCGTCAATCTTCAGATCGCTCAATACCCGGGTGGCCGTTACGTTTAGCAGACCGCTTGCGGCTTGTGGGTGCTTGATATGATCATCATCTGCTGCCGGCGTATTGACGAGTCTTTAGAGTCCTACACAGAGGTTTCCTGGCTCAAGCGAAACGAAATAGGAGCGCATATGAGAAATGTGCGGGACCGAGAATAATGCGTGTATGTGATACCGTATTTCATTCTCGCGATGAATGTGTCGAATGGTTGTATGCGATATAACCTAGTTATCGAATCGAGGATTGATTCGATAAGCCGATACATTGTATACTAGTCGGTTGTGTGTGACATGACCGGATCATTGAATCAAGTGTTGATTTAATTATTTAATGCATAATTATATATTTGACATATTACTTTGCATTAACTAGTATCGGTTCACTTTAAATGGATTTTCTCGCTCGGAAGTGCACATTGTATATTCGATATAGTTTTGTGCACTTGATTGTATCATGTTTGATGATACATGCTAGTTTGGGTTTGTGTAAAGAATTAAACCATGGTTACTTAAGTGGTTAGGGTTTCATTTCCTTTTCTTATTTATTTATCTATTTATTTCATTTAGAAAAGAGAAGAGAAAAGAATGGTTGCTAGTTTTGTTTTATTTGAAGCTTCTTGAAGCTTTGAACAAGTCCACCATTCTTGTCTCTTCTCTAACCCTAACCACTCATCTAACCTTAGTTAATTCTCTACACCTAACCATGGTTTGCTTATGATAAGAATGGATTTTCTTTTCTATTTTAATTATTCTTATCATAACAATTATCATCATCTTCTTCTTCTTCTTGAAGCTGAAAGCTTACTTCATCAATGGTGATTTGAGCATAAGTGTGAGAAATCCAAATCTAAAGTGAACCCACTTCCTATTTCTTCATCCTCTACCTCTTGCCAAGTAGTAGAGTGTGTTTCTTTCACAGGTTTTCATGGCTTGGTGAAGGTGGAGCTTGATCTAGCGATGCCTCGACGTAGATCATCTTCGGCACGAAGCCGACGACCTTGCCCGCTCGTTCTCCGATGAAGCCGACACTAGAGCCCGGATTTGATTTGGACAGCGGAGAGGACCTCATCTCGGAGCTGTGGAGGTGGCGGACCGGATCTACAAAGGTTGTATTTCCGTATTCCCTTAGTTAAGTGTTAACTAGTTTGCTTTTCGCCTAGATTTCTAGCAAACGATCCGTAGTCGGGTTTCTCGGCACCTAGAATTTTTGAAATTGGCATGGTTGATGCCTTGTGAGACCTCATTAGGGTGTCTAGGAACCCTACAGTGGTATCAGAGCCTAGTTAGAGCCTTAGGCGAAGTCTAGACGCGATTTGAAGTCCGATCGAACCCGAAAGTCCAAAATTTCCATGCTCTCTGTACATTTTTGAAAACAGTGAGTTTTTCAACATTAAAAATATGCAGAAAAATCAGCAGGTGAATTTAAGAGGTACTGTGAAATTCGTGCTCGTAACTCCATCAAACTGCCGCGGTTCCGCGGCACGAGCATGGCTCGTGCGGCAGTTCCGCGGCCGTACGGCCACATTATTCAGAGAAACTTACACAGTAACTCCTAATTAATTATGCTGGATTTTTGGGAATTTTTAATATTAATTCAAGAGTTGAATTTTCTGGGTTGTTTTGGGGATTCGAATGTTTCAATCGGAGTATCAAATTTTGTCTATGTGGCTTTCCGGATAAATTTTAGAATATGTTAAAAAGTTCGACCGGATATAAATACCCAATTTTTCCCCTGTCGGGAAATTTCCAAGTGTTGGATTTTTCCGTAGTTTAACGACGTTCTAAGTAGTGCAAGTAACGCGATGGACCCTCTAGAAGACAACAAACCTTAACTCGATTATGTGACCGTCTTGAACTGCCCTTTGAACCTTCGGGTTTGGGGCAGTACGGCGTGCCACATGTGAGGCGTTGGCTTGACCCTTCTACGGCTGGACCGTTGGTACTGAGGCACGAACTGAATGTTGTTAGACTCATATTTCATGTGTTGATCTGTATCGGGAAAACTTGGGTATTCGACTGTTCGATCGGAAAGTTTAACATTTTCTATTTATCTGGAATGGGATACAATAATTGGAATTCACAAGAAGTTATGAGATAACTGAATGAATGTTATAAACGTAGCAATTTAGTCTTACTTGATCGGTTGCCACGGAATTTTGATGTGATCAAAAGTCCGTCGCAATCACGTAGCGTACGCGGATACTCGCCGGGTAAACTTAATAGACAGCCTCGGTCCATAGCCCCGACCAAGTGACTGTAGGAGAACCCCGTCGCCGAAAGCATCCGTTTGGGTGCTCGCGGTAGCGGTGTTCCGCCTTGGTGCACTTGGTCGACGGCGTCGGGGGTGCGGCCGCCTACTGAAGTTTGCGACGAGCATTCGATCATGATGTCGGGAATCTTGTTGAATTGCCCGACTCGATATTGAAAAGTGTTTTCGATAATGAGACTGAAATGCGGGGTTTATAATTGTTAGTCATGCGATGTCTAAAGAAATTCATTTGGTCAGGCATGCGATGTCTGAGGTGGTTGCGGATTCCAACTGTTGTAGTTTTACACTTTCTTTTCTGTGACCGTAAGTGTAATATGTGATATCGCCGGTTTCGTTGCTATATGTCAACGACAATTGGGATGCGCATATTTACTTACGTTGATGACATGTGATGTTATGTGTTGCTGGATATGTTATATTGGATCGTCGTGTTCGAATAGCCGGGGGTTTTTATGTGAGATGAGTGTTTTTCATTTTCATTCATGTAAAAACTTGTATGTAATATTCTTTTATTGGGGCACTTCCAGGTTGCGGAAGTTGTCACCCTTTGTATATTATTTACTTTTCCGCATTAGGATAGACCCAAGGAGGGGAGCACAAGTAACCGGGTTCTGGAGTCCAGTGGGAGACCAACTCGAGGAGTCGAGTCCGGGTCTCCTAACTCCAGAATTGGTAGGGTTGCTTGCCGCTCTCGTAGGGGTCTAGGGGTGTGGGTTTGGCTATTCATCGCGACCGTGGAATCCGTGTTTTATACTGGCTCGTATTGAAAACACGGACGTCCTAGTATATCCAATATTTCATATGATTCTTCTGCTGCGATATCTGTGATGTGATCATGTGATGTTCTGTGATAGATACAGTATATAGTATATATGATATATTATATAGGCGTTACTTATGTTTTACACCCGCGCTAGCCCTGCCCCGCTCTGCCGTTAGTTACCTAACCTAACGGTGCACGAGGGGACATCGAGGCGAATGTGGATGGCATAAGTGTACGTTGTATTTATCTGTGATGTTTAGGTACTTAAATGATGGGACTTCATTAATGTGATTAATGAAATAAAAGAAACCTAAGATGTTGTAGAATCGAATTTCAAAATAAAACAGGTAGCTACAGTTCTTGCTTTGCACAGAGGTATATGTGATATATCCTGCACCTTATTCGATGAGGAAAGGACCGAGATCCCTTCACCGGGAGTGACTCCTTTAGCAATAACTGGCAGATGCTACACACTCGGTTTGTCTTTTGATTGCTTTTAAGTGTTTTTGCTTTGCACAGTGATATATATGATATATCCCGCACCTCATTCGACGAGGAAAGGACCGACGATCCCTTCACCGGGAGTGACTCCTTTAGCAAAACTAGAAAAGCCTCAAAAGCACTCCATTTTTAAAATTATTTGATTCTACAACGATATCAAGTTCATTACGCAATAGGTTTTCAGAAAAACCTGTCGTAGCCCTCCGTCATTTCAGATAAATCCTGTTTAGTATTCGTGCTGCGTTTGTTGACCTTGTCAAGGCGCAGTGTGCGGTAGCTAACCAGTATTTATCTGCTTATGCATATGATGCAGATTGGGTTAGGGTAGTCGTGCGGCCTTGTTGACCTTGTCAAGGGTCGTGCGGGTGGGTTTGATTCAATCAAGAAATGACGGGTTGAACTTGACTTGCGGTTTATGGTTTGTTGACCTTGTCAAGGTCATAGATCGTTCGGGGAAAAATATTATCAGGAATTTCAAGTGTTGAAATTTGCAATGAGATTGCATACCTTCTATGAGATAGTTGGATCCCGATACCCGCTGCGAGTAAGAGTTACTCCTGGGAGAGTTTTATACATTACAATTAGCCGATCAAGTAGGTGTCTAGAAAGGTGTCAACGGGGTTACGCCTCTGGGAAAACGAGGTTTACATTAATTAGGTTCGTGCGAAAGCACGGGGGACCTCCCTCAAAGTACCGACACTGGCCTGGCTGAAAGATTGGCGAACTTGTAGTGTGTAATTAATCCCGGCTAGTCTTTCCTTTCAGGGTTTGAAGGAAGATTTGATAAAAAGCAGTGGGAGCCATCCTGATTAGATAAAATAATAACCAATCTATTCTTGCAAGAGCGCACGCTGAGTGTTGTTCCCCTCCGAACGGCGGCCAGGACTTCACGTCCGTGCCTGAGGTTCGGGGCGGATGCTATTTGGTTTTATCCGTCTATCTCTCCGAAGATGCCAAGTTGATTTATGGCACCGAGTATCGGAGGTTTAGACGGATGCGGCCGATGTAGCAGACTTTGTCAGATTCCCCCTCAGGGTGAGGGGTTTTTGATTGTGGGGACGCTCTTCCCTGCAGGCGCAAGCCCCTGCAGTTAATTACGCTATCGCGTTGCGATAACAACTTTCTCCTTCTCCAGAATTTCACTTCGTGTCGTGTATGTTTATTTTATTTGTGGTTGCCCGTGGATTGTATACGGAGACTGAGTAATGCCGTCGCCCGTAGGGCGTGGATTAGTCCAAATCCGTATTTGCTTAGATTTGGGTTTGGTGTTTTTAGTTTAAGGATGCATTAGTCGCGTTGCGACTAGGATCAACTTAAACATTCATCAAGGATACGCTAGTCCTGTTTTGGACTAAGATCGACCTGACGTAGTGATTGATTTAATTATCCGGCCGTCGGGACTCGTCACCTCTCTGACATCGTTGAAGGATTACAACGACATACGTCTGAGGAGTTCCGAGATGTACCCTTGAACCAAAGTTGGTTTGGGATTTTATTGTTTATTTAGATGTCTAAGGACACGTTAACCGTATTTGGGGTTAAGATCAACTTAGACAGGACCGTCTAGATCCGACAAAAGAGCAATTGGGCCCTATCGTGTCAGTTTAGGGACGTAGCGGTCCATATTCCAGTTTAGCGACGTGGTGGTCCGATATTAGTTTAAGGACGTTTCGGTCCATATTAGTTTAGGGACGTTTCGGTCCGATATTAGTTTAGGGACGTTTCGGTCCGATTTTAGTTTAGGGACGTCTCGGTCCAGTATTAGTTTAGGGACGTCTCGGTCCATCGCCAGTTTAGGGACGTGGTGGTCCGTCATTAGTTTAGGGACATTTCGGTCCGATGCCAGTTTAGGGACGTAGTGGTCCATCATTAGTTTAAGGACGTCTCGGTCCATTATTAGTTTAGGGACGTTTCGGTCCATGAGTTTAAGGACCCCGCAGTCCATATCGATGTATGGTCGTCGGGACCCGTCACCTCTCTGACGTCGTTGAGGAATTACAACGACGGATGTCAAAGGAGTTCGGAGATGTACCCTCGAACCGGATGTAAATTGATTTAGGAGAGCAGCTGTACTCAGTCAATTTAATTTAAGGACTTATGGCCACGATTGGGCTAAGTCCATTTCAACATGGCATTTTTTTATTTAGGCTCTACCCACAGAAGACATAGGATATCAGTTTATTTTAGGCCCTGCCCATTTGCGAAGTATTTACTTTGTTTGGGCTTTGCCCTTTTTTTTTTTTTTTAAAATGCATAGCATTCTGAATATTTTTGTTTGGGCTCTGCCCATTTATAAATGATGCAAAGCATCTGTTCTTGTTTAGGCTCTGCCCCTTAAAATAATGCATTTGCGCTTTGTTGAGCCTGTTAGGCCTTCTTTTAATTGGGCTTGGCCCTTTTTTTTAATGCATCTGCGTTTGCGCTAAGTAATGAGCGCAAGTCCATATGGTGATGACACGTGTCGTGTTTTGATGAGCGCAAGCGCGCTAGCGCAGTGCAATGCGCTGTTGCGCTGCGCTATTGCGTTGCTGACACGTGGCGCGCTCTCGGCGAGTTGCGCCAATTCCAGAGAGCAAAGTTCTATCTTAAGGGCGCTTAGCGCAAGTGGTTTTATGGCCGACACGTGGCGCTCTCTTAAGAGCGCAGCGGCGCAACTTGGAAGTGCAAAGCACTAAAAATCTTTTTAGATTCCAGAAAGGAAGTGCGAAGCACTGTTTAAGTTCTTGATCTAGATCAGATCAAAGAAAAATAAATTTCTTCTTTATTCGAAGAACCAGAGGTTCACAAAAGTGCAAAGCACTATTCTTTTATTATTTTTTTTTACCTTGTTTTTAAAGAACCAAAGGTTCACAAGAAGTGCAAAGCACTGTTTTCTTTTTTATATAAAGATCATTGATCTTATAATTTTTTTTTTAGACTAATGGTCTATTAGAAGGAATTTCTTCTAATCCATGAAGGTTCTTTACCTTTTTTTTTTGAAATCTTCAGAGCTCTCTCTCTGTTTAAAGTTCTTGAGTTCTCCAGAAAAAATGTTCATCCATTTGAATTGAGGCTTAAGGTCCTTTTTATAGTGCTCACAAATTAGTTAAATTTGTTAAAGAGATCATCCTCTGAGTGATTTGGGGGATTTTCCCTACCGTTGGATCTTTGATCCAAGGGCTTCTGCTTTGCAGAAGAAAATCTTCTTGTTTCAACAAGAACAGAAAAGATTTCTTAAGAATCTTAATTTAATTTGGCGCAGATGCCCCAGCGCGTGACGCGTGTCATGTAGCGCAAAGCGCAGCGCAACTGCGCTAGCGCATCTGCGCCGACACGTGTCGCGCAGCGCAGAGCGTAGCGCAACTGCGCTAGCGCATCTGCGCCGACACGTGTCGCGCAGCGCAGAGCGCAGCGCAACTGAAGCGTTGCTTCAGGCAAATAGAGCTCTGCTCTGATTGGGCGCGTCTTCTTGGGCGCAGCGCTGATACATCTGCGCCTGACACGTGGCGCGTTGCGCTCAGCGCAAAGGATCTGAAGCGTTGCTTCATTTATTAAATTTTTTGAGAATCAGAAGCGCCGCTTCATCTCCTCTTTTCAAGTCAAACTTGTATTCCCAAAATTCTGATTTCCCGGGCCTTGGCAACGATTTCATTGTGCACAGAATTTTCTGTGCTTGGGTCTATATATATAACTCAAGGCTGAGCCTTTTCTTCTCTCATTTTCAGAGAACTTCTTCGATCATGGCTTGCAACCGCCCTCATGCCTGCCGACAACCATGGGAGGTGCCGATCCGGGACATCGTTCCTCGTTTTGCTGCACGTCTGGTGGACCCTTCTCTCTCGGACGAGCAATGCGACGCTGCAATGCACGAGCTTTTGACTCGTGTGGGGTCTCCTCTCCCTCCGAATTCCATTTGGCTTCGGATGATCCTTGCCTCGGCGCTTGCCGACATTCCCCCTCCTCCAGCAGAGATGTCTTCAGCAATGCTGGATGCCGCCGAAGATAAGATCGAGTGCTTTCTCGAAGCGCACTTGATCACCAAACCTTTGAGGGACTGCTCTTTCCACTTGCTGAGCCAGATACGGGCTCGTCGAGTCGTTATCGCCACTCTCTCCCAGGAATGCGGCGTCGACCGTTGGATGGCTACTCCTCGGGAAGATCGCCGCTTCGACGCGATGGAGAAGGCGGAGAGGGAGCTGAATAATTTTCTTTTTGTTTTTGTGAACCCTTGTCTCTCTGATCCCGTATTCGGTGATCTTTTTTAAATTTAATAATAAATAAATGTTTTGATTAAGTATTCTATTATCCGTTAAGTGTTCCTTTATTTGAACTCTTTGTTGCGTTTGTGCATCGTATTTTAATTTGTTGTTATCAAGTGCATGTAATTTTGCATGGCTAAATTGCCTTTGGCACTTAGCCCCTTTTTCTGCGCTAGCGCATCTGCGCTGACACGTGTCGCGCAGCGCAACTGTGTTGCCACGTGTCGCACAGCGCAGAGCGCAGCGCGGCGCTTCCTTTAACAGAGCTTTGCTCTAATTGGGCGCGCTGCGCTAATGTATCTGCGCTGGACACGTGACGCAGAGCGCTAGCGCAAAGGATCTGAAGCGTTGCTTCCTTTAAACAGAGCTTTGCTCTGATTGGGTGCGCTGCGCTAATGTATCTGCGCTGGACACGTGGCGCAGAGCGCTAGCGCAAAGGATCTGAAGCGTTGCTTCCTTTAAACAGAGCTTTGCTCTGATTGGGTGCGCTGCGCTAATGTATCTGCGCTGGACACGTGGCGCAGAGCGCTAGCGCAAAGGATCTGAAGCGTTGCTTCCTTTAAACAGAGCTTTGCTCTGATTGGGTGCGCTGCGCTAATGTATCTGCGCTGGACACATGGCGCAGCGCAAAGGATCTGAAGCGTTGCTTCAAAAATTTAAATTTTGAATTCAAACAGAGCTTTGCTCTGATTGGGCGAAACAAATGCCCCCCCGCCGTTGCGCTCACGTGGCGCACACGTGAGTGCAACGGTGGTAACCCCTCCTGACCGTTGGATTGAGGGGGAATTCCAAGAGGCGCAAGCGCCTTATAAATAGGGCCTTTTAACCCTTAGAAAATCTCACCATTTCTCTTGGGTTTAGATTTTCAGAGCTCTGCTCTTTGCTTAAGAATTTCAGAGCTTTGCTCTTGTTTTCAGAACTCTAGAGCTTTGCTCTTATTTCCCAAAGTTTAGAAAACTTTAGGTAATAATTAATTTTAAAATTAAGTTAAGTTAATTTAAATTAATTTTAACCAATAGAGCTCTGCTCTCATGGATCTTTTGATCTGAAGAAATTCCCTTTAGGGTTTCATTAACAGAGCTTTGCTCTCACAAATTCATAGATCTACAGAGATCTTATTCATGGGTTCTAACCCATGAACAGAGCTTTGCTCTTTGAATCAAATGTAGATCTTTTAGATCTGAAACAAATGAAGAATTTTTCTATAAGCTTTCATGGATCTTCTTTCTTTTTTATTTCAGAAATTTTAATTTTAAATTTCTTTTCAAAGACTTTCTTTTTGATGGAATATTATAGAGCTAAGCTCTTTCTTAAGGAATTTTAATTCTTTTGAGACCAGATTTTGACAAGTGTCACTCTGTGACAGAGCTTTGCTCTGAAAGAGGAGATTCTCTCCTTGTCTCTAGGGATTCTTTCCCCTTTTTTATTATGGGAATGTTCCCCCTAAGGGCCAACTGACAATCTCATCCAATGATGAGTTTGTCTCCTTAATTGACGTATTATCATTTAGATTTTGTGGGTCCCTCTTTGGTCCCCTACTCACTGCACTGGGGTGCGGTGTAATTAATTTTGATTTTAATCTAATTAATGCATTTTCTTCTTCTTTTTTTTTTAATGTGAAACGTTGGGATTATAATACTGACGGCTACATTGCTCTTTTTGCAGCGATCATGTCTGAAGACACTTCATTCCCGTTTGTCCGCTCGGAGGAAGGATTCCCAGAGGCGCCTTTGGACCGTGAGGTCCTGACCATGATCAAGGCATACGACCCTGAGCATAAGAGTCTCCACCTTTGTGGGTCGTGGTACAATCAGATCATTATGGGCCGACGGAGCTTTACATGTGCGGTGCCGTCGGAACCCATAACGGCGATTCATTATGCTACCCCACCCTCGGTGCAGTATGCCGTGGAGCTGGCCGACTGGACATCAAAAGGTTTTCTACATCCCGCTATAGATGCGATAACGGTTCAGCGTCCTATGGTTTTGGACATCCTAGGACGTCGTATCTGTCAAGGTGAAGCGCGGCCTTAGGGGCAATCGTATAACCTTGGTCTGATTCCCCGCCACCCGATTGGCTATCTGCCGTGGGCCCGGTATATCCTGTCGACGAAGAAGTCGCAGTTGATAAGACTAGGATTGTACACCGCAGTCTACGTCTCTCTCTTCCAATATCCTACGCTCCCCACCTGGTGGCTCAAGGCCTTCTTGGAGCAATGGAATATTCCCACCCACACTTTCCTTGCCATGGATCGGGAAGTGTCAATTTCTCTGGAGGAATTTGCGGAGGTATCTGGCTTACCGGTGATGGGGGAACATTATGAGGAGCTGCTCCCAACAGACGTGTACGTTTTCGGAGCTAGGCCAATGGTAAGGGGGGTCACTCCGGATACTGCTGTTCAACACCAGTTCCCAAGCTTAATTAACGTGTTGAACATATATGAGTCTCTCTTCGTTGAACATGGGAGTCGAGGAGTTAACTTTGAGGATTTCATTGCTCGGTTCCTTCATCCCAACGCCCTCTCTGCGGCCACTGCCAAGTCTGCCACCCTTGAGGATCCTTTCGGTTTAGGTTTGGATAACCTGCCGGCGAGCGAAATAGGTCAAAAGGATTTTTTTTCTTCCTAACTTTCCAACCGTGTCTCTTGCAGAAGTAGCGGCCCCTGGGATGGATGAGGAGACCTTTTTCTTGGGGTTTCTCGGGTTATGGTTGAGTTGGTTCGCTATCCCGATGCACTCTCATCGAATGCGACCCTCTGTCTTTTATCCAGCACATCGGATGGTCATCGGGGTGAAGGTAGCTGTTGGGATCGCCGGCCTGGCACACTTATACCACGGTCTCAGTCGAGCGGCGGATGCCAGTGAGCCCGGGGTTTTGCATGTGGTCTTCCCGATGCATTACTTCGCGTCGTGGCTCGAGTTACACACAGCGGGTGTCTTCGGGATGCATAAGAGGCCCTCGTTCTTTGACAAGAGCGGTTTTCCTCGCATTATACAACTGATCGGTGCATCAATTGTAAACCCTTCACAACGGAACGCTAGGGGCTTGCTCCTTCGCCCCCATACCGTCGAAGCCGGGATGTCCTTTGTCGATAAGGTGTTGACCGTCGGAAAGGTGTCTACCACCGTGACGCGGCCATTACAGGATATCTTTAAGGACGGAGCTTCTGTTTTAACGGCCCGGGAGACCCTCCACCTATATTCCATTAGACCGGGCTTTTTAGTTTTTAGGCAGAATGATGTGGCAATTTTTATGAGGTATAACCCACATCGTTTTGCTCAACAACTGGGCTACGATCAAGGGGTCCCCTTGGAAGCCTTTTTGGTGGAACCAGTTGCCACTGAAGAGGGGATGGAGAACGCCTTGCACCATTTCATGCGCGTGAATACGACCTCTCGTTTTTTTATTAATGCGCCGACTTACGCTCCGAGACTCCTCAATGTGTACAAAGACTGGTACAATCATGCGACAGGGGCAGTCATAAAGGAGGAAAGGCGACTGTTGGTTGATCGTAAGGGTGCACCTCCAGGTACCGATCGCAACGCTCCCTTGGTTCCTAGGACCCCAGTAATCGCTCCCTTAAAAGATGCCGGGGGCAGACCATCACGCGCGCAAAGTCCTCCACGTGAACTATCACCTCCTGATATCGCGGAAGTACCTCCTGCACCCTGTGCTCAGGTGGAAGCAGTGGTTGTACCCTCACCGGAGTCTGGCATGGGTGCGGACATCGGGACTCGTCGTCCCAGAGCAGCTGCTAAACGGAAGTCGATCCCTCGCGGGCCCAGGGTCGGAGGGCAAAAGAAAAAGAAGTCGCTCTTTGCAGCGGACGCTGCGTTCGGCCAGGAACCCCACGCTCCTTATTCCGAGGGTCTGCTCGAATATGGGACTAACGCGGGATTATTGATGCCGCTGCCGGACGATACAGACTTGGAAGCTGCTCTCAGAGCTTCAGCATGGCTGGTGAAGCGTGATGCGTGGCTGGCTAAGCTTGCACAATCAGGTAACTAGTAGTCACTTTTTCTTTATTGCAACGTATTTTCTTCGTCATTTCATTATATATATATTTACTTTTTAACTAACGCTTTTTCTTTCTTTTCTTTCAACAGGCATTACCGATGAAGAAGCCATTGCCGCTTCTCTGAAGACTTTCCAGGAGGAGGAACGTCTCAGAGAATCTATGGGTCTGAGTAAGTTTCGATTCATCGAATTTTTCATTTTCCTTGCGTTATGGTCGATCTAACCTTTCCATCTTACTTGCAGGGACTTCAATGCCGCTCCCTCCTAGTGACGTAGATGTTCTACCAGCAGCCGATGTTCCTGTTTCCTCTGGGACACCGCAGGAGGCTCATCTCGGAGAACCGATGAGAGATGCCTTAAAGGCTTTGGAGGCATCCCTGAATGAAGATGATGATGCTTTGAAGGAGGCATCACGGAGGTCCCTCATGACCGCTCGGGAGGAGAGGAAACTGTTGAGGCGTGAGGCGAAGGCGCGTAGGGCTGCCTTGGTTATGGGAGCGGGCCCTAGCACCGTTCCTCGAGCTGATACTCCCTCTGAAGAGGCCCCTGTCGCCCTGTCCACTGCCCGCAGAGGGGTGGCACGTGCAGCTCGGAGCGCGAACGGTAAATCCGCCTCAGGTAATGTTTCTCTTGGAGTTTTTGTTATAAGTATCTTAATGTCGTTTGTCCTTACATCTCTCATCTTGCAGGACCAAGTCCGATCGAAGGGGAGGCGGAAACCGTCAATCTCGAAGGGACAGAGGGGGCAGTACCTGCCGAACTCGAGCCGACGGTGGGCAACGTCGTTGTGGCTTTGGAGCTTGGGGTAGAGGTTGAGGGGCCTGCAGCCGATAAGGTCACGGATGCCGAACCCGAAGTGGTGGCAGATGACGTGATCATTATAACTGAGCCCAGAGTGGCGGTGAATGAGGCGCTCGAGATCGGTGATCCTCCGGCGATGGTGGACGATACAACCGCCACTATTGAGCCTGATATGGTAGTGGGCGAGGTGGCCATGATTCCTGAAGACGAGCCAACCGCTCCTTCTCTGGAATCTGGCAATACTCCAGTCATAGCTCTTCCCGTCTACGGTCCTCCGCCGTCTCCCGGGCTTGCGAGCACGACGACGGTCCCTATTGAATCGGGCGATGAGGCCACAGGCGGTGGTCTCATGTCGATAGAGGAGGGAGTCGTCTCTGTTTCCGCCGGGAGCTCCTCAGGTACACCTTAAGTTGTTTTTTTTTTTTTTATTTGCTCTACAATCTTTTCTGACAAGTTCATTTTTCGTAATGCAGGTGCAGCTAGTGTTGATGTCCCACTACTTGAGGGAGCTCCTTCCACGACTGCCTTGGCGATGGTTACCCCTCAGCCTTCTCTTACGCCGTCAAAGATGTTGGAAGGTATGGGCTTATAACTTATTTATCCTATTTTTGAGATATACAGTTTATGTACTGAAGTCACACTGTTGTATCTTTCAGGAGTGCTTTTTGATCATCTCTATCAAGTGTTGCTCCCACACTTCTCCTTCCCATCTGAATTCGCCTCCCCGTCTGGTGGCGCTGGTGAGTACTTGTTCCCGATTGGTAGCTTTGTCTTTTTAGCGGTAGAATTATTTCCAACTCTCTCTTGTTGTGACTGCAGCGTTGCAAATCGAAGGGGGAGCAGGAAGATTGGCTGTGCCACCAGCCCTTCCGGACTTGCCACCTGTCTCCACTGGTATAGTAAACCATCTTATCAATGACTTCCTTCATATCTATTGAATCATCATCTAATCGCGTTTCGTCTTTTTCTAGCCGTCGTTCCAGTCTCGGTGCCTTTCGAGTCTCGCATTACAATACCGGGCGGCCCTTCCCAGCGGCGTCCGTCCTCAAAAGGTGCCGCGAATAGTTTGCGCATGTTGAGCGACTATATTGAGGAACTCGACATCGAGGCTCCTGTATCTGCTGAGGACTTCGCCACGACGGTTAACCCAATGTTGGCGATATTCGCCACTTTCCATGACGAGAGTATTGTTGCCTCCTGGGTTAACTATTGTCGGGAGGTCGAGGCTCGCCTTTATCAGCTGGAGTCAATGCGCCCGTCCCCCGAGACTTTGGCCTTGAGTACTCAATGGGGAGCATGGCTCGAGCAAAGCGCTTCTCGTTTCCGTCATCTGGAACAAGAAGTGGCTTTGAGGCTGAAGGAGTGCCAAGATTCTTCGAGCAGAACTGCTCGCTTGCGTGTCGAAGTTGAGGCGAACGCTGCTGAGGTAAAGACCGTGTTCGAGGGTCTTCTGGAGCGCATGTCGAATGGGCTGAGACTAAAGCGGGCACTTGATGTCGCCGAGCATGACACTCCAGGCCGTGAAGCTGCTTATCAAGCCGTTAGGGATCAGCTTGCCTCCGTCGCACAGCAACGGGCCCAGGTGGAGGCGGAGCTGACAATCGCATCCAATCGGGAAAAGGCATGGAAGGAGGTGTACGAACAACTGATAGAGCTATTTAAGACGCTTCCTTCCCAATAGCTGCCTTTGTATCAATGTATTTGTAAAATTTTTCTTTTCTGAGTAACGTGTACCCTCTCTTCGCTCTTTTGTATGATTCACCATGTATTTGATTGAGGTCAATGAATAAAGATACACACTTTCTTTTGCAATATCTTGTACGTTCTTTTGTTTTCTGCCTTTACACCATGATGTTGTCGATGAACTTGATTGGCATACAACTTAATTTCTCCAAGAGGCAACGATGGCTTAGGCCGCAGGTTCAGATCTGCCGCCTAAGACTTTTCAATTCTATGAGCCGTAAGGGTCTCATAGAGATTTTTCTCCCTACGGATCGAGAGGATCTCATAGGTGGATTTTCTCCTTAGGAATCGTGAGGATTCCTAAGTGTGGTTTTCTCTTATAAGTCGTAAGGATCCTATAAGAGCATTTCTCCCTCTTACGAATCGAGAGGACTCGTAAGCGGTTGTTTCCCTCTTTGTCGAGAATCGACTTCAGAGAGTGGGATCCGTGAATAGTATGCAAGAGACCATTTAGGATTGACTTGCAGGATCCCATTGTTCAGGAAGCAGGTTTTTGAATCCTTACTGCCCGAAATGTGAGTCAAAGAAGATCTCGTCACGGAGTGTTTGTATCCGCGAGTTGAGAAGTTTTGCGAGGGATTATTTGTTTCCCAAGCGCCAAGGATTATTTGTGTCCTTGGGGTTTGAAACGAGTCGATGGTTCCCACGAAGGCGCTGGTGGCTCTGCGAGTCGACGCGGATCAGAAGGCTCTCGTCAAGGAGTGTTTGTATCCGTGAGTTGAGAAGTTTTGCGAGGGATTATTTGTTTCCCAAGCGCCAAGGATTATTTGTGTCCTTGGGGTTTGAAACGAGTCGATGGTTCCCACGGAGGCGCTGGTGGCTCTGCGAGTCGACGCGGATCAGAAGGCTCTCGTCAAGGAGTGTTTGTATCCGTGAGTTGAGAAGTTTTGCGAGGGATTATTTGTTTCCCAAGCGCCAAGGATTATTTGTGTCCTTGGGGTTTGAAACGAGTCGATGGTTCCCACGGAGGCGCTGGTGGCTCTGCGAGTCGACGCGGATCAGAAGGCTCTCGTCAAGGAGTGTTTGTATCCGTGAGTTGAGAGGTTTGCCGGCTTCTTCGGTTGAAATGAACCGTTGAGGTTTGGCTTCGTCGTTCGACGGAATCCGCTGGGGAAGTATGGTTTCTTCTTTGTTTGCGCCCTTGGATTGTATACAGGGATCGATGTGATCTTAACTGTAGGGACAGAATTTTATCATTATTATTATTATTTTTTTTGTTGTATTTCCGCGATGCTCTATCATTTCAGCTTTTATATCGCGAAGGTCGCGATTGCCGAAACATTTCGGCTATTTTTCGCGGTGCCCAATCATTTCGGCTATTTATTTTATTTTTACTCGCTGCTTTTTATTGCGAGTTGCCCAATCATTTCGGCTATTTTCCATGCGTACATTTTTTATACTTGCTATTTTTTATTTCAAGTTGCCCTATCATTTCGGCTATTTTGTATGCATGTGCGGTCTATTGGCTTTCTCCGTAGACCTAAGATTGGACACCGATTTCGGCATCAGCACCGCTGCAACTGAGATACTACCAGGAGCGAATCATCATTTGCCTCTGTCGTTGTCGAACAAAGGAGGCTTAGCGACCAGGGTTAAGATCTTGTCGGCTAAGGCTTTGGACTCCATGAGCCGTAAGGGTCTCGTGAAGGTATTTCTCCCTACAAGTCGTGAGGATCTTGTAGGTGTATTTTCTCCTTAGGAACCGTGAGGGTTCCTAAGTGTTTTGTTCTTCTGTGAGTCGTAAGGACCCTACAGGAGGGTTTTCTTCTCATAAATCGAGAGGACTTACAAGGGTTATGCAAATATATTCCCAGTCACGGATGGACCTTGGTTAGGGAAACGTTTATTCGCGCCCGTGAATTGTATACAAGGGTCAATATTGAACCACTTGTAGGGCAACATTGGAAGTTTGTGGGGGTTTGCTTAAGCACAGGTTTAGGTCTCTGTGACTTAAGACTTTCAAATCCTATGAGCCGTGAGGGTCCCAAAAGAGAGTTCTCCTTACGAGTCGTGAGGATCTCGCAAGCGTATTTTCTCCTTAGGAATCGTGGGGATTCCTAAGTGTGTTGTTCCCTTGTGAGTCGTAAGGATCTCACGCGGGTGGTTTCTCCTTACAGGGTCGAGAGGACTCTGTAAGGGTTCTTTAACGAAGTTGCGCCCTTTCGGGTTTTCACAAACATTCGCCGGCAGTCCTGCTGTTTTTTACTCACGGAGCCCTTTCGGGTTTTCATCCGTGCCCATCTTGCTTATGGACATACCGTTTTTTTTTTTTTTTTTTTATCTATCTACCATCATCTCGTTAATCTAAAGATGCTGCGGTAGTAGTTTTAGAGACATTTCGGTCTGATATTAGTTTAAGGACATTTCGGTCCACCGTTGAGAGGGCTGGCTACTGCTTATAAAGCCTGAGCTTAGGAAGATAGCGAGCGGACATAGTCGTCGTCATCTATCATTGACCTAAACTAAGGCTCGTTAAGCGTAGTATTTCTTTAGGAAGCGACCGTTTATTGGCCTGAAAGGCCTTTCACCGTGCATGTCCATGAGTAGATAGGCTCCGCCCTGGTAGACCTTATCAATGATGTACGGTCCTTCATAGTTTGGCTCAAATTTTCCCCGCTTGGCGCGATTGGGGACCATGGGCCTTTTGACGACTAGCACGAGTTCACCTTGGTGGAATGTCCTCGGGCGGCTCAATCTTTCATATGAGCGCGTCATCTTTGCTTTATAAGCTTCCAAATTTTGCTGTGCTAGAAGCCGGATTTCATCAAGGGCGTCAAGCTCTTCAAACCGAAGGTGAGCATTTTCTTCGTCCGTCAACTCGTAATGGACTGCCACTCGTAGAGAGGGTAATTCTATCTCGAGGGGGAGTACTGCTTCCGTCCCAAATACCAACGCGTACGGCGTTGTGTTTGTGGCCGTTTTAAATGTAGTTCGATACGCCCAAAGAGCCTCTTGCAATCTTTCGTGCCAATCTCTCTTATTTCGTGACACCGTTTTCTTCATGATTTTCGTCAAGGTCTTGTTGAAGGCCTCAGCTAGACCGTTAGCTCGGGGGTTATAAACTGAGGAATATCTCCAGTCTATATTGTGCTGTTGTGCGAAGCGGCTAATCTTATGACTTCGGTAGGCTGGCCCATTGTCAGAGATGATCCTTCTTGGGGTTCCAAACCGGTATATGACATGCGTTTTGAAGAAATGGAGGATGTTCTCCGTTTTTACTTCCCTCAACGGTACCGCTTCTGCCCATTTGGAGAAGTAATCAGTCGTCGCCAAGATGAAACGATGTCCCTTTGACGATGCTGGTTCGATGGGACCGACTATGTCAGTTCCCCACATTTCAAATGGCCAACTAGCCACTGTTGGATGCAGTGGATTGGGATGCTGATGGATGAAGTCTCCATGAATTTGGCATGAATGACATTGCCTCGCGTATTCTAGGCAATCCTGCATCATCGTGGGCCAGTAGTAGCCCATCCGCTTTATCTTTAACTTCATCTTAGGGCCTGCTTGGTAGGAACCGCAGAGTCCGTCGTGAACTTCTTGGACGACCCTTCTCGCTTCGTCAGGTCCTAAGCATCTCAACCACAGAGAATCGAATGACCTCTTGTACAGAGTATCATTGACGAAGGCGAAAGACAGAGCTCGTTTCGTGAGCTGATGTCTTGTGGACGCTTCTTCAGGTATTCGGTGGAACTTGAAGTAATCTATGAAGACTTCCCTCCAGTCCCCGGTATTTTCCCAATCTTTTACTTGCAGGGTTGTCTCCTCTTTCGCTCCTTTTTCTTCAGACGATTCCGGAGATATTTCTGTTGGGGCGAGCACTCGACGGCTTTGCACCACGATTCTAACGTCGTCGAGGTTCTCGTCAGCCAGTTCTTTAGCAAGTTTGGCTAGTGCGTCTGCTTTGCTGTTTTCCGCGCGCGGTATGCTTTCCAACGTGTAAGAGGGAATTTGGGTTAGCAGTTGTTGCACTTTTTCACCGTATTTTACCAATTCCGGTTTACATGTTTGGTAATCGCCGTTCACTTGACTGACGACCAGTTGGGAGTCCCCGTATATGAAGAGGCTCTCGATTCCCATATCGATGGCGATCTCGAGGCCTGCTATCAAAGCTTCATATTCAGCTTCATTATTCGTTCTCGGCTCCGTTAAGGAGAAGGCGAAGCGCATTATTCCTCCTTGGGGAGTCACAAAGATGAGTCCCACCCCCGATTTGATCGTTGGCATACTTTGTTTGTGCTTTTTCATAGAGGACGCTCCATCGAAGTAAAGCTCCCAACGGGTATCACCGCTGTCGATTGCGTCAAATGCATGTCTGTCTGGCAAATCGCAGTTTAAAGGAGAGTCGGCAGGTATGGGATGCTCAGCAAGGAAGTCAGCGATGGCCTGGCCTTTTACTGCCTTGAGAGGTTGATATGTTATGGAAAATTCCATCAAGAGCAGGGCCCATTTAGCGAGTCGTCCTGTCAATATGGCTTTTGACATTAAATATTTGAGAGGGTCCACTTTTGAAATCAGACGGACCTCGTGCGCCAACGCATAGTGCCTAAGCTTTGTTATTGCGAAGATCAATGCCAAGCAGTGTTTTTCAATGGGAGAATAGTTGCTTTCTGCCCCCAGCAGCACTCGACTTAAGTAGTAGAGCGCCCTATCTTTCCCTTGATCGTTTTCTTGTGCCCATAATGCGCCTAAGGAACCTTCGAGGGCGGTTGTATAAAGAATAAGAGGCTTCCCCTTAACCGGAGCAGCCAACACCGGCGGGTTCTGCAGGTATTGCTTGATCTCATCCAGTGCGCCTTGGCATTTTTGATCCCAAACGAATGAGGTTCCCTTCTTCATCAGGTGACTATAAGGGCGGCACTTTCCTGAAAGGTTGGCTATAAATCGCCGTATGTATGCGAGTTTCCCTTGGAGAGACCGCAACTGTTTGAGAGTCCTTGGCGGAGGCATTTCCATGATCGCTTTGATCTTTGACGGATCTATTTCAATACCTCGGTGTCGAACGACGAATCCTAGGAATTTACCCGAGGAAACCCCGAACGCACATTTAAGAGGATTCATCTTCAAGTTGTATTGCCGAAGGCGTTGAAACACGATCTTCAAATGCTCGAGATGTTCCTCGTATGATTTGCTTTTAACCACAAGATCGTCGATATAGCATTCAACGATTTCATGTATGAGGTCGTCGAAGATTTTTGTCATGGCTCTCTGATAAGTAGCACCGGCGTTCTTCAAACCGAAGGGCATCACTTTATAACAAAATATCCCAAGAGGGGTCCTGAAAGCTGTGTGTTTCTGATCTTCAGGATGCATTTTTATTTGATTATACCCCGATGAGCCGTCCATGAAGGAGAAAACTTCATGAGTAGACGTGTTGTCTATCATCAGCTCGGTGACTGGTACTGGGAAATCATCTTTTGGGCAGGCTTTATTAAGATCCCGGAAATCTACGCATATACGCACCGTCCCATTTTTCTTCATCACCGGGACAATGTTGGCAATCCATTCAGGGTATTGAACTTCCTGGATGAAGCCAGAGTCTATAAGCCTTTTGACTTCGGCGTTGATGCTCATCTCAAGCTTGAGTCGCATTCTCCTCGGCGCTTGTTTGACGGGCTTGATGTCCGGAGATATCGCCAATTTATGTACAGCAATTTCTGGATCCAGTCCCGGCATTTCGGAATAGTTCCACGCGAAGCAATCTTTGTGTTGTAGAAGCACATCCTTCAACGCAGTCACCCTTTCTTCAGATAACAGCTCGCTGATGAATGTTGGTCGCGGGTCATTTTCCGTCCCCAACTCAATTTTCTTGAGATTATCTGCAGTGGTGTGGATTCCATCCTCCAGTTCTTTCGGAGCTGGGGGAAATTCTGAGATTACCTCATCGCTGCTGTTTTCAAAGCACCAAGGGAAGTCGTTCATGTCCTCGGATTCTTCTTTTAATATTGTTACCACGTGGCAAGTGCGAATTTTCTGCCAATCCCAATGCGGAGTTGGTTTTTCTTTTGCAGCCTCGGGTTCGTGCTTCTGTGGTGGTGCTACCCTCCAGTTGTCAGAAAGCGCGAATTTGCCTAACTGATATTGGTCCTCAACCCAATTCTTAAAGGTGAAACAATCTTCAAGCGGATGCCCTACTACTCGATGGTAAGAGCAATAATTTGGGTTGGAGACTTCGCCTGCTTGCTCAGGGTGTTTAGACTCTGGCAGAGTAAGCATTTGATGTTTTAGAGCAAGATCAAGTATTTTCCTTGTTTTGTTCCAAGGAAACGAGTATGCTCGACCCATTTTCTTCATAAGGGCTAGGTCAATAACGCTCGACTCTCGTATGCGTGGCTTCTTAGCTCTGTCTTGCGGTTGTCGAGCACCTTTTCGGCCCCTCGACTTGTTTTTGCTTTCTCGTCGAACCCTTTTTGTAGCAGGCTGACTTGGGGCGACATCTTCGTTCTTTACTGCCTGTCGAAGGAGGCGTTGTGTCTTGGCTTTCTCATAGATTGCCATTTCACGATCGTGATCATCTCGGGCTTTTTGACTCGCATCCTTTATAAATTTGCTCACCGGGTCTTTAGACGATGGACTGGGCGGCTTTGTGTCAGGAACTTTTGCTGATTCGGGATTAGCGTCCTCCCATTGAGCGTCCGCTTCTTCATCAAAGTCATACATGGCATAACAGCTGTTTATTAACTCCCGTTTCTTTGGCCGGATGTACCCGAGCCCTTTTGTTTCCGTTCTCCCGTTAGGCAGTTTGCATTGAGTTCCGGGAACGTTCCAGACCTTGTCATAGAATTTGGCTTTTCTGATGGTCTGTGTGAAGGACATCCCTTGGCGTTTCAGCAGTTTCTTCAAACCTTCGGTATAATATCTGGGAAGACGGATAGGCTGAAGCTTGTCGAGCGTGGGATCCGCGCCATGCCAAATTTCTTTTTCCACCTTGTTTTCTTCAGAACGGTAGAATAGGATTGCCTTCTCGCCTTTTCTTCCGGGAGGGATATAGAATGTCTGCAATTCTTCTACGCTGTTGGTGTCGAGTGCATCCAGTTCTTTGTAATGTTCAAGCGGCACCATGGTTATCTGCAGACTTCGCTCTTCATCAGTGGAAATCTGTATTGAGGGCCGAGCGGGGAATACAGCATGAACTTCATCCTCTGAGTCACTACCGAAGATCAATGAAGGAACAGATGGTCCTGGCCTGGTGGACTGGGACGGACCTGAATAAATTATATCCTCCTCCTCCTCGGTGTCACTGCCGAAGACAGGGATGGTTGCGTTAGTTTTGTTCTCCGGTTTGTGACATCTTTCCGTGTCTTCGAAACTCGGTAGGAAGTATTTGGCATCTTCATACTTGCGAACTTCGTTCACGGAAAATGGATTCAACTCTCCTGCCACTGTGTACTCGAGGCCGTCCCTAGAATACTTCATGCACTGATGCTGTGTAGAAGGGATGATATTGTATTCGTGTAGCCATGGTCGGCCGAGCAGAGCATTGTAGCACGTCTTGGCGTCTATAACATGGAATTTGATGTCTGTGACGAGCACCCCGAAGCGTAGCGTCAATATCACAGATCCAAGAGTCTTTGAGGATTGAGAGTCGAAACCGTAGATGGTGATTTTGTCCCGGGCGAGGTGTTGGACACTCATGCAAATCTCCTTTAACACTCGCACATTGAGTAAATTGACAGACGATCCGTTATCGACCAAGATTTTTCCTATCTTTATGTCATGGCAGTATCCCGAGACATAAAGGGGGCGATTGTGTTCACACGTCCCGAGGAGAAGGTCTTCATCACCAAAAGCAACGTCGGCTGTGTGCACCTTTTCCAATTCATCCTTCATCTTTTGTTCGGCTAAGAAGGCTTGGAACTGGTCCGGATCCTGTAGGGCCTTAATCAAAGAATCCCTCGCCTCTTTTGATAGCAATAGGGCATCGAGAATGCTGAGTTGTGAGGGTAGCTTTCTCAGATGCGCCAAGACATTGTAATCTACTTTATTCCTTTTTGGGGGATTCTTGGCGGTTAACTCTTCCGCAACTTGGTCATCCAAAGCGATGTCTTCAGAGACCTTCTCTTTCCCTTTGTTTTTCTTATTCAAGGGTCCGAGGTTCTTTTCGGGTAATGTTCGATTGCGCAGCTGTATATTCTCACAGGCCTTCAGTTCTTTTTCTTTTCCCGAAGTGGATTCTTCGAAGAGGGGGCCAAGCTCTAGCTCTTCATCGGAGTCGCTCCCAAATGTAGGCACTTGTGACCCGGTAATGTTAACCATGTGACAATTGCCGGTAGTTCTTTCAAGTTCTTTAGTCGTATTTCTTTGCTCTCGGCGAATTTTACGTTTTTCCCGTTTAAATCGTTGTCGATTAGCGACGTATCCTTGCCACCATCCATTGAAAGCTTTGCAATCTTGGGTGGAATGCGAGACCTTCTGATGGTATAAGCAATAAGAGGGGTGCATTTCTACCGCGCCAGTAACTTTTTCTTCAGAGGGTGGTAGCTTCATGCCCATCGATATGGCCTTAGCAAATTTCTTTTTTATCTTGGATTGGCTTTTGTCAGTGGTGGAGGCATTTTGCTCCAACGGGATCATTTCAGCTCCTTCCTCAAGTCGCTGACGCTTGGCCCTTTCGAATATAGCCGTCTCGCGTTCTCGATCAGCCTTGCTTTTCAACCGTGCTTCATTAAGAAACGCGCTAATCATTTCAACTGGTAACCCTGGGGTTCTTGATTCGGCATTTGCCCCCAGCGTTTCAGTGCCAGAAGTTCCTTCATCGTTCGTGGTCGAATGGGAGATCATATGACAGCTTGTTACATATTCGTCAGATTCATCCGATGAACTTTCTCCTTCATCTTCTTTTTGGAAGACGTGATCAAGGAAATCTTGGAGCGTGATAGGAGTTCGCGCCTTTTGGTTATATTCATCCAGCGCATCGATTTGCTTTTGTAAGTCCGTGCGCTTGTCGCCAGGCTTCACGGGCTTCTTAGATTTCTTCTTCTTCTTTTTCGAAGATTTTGACGGCTGGCTATGAACGCTTGAACTACTACCATCGGTCTTCGGAGTCGGTCGTGGCTTCAACATCCCCTCAATAACCTGCGGTTCCAAGGGGTTCTTCCACTTGACCGCTGGGCAGGTTTGAAGATCGTTTAGCATTCTCCTCGTTTTGGCTGATAATACAACCTCCCAAGGAGCCTCTTCAATGACGGAGCACGTTGCCCCTGGCGTATTCGTCCCCTTATAGGTGTGGGGCTGCGGAGGGTTCACCTTCCATTTGTCAGATAGCGCAAATTTGCCCTGACGGTACTGATTCTCCAGCCAATTTTTGAAGACGTAACAGTCTTCGATTGGATGTCCCAACACTCTATGATAAGGGCAGTAATTAGGATCGTTAACGTCACTTGGTTGCGACGGACGTTTTGGATCTGGCAGATTTATGAGCCTGTTGCGCAATGCCAGCTCGAATAACCTCCTTGTTTTATCACGGGGGAAGGAGTAAGCACGTCCCATCCTGTCCTCAAGGGGTACGTACGGGCGTGTATTATTTGGACGAGCAACCGGCTTCGAATCGTTCGGTTGTTGTTGGGCATTAGCGACGACGATCGCTTTTCCCTTTCCTTTGTCGTTTCGGGAATCCGGCTTCGGGAGAGGGGGTTTATGGCCCATCTGGTCCATCTGCGCCAATTTGTCGATCAAAGCCTGGAAGGAAGTCGGCTTGAAGAACATCATAAATTGTGAAATGGTTGCTTGTGGATCGAGTGTTCCAACAAACATTCCCACCGCAGGGGCTTCTTCTATGCGCTGTTCACACTTAGACCATAGATTACGCCACCGTATAGCGTACTGAACCCATGTCTCGCCGGGTTTTACCCTGGCATTGATCAGTGTCGTCATTGGGGTACGCTCGCTGGCACTTGCAAAACGTTGGGTGAAGAGCAGCTCCATCTCCGCAAAGGTTTTGATAGAGTCGTTGGGGAGCTCGGAATACCACTCGAAAGCCGTGTCTGATAAGCTTCCAACGAATTGGCGCAGCAAGAGTTTGTCGTCGCCTCCAGTGTTACCACAAAGCACCCTGAACTGGGCAACATGTTGATGGGGATTGCCGGTTCCCTTGTAGACATGAAACTTAGGAATTGTGTAACCTGGCGGGTACTTAATTTGATCATACCAGCCCGGATATGGCCGTCCCGTTTTTACAACGTGGCCGGCTGCTTCGGCCGCCTGATGCACCCGTATTTGTTGAGCAATATATTCATCCAAATCAGCTTTTGATATGGTATCCTCTTTAGCTGCGGATAGAGCCGGTGGAGGATTCGATGTCTCTCCTCTATCATCTTCAAGAATGATCGGGGGATCTCCAACAGGTGGATCTGGTTGAATCATCATACCCACCACATCCTGGAACAGGAGGGCCATTTTCTTTATGTTGGCTGCCTGTTCCGCAGCCTCTTTGTCCCTCTTTTCCAGTGTTCGGCGGAGGAACTCAGCGTCGGTCTCTTCCTCTTGGCGTTCATCTAAGGACGTCTCAGGATTCTCTTTTGGCCCCGTGAGTGCAGCCATTGTAGTCATCATCTCCTGGAGCTTTTGTTGCTGCTCCTGAGACTTGGTCACTGACCGGGTAAGCGGTCGGTGGCCCGTAGAAGTACGACTTTCTTCTTTTTCCGAAGCCATATAGATTGTATGTACTATCATGCCCCCTGACTTGGGGCGTTTAGGTTCGCCGCTTTTAGATTTTGTCATCGTCGCGGGAGCCTTCTCTGGTCTTTTCCTTTTATGGACCTTTGAGGTTGAAGGAGCCGTTGAAGTGGGCCTCCTAGCATTTGTTGCCCCCTGCCGTTTAATGGGGTGGTTCTTGTCTTTTTCCACCTTCGCCCTTTTCTGGCGACGGAAGTGGTCTGAGTCAATCACGGAGTCTTGAACTCTCCGCCAGACTTTATAAATTTTGGACGACAACCGTTGAGAGGGCTGTTCTTGTTTTGCCTCCGGAGCTTTCTCCACGGGCGGAGGAGATCTTTTCAATACGGCGGTTGGGGAGTTCTTTCTCACTTTCCTCAGTAATTCAAAGCTGTTTCCAGTTGGAACAGCAGCATTGACCTCCGCCACTGGAGCAGGCGGGGTTAGCCCTGAAGGGGAGTTGCCCCCTGCTTTCCTTATTCGTTGCCAGTGACGACGTCGCGCACGACGAGCCATTGGGACTGGCTCGGAAATCGGGATAGTTTCTTGCTGCCCCCTGTTTGGGTGTGGGGTAACTGCCGGTGTCAGCCTATCAAAGACTGATGCTTTTTGACCAGCTGAAGGAGGAGTAGGAACCATCAATCTTGTGAAGACTGACTTTCTGATAGGAGAAGCCGCTTCAACGACTTCCGAAGCTGTGGCCGTTGCCCTCTTTGGGACAGCCACTTTATGATTCTGACCTAGCCTGGTGAAAACAGAGGCTGTCAGCTTAGTAGCGGGCGACCCGTTGACAGGGGTCGTGGTAGCAGTGAGCCGGTCGAATACCGACTTCTTGTTCGCTTCTGGTGCGGATATCGGCATGGAGAAGCTTGTAGGTGGGACCATGGTCCCGAAGAACAAACCGGTGGTGGCTTGCGTCACCTGGTCTACCGGCAAAGTCAGGAAGGAAGCCGCTTGGGGCCCATATGCTACACCTCTCGGTGAGGTGGAACGTCCGCTGCAATGGCATTTCGAGCAGCTGGTGCAGTTGGTGGCCATCGGATCTTGAGTTCTGCGCCAGACAAAAGACCAAATTTTAGCAACTTGAAATCCGCGGACAACCATTTAACAAACCGCGATTGGTTCGCGAAGACGACACACGAAGTGTGGAGTGGAAAGAGGAAAATGTCCCACCGGGCGTGCCAGAATATGTTCCCCTCCGAACGGCGGCCAGGACTTCACGTCCGTGCCTGAGGTTCGGGGCGGATGCTATTTGGTTTTATCCGTCTATCTCTCCGAAGATGCCAAGTTGATTTATGGCACCGAGTATCGGAGGTTTAGACGGATGCGGCCGATGTAGCAGACTTTGTCAGATTCCCCCTCAGGGTGAGGGGTTTTTGATTGTGGGGACGCTCTTCCCTGCAGGCGCAAGCCCCTGCAGTTAATTACGCTATCGCGTTGCGATAACAACTTTCTCCTTCTCCAGAATTTCACTTCGTGTCGTGTATGTTTATTTTGTTTGTGGTTGCCCGTGGATTGTATACGGAGACTGAGTAATGCCGTCGCCCGTAGGGCGTGGATTAGTCCAAATCCGTATTTGCTTAGATTTGGGTTTGGTGTTTTTAGTTTAAGGATGCATTAGTCGCGTTGCGACTAGGATCAACTTAAACATTCATCAAGGATACGCTAGTCCTGTTTTGGACTAAGATCGACCTGACGTAGTGATTGATTTAATTATCCGGCCGTCGGGACTCGTCACCTCTCTGACGTCGTTGAAGGATTACAACGACATACGTCTGAGGAGTTCCGAGATGTACCCTTGAACCAAAGTTGGTTTGGGATTTTATTGTTTATTTAGATGTCTAAGGACACGTTAACCGTATTTGGGGTTAAGATCAACTTAGACAGGACCGTCTAGATCCGACAAAAGAGCGTTTGGGCCCTATCGTGTCAGTTTAGGGACGTAGCGGTCCATATTCCAGTTTAGGGACGTGGTGGTCCGATATTAGTTTAGGGACGTTTCGATCCCATATTAGTTTAGGGACGTTTCGGTCCGATTTTAGTTTAGGGACGTCTCGGTCCAGTATTAGTTTAGGGACGTCTCGGTCCATCGCCAGTTTAGGGACGTGGTGGTCCGTCATTAGTTTAGGGACATTTCGGTCCGATGCCAGTTTAGGGACGTAGTGGTCCATCATTAGTTTAAGGACGTCTCGGTCCATTATTAGTTTAGGGACGTTTCGGTCCACGAGTTTAAGGACCCCGCAGTCCATATCGATGTATGGTCGTCGGGACCCGTCACCTCTCTGACGTCGTTGAGGAATTACAACGACGGATGTCAAAGGAGTTCGGAGATGTACCCTCGAACCGGATGTAAATTGATTTAGGAGAGCAGCTGTACTCAGTCAATTTAATTTAAGGACTTATGGCCACGATTGGGCTAAGTCCATTTCAACATGGCATTTTTTTATTTAGGCTCTACCCACAGAAGACATAGGATATCAGTTTATTTTAGGCCCTGCCCATTTGCGAAGTATTTACTTTGTTTGGGCTTTGCCCTTTTTTTTTTTTTTAAAATGCATAGCATTCTGAATATTTTTGTTTGGGCTCTGCCCATTTATAAATGATGCAAAGCATCTGTTCTTGTTTAGGCTCTGCCCCTTAAAATAATGCATTTGCGCTTTGTTGAGCCTGTTAGGCCTTCTTTTAATTGGGCTTGGCCCTTTTTTTTTAATGCATCTGCGTTTGCGCTAAGTAATGAGCGCAAGTCCATATGGTGATGACACGTGTCGTGTTTTGATGAGCGCAAGCGCACTAGCGCAAGCGCGCTAGCGCAGTGCAATGCGCTGTTGCGCTGCGCTATTGCGTTGCTGACACGTGGCGCGCTCTCGGCGAGTTGCGCCAATTCCAGAGAGCAAAGTTCTATCTTAAGGGCGCTTAGCGCAAGTGGTTTTATGGCCGACACGTGGCGCTCTCTTAAGAGCGCAGCGGCGCAACTTGGAAGTGCAAAGCACTAAAAATCTTTTTAGATTCCAGAAAGGAAGTGCGAAGCACTGTTTAAGTTCTTGATCTAGATCAGATCAAAGAAAAATAAATTTCTTCTTTATTCGAAGAACCAGAGGTTCACAAAAGTGCAAAGCACTATTCTTTTATTATTTTTTTTTACCTTGTTTTTAAAGAACCAAAGGTTCACAAGAAGTGCAAAGCACTGTTTTCTTTTTTATATAAAGATCATTGATCTTATAATTTTTTTTTTAGACTAATGGTCTATTAGAAGGAATTTCTTCTAATCCATGAAGGTTCTTTACCTTTTTTTTTTGAAATCTTCAGAGCTCTCTCTCTGTTTAAAGTTCTTGAGTTCTCCAGAAAAAATGTTCATCCATTTGAATTGAGGCTTAAGGTCCTTTTTATAGTGCTCACAAATTAGTTAAATTTGTTAAAGAGATCATCCTCTGAGTGATTTGGGGGATTTTCCCTACCGTTGGATCTTTGATCCAAGGGCTTCTGCTTTGCAGAAGAAAATCTTCTTGTTTCAACAAGAACAGAAAAGATTTCTTAAGAATCTTAATTTAATTTGGCGCAGATGCCCCAGCGCGTGACGCGTGTCATGTAGCGCAAAGCGCAGCGCAACTGCGCTAGCGCATCTGCGCGGACACGTGTCGCGCAGCGCAGAGCGTAGCGCAACTGCGCTAGCGCATCTGCGCTGACACGTGTCGCGCAGCGCAGAGCGCAGCGCAACTGAAGCGTTGCTTCAGGCAAATAGAGCTCTGCTCTGATTGGGCGCGTCTTCTTGGGCGCAGCGCTGATACATCTGCGCCTGACACGTGGCGCGTTGCGCTCAGCGCAAAGGATCTGAAGCGTTGCTTCATTTATTAAATTTTTTGAGAATCAGAAGCGCCGCTTCATCTCCTCTTTTCAAGTCAAACTTGTATTCCCAAAATTCTGATTTCCCGGGCCTTGGCAACGATTTCATTGTGCACAGAATTTTCTGTGCTTGGGTCTATATATATAACTCAAGGCTGAGCCTTTTCTTCTCTCATTTTCAGAGAACTTCTTCGATCATGGCTTGCAACCGCCCTCATGCCTGCCGACAACCATGGGAGGTGCCGATCCGGGACATCGTTCCTCGTTTTGCTGCACGTCTGGTGGACCCTTCTCTCTCGGACGAGCAATGCGACGCTGCAATGCACGAGCTTTTGACTCGTGTGGGGTCTCCTCTCCCTCCGAATTCCATTTGGCTTCGGATGATCCTTGCCTCGGCGCTTGCCGACATTCCCCCTCCTCCAGCAGAGATGTCTTCAGCAATGCTGGATGCCGCCGAAGATAAGATCGAGTGCTTTCTCGAAGCGCACTTGATCACCAAACCTTTGAGGGACTGCTCTTTCCACTTGCTGAGCCAGATACGGGCTCGTCGAGTCGTTATCGCCACTCTCTCCCAGGAATGCGGCGTCGACCGTTGGATGGCTACTCCTCGGGAAGATCGCCGCTTCGACGCGATGGAGAAGGCGGAGAGGGAGCTGAATAATTTTCTTTTTGTTTTTGTGAACCCTTGTCTCTCTGATCCCGTATTCGGTGATCTTTTTTAAATTTAATAATAAATAAATGTTTTGATTAAGTATTCTATTATCCGTTAAGTGTTCCTTTATTTGAACTCTTTGTTGCGTTTGTGCATCGTATTTTAATTTGTTGTTATCAAGTGCATGTAATTTTGCATGGCTAAATTGCCTTTGGCACTTAGCCCCTTTTTCTGCGCTAGCGCATCTGCGCTGACACGTGTCGCGCAGCGCAACTGTGTTGCCACGTGTCGCACAGCGCAGAGCGCAGCGCGGCGCTTCCTTTAACAGAGCTTTGCTCTAATTGGGCGCGCTGCGCTAATGTATCTGCGCTGGACACGTGACGCAGAGCGCTAGCGCAAAGGATCTGAAGCGTTGCTTCCTTTAAACAGAGCTTTGCTCTGATTGGGTGCGCTGCGCTAATGTATCTGCGCTGGACACGTGGCACAGAGCGCTAGCGCAAAGGATCTGAAGCGTTGCTTCCTTTAAACAGAGCTTTGCTCTGATTGGGTGCGCTGCGCTAATGTATCTGCGCTGGACACGTGGCGCAGAGCGCTAGCGCAAAGGATCTGAAGCGTTGCTTCCTTTAAACAGAGCTTTGCTCTGATTGGGTGCGCTGCGCTAATGTATCTGCGCTGGACACATGGCGCAGCGCAAAGGATCTGAAGCGTTGCTTCAAAAATTTAAATTTTGAATTCAAACAGAGCTTTGCTCTGATTGGGCGAAACAAGTGTTTTCTTCTCTCTCTCTCCTGGTAGCGACCATGTCACGCCTTAATCAAGATAATAAAACGGATAATTGACCGAACCCGCTTGTTATACTGAGCTGGGGAACGTTGGTCCCGCTCCAACTTATAATTGTTATAAGACAGAGCTGAAAATTGGGGAATACCAGATTTCCCGGGCCGCCCAAACGAAGAGAGTGCATGCTGATGCATCATCTTCGGGTGTGTTCATTACAAAGAACTGTTTCTCTGTAACCTCTACGTCCTGGGTATGTGATACCAGATCAGGATCCCAGATATGTAATCTGTTACATAGGGCTACAGATAGGTAGAGAACTGAGAACGGGTGATAAGTTTCATGAGGCAGAAAACGGGGCAAGAGTTGCAGCCAAGTCTGTCGGTCACTGTCACCCTGTATTACCAATACATTGATTCTGAACGAATGTTGTTAGATACCGAACCTGATATACAAAATCATATCACTCTCTTTATTAGTAAAGAAATGATAAAATTTTGTATTGTTGGATAATGTTTTGAACATTTCCTATATCAAAAGTTGATCGGTTCAGGCACGTTATCTAAAAGCGTTGATGTTCTAAATCAAACTACAGTTCTTAGTATATGGAACACACATAAGAGGAAGAGTTCAGAACTGAACGAATCCTTCTTGAGGTATTGTAGACAAGGTCAGATCAATGTGACCCGACTAGCTAGAGTTACATAAAGATGCATATTTAAATCAGTTTGAATTTACATCTTGTGAAACTTGCCAGTCATGTCACAAAGATATAATGACACTAGCTCTGTTTATTGGAAACAGAGAAAGAGTTAGTAAACTCTTGGGATGATACATGATGATGTATAAAGGTCCCCTGTCTACACATGCCAAGACCGGTTCTTTGTACTTCATTACATTCTCTGATAATCTTTCGAGATTCAGACCTATGTTCCTGTTGAAACACAAGTCTGAACCTTTTGAGATATTCACAGAATATAAGTTAGAAGTAGAGAACCGATACGGGTATAAGTATTATGTCCTTTGATGAGATCAAGGAGGAGAATACTTGTGCACGGAATTCCTGGACTTTTCCAAAAGAGAATGAGATTCTCTCTCAGCATTACTCCTCCGTATACACCATAGCACGATGGTATATCGGGGCGGAGCAATCTCACCCTATATGATAAGGTGTGCTCTATGATGAGTACTACTGAGTTACCTATTTCCTTATGGGAGTTATGCACTTGAGAAGCTGCATACCTATTGAATAGGGTTCGAATCAAATCAGTTGCCTACCGCTTCATATGTGATATGGAATGGAAAGAGCCCATGTCTTAAGCTAGTTAAGATTTGGGGTTGACCGGCCTATGTCTAAAAGCAAAATCCGGACAAGCTCGAGGCAAGGTCTGTTATGTAGAACTGGAAGTGTTCCAGCTATACAAACTACAGCAGATGATTTGGTACAACCAGAGGATTCAATAGTTACCAATGAACCTCAGCCTCTCCGCCGATCTAGTGAGGTTCCTCACCCACCTGAGAGATACTTCAGTTTCTCTATGACAGTGGGAGCGAGGATTGCATCATGAGATGATGACCCAACTAGCTTCGAGCAGGCCATCGAGAGTAAGACTCTGTAAGAATGGCTGGATGTTTATCGATCTGAGATGGAATCCTTATACACCAACAAAGTATGGACTTTGGTTGCTATATCTGAAGGGTTAAATCCCCATCAGGAGCAAGTATATCTTGAGAAGATTACTTGGTGTACATCGAAAAGTTGAGACTTTCAAAGCTAGACTTGTTAAAGGTTTGCATAATTGACCAGATATGGATCATAATGAAACCTTTTTCTAAGGATCTATGCTTAAGTCCATCCAGATCCTACTTATCACGGCTACATACCATGACTACGATATCTGGTGGTTGGGTGTCATGACTGCTTTTCTAAATGATGTTTTAGAAGAGTGCGTCTATAAGTACACAGCCAGAGGGCTTCGTAGACAGTGGGAGCAGCGGAAACGTGTGCAAGATGCTTTATAGGATAAAGCAGGCATCGCGGAGTTGGAACATCTGTTTTGATGAAGTAGTCAAAGAGTTTTACATCATCAAAATGGTAGATGAACCTTGTATATACAAAAAGGTAGTAGGGAGTATGGTGGTGATCCTCGTAGAGTACGTGGATGACATACTCTTGATAGGGAAAGAGTTTCCTATGCTACGCTCGATCAATCTCCGCTTATCACTATAATTCTCCATATAGGATCAAAGTGATACCTACTAAATCCTGGACTTTGGATCTATGAGATAGATCTAAATGGATGTTAGGATTCTCACTAGTTGTAGTGAGATGGTATCAATTGATCCTGGGGAAAATCACTGGAAGTGTTCCAGGGTGATAAAGACGACTGAATGTCAGTCACAGGCATTGTCTATACCCTCAGTAAAGGGACGGTATGTTGGAAGAGTTCCAAGCTAGATACCGTGGCATACTAGACGATAAAGGCTGGATACATCGCTACTTAAGATGCTACCAAAGTGGCTGTCTGGGTGTATATTGGTTCATGAGATGAACTTAGTTCCTCCCATTGTGTGACTTATGCCAAGGAACGTCTGTCCCATCAGTGATCCAGACATATTCTAAGGCAGTATCACCTGATCATGGAGATACTTGATCTCCAGGGTGATCGAGGTTTGGAGAGTAGACTCAGAGGACAACACAGCGGATCCACTCACAAAGGCCTGTTCCCAGAGAGAGACTTTTATGGGATGGTTGAGTATGAGATACTACAACCACTGCTACAGATGGCCCTAATGCAAGTGGGAGATTGTTAGTTATATGTATGCCCTAGAAGCCATTACTGTACATTGGATGTATATTGTAGTGGATGCTGGGACATATATAGGGAGGACTTTCTCGCTCGACATGATAGTATGCTATCTGGTTACTCTTTACCTTAACGTGTACACTGATTGTCTCTCTGTTACATGTTGGTAAAGCCCTTAGGATCTGTACTTGACTACCTGGACTATGATGCGGATCATACTAGTGGGGACATGGTAGTCCAAGTACATCCTTCAAAGTCCCTAGTCGTGGGTGTATCGAGACGGGGCATCGATACACCAGAGTAGACTAGCGTATACCTTCTCGACCCATACAGATGGGCGATGGATGATCCCATATCCATTGGTGTTTGACATCAGAGATGATATACGGGTGCTCAGTGGAGACTGGGTACACTGGACGGACTCGCCGAGAACTCCCAGATGGTATTATACCTCACGTCAGATGGCAGTTCTCTGGTGACACTGGTACAGAGTAGTCTGTTGACCCGAGATCGTCATAGAGTCTTGTGTGGTTCCCACTGTGCTTTGATTTCCATCTTACCACGTCCAAGAGGGCGTGCAAAACGGTGGTTTTTGGGTACAGTCCCGAGTCACATGGAGGCAATGAGCGATAGGAGGGGATTCGTCTCTCCCGGTATAGGGAGTTGATGTTGCGCTGTGTTCGATTGGCTATAACAGGAAATCCCTGGCCAGGGTTGCTGAGATTTACTGGTAAGTGTTACCAGTAGTTTCTCGAATTGTTATAGACCTCATATCGACACGACTTATCGAGCTATTGGGGTCTGACGTTTACCACCCCTAGGCGAGATATGCGACATATCAGACGATCAGACCGGACTGTACGGTAGTGTTACTGGTTGGATTCACTGGAGTGTGAGCGGGCTTGCTCGTCGATCTTCAGATCGCTCAATACCCGGGTGGCCGTTACGTTTAGCAGACCGCTTGCGGCTTGTGGGTGCTTGATATGATCATCATCTGCTGCCGGCATATTGACGAGTCTTTAGAGTCCTACACAGAGGTTTCCTGGCTCAAGCGAAACGAAATAGGAGCGCATATGAGATATGTGCGGGACCGAGAATAATGCGTGTATGTGATACCGTGTTTCATTCTCGCGATGAATGTGTCGAATGGTTGTATGCGATATAACCTAGTTATCGAATCGAGGATTGATTCGATAAGCCGATACATTGTATACTAGTCGGTTGTGTGTGACATGACCGGATCATTGAATCAAGTGTTGATTTAATTATTTAATGCATAATTATATATTTGATATATTACTTTGCATTAACTAGTATCGGTTCACTTTAAATGGATTTTCTCGCTCGGAAGTGCACATTGTATATTCGATATAGTTTTGTGCACTTGATTGTATCATGTTTGATGATACATGCTAGTTTGGGTTTGTGTAAAGAATTAAACCATGGTTACTTAAGTGGTTAGGGTTTCATTTCCTTTTCTTATTTATTTATCTATTTATTTCATTTAGAAAAGAGAAGAGAAAAGAATGGTTGCTAGTTTTGTTTTATTTGAAGCTTCTTGAAGCTTTGAACAAGTCCACCATTCTTGTCTCTTCTCTAACCCTAACCACTCATCTAACCTTAGTTAATTCTCTACACCTAACCATGGTTTGCTTATGATAAGAATGGATTTTCTTTTCTATTTTAATTATTCTTATCATAACAATTATCATCATCTTCTTCTTCTTCTTGAAGATGAAAGCTTACTTCATCAATGGTGATTTGAGCATAAGTGTGAGAAATCCAAATCTAAAGTGAACCCACTTCCTATTTCTTCATCCTCTACCTCTTGCCAAGTAGTAGAGTGTGTTTCCTTTACAAGTTTTCATGGCTTGGTGAAGGTGGAGCTTGATCTAGCGATGCCTCGACGTAGATCATCTTCGGCACGAAGCCGACGACCTTGCCTGCTCGTTCTCCGATGAAGCCGACACTAGAGCCCGGATTTGATTTGGACAGCGGAGAGGACCTCATCTCGGAGCCGTGGAGGTGGCGGACCGGATCTACAAAGGTTGTATTTCCGTATTCCCTTAGTCAAGTGTTAACTAGTTTGCTTTTCGCCTAGATTTCTAGCAAACGATCCGTAGTCGGGTTTCTCGGCACCTAGAATTTTTGAAATTGGCATGGTTGATGCCTTGTGAGACCTCATTAGGGTGTCTAGGAACCCTACAGTTGCTAGGTGCGTCTTGAGTTGTTCGAAGGCGTTCTGACACTACTCCGACCATTCGAACTTAGGGATTTTTCTCAAGGCCTTGACGAACGGGAGGCACTTCTCTCTGGATCTTAACATAAAGCGGCTCAGAGAGGCTACTATCCCTGTGAGATGCATGATTTCTACGTTGCTCCTCGGTGTGGCCATGTTGAGAATGGTGCCGATCTTTTCTGGGTTTGCTTCGATTCCTCGATGGGTAACCATGAACCCGAGGAATTTACCGCTGGTGGCCCCGAATGCTCACTTTGCTGGATTCAGCTTCATTTTGTACTTGCGCGGGACGTCTAATGTCTCATCGAGATCTTTGGTGTGCCCGTGCGATGAGGATGATTTTACGAGCATGTCGTCGACATAGACCTCAATGTTCCTGCCGATCTGTGGTTTGAATAGTTTGTTGACGAGGAGCTGATATGTAGCCCCAACATTCTTAAGACCGAAGGGTATCTCTTTGTAACAGTATACCCCTCGATCCTTGGTGAATGCGGTAAGTTATTCATCTGCCGAGTTCATCCGGATCTGATTGTAACCGGAGAAAAGCATCCATGAAGCTTAGTAATTCGTGTTCGGCCGATCTGTCTACTGGCTGGTCTATCCGAGAGAAGGGATAGTTGTTTTTAGGGCAGGCTTTGTTCAGATCCGTGAAGTCGACGCACATGCGCCACTTCCCGTTCGCCTTTTTGACCATGACCATGTTTTCCAACCAATCCGAGTAGTCAAGACTTCTAATGAAGTCGTCTGCGAGCAGTCGATCCACTTCGTCTTCTATTGCCTTTTGCTTGGCCGGCGCAAAGTTTCTCTTCTTTTGTCGAACGGGATTTGCTTTTAGATCGACCCCGAGCTTATGGCAGATCACTTTGGGGTCGATCCCGGGCATATTTGCGGGGGTCCAAGCAAACACGTCCGAGTTATCTCGGAGGAACCGTATCAGGTCCTCTGTTAAGAGAAAGCCGATTTGGACGGTCTGGCCGTCGACCCCTTCGACGAGGGGGACTTCTGTCAATGCTTCCACCGGGGATCCTCGGAGTTTCCTTTTGGTCGTCGCGTGTATCCAAAGACCCCTGGAAATCACATGCATCTTCAAAATCGTTGCCCGGCTCTCTGGCGGGTGACGCGGTGGCGAGACACACCTTAGCGATTTGCTGGTTCCCGTAGGCCCGACCTATACCCCCTTGATCCAAAGGGAATTTGATCGCGAGGCGGTAAGTCGAGATTTGAGCCCGGAGGGCATTTAATGTTGGTTGACCCAGGAGGATATTGTAGGACGAAAGGGCCTTAGCGACGATGATTTCACCGGCATGGTCCTCGTACGACATGCTTCTCCAATGTTGAGGAGGAGGGTGACCACTCCTTCGGCCGGGATTTCGGCCGGGATGGAGTAGTTGGTAAACCCATAGAGAGCGTGGGAGGTCGACTGTAGGTCGGATGGTTCTAGCCCCATACGCTGGAAACAGTCGTAGAAGAGGATGTCTGCCGAGCTCTCAGAATCGACCAATATTCTTTGTACCTCATAACGATGGACCCGGGCCATTATCACGAGAGGGTCGTTGTGAGGAAAGGATATACCGTGGAGATCTTCGTTGGTGAAGATTATAGGCTCGTCCTTCCTGCACTTCTTCAGGGGTGGATCGCCTACACCCTCGACCGGGAGGAGGCGGTGGTTTCCGCCAGCTTCCTGAGCAGGATCCGATGTAACGACCATGATTTGCCCGATTGTGAACTTCCCGGGAGGGAGCTGGTTCTCTTGATCTCGCTCTGCCTGTCGCTTGTCGCGCAAGTGCTTCGCCAGGTGGCCGGAGCGGATCAACTCCTCGATGTAGTCACGGAGTTGTTTGCAGTTTTCGGTCGGGTGGCCCTGTGACCTATGGAAGGCGTAATACGGGCCTTGGAGACGCTTGCCCGCCCTTTGGGTCACTGGCGGAAGCTTGAAGAACCTTTCGCCCTTTGCCTCCTCCAGCAGCTCGGTCTAGGAGATGTTAAGAGGAGTGTACTCCTGGAACTTCGGGAGTAAGGTTTTGGTTGGTCGACTATCCTTTTCTCCTCTCTGCCCCGCTTCTTTTGGTCGATTTGGTCGCCTCTGGGCAGATTCGAGTTCACCTCAAACTCGAGTTGGATCTCCCGCTCGGTCCAGGCTTTTACCTCGGCCATGGTCTTAGGTTGCGCTAATGCATAAGAGCGGATCCACTCTTTGTGCCTAAGACCCGACCTTAGCGTGGTGATGACCATTTCATCACGGTGCTTGGGGATCTCAAGAAGCCCGTTGTAGAAGCGGGTGACATATCCTTTGAAGGATTCTTTGTCTCCGCTCTTAATGGTGAACAGATAGTCGATCGTCCTCTTCTGCAGTCGATTCCCGACGAAATGACCGAGGTATTGGGAGGCTATCTAGTCGTAGGACGAGATGGAGTGTGGCGTAAGTCCTCGGAACCAATCCCGTCCAGCCCTGATGAGGGTGGTGGGGAAAGCTCGGTATTGGGCCGCGTCGGAGTTAACCTGGAAGCTCATGCCCTCCGTAAATGCGTCTAGATGGTCCTTCGGGTCGGATTTACCATCGAAGAGGGCCAACTTGGGCGGTTTGTTCCTGGGCGAGACGTGCTCGGCCAGCAGTTCTTCCGTAAAAGGTTTCGTCAGCGAATCGGCGGAGTATCGGGCCTTTTCGCCGGACGCTTGGCCATCTCGGTGTATGCCCTCGATTTTCTGCTCGAGAGCCTCGAGTCGGTGGTGGTAACCCGAGGATTCTGCACAGTCGGAGTGGTGGCTATCCTCGCTCCAGGTCTGCGCCAGGGTGCGGCTTCGATCCTGCTCTATCAGCTGTCTCAGATCCTCGGGCGAGGCCCTTCTCGAGTGGTCCCTGCGCTCGTCGTTCGCGCGATCCCGGCGAGAGTGGGGGCGTCGGTCATGCCTTAAAGCAGGTGAGCTGACCGACACCTCCTCACGAGGAGAGAACGTGGGACAGGCATTGGGGTGACGGCCCAGTCTTTCCTGGGACCGTGGCGTGGAGTTGTCTGGCGTCCAGCAGGTCATGGAATCAATCGCTGCGTGTGGGTTAAGGTGGCCGGAGTCGGCCCGCTGGCGCTTAGTGGCGCTGTGATGAGGGTGAGGTAGATCGAGAGCTTGAGTGTCCCCGTCCGTCCTTCGGCGGACGTCGTTATCCCGGGGAGGGGGAGCCGCGCTCTGGTGGGTAAGGCCCGCCACTTGAACGCGGACGAGGGTATCTACCAGCGTCGTAAGCTGCTCTATTCGGACGGACAAGGTGTGGATGGCATTAGGAGGGGGAGGCGAGCCGCTCCCGCCTCCGTTGTGGCGACTCGTATTTGGATCGTTGCGGTTGTCGCTCACCATTGGATCGAGAGCGGAAGATCAACCATTTTGGTGGAATAAAATAAGTTTTTCGTTCTCACAGACGGCGCCAACTGATGGAGCTTCGGATCTCCTTCATATGCTGTCCTTCGTCGATCCTGCGATGGTGGTCTTGGACGGCTGAGATTTGGTTTTGGAGTTGTTGAGTGTGGATCTCAATGGGTTGGTGTTGGACGCCGAGCTACCTGCAAAGAAGTCCCGGGGTGGGTGACCACCGTAGGACCCTCCGACGATCAAGTTAGGGTCGAGAAATAGGAGCAGAGTAACGGCGTATTGAAATAATTCGAGTTACCTGAGTCGTCTGAGAGAGGGGTTTTTATAGTGGTCGCATAGAGCGAGCATGTGCGAGATCTTCGCCGTCAATTACGCCCCTGACGTTACGCCTGCGTGAATGTTGGGATCCCTCCATTAATGACGGGATACGCTCATTAATAGGGGGATGCGCCAGCGTGGGACGCGGGACGTAGGGCGGCGGATATCTCGTCCTGGCGATATATGCGGAGCCGTTGCGGGGCGCATGGGATCTGCGCTCCTGGTAGGTCGGAGGAGGCCGAGGAAGCTTGGCACGCTAGACGGTTCGGAGACGAGCTGTTGGTAGTTTCCTGGATGAAGGTGGAATGTATTTAGGGAGCTCCCCTGGAAGGTTGGACACGTTTCTTGAGACGACGTCCCGTGGAATCCTCATAATGCGACTCAATTATTCCACCCCCGCAGCTTTGGGGACACATCATCTGCCACGTGTCGTAATCTTGAGGAGATACCACTTATGAGTATCATCACCATGTGAATAAGATACGATGAAGTATCTCTTGGGCCACAACTTACATAAGAGAATTCATAATTATATCCTAACATTGATGGATGCGTATGTTTTGGGTTCATGTGAGGATGAGTGAATCACATAAAAAGAAGTTTCTAAGGATCCAAAACAACATTATTGGAAACAAATTAGCTGTTGGACATGTAGAACAGTTTTGGCAAAAAAGTGAAGCAGTGGTGTGACATTGGTCTCGACTCATCCCCACATGCCATGATCACTTGTTATCATTGTGGGGTTTTGGTGTGTGGATCCAACTTTCATTTGTATGCATGCGGAGAGTTGGAAGATTCATGCATGTCGAGTCGGTCGATTGGATGGGGTCGAGTTTGACCCGCCCATAACTAGGTTGGGTCGACCCGACACGATTTATAATGAGGCCAAAAAGTCAACACCTGAACACGACCTGCAATGGATCAGATCAACCCGAACTAACCTAGTTAGTAGCCGGGTCAGGCTGAGTTCCGGGTCGAATTATACCCGTTTTATCCTTTTCATTTTCTTGCCTATGTTATTTCTTATAAAACCTCAATTTTAGCACCCAAAAGTTTTATATTAAATTATAAATTATAAATAATAATAAAATCAGGGAGGAAATTAATCATCAAACAAGGAAATGCTGATTTGAATATATTTATTATATTAATCTCAATTTAAGCTATAATAATAATAATTATAATATTTTAACGGGTTATTTCTAATAGGGGCCAAAATTAGAATGATGAACCCAAAGGGACCCATTTAATTCACGGGTCGGGTCGTGTTGGCTCGCTTAATCAAACTATAGGTTTGACTATAGGTTTGGGTCCAGTTGAACCCATAAAACAAGATCGAGTAATTGGGGTGCTTGAACCTTTACAGTTATAAATTATGGCCTTTAAATAGGCTGCCATAAAAATAGGAAAATGCATCATGCAGCAAGAGAGGGCATCACCGAATGCACATATACGAAATCCAAAATCATATTAATTTAAACCTTATTGTTATATAAGTTGTAAGTTGTTATGTCTCATATTTATGATTTTTATATGCAAAAAATATGAAAGATTAACTTGTTAATACTTTCGTATTTTTCTTCGATTTTTCATTTTTATTTTCTGAAAATCAAGAAAATTTTAAAAATCTCAAAAAAAATCTTTGATTTTTAATATTTTACTTGTTATATAGCACTCAATAATCATAAAATATACAAAAATCGATTTTTGTTTTGGTTTTTTAAATAAATTTTCAACATTTTGCTCGAGCGCATGAATATGGTGAAATGTAAAAATCTCAAAAATCTTTTTTTTTCCGTGTTTCCAAAGTTTTGCTTGTTTGCAAAAGAAAATCATGGAATTTTTAAAAATAATATATATATTCCAAGATATAACATATGAAAATTGTAAAATATATAAAAATCTCAAAATAAATTATTTCAATCCTTTCTTTCAATATTATGATATACAGAAAACGAAAAGCAATGAAACTTTCAAAATATTTAATCTGTTTTTTTACTTTTAAATATTTTGCATGCTCATATGAAAATTGCATAATTTTAAGAAATCTCAAAATCTAAAAAAAAAAAATTATTTTCTTTCGATGTTTCAATATTCTGCATAATAGCATAAAAAATTTCAGGTTTTCCCATATTTTCCTTTTACAGAACACAAAATTCAAGACTCATAAATCCTCCAATTTTTTTCTTCTTCAAATTTTCTATATTTTGCATGAATATCACTTGAAAACCACAAAATTTTTAAAAATCACGATAATTTCATTTTTATTAGTTTTTTTATTGTCCTAAAATACAAAGCTCATGAACTTTTTCAAAATATCAAAGTTTTCTTGTTTTCAATATTTTGATTCATATAGCATATGAAAATCGCCAAATTTTTAAAAATCTCAAAATAAATTATTTTTTTTTCGGTTTTACAATTTTTTGTATTCATAACTTAATTATAAAATTTTTGAAATTTTCAAAAATGTTAAAATTTTATGTTTTCTTGGGTTTTTTCGTTTTCATTTTGCTTGCTAAAGAGATAGAGCATGAAAATTGCAATATTTTTATAAATCCCAAATTTTATGTTTTATTTAGTTTTTTAGCATTTTGCTTGCTATGAATGAAAACGCAAAATTTTCAAAAATCTCAAAAAATTTCTATTTTCTTCACTTTAATATTTTCCATATTATAGCAGATGAAAACGTAAAATTGCCAAAAAAATTCGTTTGCTTCATTATTTTGCATGCTGCACATGAAAATCATGAAATTTGAAAAATCTCAGATTTTTCTTTCTTTCTTTAGATTACAATATCTTATTTGCTCATACTTTTGGAGAACTTGTAAGTATCAAATATACAAAAAGTTACAAGAAGTAAAAGAAGAAAGGTCAACAATTGCTATTAAGAATCTAATAAAACAAATTAATCCGGTCCGAGTTACTAAGATTTTAGGTGGCTGGGAAACCCCTTGCAATACACGAAAATCATGCTGTTTAATTAAAAAAAATTCAAAGCTTTTTGTTTTCTTTAAATTTTCATTATTTTGTATTCTATAGCCCAAGCAAATCATGAAATTTTCAAAAATCTCAAAATTTTTTATTTTTTATTATTATTTTACTTGTCATAGCATATGAAAATCACAAAATTTTCAAAAAACTCAATTTTTTTTTGTTTTCTTAAGGTTTTTAATATTTTTTATCTGCTATTGCATACCAAAATCACAAAATTTTCAAATGTCTCAATATTTTCTGTTTTCTTCCCTTTTTCTATCCATGCACAAGAAAACCACAAAATTTTTCAAAATCTCCGTTTTCTTTGTTTCTTCCATTATTTCAATATTATGTATCTATACCTTACAAAAATTGTGAAATTACCAAAGAATTTCAAAAATTTTGTTTTCTTCAAAATTTAAATATTTTATATGCTGTATATCATATGAAAATAACGTCAAAAATATCAAAAAAAAGATTTTCTATTTTTCGCAATACCAAACCAAACCATGAACTTTTTAACTCAATTTTTAAAGATTTTTTTTCGATTTTTAAATATTTTACATGTACATGCATATGCATTTGAGCAGATATTCACAATTTGCTGGCCTGTATTATATGGTCTGAATAATTAATATGCATTATGATTTCAGAATGTAAACTTAATGCCTTGGTATTTTCTCCCATTCTAACAAATAATCATGTAATATTCTCTATATGCAAAAAGTTGATGCACCATCTACCAAATTCCACGGAAAGTTAAGCATGTTGAGACGACCGATAACCTGCTCACAAAAAGTTAAATTTTTTAATTAGTTGGTAATTAGAAACTCGATTCTTACAAAAGACAACGTACTAAGACGTAGTGGATTGGCCCAATGGAATGTGGGCTATGCGGCAAATATGTTGAAACGATCTATCACCTGCTCTTCAGATGCGAGGTGACCTCACAGATTTGGACCAAATTTATAGCCCGGGCAATTGAAGGTGTGATGCCTTCATTCGTTCAGGACTTGTGTGTGTTTGTTGGGGGGGGGGGGGGGCTTGGAGGCTAAGAAATTTTGGAAGAGTGGATCTTCCGGCTTGGGACATCATAATTCGCGCTATATGTTGTATTGTGTGGACGGAACATAATAACATGATCTTCAATTCAAAAACCAAAACAATAGCTAGCCTCATATATAACACTAATGCACTCATATTATTATGGGCAGGGGTTGCGGAAGATAAGAGCTACAAGAGAGCCGGATTCACTACAAGAGGGGGCGCCGTACATGATGGAGTTGTGGCCCGAAGACATTCCACATCACTCATTGTACACGATCTGGCTGATATTGGAAACACGACGAGAGGTGCTGTGGAACAGGTGGAGGGTGGACAGATGCAGATTCTGGAGACGTAGACAATCCTGCTGGACTAGGACATGGCCTTCACATCTACCTCAACTTTTTGAGTATTCATGTCCTCGTTTTGATTTTGTTGTTGGATGTATCTCTGATATGGGGTTTGTTCCCCAATTTTAGTTTTGACTTGTACGGAGTCTATTCCCTGATCTGGATTTTGGCTTGTCTTTGCACTCTTTTGGGTTTTTTTGTTGTTTCGTTAAAATATTTTTAATGAAACGCGAGCAAAAAAAATGCTCATAAATAACCAATAAATAAGTAGTCCTATTTAATTTGGTTATATTTGTTACAATTGGTTGATTTCAGTTGAGGTATATGAATCCCGACATTAAATAATAGAGGTACATTTAAACCCTTAATAATATACTTAACTCATAGCTCATAAATTTTGTAAGAAGATTCAAATTATCCTATATAATTAGAACCCTCTAAATTTTGTATTAGAGGGGGCATTAGCTTAGGTGAGTGCCCTGCACCTCAAGATTGAGTAAAAAATAATCTATAAATTAGTATTTTAAAATGGAAGAGATCTCCCAAATTCAGCCTAGAATCAAGGAGGATTAATTAATTATTGAAATTTCAAGGAAGCAAGTCACAATCATAACCTTAAATTTATTTTTTTAAGTGCTACAATAAGAGTTAATCAACTTAATTAAAGTCAATCCCACCAAAAGCCCAAATAGTGTGTTACAACTTGTAACTGTGCCAGCTACCACTTGTTTCATTAATTGAATTTAGCATAAATAAAGTGAGCCTCAAGAATTAAGAACCGAGAACCTTTCTAAGAAGGGAAAATTTTTTCCAGACCCATTTTGGAAAATTATTTCAAAATCATTTAAAAACCGTATACTTAGAAAATACGGACGTTTCAAGCCTATGTGTATTCTAAATGATATATTTTTTTCTTCAATAATACCGGTTTTACTCTTTCTCAAGCTATACACATTTTAGCTATAATATCATTATTTATTTAACTATAACACTACTATTTATTAAATCATAATATTGATTATCAAACCATAACATTATTTATCATAATATCACTTAATTATCAAATTATTACACATATTTTATGAATCTTAAAAGGGTATTATTGGCAATATATACAAATCAAGGATCGAACTTGCGGCCTCTCATATTGGCCAGTAAATTGGTACTAATTGAATTAAGCTCACTTGGTTACAAATCTAGGTTTAATATTAAATGAAATCATCAATATCACTTTGGGCCTGGAAATAATTTCCCCCAAAAATTAATTTAGCAGATGGACCTAGAGCCATTGATTTTATTGCATGTGTTTAGAACTAGAGCTTGTTACTCCACTAACAAATCTTAATCAAGTATTATATATATTCACTTATATCAAAACTTTGAAGAAATCAACTATCACACTCAACATATGTTTATGGGTGGAACTCCATTTTGTGGGCCAAAACTTGACTTTTTGTTTAATGGTATTTTGTTGTTTAATTTGCTTTAAAGATGCACTTGCCCTAGATTTGTTTGTACCGCGAAATAAAAACTTGAAAGTTACAATGAAATTTAATGAACTTGTAGGAGGTTATAAGCAGGAGATACACTCGTAGAGTTGTTTGTGCCTGCTTTATCTCAATTGGTTGCACCCACCATAAGTTATATTTCCAATGTTATTCAAACCTAATCAATATCCAAGGCATAAATACCATAACCTTTATGCTCAAGAACAGAATCAAAATTTTGAAGGGAGCGTATACGCAAGTATAAGGAATGAGAACGAATTGGTGGGAAATATGGAATTTATTATATCATTTAAGCATGCATGTGCAAGAAAAAAAAAATCAAAAAAATCAAATATTTATATGACAAATTTTGGCATTTAAACATATGGGGAAGAGGATCACATGATAACTGGCATATGCAAATAGATCTTGTTCCTATTCTTCAAATTGGAGAGTGATTTCATAAGCATAAAATAAAATGAGGAATAGTTCTTGTTCAGAATAAAATCTCTTGCACTACTGGCTTTTAGTGTCAAGAATGACCGGTGATTTGTAAAATTAAAGGTCACTGATGATGCTCACAAGTGGTGTCTCCTCAGATTACGACACGTGGCGGATGACGTGTCCCGAAGCTACGGAGGTGGAATAGATGGGTTGCATTATGAGAATTTCTCGGAATCTCCTTCTCGAGGAACGTATCCGACCTTTCAAGAGACCTCCTTGAATACATAATACCTTCATATAGGAAACTACCAGCAGCTCGTCTCCGAGCTTTCTCAGTCTCCTTGCTCGTCTTCGAGGCGTCTGACGTACCGAGCTTCCTCGGCCTCCCAGCTCGTCTCCGAACCGTCTGACGTGCCGAGGCTCCTCGGCCTTCCAGCTCGTCTCCGAGCTTCCGACGCGCCGAGCTTCCTCGGCCTCCTCCGATCAACCAAGAGCGTGGATCCCATGCGTCCCGTAGCGGCTCCGCGCATATCGCCAGGGCGAGATATCCGCCTCCACACGATCCGCGTCCCACACTACCGCATCCCTTCATTAATGGGCGTATCCCCCCTTAATGAGCGCATCCCGCCATTCAAGACGAGGATAAACTGACGGCGGTGATCTCGCGTCTGCTCGCTCCACACGACCCCTAAATAAACCCCTCCCTCAGACGACTTAGGTATCTCGAATTTATTTCCAATACGCCGCTATTCTGCACTTATTTCTCGGCTCCAATTTGATCGTCGGAGGGTCCTACGGTGGTCATCCATCCCGGGACTTCTTTACAGGTAGATCGGCATCCAACATCAACCCACTGAGATCCACACTCAGCAACTCCCAATCAAATTTCAGCCGTCAAAGACCGTCATCAAAGGATCGACGAAGGACAACATTTGAAAGAGATCCTAGCCATCAGTCACAGATAAAAAAAAATTACAACACACCCAACCCACCAGTTTAAAAATATCACCGAATCAATCTGCTTGAAGTTTTTCAATTAGAATTTTCAAGTTAATGTGTTAATTTACATGTTTTCATCTATATAATCATTATGATTTAATAAATTGTTTGGACTTGAATTACTTTTCAACTATATATAATGCAAGTTATCCGTCAACCGGTCATGGATGGCTCATTTCTTCATACACGGGTTAACCGTACATCCGTCCGGTATATATGGATTGATTGATGAACACAAATTTTATTATCTGTTAACTCCTGACAGTTTTATGTGTATCTGTTTTATCCATTAATTACTTGCGACACACGTCTGCAAGTGGTCCGATCCGCGATCCGTGCATTTTACGCCTCTACTTGGAAGATGCATCTAGAATTCTACGGTACATATTTTGCGCAATTTGATGCATGTGTGGGTATCTTCAAAGTTGTATATAGCTTACAAGCAGGATGCATATTAAATCATATGCAAGATTTGAAAATGAAACTTTTGCGTGAGTGTGGAATGAAAGGTGTAGCCGACAACTGACTAACTTTTATCAAATGTAAAATTCTTTTTCCTCTAACACAATATGTTAACATATAATAACTTTAAAAGATGGAATAACATTGGATTAATAAATTAATGATACCTAAAATTGAAATGATTTTAAAAAATTAAAAGGACTTATGCTTATGGAATAAAGAACATATATTTGAGAGTCAAATTATTTTATCATTGCACCTTTCAGCCATGTTTTGGAAAACAAGAAATACTAGAAAATAAAATTTGTTCCAAGTTAATTTAAAAAAAAAGAATTTAAAAGGTACTTATAAATAAAATTAAAATTTCTATTTCTCAGTTTTTTAATATTCTGCTTGTTATAACACAAGAAAATCATGAAATTTTCAGAATATATAATTTTTGTTTCAATATTTTTTATGATATAATACACGGAAATCTTATAATTTTCTGTTGCCTACCTTTTTTCAATAGTATGCATACTATATATGTCACGCCCCACCCCCAATACAGAGAGTATTGTCCGCTCTGGCCGAAGTCGCACGGTTTTGTCCTTCGGGGCGAACCGGACCTGACCAGGGGCCACTTCCCAGGAGGTCACCCATCCCAGAACTTCCCTGGCTCGAGCACGCTTAACTACGGAGTTCTCAAGCTCCGTAGTGCCGGTTCACTTAAAAGGCGCCTCTGTATTGAAGAGTGGTATCATTCCATTTATAGTACAGATCTGCCCCCTTTCGGAATGTATTCCGAAAAGTCCCCATTGTTCTACAGTGGGTCCCACGGACTCAAGAGATGGCCCCTACGGATTCAAGAGGTGGCCCCCGCCCACTTAACACGACACTTGGCGTGGCACTTTGTTCCGTGTGGCACTTTGCTCCGTGAGCAAGAACTGGGTCCCGACATTCTCCCCACCTTTGAACAACGGTTCGTCCTCGAACCACAGACCTACTATTGAGGGACCAGCTCTGATACCATTCTTCAATACAGAGGCGCCTTTTAAGTGAACCGGCACTACGGAGCTTGAGAACTCCGTAGTTAAGTGTGCTCGAGTCAGGGAAGTTCTGGGATGGGTGACCTCCTGGGAAGTGGCCCCTGGTCGGGTCCGGTTCGCCTCGAAGGACAAAACCGTGCGGCTTCGGCCAGAGCGGACAATACTCTCTGTATTGGGGGTGGGGCGTGACAATATAGCACATGAAAATCATAAAATTTTCTAAAAGCTTAGATTTTTCTCAATATTTTCTGTCTTATTTGGTTTATTCAATATTTTTCTTGCTATATAAAGCATGAAAATTGTAATCGATGACCTTTTCTTCGGTCTTTTATTATTTTTCTTGCTATATAAAGCTTGAAAATTGAAATAATTTCAAAAATTCCTGGGTTTTCTTTTTTTTTTTTCGGTTTTTCAACATTTTGTTTGTGACAAATGAAACTCTCAATTCAGCTTTCTTCGTTTTTTTAATATTTTGTATGTTATAGCGTACGAAATCACAAAATTTTTAAAACAATTATGTTTTCTTGATGTTTTCATTGTTTTGCATGCCAGCACATGAAAATCAAAAAAATTCTGAATTTCTGTTTTCTTTGATTTTCCAATATCATACTTTCTCATACTTTGGGAGCTTCCGAATACTAAGAAGACAAAAAGCTATACGAAATAAAAGAAAAAAAGATCATCAATTACTATTAAGAACCTACCAGATAGAGAAAAGGCCATCGATAACTAGTAAGAACCAAACAGAACAAAGAAATTCGGACCGAGTGAATAAGACTTCTAGTGATTAGGAATACCTGGCAACACATTAACACGAAATTTTAGAAAATCGCAAAATTTTGTTTTCTTCAAATTTATAATGTTTTGTACGTGGCACACGAAAATTATGAAATATTCAAAAATCTAAAAAATATCCGTCTCATAGGTTTTTCGATATTTTTCTTATTATAGCATTCAAAAATCGCAGATTATTGAAAATCTCATGCGTTTTTTTTGCAGTTTTTCAATTTTTGTTTGCTCATACAAAATTCGTGAAAGTTTTAAAAGCCTCAATATTTTTCTGTAGCGCAAGAAAATTGTAAAGTTTTCAAAAATCTCCACATTTTCTTTTTTCCTTCTTGGTTTCTCAATTTTATTAATGTGAAGAAAAAGGTCGCGAATTTTTCAAAAATATCAAATTTTCCGTTTCTCTCAAAGTTTTAATATTTTACATGCTATATAGCACATAAAATAGCAAAGTTTTAATGTCAAAATTTTCTGCTTTCTATGATTGTAACACCATAATACGGTTATACGACATTAATTAGTATTTTAACACTTACTTTATATTTTTTCTATTTTATCTATTGGGTCGCGAATGATTCGAATAGTAGTAGTCGTTATCCGACCTGACCCGCAAGTTTAGAATCCAATATGGTGCAAGATTGTATCTGAGATTTACCGGTAAAGTGTATATATGTGAATCTAGTATAATAGTTACATTATATTTTTAGATCTTTATATATTATATATCTAAATCATCATATATATTTTAATAGCCACAAGTTAAGAATAAGTTATATTTTTTTAACTGTCATCATATAGTTTCCATCTCATATCTTATTTTGGTTTTATCTTCTACGTTTAAATCTCAAGATATCTAATATCAAATATTTACTAAATCTAGGTATAGTTTTAGAATTCTTTTAAATCTTAAATTAGGGGTATAAGTTATTTAAAATATATTCTTGCATTATGGTTGAGAAGTTTACATATATGAATTATTTTCCAAAATATATCTTTGATGAGATTTTGGTGAAGATTTGTTGTAGCATGATATTATCTATATACATTAAAACTAATATATATTTATAATCTAATTTAGACTATACTATATATATTTATATTAAACACAAACCCTCTCTCTCTCTTTCCAAATAACATATCTCTCCCTCATCAATTTATATATTCTCCTTCTTCGTTCTTCAAGCCCATATCCATTCTCGCCGACGCAACTCCAGCTGCATCCTAGAACCTTAACCGAGCAATCAAAATTTGGTATTGATTTGTATAGTATCATATTGCTTCCTTTCATCGCGTTTGTTTCGAGACAAGTTTATAACTTGCTACATGCTATACTTTATGTAATTTACTTATATGTTGTCGTACTATTATTATTATTATCATCATACATCTATATCTATATAATTTATACACCGTAGTTATTTAACGTTAATCAGTTTTATAATATACAATGTATGCAAGTTTACAACTTGCGACATACTATAATTATATTTATAAATATATATATCGTCGTAATATTTCTTATTATTATTATCATTAATTAGTTTATAATCTGCATTTTATAACATTATACAAAATATAATTTGAAAATATTATAGTTTACATATGAAACGTCGTCGCAAAGCGGATACTACAAATCTGAAATTTACTGTACACCTTATCTTATAAAATTCATTATAAATCATAGAAAAATTATTAGTATACGTTCTTTAGTTAGTTTCGAAGCTAACTCAGAATACTATAACCCTGTGAAAAATAAATTGTTTAAATAACGTAAACTGTAAATGAAAGTATCTTTGAACTGCTGTTCAGAAAATTCCAGCAGCAAAATTTCAATTTCGAACATTCATAACTTTTTATAGGAATAACCTGAGCTATTTTAACTTATAAAAATGAAAATTTTATTGAATTAGCTTTTTTTTGGTATATGACACGTCCCTTTTGGAGAACGTTTGCTATTTTTAAGCTATTTTACAAATCAGGATGACGCTGAATTTCTGAACGGAATTTTCTTGTGCATGGTTAATCAATACCACTTTTATAGTTATTAATCGGATTGAATATGTTATCCCTGTTAATGTTATTATATCAATATCTATTTAATAAATTATAGTGCATGTATTTTAATATTCAGCAAATATTACCGATTTACAGTTTTATAATATCCGTCTGTATCCGTACTGATAATAGCTTATCTAATTGCATGCCGGAACGTCACAACGTTATCATACTACTATATTAGTTCAATATGTTATCTACATTGCATCATATATGGTAATGGACGTATAACGGTTATTACAGATAGATACATATGCATTCTGACATTAGTTATGTTTCGATATCGATTACAGTTTTACATTGGTATCTGTTTTGGTTAATATACATTACATGATATGTTTACGACACACTACCAGACTTGTTTCTTGGATATTATTACTAATGCCAGCAATCCTTATTATTGTCCTGACGGACGTGACTTGTCTGTATAGAGAAAATCTGTACCTGCTTGATCCTGTGTTGGCATTAGACTTACATTATCAATACCTGATTTGAACACATAATCTTGGGAGTAAGGGGAAATCAATAATGAAACCTGATTTTTAACTCAACAGTTCGATACTTATACTGATCAGTCTTTACGGGCTCGGCCATCCCCGGAATGATGCTGCTGACATCATTCGTCTGTACATGTTACCTATTTACTGCTTAGAGGCACGTCTCGGATTCAGCCCGAGAGTCTTGATCGTGGTCCCGGGCACGTACAAGATACTATTGAGTTACATCGACGATTCCATTAAATTGATTTCAAAAACTTTTAGAATAGATAACCTAGAGGCACAGACTTTAGGATACACATCACATACCTATATCTCACTGTTTTACACCAGTGTTATTTATTTACACTCATATTTAATTATAGCATCCTATCTTAGTTATTACTATTATTTTGATATTTATGACGCACTGACATCTGGGTTTTGTATGGCCCGGATACTTGACATAGCATGCGAGTATTCGACAAGATCACCAACCAGTGAGGACCACCTCATTGATATAGCTCTTATGCGGGTTAGTTATTCTTTGGATTTTTATTGCTTCCGCTATCTTTTCCGGTTATTGTTCTTGTGGCTATTGGACATGTGATAGATAGATTTAGTAGTTTACTATTCTTGATATCTGATTGACAGCCGTAATGTGACCATGGGAGGATCTTTTCTCGCCATAAGTAGCATGGTTGGCTCTGTCACGTGCCATGTTTACGTATTTTAGGAAGCGGGGCGTGACAATGTTTGTTTGGTATCGGAGCATAGGTTTTAGGTTAGCTGGGTTTGGTTTCTTTTGTAGTTGGGTATTTGACCCAATACACTAATCAGGAAACCCAAAATTTTAGGAACATGTCCTGCCACATTATTATCTTGTCATTCGAATTCTTGAATCTTATCATTCTCTTAAAATCTTTTATCTCAACGATTTGGAAATGACTTTGCATCTCGGCTTGGAATCCTTTTAGTTCCTTATTATTTCTCCCATCTTACTCTCTCGGTTCTGTTAGTAGGATTTGGGCGACTTGAATAGAGTTATATAGTTGTAATTATGTACCGCGGTATGGTTACAATACGGTACTCTATTTTGGTAACCTGGAGTCCTATTTCGATTCATTTTCTTGACTTGTGGTCGTTGTATTATCTTGTTTCCTCTCGGTGTCATTGCTTACATGTTTATGTCTTATCGCGAGCTTGAACCAGCAACCATGATATATCTTTCCTCTCATCCCAGAAGAACCAATCCGTTTGCGTTCCGAAGAATAAGGAGAAATACAAGAGAAGTTTTTGATGATTGCAGTAATTCGAGATTAACCCCAGCGGGAGCTGGTACAGACCGCTTCAAGGACGATCAGATGTAAGATATTTGATTGAAGAAATTTTGACAGACCCGCCTCAAATTATCAGAGTAGCACAGCGGAAGAGTGGTGGGATAATAACCCACAAATCTTAGAACAAACTTGCAAATTCATGATGAAGGGAACCGTTTACTGAAGGGTGAAGTTTGTAAACAAGTTGCAGATGAAGCGCTGATAGCAGTTCAGGATTTCATGGATGTGTTCAAGGACATCTCGAGTTTACCGTCTAAACGAGATATGGAGTTTGCGATTGATCTTATACCTGTAGCAGCGCCAATTTCGAAGGCTTATTATCCGATGGCACTGGAACGAGATGTGGAGTTTGCGATTTTTCTTATACCTGTAGTAGTGCCAATTTCGAAGGCTTATTATCCGATGGCACCGGTGGAACTGAAAGAGGTAAAGAGACAAGTTTCCGAATTATTAAAGAAGGGTTGGATTCACAACAATGGTTCACCGTGGGAAGCTTTAGTTCTTCTAGTCAAAACGTAAGATGGCACGCGGAAGATGTGCATCGACTATTGAGAGTTAAATCGGGTGACTATTAAGAACAAGTACCCAATCTCTCGCATAGGCGAATTATTCGATCAACTCAGTGACGCGAGAGTAGTCTCGAAGTTGGATTTACGATCGGGGTATCATCAAGTTCGGGTGAAAGAAGAAGACATTTGCAAGACATCGTTCTGAACTCGATATGGGCATTACGAGTATTTAGTGATGCCATTTGGAGTTACTAACGTACCAGCAATATTTATGGACTTAATGAACCGAATCTTTTCACCATATCTGGATTATTTCGTAGTGGTGTTTATTGACGATATTTTGGTTTATTCGAGGAGCAAAGAAGAGCATGAAGAACACTTGAGGATCGCACTGCAAACGTTGAGACGAGAAAAGTTATATGCTAAGATGAGCAAGTGCGAGTTTTGGTTCGAAGAAATGAAGTTCTTGGGTCATGTTGTATCCGGAGATGGAATTGCCGTTGACCCTGAAAAGATTGTAGCTGTTCATGATTGGCCACTTCCAAAGAACGTAGGGGAGATCAGAAGTTTTTCTGGGCTTGCCGGATATTACAGAAGGTTCATAGAGAACTTCGCTCGAATAGCAGAACCATTGACCATGCTAACACGAAAAGAGGTACCGTTCGCATGGACCGAGAAGTGTGTGTCGACTTTTGAAGCGTTGAAGCAAAGATTGACCACCGCTCCTATTCTGACAGTGCCAGACAGTTCCGGAGGGTTGGTTATTCACAGCGACGCATCTGGGAAAGGCTTGGGACGTGTTCTAATGCAGCATGGGAAGGTTATAGCTTATGCGTCGAGACAATTAAAGACTCATGAAAAGAACTACCCAACTCATGATCTGGAGTTAGCAGCAGTGATTTTTACTCAGAAGATTTGGAGACACTACTTATTGGGCGAAAGGGTAAAAGTATTTACTGATCACAAAAACCTAAAATATGTGTTCACACAGAAAGAGCTCAACATGAGGCATGCAGATAGTTGGAACTGATGGCTGACTATGATCTTGATCTAAAATACCATCCGGGGAAAGTTAATATAGTGTCGGATGCGCTAAGTCGGTTGCCGAGCGATACGGATGTTGACTGCACAAAAGGAGATTATAGATGATTTTCAGATATTCGAATTGGAGATTGCACTATCGAATTCTTCCGGACAGTTGATGCAGTTGCAAGTACATTCATCCTTGATTGATAACATTAAAGCAGCGCGGTCGCATGATCTAAGATTTCAGAAGTTTCAAGAAAAAGTAGAAGCGGGACTTCGAACGGAATTGTTAATTCATGAATATGGTTCGTTACGATAAGGTAGTCGTTTATGTGTGCCCAAAGGAGATGTTCGAGAAGAAGTCATGAAAGAGGTTCATAGTTCCGCGTATTCAGTACACCCGGGAGGCACAAAGATGTACAAAGATCCGCGACAACATTTCTGGTGGGAAGGCATGAAAAGGGAGATTGCTTGCTACGTATCAAAGTGCTTGGTGTGTCGGCAAGTCAAGGCTGAACATCAAAGGGTAGCTGGTTTGTTGCAACCACTTCCGATTCCTCAATGGAAGTGGGAATACATAACCATTGATTTCGTGACAGCTTTACCACAGAGGCCAAGGGGCAATAATGCAGTTTGGCTTATTGTCGATCGATTGACCAAGGCAGCCTACTTTATACCGTTTCGAGTTGGTCAGTCGACGGAAGTTTTGGCAGAGCGGTACATGCAGAAGATTGTGAGATTGCATGGAGTACCCGTGAGCATCATTTCCGATCGTGATACTCGATTTCTATCACATTTTTGGAGGAGTCTACAGGAAAGTTTGGGAACTCGCTTGAAATTTAGCACGGCTTATCATCCTCAGATAGATGGCCAGTTTGAAAGAACGATCCAAACTCTTGAAGATATATTGAGGGCATGCATGTTAGACTTCAAGGGTTCATGGGAGGATCATTTACATTTAGTGGAGTTTTCATACAACAGTTTTCAGGAAAACTATAAAGATGGCTCCATTCGAAGCATTGTTCGGTCGTAAGTTTCTCTCACCTGTTTGTTGGGACTATGTTGGAGAAATAAGATTTTTGGGACCGAAACTCATTGTGCAAACTGTGGAGAAAGTTAACTTAATCCGTAGTCATATGAAGGTGGCACAGGATCGACAGAAAAGTTGGGCTGATACTGGAAGAAGACCTTTGGAGTTCGCTGTTCGTGATCTTGTGTTCTTGAAGATATCACCGACTAGAGGATTAATCCGATTTGGTAGTCGAGGCAAGCTTAGTCCTCGATTTGTGGGGCCTTTCGATATCATCGAGCGTGTTGGAGAAGTAGCTTATCGATTGGCTTTACTACTATCCTTAGCGGGTGTTCATGACGTGTTTCATATATCTCAACTCCGCAAGTATGTTTGAGATGAGACGCACGTCCTGTTGGATATAGTGCCCTTAAGTCAATTATTGTAATTGTAGGCATGCGATTGGGATGATTAAGGGAGGACCTATACGGGTAGGATAGTCTTACTCAAAATGATAATATGCTATCTGGTTTTTCTTTATCATCATGTACTTGCATTATGTGGTATGGCAGATCAATATTACATGTTGATAGAGCCCATAGGATTCTTGCTTGACTACCAGCATTATGATGGCGATCATATACGTGAGAGTTGGGTGGTCTATAAGCACATCCTTAAATGTCCCTAGTCGTGGGAGTATCGAGACTGGGCATCGATATTCCGGAGTAGACTAGTGTATACGCTTCAAGACCCCGACAAGGGACGGTGGCCGGTCTCACAAGCCATTGGTGTTGTGTCACCTAAGATAGTATATAGGTGCTCACTGGAGGTGAGTACACTGGACGAACTCGCCGAGAACTTCTAGATGGTATTATACCTATCGTCAGATGGAAGTTCTCAGGTGGCATGAGTACATGTTAGTCCTTTGACCTGAAGTCGTCATTTGTCTTGTATGAGTTCCCACTATACTTTGATTACTACTCTACCACGGCTCAAAAAAGTCGTGCAAACAGGTTTTAGTTGGGTACAGTCTCGAGCCATATAGAGGCAGTGGTTGACTGTCAGGGATTCGTCTCTCCTGGTATTAGGAGTCGATATCGCGCTGTGTTCAGTTGGCTATCATCAGAAATCCGTGGCCACGGTGGGAGAGATTTACTGATAGTTGATCAGTAGTATCTCAGTTGGTGATGAGCTAGACTCAGACATGACTTATCGGGTTAGTAGGGGTCTGATGTTATCCACCCCCTAGACCAGATATGCGATACTCTTTAACGAAGAGACCGGATTGTATGGAGATTGTCACATTCAGGCTCAGTAGGGTAAAGACGTACTTGATTGTCGACCCCCCTTTCGACATGTACCTGGGTAGCCGTTACGTATAGCTAGTGCCGCTGACGTGTTTGTGGTTAAACCTACTGCCAGCGTATTGTTGAGTCTTTAGAGTCCCACACAGAGGGTTTTCCCGGTTCAGGCGACAGATGTAGGAGCCGTACGGTGGTATGTGCAGGGGTCCGATTAAATACGTGTATGCAGTACACGGATTTTAATCGGACGGTTGATAATACTAGCCGACTTAGGATTAAGCCGGATTATTAAATCAGGTTTTGATTTAATAATTTATATATGTATTTTGATACATGTATTTTAGTATTATTGTTCACTATTCATTTTCTCTCTTTGGTGCTATCCGTATTTTTATACGGATACGTGTATATGTAGCGATACATATACCAGGTGAAGTATTCCGTATTTGTACGGGAATATTTCTAGAAGAAGGACACCTCATATTTGATTTTCCTTTTTGGAAAATTAAATAGGAAATGAGGTGGCATGTGGAGGACTTGAAGCATGGGTGCTACATGGTAGAAAGGCATGTCTTGGTTTTTAAAAATGTTATTTTCGTTTGGATGCACTATTGCATCATGGTTGATTTTTGCCATTATTTTCTACACTTGTGGTCTTGATGATATTTTTCCTCATCTCCTTCACCATGGATCATGGTTCATCATCTCCAACTCCTTTTTCTTCTTGCTTCCATTTTTGAGCAAGATGCTAGAGAGAAAAATATAGTGGAGTATTCTTACTTCACCGACCATTCAAACATAGCAACTTTGGATCGTCGGTTTGAGCCTCTTCCGCGTTCCTTCAAGTGGATTGTCTTCGGCAAGGATGATCAATGCTGAAGCGCGTTTCCGACGGCTACGATCTTGGAGGGGTCTTCCATAATTGGGTGGACACGCGACAAAGGTTGTATTTCTCAACCTTGCATGTTTTAGCTTACTAGTTTATGGTGTTTGGTTCGAATCCTTGGGTTCGGACGTCTGGTGCTCGTGAAAAAGTTTTTGTTTTCGCTTTCGCCTAGCCCGCGACCTCCGCGGTGTGGGCGCCTGATTCCAAACATGGTATCAGAGCCACCTAAACACCATAAACTAGTGTTTGACGACGCTTAAGTTTCAAAACCGAAAACACCGATTTCAAAACCCAGTTTCTGTCTAAAAATTTTATGGTCTCTAAATTTTTTTTAAACAAGTGCAGAAGCTTAGTCTTGACTAGATAGAGACACACAATGAAAACGAGAACATTTCATCAAAGTTGTTCTGGCGAGATCGTGGATATGGCCGGCGCCGCCGGTTTTGTATTTTGTTTGGAGCTCGTTTTCATGGTGTGTGCTGGGTTTTGTAAAATGGTATTTTTGGTGCTGTTTGATTTGTCCCAGATTTCACTTTGTGTCATCTTAGTTTTGGGACAACTCGGGAGTTTTAAAAACTCGAAACTTTTGAATCGTTGGTATCTGTGATGTGTATATGTATTGCTGAACGTCTTCTAATTGCTATATGTTCATTTAGACGGGGTTGCACACATTCTGGTGTTGCTTACTTCTGCAGTTATATATATATTTGGTTATGGTTTGTGCGGATTGTCGTGATGGATAGTCATGTGTGCAATATTAGATGTACAGTTCAGATTCATTTGTATATTCATTATTGCGGGGCGAGCGTCCGACATGTGGACTTCCGTCACTGCTACTTTGTATATTCTTTTGTTGGGGCACGACCGGGTTGTGGTCGATATCGCCGTTGTATATATATAGTTTCTTTTCTGTACTAGGATTCCCCACAGAGGAGTGCTCGAATATCCGGGTTCTAGAGGGCAACGGGCATGTATCTCATGGATTGAGACCGGGGGGCCTTACTTTAGAATTGGCGGGCTATTCGCCACACTCGTAGGGGATATAGGTTGACCCACGGAGGGGTGCTCAAGTTATCAGATTCTGTGAAGTGCTGGGTGGCCCACTCACTTTGTTGATTGGGGTTGCCTCACTTCGGGGATTGGCGGGTAACTTGCCGCGCTCGTAGGGGTTTAGGATCTTCATTGCACTGGCTATCCATACGACCGGGGAATGTCGCGTCTCATTTATGGCTCAAATGAAACGCGGGGCTCCTAGATTATCCGCTATTCCATATTGTTGTTTTCATGCTTGTGATGATTTCATCTGCTGTGATGACTATTATCTGCCTGCGATGTTGATATATATATTATATATATTTAGTAGATGGTTCTATATATTTTGCATCCGCGCTAGTCCAGCCCCCGCTCTGCCGTTAGTTAAGTAACCTAACGGTGCATGACGGGGGCCCGTGGCGAATGCGGATGGCATATAAAAAGTATGTTATTTTGGTTGTTTCTTTTGTGGCTTGGAAACATAAAATGATGGGAACGCATTATCTGTATAATGCAAGGGAAAATAAACCTAAATGATGTTGTAGGAACTAATTTTAAAACTACTCTGTTTACTTCAAAACTCATGGTCGTATTCTTTTGCTTTGCATAGAGGTATTCGGTTAGGAATGTCCCGCACCTCATTCTATGAGAGAAGAGCCTTGATCCCTCATTGGGAGTTCGCTCTTAAGCAAAAGTTTATGTTACTAGTTTTAAAATGCGGAGCTTAAACCACTACATTTCAAAGCCACTCGAGTTCCTTCAACGATATCAAGTTCATTACGTTAAAGGTTTTTCGCCAAAAACCAGCCGCAGCCCTCCGTCATTTCAGATTAGTATTTGCTTAGTATTCGTGTTACGTATGTTGACCTAATCAAGGCGTAGTGTTCGGTAGCTCTGTAGTACTTTTCTGCTGCATGGTTATGCGATTGGTTAGAACAGTCGTACGGTCATGTTGACCTAGTCAAGGGCTCGTACGGGTGGGTCTAATCAATCCAGAATAATGACGTGATGAACTTGACTTGCGACTTATGATATGTTGACCTAGTCAAGGTCATAAGTCGTTAGGGGCAAAAACCATATCGGGAGTTTCAAACATACGGGAAACTTGCCAGGCATGCACATACCTTCTAGAGTATGGTGACTTGAGTGGATTCCGTCAGGTTATCATATGATGATAATTAGGTCTCGATTCCCACCGAAGAGTATGTATTACTTCTCGGGAGATTTTTCACTTAAATGATCCCGATTATTTCTCCTTTTAGGATTTGAAGGAGAATTCGAGGAAACGGTAGGAGCCATCCTGATCAGATAAATTGATAACCAATCTGATCATGATAGTGTGCACTCTGAGTGTTTCTTTTCTCTCTCTCTGGTACAGTGACCCATGACTTACCTTAAAAACTCATGAACCGATTTGACCGAACCTTCTTACACCCTTTGGCTTTGGTTTGACTTGATTCGTGACAAAGTCGTATGTATCCCTGCCACTCCTATTTTACCTTCTGCATTTCTTCAGAACACGTCGTATCACTACGATGATCCATATTGCTTAGAATGACCATCGTATAGTTACATATGAACTCGAAGAATACTTCAGTTGAGGATGACCACAGGTTTTGAAGAAATTGAATAGGATTAATCGGTTGTCTCTTCCCTTTACCTTCTCTCAGGTTGCGAGAGCTCCTTACATTAGGAGAGTACGCCTATTACGCTTATTGGATAGTCTTCTTCCAAACCTTTGGCTGATGCCGAAAGGTAGGGTAAGAAGAAAACCAGTTAGCGCAGGGACGGTGTGCAGAAGGTAAGAAGTAGAGACATATAAAGGGACTGAAGTGAGGGCAAAGGAAATTGAGACTACTGTCATGAATCTGGATAATGGAAAAGGTATTATTAGGAATACCTGACCATCTCCTATGAAACATTTTCATATTTCAGTATTTCTGTGTATATGTAAAAGAGAACTGTTTTCCCAATTAATTTTGACTTCAGGGTATGTATTTACCAGATTTGGATCTCACATCTATACGGTGTTACAGATGATGAGTAGGAGCAGAATATTGGGAAATGGGCAATTTGATCCTCAATATCGGAATTCGTTGTAATTGGTAACATTGGATTAAATCGCCTGGTTTTTGCCTGACGGTAAATATTTGGTATCAAATAACCGTTGTTATGCACCAGATTTTAAAATGAAATATCTGTATCTTTATTTTTATAAAGTGAGATATACATTTTGAAAATTGTGTTGTAAACATTTACCTTTATCAGTTGAGGATAAGGTAAGGTGCATTGAATAACGGTTTAAGACATTCTTAACCAAGATACAGTTTTCAATTTACAAAACACAGAATTTGAGTTGGTATACTCTTAGGAATTATAAATGAAAATGTATGTTGTCCAGTGTCCTTCGGGACAAAGGGTTGGTACTCTTACTTCATTCAGGATTACCTATGAGTTCTCAAGTTTTAGACACGCATTCGTAGTAATGTAAGGTCAAAATTTTTGAGAAGTTTGTAGGTATAAGAATAAAGTAGAGAACCATACGTTGGAAGTATCGGGATTCTTCGAGGTGATTGAAGATGTAGATACTTATGCTAGGTATTTCATTATAGTAATATCGAGAACTTGATTCTCTCACAGGTTACTCATCGGTGGACGCGCTCCATGATAATTAATACTGTATTGGCATTTTTCTATTAGATGATATGCACTGGAAACAGTTGCATGACTTTTGAATCTGATTCCATCTAAATTAGTGCCCTTATTCTATATGGACATAGAATGGTTGCATATCTTCAGGTTGTTAAGATATAGAGTTATCTGGTTTCTGTTTAAAAACATAATCCAGATAAACTCGAGACATGCTTCGGTAATGGCCGTTTGTGGATTATCCCGAGCATTCGCTGGGATTTTGTTTCTACCATTTACAAGATCAATAGTTATATTGTTCTTGACTCGCCACATTTTTATAAAAGGATCTTTTTGCAAAAGAAACTAGTGGGAGTATGGTAGAATTGGAAGTGATTCCAGAACCACAAACGGTTACCGAAAATTTAGTAGAACCTAAGAATTCAATTGGACTTGACAAGACGTTAGCCACTCTGCAGATTTTAGTAGGTGACCTCAGACACCCAAGAGATACTTCGGTTTTCTCATAGACGGTGACAGGGAGGTCAGCATCTGTCACGTCCCGCTTCCCGGTATACGGTAAGGAGACGCGACGGGTCACGTGACATATTTACTCAGAAGTAAACACGCTAAGCGTATCTAAGCAATATAAAGTAAATGTACACAAGAAAAATAACAATAGATGTAATTGAACGACAACTTTTATTTATTAACAATTCTTTACAAGTAAACTGGAAATGTAAATACATGAATAGAAAGTAATGCCTAAACAATGGCATAACTGAAATGAAAAGTATGTACAAGTATTTAAAACTCTGGGTCAAAGGCTAACTGCTCCAAATCTTCAGTACTGGGCTCGATCTCCAGTGAGTCCGATCCACCTGACAACATTCCAAAGAAAGAAGAAAAGGAATATCGTCAGCGAACAATCTCTCGGTAAGTCCCAAAGAAGGAGAGAAGTAGAATAGACAGAAAAGAGAGTATATCCAATAGTGTTTGATTATAATGTTAACGCAGTTATTTGTAGCTTGGTACAGAATATGCCAGTGTATACGAGAGGAGTTCAACTTACACCGTAGACTTTGGTAACCCGTAGTACAAGGCTCCGTCGAAAATACCACGGAACAACGACATGGATGTAATTACGTCTTTAGTGACCACCTCGTGCCACCTTTAACATGTTCCGTACCAGTCTACCCCTTTATAAACCCTGTAATGTTTATTGTATTGATTGTATTATTTTTGTTATATAGATGGATGACTTGCCGAAACCATGATATCAGTAAACGGAATGGATATAAATGGATAGTCATGTAAACGGAGTATATCTATGGTTCGGTTCAGTCAATATAAATTGATATAGATTGAATAGATGGATTCATGGATTCAAGTTGTATTGTAGTTTATACTTGAATCATATTCAAGTCAGATTGATTAGATTGAGACTCGGTCTGAGTCAGACACTTTGAAAAGAAATTGAAATCCTGAATTAGTTTTGATGTTATCGGTAACTGCTGCACATAGATGGCATGATTTGTGTCTTTTTCCAAGACAATTAACGTATTGATAACACCGTTTGTTAGATTGTCTACCTTAGATAGAAAAGCACCTACATTCTCCGGCTCCCTGAGACTCAAGAGAACTGGTCCCGCTTAAACCTATATTTACTAGGGTCCTTATTGTAAATTAGTATAACTTGAGGGGGTTTTATGTAAAAATAATTTTGATATAATTTCAAAATACACCTCAAGCATTTAATTATCGTCTTTAGGGTTTTCATAGATGTATTTATAGAAGTGAAATTTCTAGTGAGTAGAACCTAGTTTTCATAGTATATGGTATTTTATTGAAATATCGGTATTGTTTTGTATTTGGATGGTATTTTCATGTAATGGTGATTCCTTTGATTTGGAAAACTTGGAATATTTATATAATATAATTAAAATAGATATTTTGATAATAATTATATATTTAATAAAAATAATTTTATTTATTCTTGTAGAAATCTCATTTTCTAAAGAAAAATGCATTAAAAAATTCCATCGAGATCAAATGCTCCTTTCAGAGGTCTGCATCTCGCTCTACTAGGCCCGAGGATGTGCGATAACCCGCACCATCCTGAATGGGGTCCTAAAAATTGGGTTGTAGAGGCGTAATTGCAAGGAATTAGATAATACACTTTTTTTTAAATGGTTTTACAAGTTTGATGGTATTTATTTGTAATGTCGTATTATCCAATAACTAATGTCCCAAACTTTCATCGTGCTATGTCAAGATGTGTATTGTGATGAGGTAGTTCATTATCTCGTGGGTTATCTAAAGGTAATACAAGTATCATGTTGTTTTTTGTCGAAAATGAAGTATGTGGTATTTTGCCGTAAAAATACGATAAAAGTTGCATAAATGATTCGTTTGAGATGAAACTTGTTTTAAAGTGTTTGTTAATGTTTGTTAAACATTATATGAGAGTATGGTATTTCATTTCTTAATAAAAATAGACATTTTAAGGAAAAAACGAATCGAAAGTCGGATTAACTCCGCTTCCGTCGGGTTTTAGAAATTAAAGTTTTTAGAATAGAAGAAGAGAGGGGGAGAGGGGACTTACTGGCTATAAGGTTAGAGGGGAGAAGGGGGAGGCTAGGTAAAGTGTCGGGGTATCGTTTCGTCGCCGGAATCTTCTCGGAACTTCGTCGGAACTTCTCCCTTCGCTAACTCCACTTGCACAACTTAGGACTTGGAAATTTGGTAGAGTTTTGATAATGAAATTCTCGTGAGGATGTGTGAAATGAGGTGTGGTATTTATAGGAAAAATTATGGTTTAGGGTAATGAAGAATAGAATTAAAATGTGCATTAAAAATGGATTAAAGAGGGGATTTATCATTCTCTGGATAAATGCAGAGAAATCAAACAACATAGGGGTAATGGGGTAGGCCAAGGGGTGCTAGGGTTAAATTTTGGGAGCATTTGGTACGGTTTGGACCGATGGTGCCGGCCCAAATCACGATCTCACCGGTCCAATTTGGGTGGGTTGGGTCTGGATTCTTGCCACGTGTCATGTTCATTGTATACAACATTTTGCACATGTTTGTTTTTGTTGTGACTTTTCATTTTACGTGTTGTGCACGTGCAAACTTTTGGGCTTCTAAAAGATTAAAAGAAAAATTAATTAAAAAGATAATGTGGCTGGGGGTATTCGATCACAGGGGTTATGTCACAGCAGTGCAAGGCTTTACCAATGAGCTACAAGTGCTTTCTTGCTGTTCAAAAGCAAATCAAATAGTTATAGTGTACACATGATTGCAAATACCCTATTTGTACATTGACTTTTAAACAATTTTCTGTACATTGAAATTGGAGTTTCAGATCCCCACAATTAATAAACCCCGGTAAACTCTTCGAGGCCCACGATATATCCAAAACCCTCTTTCAAAACACAATACACGCACTCTGCACACTGAGTTCGCATGACTAGTTGACCCGTCAATCGGAGGTTCTTTCGCTCCAAAGGCGAGGGGTAATTAACGGCAGTTTAGTCCGCGGCTGCCGGAGATTCAGATCCCCACAATTAATAAACCCCGGTCTACCTTAGGCAGGAGGAATCTGTAGTATGCCTGACAAGCGACGCGTATTCCCGTCTCAATAGGGTGATGAAAAACACCCTACAGGGGGTATCGCTCGGTTTGGAAGATTGTTGATCTTTGCAAAGTTGAGATATAGAGAGAAGAAGTTGAAACATTATAGCGGATCCACTCACTGAGGCTATTTTTCGAACACGGATGTTCCTCAAACGAGATTTGAGAAACTGATTAGTAGAGAAGTTGGGTATTCGGTAACACACGAGCTGTGGGTACGCGATACCGTAATAATTTGCCTTAATTGCGAGTGAGAGATTGTTAGATATAGTACCTTCAAGTAAATTATTGTAATCGCAGGCACGCGATTGTGATGATTGAGAGAGGACCTATACGGGTAGGACAGTATTACTCAAAATGATAGTATACTATCTGGTTTGTCTTTATCATCATGTACATGCATTATGTAGTATGGAAAATCACTATTACATGTTGATAGAGCCCATAGGATTCTTGGTTGACTACCAGCATTATAATGGCGATCATATACGTGAGAGCTGGGTGGTCTATAAGCACATCCTTAAATGTCCCTAGTCGTGGGAGTATCGAGACTGGGCATTGATATTCCGGAGTAGACTAGTGTATACGCTTCGAGACCCCGACGAGGGGCGGTGGCCGGTCTCAAAAGCCATTAGTGTTGTGTCACCTAAGATAGTATACAGGTGCTCACTGGAGGTGAGTATACTGGACGGACTCGCCGAGAACTTCTAGATGGTATTATAATTATCGTCAGATGAAAGTTCTCAGGTGGCATGAGTACATGTTAGTCCTTTGATCCGAAGTCGTCATTTGTCTCGTGCGCGTTCCCACTGTACTTTGATTATTACCCTACCACGGCTCAAAGAAGTCGTGCAAACAGGTTTTAGTTGGGTACAGTCCCGAGCCAAATGGAGGCAGTGGTCGACTGTCAAGGATGTCTCTCCTGGTATTAAGAGTCGATGTCGCGCTGTGTTCAGTTAGCTATCATCATAAATCTGTGGCCATGGTGGGGGGGATTTACTGATAGTTGATTAGTAGTATCTCAGTTGGTGATGAGCTAGACTCGTACACGACTTATCGGATTTGTAATGGTCTAACGTTATCCATCCCCTAGACCCGATATGCGATACTATTTGAAGAAGAGACCGGACTGTACGGAGATTGTCACATTCAGGATCAGTAGGGTAAGGACGTACTTGATTGTCGATCCCCTTTTCAAAAAGTACCCGGGTAGCCGTTACGTACAGCTAGTGCCGCTGACGTGCTTGTGGTTAAATCTACTGCCAGCGTATTGTCGAGTCTTTAGAGTCACAAACAGAAGATTTTTCCGGTTCAGGCGACAGATATAGGAGCCATACGGTGGTACGTGCAGGGGTCCGATTAAATACGTGTACGCAGTACACGACTTCAATCGGACGGTTGATAATACTAGCCGGCTTAGGATTAAGCCGGATTATTAAATCAAGTTTTGATTTAATAATTTATATATGTATTTTGATACATATATTTTAGTATTATTGTTCACTATTCATTTTCTCTCTTTGGTGCTATCCGTATTTTTATTCGGATACACGTATATGTAGCGATACATATACCAAGTGAAGTATTCCGTATTTGTGGGAATACTTCTAGAAGAAGGACACCTCATATTTGATTTTTCTTTTTGGAAAATTAAATGGAAAATGAGGTGGCATGTAGAAGACTTGAAGCATGGGTGCTACATGGTAGAAAGGCATGGCTTGGTTTTTAAAAATGTTATTTTCATTTGGATGCACTATTGCATCATGGTTGATTTTTGCCATTCTTTTCTACACTTGTGGTCTTGATGATAATTTTCCCCATCTCCTCCACCATGACTCATGCTTCATCATCTCCATCTCCTTCTTCTTCTTGCTTCCATTTTTGAGCAAGATCCTTGAGAGAAAAATATAGTGGAGCATTTTCTTAGATATGTATGCCCTAGAGGCCTGTATTGTATAGGATGCTAGGCATGTATATATACAGAAACAATCTTTGCTCGAAATGATTATATGCTATCTGGTTTATCTTCATCTTAACGTGTGATGTGTTGTATTTCATATCTTTATATACATGTTGATGAAGCCTTTAGGATTATGCTTGATTGCCAGGATTATGATGTAGATCATACTAGTGTGGCCTGGGTAGTCTATAAGCTTATCCTTTAACAGTTCCTAGTCGAGGGTATATCGAGACAGGGCATCGATATTACCAGAGTAGACTAGTGTGTACGTTTCTTGACCCTGGGGGCGGTGGTTGATCCCACAACCATTGGTGTTTGGCATCAAAGATTGTACACAGGTGCTCATTGGAGAATGGGTACACCGAACAAGACTCGCCGAGAACTCCTAGATGGTATATATACCTATTGTCAGATAGCAGTTCTTTGGTGACACTTATACAGGTTAGTCTGTAGACCCGAGATCGTCGTAGTGTCTTGTGTGATTCCCACTGTGCTTTGATTTCCTCCCTACCACGGCTCTACTGAGTCATGCAAACAGGTGGATTTTGGGTATAGTCCCGAATCACATGGAGACAGTGAGCGATAAGAGGGGTTTCGTCTCTTCCGGTATAGGGAGTTGATGTCGCGCTATGCTTGATCGGCTATAACAGCAAATCCCTGGCCAGGGTTATCGAGATTTACTGATAAGAGTTATCAGTAGTTTCTCGAACCGTTATGGACCATAAATCAGCATGACTTATAAAGTTACTGGGGTCTGACTTTTACCACCCTTAGACTTCATATGTGACGTATCAGACGAAGAGACCGGACTGTACGGTAAGTGTTGCTTACAGGCTCGTTAGGGTTGTGATGAGTTCGCTCGTCGGCCACCTTTTCGTCATGTACCTGGGTAGCCGTTACGCATAGCTAGTGCCGCTTACGTGCTTGTGGTTAAACCCACTGCTAGCATACTGTCGAGTCTTTAGAGTCCCACACAGAGGGTTCCCTAGTTCAGGCAAAAGATGCAGAGGCCATAAGTTGTTACGACAGGGTTTCGATCATGTTCATGTAATGGTTACAGGAATAATGATCGGAATGATAATACTGGTAGGATTTGGTTTAAGCCGGATGCCGGTATTATATTATTGGATTATTTGTATTAGTATTTTTCGGAATTCGGATACGGGTATACTTATAAGGTATACGGTGGAGGGGTATTCTTGTAATTGTACAAGAATACCTTCTAGAAGGGGACACCTCATAAATGGTTTTCATTTTGTGAAAATGAAAATTATGAGGTGGAATTTGGAGAGAGTCAAAGCATAGATGAAGGAATGGCTTATATCATTTTATATTCATTTGGAGTTACTATTGAAGCATGGTGCATTATTTTATTGCATGCTTCAATTATTTTCATTTGATCCATATCATTTTTTCCATGCTTGATTTTTTCATTCATCACTCTCACATTCTCTCTCCTCATTTTCTCCTTCTTTCTCCTATTTGCTTTACCCTTCACATGAGTTGTGAATCAAAAGCATAGAGCTAAAAGATAATCCACTACTTGATCTCTACTTCATCTAAGTGATCACTTCTAGCACACTTGATCTCTTAGTTAACTCTTGAGAAGAGTTTGAAGCTTGTTCCATAGCTCTCGGGTGGATCATCTACGTATTGAGTGTTGGATATATGTATGCCCTAGAGGCCATTATATGATAGTGTATGCACCGGTATGTGTGTATATATATATATATATATATATATATATATATATAAATATTCAGAAGACAGTTTTGCTCGACATGATAGTATGCTATCTGGTTAACTCTTTATCTTGACATGTTCACTTGATCATGCTTTTATTCATTTGGTACATGTTGATAAATCCCTTAGGATATTTGCTTGACTACTGAGATTATGATGTGGATCATACTAGTGGGACATCCGTGGTTTATAAGCATATCCTTGAAATATTCCTAGTCGTGGGTGTATCGAGACGGGGCATCGATATTCCAGAGTAGACTAGCGTATACGATTCTTGTCCCATGTGATGGGCGATGGATGATCACATATCCATCTGGTGTGCTGACACCAAAGATTGTATACGGGTACTCAGTAGAGACTGGGTACACTGAACGGACTCACCGAGAACTCCTATATAGTATTATATCTCACGTCGGATAGCAGTTCTCAGGTGACACTGGTATAGGTTAGTCTGTAGACCCGAGATCGTCATAGAGTCTTGTGTGTCCTCCCACTGTACTTTGATCTCCACCCTACCACAGCTCTACCGAGTCATGCAAACAGGTGGATTTTGGGTACAGTCCCGAGGCACATGGAGGCAATGAGAGATAGGAGGGGTTTCGTCTCTCCCGGTATTGGGGATTGATGTTGCGCTATGCTCGATTGGCTGTAACAGGAAGTCCCTGGCCAGGGCTGCTGAGATTTTCTGATAAGTGTTATCAGTAGTTTCTCGATCTGTTATGAGCCATACACTGGCATGACTTATTGAGTTATTGGGGTCGACGATACCATTCCCAGACTCGATATGCAGCATATCTGACGAAGAGATCGGACTGTACGGTAAGTGTTGCCAGTTGGCTCGATGGAGTTTTGACAGGTTCGCTTGTTTTTCTTCTGATCGCTCAATACCCGGGTGGACGTTACGTTTAGCTGACCGCTTGCGGCTTGTGGGTGTTTGATGTGATCATCACCTACTACCGGCATATTGACGAGTCTCAGAGTCCCACACAGAAGTTTCCTAGCTCAGGTGAAACGATGTGGTGTGCATATGAGATATGTGCGGGAGCTTGATTAAATCCGTGTATGTGATACCGTATATTAATCAGGCATTTACTGATGGTCGGGTCGTATGTGATATGACCGGTTTATTAAATCAAGTGTTGATTTAGTCTTGACCATAAGCTCACTTTTATTAAACCTTTTCTTTTTGGATGTATATGTTGGGTTATGGGAGTGCCCCGGCCATCGAACCGTGGCCAAATGCGGAACAATTTTTTTTTAAAACCCGGTGCTACCATTACCTGATTTCCAAGATCGAAACCATTAACCCTAAAACTAGCAATCTAAGAAAAGAGATAGGAATGGTTATACCTAATGAACCAAGTCCTGCGGGTCTTCAACCAATTCCAAGCTCCTAGTGATGCGGATCGACTTTGATCGCCGGTCTTCCTTCATCTACGATGATCCACCCGAGGGAAACGGCACAAGATCCAGGTTCGCCAAGCGGACCAACCGACTCTCTAGGATTGCTAGTAGTAGAGAGTGGGGGGTGTAGGATAATCTCACCATAATTTTCTCTCAAAATCTAATGCTCATAGAGCAACCATGGAAGATGTGGAGGTGATGATCAAAGGCATGAGAAAATGGCTATATGTTTTTGTGTGAGCATGAGAGTGAGAGAGTGTAACAAGTGAATCAACAAAAATGAGCAAGCCCCCCTTCATGAAGTGGCCGGCCCCCCTCTCTCATGCCCCCCCACAAAAAAACTCATTTCCATTTTACAATAAAGAAATACCCCATACCAATCACTACATTGCACAAAAACCATGCTTTGACCATGTCACCATTTCCACCTCATTTATTAACATGTGATTTTATAAATAAAATCAATAATGAGGTGGTATCTTCTAGAAGTCATTCCGCACAAATACGGAATACTTTCCGGTACATGTATCGAAATACACATACGCGTATTCGTACGAAAATACGAATAGCCAAAGAGAGGAAATAAATAGTGAGCAATAATACTAGAATACATATATATAAATACATATGTAAATTATTAAATCAAAACTTGATTTAACAATCTGGCTTAATCTTAAGTCGCCAGTATTATCAACCGTCCGATTAAAATCTGTGCAGCATGTGCACTTATTTAATCGGACACTTGTATGTATCAACACACGTCACCTACACCATATCGCCTGAACCGTGAAAACCCTCTGTGTGGGATTCTAAAGACTCGTCAATACGCTGGCAGTGGGTTTAACCACAAGCACGTCAGCGGCACTAGCTGTACGTAACGACTACCCAGGTATTGAGCAAAAGGAAGGCCGACGAGCAAACTCATCTGAACCCCTACTGAGCCTGTCAGTGACAATATCCGTACAGTCCGGTCTGTTCGTCTAAGAGTATCGCATATCGAGTCTAGGGGGTGGATAAAGTCAGACCCCTAATTACGCGATAATTCGTGTCGGTATGAAATCCATCACTACCTGAGAAACTGTCGATCCTGGATCGGTAGTTCTCACATACCCCGGCCGAGAATTTCTAGTGATGGCCACCCGTGCACTGCATGACATCAACCCCCAATACCAGGAGAGACGAATCCCCGACGATCCGCTCACTGCCTCCATGTGGCTCGGGACTGTACCCAACTAAAACCTGTTTGCACGGCTCCTTTGAGCCGTGGTAGGATAGTAATCAAAGCACGGTGGGAACTTACACGAGACAAATGACGATCTCAGGTCGACAGACTAACCTGTACACATGTCACCAGGGAACTGCTTTTTGACTATAGGTATAATACCAACTAGCATGTTCCCGGCGAGTCCGTCCAGTGTACTCATAACCCAATGAGCACCTGTATACTATCTTAGGTGAACAAATGACACCAATGGCTTGTGAGACCGGCCACCGCCCCTCGTCAGGGTCTAGATAAGTATACACCAGTCTACACTGGAGTATCGATGCCCAGTCTCGATACTCCCACGACTAGGGACATTTAAGGATGTGCTTATAGACCCCCAGCTCCCACGTATGTGATCGCCATCACAATGCTGGCAGTCAAGCAAGAATCCTATGGGCTTTATCAATATATACATGATGATAAAGACAAACCAGATAGCATACTATCATCTCGAGTAAGACTGTTTTATCGGTATAGGTCCTCCCTCAATCATCATTATCACATGTCTGTGACTATGATAATTGCCTTGAGGGCACTATAGCCAACAATCTCCCGCTTGCACTTAAGGCTAATTATTGCGATGTCGCATACTCACAGCCCGTGTGATACCGAACACCCAACTTCGCTACTAATCAGTTTCACAATCCTCGTTTGTAAAACTATTGCGTTCGAGAAATAGCCTCAGTGAGTGGATCCGCTCCAGTGTTTCTTTCTATGTCTCTCTTTATCTCAACTTCGCAGAAAAAACTATCTCCCGGAATGAGTAATACCCGTCTTAGAATATTTCTGGATATCTGATGGGACCCAGTTCAGAAATGAACTCCAAATCCAGCAAACTTCTTAGACTGTTCGTCTACTGAACTTAATCAGCATGCTGCGCCATGCCTTCTTCAGTATCTGCTTGGAGCACCTGTCCAAATTACTGCCCCTCGTCAGAGGGAAAACTAAAACTCTGACAGTCACTCTGTCATCCAGGTCACCTTGGAAGCCTGAAATGATAACCGTCTCCCGAAGGAGGCTGCCGTTATCAAATCCCTAGAACATCCACTTATATTCATAAACTGCTTCCAATCGTTTTTCTTCAGGATTGGATTAATATATCAACTTTTTGCATCTAGTGCAAAAACAACATCTGGTGTGGTACTTGACATGTCATGATTGACTCAATTGCCTAAGCAGGTGATATGCCAATCATGCACATCCCTCTCCCCTTTAGTCTGTAAGACACCTTTAGAGAGGGTGACTCCATCACTTGCAGGTTCACCACCATGCCAGGAGTCGTCCATTCTAAAATACTGTCTAAGTACTCAGATTGGGACACTTCCCAAATCTAGATCTAAAACCATAGATCTAGTCACCAGAATGCTTGATATAATATCCATATCCTATGTGGAGAAAACACTGTGTGACAACAACAGTACAACCTGTAAGTCGACGTTAGACACCCCACGAAATGCGGGGAGGCGGAATAGGTAAAACAATCATTTTGTTTAAAAGAAACATCGACTAACTTACGGATATTTGCTAAACTCTAACTAACATTATCATAGGAGGAATTAGCTACTATGAAAGAAGATTATACCTAATGAACCAAGTCATTCTTCTTCTCGTTAACCACCTCCTCGTCGGCCTCCTCTTTGTAATAGAAGATCCACCCGAGAGCTACTACTCCAAGCTTGACCTCTAACTTGAGGTAACTGGGTTACTCAAAGTGCTCAAAGCAACCTAGGGAATATAGAGTAGGATTAGGGATTAATAAGTGTTGCTAACCCTTGATCTCAACACATGAGAGGTTAGGGTTAGGGTTTGAAGAGAGAGAGCTTGAGGAGAGAGAAGGTGAGAGTGAGAATGAAATGAAATAATATCTCATTTAGAATATATAAAGCATAATGATTTATTAAATGAATAAATCAAATGATTTATCAACCATGCTTCATTTATTCACTTTGTATGATTCATCTCATGAGTCATTAGTCATTAAATGCATCATTAACTCCATGGATGAATTACACAAATGAGTAACTAAATCAATAAATGCAAATGCCACCTTAGCCTCATTGTCATCAACCTTCTAGAAGCTTCTCGCCAATTTACGAGAACGCCCCTCCTATCTGTGAAAACACGGAAATACTTTAGACCGTATAAATCCAATAATCCGATACTAGAATCTGGCTTAAACCAAAGCCCGCTAGTAAAAACTGTCCGAACATCGTACGTGCATAAATGCACGTGCATGTCCGAACCCCGTCGTAAAACCATACGACCTCTATATCGTTTCGCCCGAAGCAGGGAAACTCTCTGTGTGGGACTCTAAAGACTCGACTACTACGCTGGCAGTGGGTTTAACCACAGACCGCAAGCGGCACTAGCTGTACGTAACGGTCCCCAGGTAGATATCGATAAGAAGGCCGATGAGGAAACCCATCCGAACTCTTACTGAGCCTGATGTGACAATCTTCGTACAGTCCGGTCTGTTCGTCTAGGACTATCGCATATTGGGCCTAGGGGGCGGCAAGCATCAGTCCCCTAAAAGCGGTATAAGTCGTATCGGAGCGAAGCCCATTACACCTTGAGAAACTACTGGAAAACCTACCAGTAAATCTCGCTTGCCCTGGCCAGGGACTTTGCGTAATGGCTCTCCATACACAGCGCGATATCAACTCTCAATACCGGGAGAGACGAATCCTGTCTAACTGCCACTGCTTCCAAGTGCTTCGGGATTGCACCCAACTGCTACCTGTTTGCACGACTCCTTTAAGCCGTGGTAGGGTAGCAATCTAAGAACAGTGGGAACACACTGTTAGTTATATGTATGCCCTAGAGTCCATTACTATACATATGATGTATATTGTAGTGGATGCTTGGACATATATATAGGGAGGACTTTCTTGCTCGACATGATAGTATGCTATCTGGTTACTCTTTACCTTAACGTGTACACTGATTGTCTCTCTGTTACATGTTGGTAAAGCCCTTAGGATGTGTACTTGACTACCTGGACTATGATACGGATCATACTAGTGGGGACATGGTAGTCCATAAGTGCATCCTTCAAGGTCCCTAGTCGTGGGTGTATCGAGACGGGGCATCGATATACCAGTGTAGACTAGCGTATACCTTCTCGACCCATACAGATGGGCGATGGATGATCCCATATCCATTGGTGTTTGACATCAGAGATGATATACGGGTGCTCAGTGGAGACTGGGTATACTGGACGGACTCGCCGAGAACTTCCAGATGGTATTATACCTTACGTCAGATGGCAGTTCTCTGGTGACACTGGTACAGGTTAGTCTGTACATCCGAGATCGTCATAGAGTCTTGTGTGATTCCTACCGTGCTTTGATTTCCACCTTACCATGTCCAAGAGGGCGTGCAAAACGGTGGTTTTTGGGTACAGTCCCGAGTCACATGGAGGCAATGAGCGATAGGAGGGGATTCGTCTCTCCCGGTATAGGGAGTTGATGTTGCGCTGTGTTCGATTGGCTATAACCGGAAATCCCTGGCCAGGGTTGCTGAGATTTACTGGTAAGTGTTACCTGTAGTTTCTCAAACTGTTATAGACCTCATATCGACACGACTTATCGAGCTATTGGGGTCTGACGTTTACCACCCCTAGACGAGATATGCGACATATCAGACGACGAGACCGGACTGTATGGTAAGTGTTACTGGTTGGATTCACAGGAGTATGAGCGGGCTTGCTCGTCGATCTTCTGATCGCTCAATACCCGGGTGGCCGTTGAGTTTAGCAGACCGCTTGCGGCTTGTGGGTGTTTGATATGATCATCACCTGCTGCCGGCGTATTGACGAGTCTTTAGAGTCCTACACAGAGGTTTTCTGGTTCAAGCGAAACGAAATAGGAGCGCATATGAGATATGTGCGGCACCGAGAATAATGCGTGTATGTGATACCGTATTCTATTCTCGCGATGAATGTATCGATTGGTTGTATGCGATATAACCTAGTTATCGAATCAAGGATTGATTCGATAAGCCGATACATTGGATATTAGTCGGTCATATGCGATATGACCGGATCGTTAAATCAAGTGTTGATTTAATGATTTAATGTATAATTATATATTTGATATATTAATTTGCATTAACTAATATTTGTTCACTTTAAATGGATTTTCTCACTTGATGTGCACATTGTATATATGATATAGTTTTGTGCACTAGTTTGTATCATGTTTGATGATACATGCTAACTTGGGTGTGTATGATTAAACCATGGTTATCTTAATGGTTAGGGTTTTGATTTACTTATCTATTTATTTTTATTAATTCATTTTAAGGCAAGAATAAAATGGTGGCTAGTTTTTGTTTCTTTCATGAAACTTCATGAAGCTTTGTAGCTTTGACCATTTTGTCTCTTAGCCTTAACCTAACCATTAAACCTAACCTTAGTTTATTCCCTACACCTAACTATGGTTGCAATATGATAAGAATGAAGGGGTTTTTCTTTTTAACTTAATCCTTTTATTCTTATCATCTTTTCTTCTTCTTCTTCTTCTTCTTGAACAAAGAAGAAAGCTTGCTACCATTAATGGCAACTTGAGAAAAAGAGTGAGAAATCCAATTCTAAAGTGAACCCACTTCCTATTTCTTCATCCTCTACCACTTGCCAAGTAGTATAGGGTGTTTTCTTCACAAGTTTCATGGCTTGGTGAAGTTGGAGCTTGATCTTGTGTTGCCTCGACGTAGATCATCTTCGGCATCGAAGTCGACGACCTAGCCCGATCATTTCTTCGATGAAACCACCGCGAGAGTTCGGGATCCAATGGGTACAGTGGAGGGACTTCATCATGGAGCTATGGAGGTGGAGGACCGGATCTACAAAGGTTGTATTTCCGTTCACTCTTAGTTAAGTTGTTAACTAGTTGCATGTTTCGCCTTAAACTCTAGTTAACGATCCGTATTAGGGTTTCTCGGCACTTGTAAAATTTGAATTTGGCATGGTTGATGCCTTATGAGACCTCATTAGTGTGACTAGGAAGCCTACAGTGGTATCAGAGCCTAGCTAGAGCCTTATGCGATGCGTAGACGATGTTAGAAACCCGATCAAACCCCGAAACCCTAAATTTCAACCCTCTCTGGACATTTTTTCAAAACTGGGTTTTTTCTATATTAAAAATTCTTAAAAAATTCAACAGGCAATTCTAAGAATTACGGTGCAAAATTGACCAAGAGATACGGCTAAAGAGCGGCGGAACCGCGGCAGAAGCTTGGCTTCTGCGGCGGTTCCGCGGCCAAATGATGAGGTTAGACTTCAATTTTTGCACAGTAATTTGTCTCTTCAGGTGCTGAGTTTTCTGGGAATTTTTAATATGCACTCAAGAGTTGAGTTTTCTGGGGTGTTTTGGAGCTTCGATGATTCGATCGGAAATTTCTAACTTTGTCTATGAGTTTTTCCGGATAATTTTAGAATATGTTAAAAAGTTCGACCGGATATAAATACCCACTTTTTCCCCTGTTGGGAAATTTCCAAGTGTTGGATCTTTTCATAGTTTAATGACGTTCCAAGTAGTGCAAGTAACTCGATGGACCCTCTAGAAGACAACAAACCTTAACTCGATTATGTGACCGTCTTGAACTGCCCTTTGAACCTTCGGGTTTGGGGCAATACGGCGTGCCACATGTGAGGCGTTGGCTTGACCCTTCTACGGCTGGACCGTTGGTACTGAGGCACGAAGTGAATGTTTTTAAACTTATTTCATGTGTTGAGCTGTTTCGGGAAAACTTGGGTGTTCGATTGTTCGATCGGAAAGTTTAACATTTTCTATTTATCCGGAATGTGATACAATAATTGGAATTCACAAGTAGTTATGAGATAACTGAATGAATGTTATGAATCTAGCACTTTAGTCTCACTTGATCGGTTGCCACGGAATTTTGATGTGATCAAAAATCCGTCGCAATCACGTAGCGTACGCGGATACTCGCCGGTAAACTTAATAGACAGCTACGCCCCATAGCCCCGACCAAGTGACTGTAGGAGAACTCCGTCGCCGAAAGGATCCGTTCGGGTGCTCGTGGCAGCGGTGTTCCGCCTTAGTGCACTTCGTCGGAGGCATCGGGGGTGCAGCCGTCTACTGAAGTTTGCGATGAGCATTCGATCAGGATGTCGGGAATCTTGTTGAATTGCCCGACTTGATATTGAAAAGAGTTTTCGATAAATGAGACTAAAATGCGGGGTTTATAATTGTTAGGCATGCGATGTCTAAGGAATTCATTTGATTAGGCATGCGATGTCTAAAAAGGTTGCGGATTCCAACTGTTGTGGTTTTACACTTTCTTTTCTGTGACCGTAAGTGTAATATGTGATATCGCCGGTTTCGTTGCTATATGTCAACGATAATTGTGATACGCGTGTTTACTTACGTTGATGACATGCGATGTTATGTGTTGTTGGATATGCTATATTGGATCGTCGTGTTTGAATAGCCGGGGTTTTTTATGTGAGATGAGTGTTTTTCCTTTTCATTCATGTAAAAACTTGTATATAATATTCTTTTATTGGGACACTTCTAGGTTGCGGAAGATGTCACCGTTTGTATATTATTTACTTTTCCGCACTAGGATAGACCCAAGGAGGAGGGCACAAGTAACCGGGTTCTGGAGTCCAGTGGGAGACCAACTCGAGGAGTCGAGTCCGGGTCTCCTAACTCTAGAATTGGTAGGGTTGCTTACCGCTCTCGTAGGGGTCTAGGGGTGTGGGTTTGGCTATTCATCGCGACCGTGGAATCCATGTTTTATACTGGCTTGTATTGAAAACACGGACGTCTTAGTATATCCAATGTTTCATATGATTCTTCTGCTGCGATATATGTGATGTGATCATGTGATATGTTCTGTGATGGATACAGTATATATGATATATTATATATAGACGTTACTTATGTTTTACACCCGCGCTAGCCCTGCCCCTCTCTGTCGTTAGTTACCTAACCTAACGGTGCACGAGGGGACATCGAGGCGAATGCGGATGGCATAAGTGTACGTCGTATTTATCTGTGATGTTTAGGTGATTAAATGATGGGACTTCATTAATATGATTAATGAAAGTAAAAGAAACCTAAAGATGTTGTAGAATCGAATTTCAAAAATAAAACAGGTAGCTACTGTTCTTGCTTTGCACAGAGGTATATGTGATATATCCTGCACCTTATTCGATGAGGAAAGGACCGAGATCCCTTCACCGGGAGTGACTCCTTTAGCAATAACTGGCAGATGCTACAACTCTCGGTTTGTTTTTTGATTGCTTCTATAGTTTCTGCTTTGCACAGTGATATATATGATATATCTCGCACCTTATTCGACGAGGAAAGGACCGACGATCCCTTCACCGGGAGTGACTCCTTTAGCAAAACTAGAAAAGCCTAAAAAACACTCCATTTTAAAATCATTTGATTCTACAACGATATCAAGTTCATTACGCAATAGGTTTTCAGAAAAACCTGTCGTAGCCCTCCGTCATTTCAGATAAGTTGTATATAGTATTCGTGCTACATTTGTTGGCTTTCGTCAAGGTGTAGTGTGCGGTAGCTATATGCTGCTTATCTGCTGCATACGATGCGATTGGATTAGGGTAGTCGTGCGGCTTTGTTGGCTTTCATCAAGGGTCGTGCGGGTGGGTTTAATTCAATCAAGAAATGTACGGGTTGAACTTGACTAGCGGGCTATGGTTTGTTGGCTTTCGTCAAGGTCATAGCACGTTAGGGGCAAAATATTATCGGAAATTTCAAGTGTTGAAATTTGCAATGAGATTGCATACCTTCTATGAGATAGTTGGATCCCGATACCCGCTGCGAGTAAGAGTTACTCCTGGGAGAGTTTTACACATTACAATTAGCCGATCAAGTAGGTGTCTAGAAAGGTGTTAACGAGGTTACGCCTCTGGGAAAATGAGGTTTACATTAATTAGGTTCATGCGAAAGCACGGGAGACCTCCCTCAAAGTACCGACACTGGCCTGGCTGAAAGATTGGCGAACTTGTAGTGTGTAATTAATCCCGGCTAGTCTTTCCTTTTAGGGTTTGAAGGAAGATTTGATAAAAACAGTGGGAGCCATCCTGATTAGATAAAATAATAACCAATCTATTCTTGCAAGAGCGCACGCTGAGTGTTTTCTTCTCTCTCTCTCCAGGTAGCGACCATGTCACGCCTTAATCAAGATAATAATACGGATATATTGACCGAACCCGCTTGTTATACTGAGCCGGGGAACGTTGGTCCCGCTCCAACTTATAATTGTTATAAGACAGAGCAAGATATTGGGGATTACCAGAATTCCCGTGCCGCCCAAACGAAGAAAGTGCATACTGATGTATCATCTTCGGGTGTGTTCATTATACAGAACTGTTTCTCAGTATTCTTTACGTCCTGGATATGAGATACCGGATCAGGATCCCGCATATGTAATTTGTTACATGGGCTACAGATAGGTAAAGAACTGAGAACGGGTGATAAGTTTCATGAGACAGAAAACGGGGCAAGTGTTGCAGCCAAGTCTGTTGGTCACTGTCACCCTGTATTACCAATACATTAATTCTGAACGAATGTTATTAGATACCGAACCTGATATACAAAATCTTGTCAGTCTCTTTATTAGTAAAGAAAGGATATAATTTTGTATTGTTGGATAATGTTTTGAACATTTCCTATATCAAAAGTTGATCGGTTCAGGCACGTTATCTAAAAGTATTGATGTTCTAAATCAAACTACAGTTCTTAGTATACAGAACACACACAAGAGGAAGAGTTCAGAACTGAACGAATCCTTCTTGAGGTATTGTAGATAAGGTCATATCAATGCGACCCGACTGGCTGAAGTTACATTTAGATGCATATTTAAATCTGTTTGAATTTACATCTTGTGAAACTTGCCAGTCATGTCACAGAGATAAGACGACCATAGCTCTGTTTACTGGAAACAGAGAAAGAGTTAGTGAACTCTTGGAATTGATACATGTTGATGTATAAAGGTCCCCTGTCTACACATGCCAAGACCGGTTCTTTGTACTTCATTACATTCTCTGATGATCTCTTTAGATTCAGACATATATTCCCGTTGAAACACAAGTCCGAAACTTTTGACATATTCACAGAATATAAGTTAGAAGTAGAGAACCAAAATAAGGGTATAAGTATTATGTCCTTTGATGTGATCAAGGAGGAGAATACTTGAGCACGGAATTCTTGGACTTTTCTAAAGGAGAATGAGATTCTCTCTCAGCATTACTCCTCCGTATACACCATAGCACGATGGTATATCGGGGCGGAGCAATCACACCCTATATGATAAGGTGTGCTCTATGATGAGTACTACTGAGTTACCTATTTCCTTTTTGGAAGTTATGCACTTGAGAAGCTGCATACCTATTGAATAGGGTACAAATCAAATCAGTTGCCTACCACTTCATATTTGATATGATAAGGGAAGAGCCCATCTCTTAAGTTAGTTAAGATTTGGGGTTGTCCGGTTTATGTCTAAAAACAAAATCCGGACAAGCTCGAGGCAAGGTCTCTAATGTAGAACTGGAAAGGTTCCAGCTATACAAACTACAACAGATGATTTGATAAAACCAAAGCATTCAATAGTTACCAACGAACCTCAGCCTCTCCGCCGATCTAGTAGGGTTCCTCACCCACTTGAGAGATACTTTGGTTTCTCTATGACAGTGGGAGCGAGGATTGCATCATGAGATGATGACCCAACTAGTTTCGAGCTGGCCATCAGGAGTAAGACTCTATAAGAATGGCTGGATGCTTAGTGATCTGAGATGGAATCCTTATACACCAACAAAGTATGGACTTTGGTTGCTATATCTGAAGGGTTAAATCCCCATCAGGAGCAAGTATATCTTGAGAAGATTACTTGGTGTACTTAGAAAAGTTAAGACTTTCAAAGCTAGACTTGTTAAAGGTTTGCATCATTGACCAGGCATGGATTATGTTGAAACCTTTTCTAAGGAGCTATGCTTAAGTCCATCCAGATCCTACTTGTCACGGCTACATACCATGACTACGAAATCTGGTGGTTGGGTGTCATGACTGCTTTTCTAAATAATGTTTTGGAAGAGAGCGTCTATAAGTATACAGCCAGAGGGCCTCGTAGACAGTGGGAGCAGCGGAAACGTGTGTAAGATGTTTTATGTGATAAAACAGGCATCGCAGAGTTGGAACATCTGTTTTGATGAGTTAGTCAAAGAGTTTGACATCATCAAAATGGTAGATGAACCTTGTATATACAAAAAGGTAGTAGAGAGTATGGTGGTGATCCTCGTAGAGTACGTGGATAACATACTCTTGATAGGGAAGGAGTTTTCTATGCTACGCTCGATCAATCTCCGCTTATCACAATGATTCTCCATATAGGATCAGAGTGATACCTCCTAAATCCTGGGTTTTGATCTATGAGATAGATCTAATTGGATGTTAGGATACTCACTAGATGTAGTGAGATGGTATCAAATGATCCTGGGGAGAATCACTGGAAAGGTTCCAGAGTGATAAGGACGACTGAATGTCAGTCACAGGCATTGTCTTTACCCTCAGTGAAGGGACGGTATGTTGGAAGAGTTCCAAGCTAGATACCGTAGCACACTAGACGATTAAAGGAAAGATACATCGCTACTTAAGATGCTACCAAAGAGGCAGTCTGGATGTATATTTGTTCATGAGATGAACATAGTTCCTCCCATTGTGTGACAATGGAGTTGTGGCTTAGGCCTAGGAACGCCCGTCCCATCAGTGATCCAGACATATTCTGAGGCAGTGTCACCTGATCATGGAGATAGTTGATCTCCAGGGTGATCGAGGTAAGGAGAGTAGACTCAGAGGACAACACGGCGGATCCACTCACAAAGGCCTTTTCCCAGAGAGAGACTTTTATGGGATGGTTGAGTATGAGATACTACAACCACTGCTATCAGATGGCCCTAGTGCAAGTGGGAGATTGTTAGTTATATGTATGTCCTAGAGGCCATTACTGTACATAGGATGTATATTGTAGTGGATGCTTGGACATATATATAGGGAGGACTTTCTTGCTCGACATGATAGTATGCTATCTGGTTACTCTTTACCTTAACGTGTACACTGATTGTCTCTCTGTTACATATTGGTAAAGCCCTTAGGATGTGTACTTGACTACCTGGACTATGATGCGGATCATACTAGTGGGGACATGGTAGTCCATAAGTGCATCCTTCAAGGTCCCTAGTCATGGGTGTATCGAGACGGGGCATCGATATACCAATGTAGACTAGCGTATACCTTCTCGACCCATACAGATGGGCGATGGATGATCCCATATCCATTGGTGTTTGACATCAAAGATGATATACGGATGCTCAGTGGAGACTGGGTACACTGGACGGACTCGCCGAGAACTTCCAGATGGTATTATACCTTACGTCAGATGGCAGTTCTCTGGTGACACTGGTACAGGTTAGTCTGTAGACCCGAGATCGTCATAGAGTCTTGTGTGATTCCCACTGTGCTTTGATTTCCACCTTACCACGTCCAAGAGGGCATGCAAAATGGTGGTTTTTGGGTACAGTCCCGAGTCACATGGAGGCAATGAGCGATAGGAGAGGATTCGTCTTTCCCGGTATAGGGAGTTGATGTTGCGCTGTGTTTGATTGGCTATAACCGGAAATCCCTGGCCAGGGTTGCTGAGATTTACTGGTAAGTGTTACCTGTAGTTTCTCGAACTGTTATAGACCTCATATCGACACGACTTATCGAGCTATTGGGGTCTGACGTTTACCACCCCTAGGCGAGATATGCGACATATCAGACGACGAGACCGGACTGTACGGTAAGTGTTACTGGTTGGATTCACAGGATTATGAGCGGGCTTGCTCTTCGATCTTCTGATTGCTCAATACCCAGGTGGCCGTTACGTTTAGCAGACCGCTTGCGACTTGTGGGTGTTTGATATGATCATCACCTACTGCCGGCGTATTGACGAGTCTTTAGAGTCCTATACAGAGGTTTCTTGGCTCAAGCGAAACGAAATAGGAGCGCATATGAGATATGTGCGGGACTGAGAATAATGCGTGTATGTGATACCGTATTCTATTCTCGCGATGAATGTATCGATTGGTTGTATGCGATATAACCTAGTTATCGAATCAAGGATTGATTCGATAAGCTGATACATTGGATATTAGTCGGTCATATGCGATATGACCGGATCGTTAAATCAAGTGTTGATTTAATGATTTAATATATAATTATATATTTGATATATTACTTTGCATTAACTAATATTTGTTCACTTTAAATGGATTTTCTCACTTGATGTGCACATTGTATATATGATATAGTTTTGTGCACTAGTTTGTATCGTGTTTGATGATACATGCTAACTTGGGTGTGTATGATTAAACCATGGTTATCTTAATGGTTAGGGTTTTGATTTACTTATCTATTTATTTTTATTAATTCATTTTAAGGCAAGAATAAAATGGTGGCTAGTTTTTGTTTCTTTCATGAAACTTCATGAAGCTTTGTAGCTTTGACCATTTTGTCTCTTAGCCTTAACCTAACCTTTAAACCTAATCTTAGTTTATTCCCTACACCTAACTATGGTTGCAATATGATAAGAATGAAGGGGTTTTTCTTTTTAACTTAATCCTTTTATTCTTATCATCTTTTCTTCTTCTTCTTCTTCTTGAACAAAGAAGAAAGCTTGCTACCATTAATGACAACTTGAGAAAAAGAATGAGAAATCCAATTCTAAAGTGAACCCACTTCCTATTTCTTCATCCTCTACCACTTGCCAAGTAGTATAGGGTGTTTTCTTCACAAGTTTCATGGCTTGGTGAAGTTGGAGCTTGATCTTGTGTTGCCTCGACGTAGATCATCTTCGGCATCGAAGTCGACGACCTAGCCCGATCATTTCTTCGATGAAACCACCGCGAGAATCCGGGTTCCGATGGGTACAGCGGAGGGACTTCATCATGGAGCTATGGAGGTGGAGGACCGGATCTACAAAGGTTGTATTTCCGTTCACTCTTAGTTAAGTTGTTAACTAGTTGCATGTTTCGCCTTAAACTCTAGTTAACGATCCGTATTAGGGTTTCTCGGCACTTGTAAAATTTGAATTTGGCATGGTTGATGCCTTATGAAACCTCATTAGTGTGCCTAGGAACCCTACACACACTCAAGGCGAAGCAGCAGTGTCAAGTCTGCGGACTATGCTGTACTCATGTCACCTGGGAACTGTTAACTGACGACGGGTATAATACCAACCAACAGTTCCCTACGAGTCCTGTCCGGTGTACTCGTAACCCAACGAGCACCTGTATACTATCTCCAGTACGACGTACTGATGGCTGTAGGACAGACCATCTCTCCAACTGGGATGAGAAGCGTACACACTAGTCTACTCTGGAGTATCGATGCCCTGTCTCGATAATCCTACGACTAGGGACCTGAAAAAGGATGTGCTTGTAGACTACCCAGCCTCCACTAGTGTGACTGCCATCACAACGCTGGTAGTCAAGTAAGATCCTAAAGGCTCTATCAATACGTACACACATATTAAGATAGATATAAACCAAGTAGCATACCACCATGTTTAGCAAGACTGTTAATATAACTGTGAATATCCCAAGCTTCCATTAAGTAATATACAGGCTAGTATGATACAATAATGGCCCCTAGGGCATATACACTAACAATTTCCCACTTGCACTAGGGCCATGTACCGGCATATCGAAGACCGATCATCTCGAGTAGCCTCTCGAACTGAATCTGAGGTAAGGTCTTTGTGAATGGATCATCAGTGTTCTCCTCTGTAGCAACTCTCCGGACCTCAATCTCCCGGCGATCTATGATCTCCCTGATCAGGTGATACCGCCTTAAGATGTGTCTGGACTTCTGATGGGACCTAGGTTCCTTCGCTAAAGCTATAGCTCCGTTGTTGTCGCAATACGGCGGTATTGGATCAACAATGGTAGGAACCACCTGAAGTTCTGTTAGGAACTTCTTCATCCAGATTGCTTCTTTTGTGGCATCGCAAGCAGCAATATACTCCGCTTCCATCGTCGAGTCAGCAACGGTGTCCTTCTTGGAACTCTTCTAGCACACCGCCCCTCCATTGAGGGTAAAGACATAACCTGACATGGACTTAGAGTCATCCTTATCACTCTGGAAGCTGGAATCAGCAAAGGCCTCGATCTTGAGGTCTTTTCCGCCGTAAACCAAGAACATCTCCTTAGTTCTTCTCAGGTACTTGAGAATGTTCTTTACTGCTATCCAGTGCTTCTCCTCTGGGTCTGACTGATACCTGCTTACCACACTCAGTGCGTAAGCTACATCTGGCTGGTGCACAACATCGCATACATTATAGAGCCTACCGTAGAAGCGTAGGGTATAACTGACATGCGATCCCTTTCCAAATCAGTCTTGGGAGACATCTCTTTGGATAGGGTGATTCCGTGACAAGCCGGTAAATTACCGCGCTTAGAATCTTCCTTACTGAATCTTTTCAGTATAGTGTTGATATATCTGGACTGCGAAAGTCCCAACATCCTCTTGGATCTATCACGATAGATCCGGATCCCCAGAATTTAAGAGGCATCACCCAGGTCTTTCATGGAGAACCTGTGTGACAAGAATCCTTGACAGATTGTAGCATAGGAATGCCATTTCCTATCAATAGAATGTCATCCACGTACAAGACGAGGAACACGACAGTTCGTGCTACAATTTTACTATATATACATGATTCATCTGGATTTTTGATAAAGTCATATTCTTTGACCGTTTTATCAAAACAGATGTTCCAACTCCGCGATGCCTGCTTTAGTCCATAAATGGACTTAAGCAACTTGCACACTTTCCCGCTGCTCCCACTCTGATTGAAGCCTTCTGGCTGATCAATATAGACGCACTCTTCTAAATTACCATTTAGAAAAGCCGTCTTTACGTCCATCTGCCAGATCTCATAATCAAGGAAGGCGGCAATAGCAAGCAGGACCCGAATGGATTTGAGCATAGCCACTGGAGAAAAAGTTTCGTCACAGTCCAAACCAGGTCTTTGACGAAAACCCTTTGCAACAAGTCTAGCCTTATAGGTTTCCACCTGTCCATCTACACCAATCGTTTTCTTGAAGATCCATTTGCATCCTATGGGTTTTACCCCATCTGGAGCAAAGTCCAAAGTCCATACTTTGTTGGTGTACATGGATTTCATCTCGGTCCGCATTGCATCTAGCCATCGTACCGAGTCGCCGCTCTGGATGGCCTGCTGGAAGCTAGTAGGTTCATCAACATCAATGATGCAATCCTCTCTATCCCCATCTATGAGAAAACCGTAGTATCTCTCAGGCGAATGAGACGACCTACTACTCCTGCGGAGGGGTGCGGGAATGTCCTGTTCTTCTTGAACTACTGGTTCTACCAAACTTTCAGTAGTAGTTTGTGGTTCTGGAATTTCTTCCAGTTCTATTTCGCTCCCACTTGTTTCCTTTTCTAAAACCTGCTGTTCTAGAAAATGGGCATGACGAGAAACAAAAACCTTTTGTTCCTCTGAGTAATAGAAGAAATACCCTTTGGAGTTCTTTGGATATCCCACAAACTTACACTGTACTGATCGTGCCTTGAGTTTGTCCGCATGCTGCTTTTTAACAAAAGCTGGACATCCCCATATCTTTATATGCTGAAGATAGGGTTTCTTCCCACTCCACATTTGATATGGGGTGGTAGGCACAGTCTTGGTAGGAGCCATGTTCAAAAGATATGCCGCTGATTCTAGCGCATAACCCCAGAAAGATCGCGGTAACTCAGCATTACTCATCATGGAACGCACCATATCCAATAGGGTTCGATTCCGTCTCTCCGATACACCGTTATGCTGTGGAGTGTATGGAGGAGTAAGCTGAGAGAGAATTCCTTTCTCTTTTAGGTAACCTAGGAACTCGGCACTTAAGTATTCACCACCTCGATCAGATCTCAGTGTCTTGATACTTTTGGCGGTTTGGTTTTCTACTTCATTCTTATACTTTTGGAATTTCTCAAAAGCCTCGGATTTATGTTTTATCAAGAAAATGAATCCGTACCTAGAGTAATTATCCGTTAAAGTAATGAAATAGGAAAAACTACCTCTTGCATGTGTAGACATTGGACCACATACATCGCTGTGTATGAGTCCTAAGAGCTCGCTCGCTCTTACTCCATGTCCAGTGAATGGAGTCTTTGTCATCTTTCCTTTGAGACATGATTGACAAGTGGCATAAGTTTGATATTCGAACGAATCCAAATATCCTTCTCTATGTAACTTAGTTAACCTTGTCTCATTGATGTGACCTAGTCTACAATGCCATAAGAAAGCCTTATTTAAATCTGGAGACTTTCTTTTTAGTGTGTTCTGGACATTGAAAATCTGTAATTGGTTTAAGACATATATACCGTTATCCAGCGTACCGGACCCAATCAAACCATGATTTAGGTGGATGTTAACAATATCGCTTACAAACGTGAAATCATAACCTTCTTTTGATAACAAGGAAACTGATATGATATTACACGTTAAACCAGGTACAAAAAAACAGTTATGCAAAACCAAAATATGTCCACTCGTCAATCCAAGGTGATAATCCCCTACGGACACAACTCCCACGCTAGCTCCTTTAGCAACCTTCAGGGTCATATCACCAACCTTCAGCACTCTACGGTTTCTCAGTGCTTGCAATGAATTGCATATATGAGATCCTGATCCGGTATCCAATACCCAAGAAGTAGAGTTGATTGACAGACAATTCTCAATTACAAACACACCTGAAGTCGAAACCACAGCTTGCTTCTGTTTCTGGTTCTTGGCATTCCAAGCCTTGCAATCTTTCTTCCAGTGCCCTTTCCTATGACAGTGGAAGCACTCATCCTTTGCCACTACTGGCACCGCAATCATTTTCTTTCCCTTCACTCCCACCTTACTAACACCTCCTCTAGGTTTGGTGGTAGCTTTATTCTTCCTTCCTTTGGCCCTAGCCTTGGACCCGGAAGAAGAAGCACCGCGAACAAACATAGCGGGTGTTTCCCTCGCCTTCTGCAAGGTGCCCTCTGCACTCCTCAACATGTTAAGGAGTTCTGGAAGTTCAACTTCTTTTCTTTGAATGTTGAAATTCAGAATAAACTGGGCGTAGGTGGAAGGAAGGGACTGGAGAATCAAGTCTGTATAGAGCTCGTTCTCCAAAGTCGTCCCGAGGTCTGCGAGCTCTTCTATATAGCCAATCATCTTTAGGACATGTCCTCTTACAGATGATCCGACGGCCAACCTCGCCTGAAACAAGTTCTTTGAGGTCTCGTATCTTGCTATATGAGATTGCTCTCCATAAAGTTCCTTTGTATGGAGAAATATGGCATCAAGATCCATATCCTCGTGCCTCCTCTGATGTTCATTATTCATCGAGGCAAGCACGATGCACTTGTCCCTCGCGCAATCTAACTCCTAGGTCTTGCGGATTTCCTTATCCGCATTACTGGATTTAGGACCAGGGACAGCAGGTGCCTTAGCAGTAAGGACATACCCCAATTTGTCATAGGTCAAAGCCATCTTGACATTCCGCAGCCAATCTTTATAGTTTGGCCCAGTCAATATATATTTTTTCTAGTAGTAACTTAAGTCCTGTCATGTTCTGGGTCGCTGCAATTAGGAGAGAGAGAGAACCCTTTAGCATGATGCTCTTGCAAGTTTAGAGTGGTTTTTAGTTTATCTAAACTGGATAGCTCCCACTGTTTCTCGAATCCCTCCTCAAACCAAAAAGGAAGAACTAGCCAGGACTATTCTCATCGTACAATACTTGCTTAACCGTTCAGCTAGGCCGGTGTTGGTACTTCGAGAGAGGTTTTCCAACGCTTTCGCGAAGTTCCTTAATTAAATAACCTCTTTTCTCTGGGGGCGTAGCACCGCTGACACCTTTCTCGGCACCTACTTGGTTTATAGCATTGATCGTTAAGTGACGAATCTCCTGATGAGTAGCGGATACTCACAGTAGGATCGGGATCCAAATATCATCGTATGATAATACTGAAGGAATCCTACCAACATTCATCAAACTCCAAATGGTATGCACCTCTTTGCAAATTTTAGTTTCTTTAAAAATTCCCGATATAAATTTTTGCCCCATGCTCTTATGACCTTGGCTTTGGTCAAAATGTCATAAGTCACATGTCAAGTTCTACCCATCAATATCTTATTAATTTGAACCCATCCGTACATACCCCTGACTTTGGTCAAATGATAATACGACTACCCCAAACTAACTCATCTATCTATGCAACAAATGATTACCCAGCAGCTACCAAACACTATGCCTTGACTTTGGCCAAAATACATAGCTTGAATACTACTGAATACCCAAATGAAATGACGGAGGGCTACGAATGGTTTTGGCGAAACCGTGAACGTAGTGAACTTGATATGACCGAAGGAACCTGATAGCTTTTAAAAGGAGTGGTTAAAGCTCCGCAATTAAAAATATCCTCTGTTTTAAAATAACCGAGTGGTTTCTTTTAAACTATTCCAACGATTCAACTTTGGTTTATTTTCTTTGCATTATTATAATGCGTCCCATCAATTAACCTATCATTGCAGAAATACAACGTCCTCTTATGCCATTCGCATTCGCCACTGGGTCCCGTCATCACCCGTTAGGTTACTTAACTAACGACAGAGCGGGGGCTGGGCTAGCGCGGGTGTAAAACATAAATGACGTCTAAATAGCTATCATATATAGATATTGTACATTCGTCAGACGCAATAATAGGCATTCCAGATCACAGATGAACACATTGGATTTTCTACGAATCCGCATTCTTTTGAGCCTGCAAAGAAAGTCGGATTACACAGTCGTGATGAATAGCTAAAACCCCACCCTAGACCCATACGGGTGCGGCAAACTACCCGCCAAGTACCCGAAGTGAAGCGGTCTCCCTCAACAACGTGAGTAGGCCACTAAACACTTCAAAGTACCCGGTAGTTTGTACACCCCACCTTGGGTCTATCCTAGGAGCATAAATCAGTAAATGAAATAATACAACGGTGGCTACAACCGCAACCTAGATGTGCCCCGCAAAAGAATATTACAACAATTTACAAATTACATTTGAATGAAAGAAACGCTCGTATCACATCCCCGGCTATCCATTCACGACAATCCAACAAGTCTACAAACACAAACAGTAAAAACCATTACAGAAATGTGCAACCCCCTGCCAACCGACATACTAGCAGTTAGGGGAGGTTTACGAACACATTATACAAATCACAGATATAATCTAATTAGCCAAACATCATAGAATTTCAATCGAGCAAACACAATTGATTCTACTCCAAAAACTTCTCTGTGCACCTGAGACTTGAGCAGAAACAAAACATCCCAGAAATACCAAAATTAACACAGAAGAGTTACTGGGGAATTTTGGGGTGACTCGGCTTCAACTCGGCCGCGGTTCCGCGGCGGATCGTATGGATCGGCCGCGGTTCCGCGGCTGTTTGGCCGAGTTAGGAACCCAAATTTCTCCAGTATTCTTATAATTCCCTGCTTGTAATTTTAAGGGTCCCTGAAAAATTTTTAGACCCCATTTTAAAATCGACAGAAACTTTGTGAAAATGATGATTTTTCCGGTTCGTTTCGCGATCGAATTTCTAACGACTTTGCTAACAAGTTAGTAATGGTTTAGCGAGGCTCTGATACCACTATAAGTCGACGTTAGACACCCCACGAATTGCGGGGAGGCGGAATAGGTAAAACAATCATTTTGTTTAAAAGAAATATCGACTAACTTACGGATCTTTGCCAAACTCTAACTAACATTATCATAGGAGGAATTAGATACTATGAAAGAAGATTATACCTAATGAACCAAGTCCTTCTTCTTCTCGTTAACCACCTCCTCGTCGGCCTCCTCTTTGTAATAGAAGATCCACCCGAGAGCTACTACTCCAAGCTTGACCTCTAACTTGAGGTAACTGGGTTACTCAAAGTGCTAATCAAAGCAACCTAGGGAATATAGAGTAGGATTAGGGATTAATAAGTCTTGCTAACCCTTGATCTTAACACATGAGAGGTTAGGGTTAGGGTTTGAAGAGAGAGAGAGAGAGAGCTTGAGGAGAGAGAAGGTGAGAGTGAGAATGAAATGAAATAATATCTCATTTAGAATATATGAAGCATAATGATTTATTAAATGAAAAAAATCAAATGATTTATCAACCATGCTTCATTTATTCACTTTGTATGATTCATCTCATGAGTCATTAGTCATTAAATGCATCATTAACTCCATGGATGAATCACACAAATGAGTCACTAAATCAATAAATGCAAATGCCACCTTAGCCTCTTTGTTATCAACCTTCTAGAAGCTTCTCGCCAATTTACGAGAACGCCCCTCCTATCCGTGAAAACACGGAAATACTTTAGACTGTATAAATCCAATAATCCGATACTAGAATCTGGCTTAAACCAAAGCCCGCTAGTAAAAACTGTCCGAACATCATACGTGCATAAATGCACGTGCCCGAACCCTGTCGTAAAACCATACGACCTCTATATCGTTTCGCCCGAAGCAGGAAAACTCTCTGTGTAGGACTCTAAAGACTCGACTACTACGCTGGCAGTGGGTTTAACCACAGACCGCAAGCGGCACTAGCTGTACGTAATGGTCCCCAGGTAGATGTCGATAAGAAGGCCAATGAGGAAACTCATCCGAACTCCTACTGAGCCTGATGTGACAATCTCCGTACAGTCCGGTCTGTTCGTCTAGGACTATCGTATATCGGGCCTAGGGGGCGGCAAGCGTCAGTCCCCTAAAAGCGGTATAAGTCGTGTCGGAGCGAAGCCCATTACACCTTGAGAAACTACCGGAAAACCTACCAGTAAATCTCGCTTGCCCTGGCCAGGGACTTTGCGTAATGGCTCTCCAGACACAACGCGATATCAACTCCCAATACCGGGAGAGACGAATCCTGTCTAATTTCCACTGCCTCTAAGTGCTTCGGGACTGCACCAAACTGCTACCTGTTTGCACGACTCCTTTAAGCCGTGGTAGGGTAGCAATCTAAGAACAGTGGGAACACACTCGAGGCGAAGCAGCAGTGTCAAGTCTGCGGACTATGCTGTACTCATGTCACCTGGGAACTGTTAACTGACGACGGGTATAATACCAACCAATAGTTCCCTGCGAGTCCTGTCCGGTGTACCCGTAACCCAACGAGCACCTGTATACTATCTCCAGTACGACGTACTGATGGCTGTGGGACAGACCATCTCCCCAACTGGGATGAGAAGCGTACACACTAGTCTATTCCAGAGTATCGATGCCCTGTCTCGATAATCCTACGACTAGGGACCTGAAAAAGGATGTGCTTGTAGACTACCCAGCCCCCACTAGTGTGACTGCCATCACAACGCTGGTAGTCAAGCAAGATCCTAAGGGCTCTATCAATACGTACACACATATTAAGATAGATATAAACCAAGTAGCATACTACCATGTTTAGCAAGACTGTTAATATAACTGTGAATATCCCAAGCTTCCATTAAGTAATATATAGGCTAGTATGATACAATAATGGCCCCTAGGGCATATACACTAACACAACCGATCGTAATATTGGAATTTCACTTCCTATAAAGTGCATGTCATCCTGAATACCACGACACACACCCTACTACCTTCTTAACAGATCCATCTCCTATTCTGATGAAGTCAAAAACCTATGACTGTCACATCAAAATAGATGATCTATCTCCACTATCTCCACTATCTCCACTTTAGTCTATAAATAGACACAAGCTACTTGTCCACTATGCTTCCGCTGCTCCCACTGACTACGACAACCCTATGGCAGAGTAATATACATGTGCACTTCTAAAGTTAATTTAGAATGACGCTATACTTATCCTCCTGCCGGGTCTCATAGTCTGGAACAAGAGTAGTGTCAAGTCTGGGTAAACAAGAACCTTCCTGTCACCGTCCTTGAGGATACCAAAGTACCTCTCGGGCGCCTGAGGTTACCCACCATATCTGCGGAGTGGCTAATGGAATGTCCATCCTGATTGAATCTTTAGGTCCTATTAAATTTTCCGTAATCGCTTGTGGTTCTGGAATCACTTCCAGTTCTACCATACTCCCACTACTGTTTTCTGAAAAAGTCCATTTTACTAAAACTGTGGCGAGTCAAGAACAATATCACTATTGATCTTCCAGATGGTAGAAAGTTAACCCTCGTCAAAGCCCGGGATAACCCACAAACAACCATTACTGAAACGTGCCCTGAGTTTATCCGGATTCTGGTTTTAAGCGTCAGCCGGACGACTCCCTATACCTTAACATCGTTAAGATATAAACTGATTCTATATATATCTAATATAGAAACAAAAGCACTAATTTAATTGGAACCATATTCAAATCATGCAGCTGTCTCCAGTGCATGTGAACTAAATGGAGAGAGGCCGATTAGCATTACTCAACTTAGGAGTGGGTCCAATTATGAGTAACCTGAAAGAGAAACAAGTTTCTCAAAACCATTACTATCAAATGAATACCTCATACAAGTATCTACATCTTCGACCACCTTGAAGAATCTCGATACTTGCGACACCTGGTTCTCTACTTTATTCTTGTACCTATAACTTCTCAAACTTGGACCATGTATTTCTACGAAACACTTGTCCAAAACTTGAGAAGTCACGAGTAAACAGAATATAGTACGAGGACCAACCCCTTTGTCCTAATGGACACTGGACAACATACAATACTTTGTATAAGTCCGCTGAGTTGAGTAACTCAAATCATGTGCGTCGTAGGTTGAAAACTGTACTATGGTTATGAAGACTTACATCGCTGTTGAATGCTCCTTACCTAACCATCAACTGATATAGGTAAATATCATGGATATAATTTCAAAAAGTTATATCCCACTTTATAAAAATAAATGTACGGACATATCAGTTTGAAATTGGTGTATAACAACGGATATTCAAAACCAAATACTTGCCGTCTGGCAAACAACTCAGGCGATTTCCTCAAATATCACCAATTATAACGAATTTCGATATAATGAGGATGATCACCTAATTCCTAATAACTTACTCTCACTCATCATCTGTAAAACCATACAGATGTGAGAATTAAGCCTGGTAAATACATACCCTGGAGAAATGACCTAATTGGGAAATCAGTTTTCAATTAACAACGCATAGTGAAACTGAAACATTAAAATGTTTTGTAGGGGTATCCTGGTATTCCTAGTAATGCCTTTTCCATTATCCAGATTCATGACTGAAACCATATATTTCCTTGCCATCTCTCCAAATCCCTTTATTTGTCTTTAGTCGTTACCTTTTGTACACCTTCGTTAGGCTTAAATGGTTTTCTTCCTTCCCTACCGTTCGGCACCAGCCTATGGTTTAGAAGAAGACTATCCAATAAGCGTAATAGGCGTACTCTCCTAATCTTAAGAGTACTCGCAACCTGAGAGAAGGTAAAGGTAAAAGACAACTGAATAAACCTTATTCCTATTTCTCCTGAACCAGAATCCATCCTCGAATAAGGTTCCTTCGTGTTCGTATATAACCATACGATGGATTTATCCAATAGAATTGGATGTTCGTAGTGATACGGAGTGTTCTGGAGAAATACAAAGGTGAAGTAGGAGTGGCGTTGAAAGACTTGGTTTGGTCGTGAATAGCATTCGCAATTTACTTTGCCCTCTTTCTAATCCCTTTATTTGTCTTTACTCATTACTTTCTGTACACCACACTTAGGCTAATTGGTTTTCTTCATTCCCTACCTTTCGACATCTGCCTATGGTTTGGAAGAAGACTATCCAATAAGCGTAATAGGTGTACCGTCTCCCAATCCTAGGAGCCCCCACAACCTGAGAGAAGGTAAAAAGAAAAGACAACTAAATAGTCCTATTCTTTTTCTCCAGAACCAGAAACCATCCTCGAAAAAGTTCCTTCGAGTTCATATATAACCATACGATGGTTTTATCCAATGGAAGTGGATATTCGTAGCGATACGGGGTGTTCTGGAGAAAGGCAAAGGGTAAAAGAAGGAGTGGCAATGATGTATGTAACTTGGACAATCCAAAAGCCAGTGTTTTTAAGAAAGTTTGGTTAACTTGGTCACTGAGTCATAGTCTAGGGTCGGGGCATGGTCGAAGCAAAAGAGAGAGAGAAAAGAAACACTCAGCGTGCACTCTAACCTAGATCAGAATGGATAATCATTTTATCTAATCTGGATGGCTTCCACTGTTTCCTCGAATTCTCCTCCAAACCTAAAAGGAGAATTAGTCGGAATCACCCGAAGAGTAATCCTACTCATCAGTGGGAATCGGGATCCAACTATCATCGCATGATAACTTGATGGAAGCCACTCAAGTCACCACACTCCAGAAGGTATGCGCATGCCTGGTAAGTTTCCTGTATGTTTGAAACTCCCGATATGATTTTTACCCCAAGCGGTTTATGACCTTGACAAAGGCCAACAAATCATAAACTACAAGTCAAGTTCAATCCGTCATTATCCTGGATTACTCTAGACCCACCCGCACAAACCCTTGACAAAGGCCAACAAGGTTATACGACTGTCCTAGATAATCGCAACTCAATGCAACAGACAAGTAATACCCAGCTACCGCACACTACGCCTTTACAAAGGCCAACAAACGCAGACGAATACTAGGTACTACCTGAAAGAAATGACGGAGGGCTACGGCTGGTTTTTGGCGAAAAACCTTTAACGTAATGAACTTGATATCATTGAAGGAATCCAAGTGGTTTTACAAAAGTATAGTGGCGAAAACTTTTGCTAAAGAGGTCACTCCCGGTGAAGGGATCTCGGCTCTTTCCTCGTCGAATGAGGTGTAGGATATTCCAAACTGAATACCGCGATGCAAAGCAAAAAAGTAAACGACTATAGTGAAATTATTACGTTGACGCAAACTTTTACTCAAGGGGTCACTCCCGATGAAGGGATCTCGGCCCTTGCCCCGTCGAATGAGGTGCAGGATATTCTAAACTGAATACCATGATACAAAGCAAAAGCGTACGTCTGTAATGTCAGTTTTTTAAAAACTTGGTTCCAACAACATCATATATATAGGTTTGTTTTCCTTGCATTGATAAGAATCAACACAGTCCCATCAATTAATCACACCAGAAAAGAACGAAAATAAAATGTACGTATATGCCATCCGCATTCGCCACTGGGTCTCGTCATCACCCGTTAAGTTACTTAACTAACGACAGAGCGGGGACTGGGCTAGCGCGGGTGAAAAACATATACAACATCTACTAGTATATATAAATATATATAACAATCGTCCTAGGCATGATAAATGCAACATCACAGAAAAGTAATAAGCATCACAGAACAATACAGATAATCTGGAAGCCCCGGGTTTCCTTCGAGCCACAACTGAAAACCCGACGTTCCCCTGGTCGTGTGGATAGCCTGTGCAATGAACTCCTAGACCCCTACGAGCGCGGCAAGTTACCCGTCAAAACCAGAAGTGAGGCAGCCCCCTTCAGCAAAGTGAATGGACCACCCAGCACTTCACGGAATCCGGTAACTTGATCACCCCTCCTTGGGTCAACCTATACCCCCTACGAGTGCGGCGAATAGCCCATCAATTCTAGAGTAAGGTCTCCTCCGTCTCAACTCCATGAGATGCGGATCTGTTGCCCTCTAGAACCCGGTTATCCGTGCACTCCTCCGCGGGGTAATCCTAGTACAAAAAAGAAAATAATATACAAGGGTGACAACGACCTCAGCCCGGTCGTGCCCCAAAAGAATAATATACAAACAGGCAGTGACGACAGTCCACATGTCGGATGCTCGCCCCGCAATATCAAATGTACAAATAAATCCAAACTGCACTACCATTGCACACAAGCTATCCACCACGACAAAACCGCAACATCACAGCACAACACAGAACATCAACGTGAATGTCACATTCGCAAACCCGTCTAAAAGGACTATAGCGATTAGACAAGATTTACCGATCAAATGACATTCACGGTCGTAGATAGAAATGTAATGTACTGAAAACACACAATTAAAATTTCGATCGACTAAACTTTCCCAAAATGGCCCCATGTGCTAAACCAATAGTCAAATGAATCTGGGCCAAAACTATATATCACAAAAATCATTTTTCCATCAATTAGAGCGCCACAAAAAATTTGGAGTCATTTGGCGACATAAGCGCGGCGGAACCGCCGCCAAATGGCATGGTTTGCGGCGGTTCCGCGCTTAAAATATTGAATCAAGTTTCCAAATTTCTTGTGGTGCCTTATATTTGCCTGCACGGATTTTTAAGCTATACAGAAACATTTTTGGAGCACTTTCAGAAATCGACAGAAAATAGGCAAATTGGAAAATTGATTTGGAAATTTTGATCGATCGAAATTTTAAGCTTGTGCAAACTAGCTAGTAGGGTTTAATGGGTGGCTCTGATACCATTGTTGGGTTATGGGAGCGCCCCGGCCATCAAACCGTGGCCAAATGCGGAACAAAAATTTTCTAAAACCCGGTGCTACCATTACCCGATTTCCAAGATCGAAACCATTAACCCTAAAACTAGCAATCTAAGAAAAGAGATAGGAATGGTTATACCTAATAAACCAAGTCCTTCGGGTCTTCAACCAATTCCAAGCTCCCAGTGATGCGGATCGACTTTGATCACCGGTGTTCCTTTATCTCCGACGATCCACCCGAGGGAAACGACAAAAGCTCCAGGTTCGCCAAGCGGACCAACCGACTCTCTAAGATTGCTAGTAGTAGAGAGTGGAGATGTAGGATAATCTCACCATAATTTTCTCTCAAAATCTAATGCTCATAGAGCAACCATGAAAGATGTGGAGGTGATGATCAAAGGCATGAGAAAATGGCTATGTGTTTTTGTGTGAGCATGAGAGTGAGAGAGTGTAACAAGTGAATCAACAAAAATGAGCAAGCCCCCCTTCATGAAGTGGTCGGCCCCCCTCTCTCATGCCCCCCACAAAAAACTCGTTTCCATTTTACAATAAAGAAATACCCCATACCAATCACTACATTGCACAAAAGCCATGCTTTGACCATGTCACCATTTCCACCTAATTTATTAACATGTGATTTTATAAATAAAATCAATAATGAGGTGGCATCTTCTAGAAGTCATTCCGCACAAATACGGAATACTTTCCGGTACATGTATCGAAATACACATACGCGTATTCGTACGAAAATACAAAGAGCCTAAGAGAGGAAATAAATAGTGAGAAATAATACTAGAATACATATATATAAATACATATGTAAATTATTAAATCAAAACTTGATTTAACAATCTGGCTTAATCCTAAGCCGCCAGTATTATCAACCGTCCGATTAAAATCTGTGCAGCCTGTGCACTTATTTAATCGGACACCTGTATGTATCAACACACGTCACCTACACCATATCGCCTGAACCGTGAAAACCCTCTGTGTGGGACTCTAAAGACTCGTCAATATGCTGGCAGTGGGTTTAACCACAAGCACGTCAGCGGCACTAGCTGTACGTAATGGCTACCCAGGTATTGAGCGAAAGGAAGGACGAAGAGCAAACTCATCCGAACCCCTACTGAGCCTGTCAGTGACAATATCCGTATAGTCCGGTCTGTTCGCCTAAGAGTATCGCATATCGAGTCTAGAGGGGTGGATAAAGTCAGACCCCTAATAACATGATAATTCGTGTCGGTATGAAACCCATCACGACCTGAGAAACTATCGATCCTGGATCGGTAGTTCTCACATACCCCGGCCGAGGATTTCTAGTGATGGCCACCCGTTCACTGCGCGACATCAACCCCCAATACCGGGAGAGACGAATCCCTGACGATCCGCTCACTGCCTCCATGTGGCTCGGGACTGTACCCAACTAAAATCTGTTTGCACGGCTTCTTTGAGCCGTGGTAGGGTAGTAATCAAAGCACAGTGGGAACTCACACGAGACAAATTACGATCTCAGGTAGACAGACTAATCTGTACACATGTCACCAGGGAACTGCTATCTGACTATAGGTATAATACCAACTAGCATGTTCCCGGCGAGTCCGTCCAGTGTACTCATAACCCAATGAGCACCTGTATACTATCTTAGGTGAATAAATGACACCAATGACTTGTGAGACCGGCCACCACCCCTCGTCAGGGTCTAGATAAGTATACACCAGTCTACACTGGAGTATCGATGCCCAGTCTTGATACTCTCATGACTAGGGACATTTAAGGATGTGGTTATAGACCCCCAGCTCCCACGTATGTGATCTCCATCACAATGCTGGCAGTCAAGCAAGAATCTTATGGGCTTTATCAATATATATATATGATGATAAAGACAAACCAGATAGCATACTATCATCTCGAGTAAGACTGTTTTATCCGTATAGGTTCTCCCTCAATCATCATGATTACATGTCTGTGACTATGATAATTGCCTTGAGGGCACTATAGCCAACAGTATGCATATATGTTTATACATGCATATGATGATGTGAATGCACACATACATACATACATGTGTATCATGGTTGTTGATACATTGAAGATGGCAATGTAAGACTTACAAGGTTGGAATTAATATGTGGATTTTTGTTTTAAGATAAAAGGATAAAAGAAAGTATCATGACTCATTGTTTCTACACAATTCTTTGTTGACCATTGACTTAACCCTAGGTTTAATTTCCTTTGTTCTTTTAACTCATCACAAAATATCTAGATATTTGTTTTAACCATGGTTGGTTGTGAGAGTGTCTCACATATTTTTTATTTTAAAAACACAATTATCATTATCTTGAGAAAAGCTTTGCCATCTTCATCTTCCTCCTTCTTCAAGCTCTCTTGAGTTTTATTGAGTGCGAGGAAAAGGAAAAGAAAGGGTTTTTAAGTGAGAATACAAACCATATCTTCTTTCTATACTAGTCTAGCCAATTAGTGTAGGGTGTTTGCTTCACTTCTCCATTGATCAAGTGAAAAAAGAAGCTTGAGCAAAGGGACTTCGGGTGGATCGTTGTGGATTTGGAAGCATTCAAGCGAGCCGTTCCAAAGTCTATGAGATCCAAGGATTCACTCAAGGAGGTCTACAAAGGTTGTAGTCTCTCAACTTAGTGATAGATTATTTATGGTATGTGATACTATTAGATGTTACCCTAAATTTCTAGTTCGATTCCTAGTTAAGTTTGCTTAGCACCTCATAAAATTTTATTGTGGCATGTGTGATACTTCAAAACCCTAGATAAGGTGCTATGGAAACCCAACAGTGGTATCAGAGCCAAGCCGGAGTTTTAGAGTAACCTAGACGACGTTAAAAATCTCGAACGAACGAAATACGACGCCCGAAGGGTGCTTATTGGAAATTTTTCAAAAAGTTGGATTTTTTCACATTAAAATACTCAGAAAATTGTGCAGGGTATTTTATGGTCCCATAAGAAGAACGAAGCCTTAAGTCGACTAAACGACCGCGGAACCGCGGCCAAAATGGTCATTTTGCGGCGGTTCCGCGGCTCCGTTGGTGAGGCTTGGACTGTGCCTTCTTGTGCTGGCCCGTGTGTGCTTGTAGCAGACTCTGGTATATTTTAAAAATGCTCAATTGTTGAGTTTTCTGAGAATTCTTTGGGTGATTGATCGTTCGATCGAACGTTTTAACTGCGCCTAGTTTATGAGAATGTGATACAATAATTGGAATCTACAAATTTATTTGTTGCGTGTAAATCTAACATTTCGGTCCCGGGTGTAATCGGAAATCTTGTTGAATTATCCGACTTATTTTGAAAATGTGTTTTCATGGGTGAGACCTAAATGCGAGATTTACATTATTAGGCATGAAATCTTGGATATGTGATATCTCGGGTTTATGTTGTCTAAGGGCAGTGAAGATTCCAATTGTTGTAGTTTTTCAATTTTTTTTTGCGACCGTAAGTGTAGTATGTGGTGTATCGCCGGTTTCGTTACTATACATCAAGAACAATCGGGGTACGCATACTTACTTACGTTGATGATATGTGATATTATGTGTTGCTGTGATATGATGTGCAGGATTGTCCTGATTGAATAGCCGAGGGTTTTATGTGAGATGAGAGTTTTCTTTTCATTCATCTAAAATTAATTTGTATGTAATATTCTTTTATTTGGGGCACTTCCGGGTTGAGGATGATGTCACCATTGTTGTATATTATTTACTTTTCCGCATTAGGATAGACCTAAGGAGGGAAGCACAAGTGACCAGGTTCTAGGGTTCAGTGGGAGGCCATCTCGAGGAGTCGAGACCGGGTCTCCTAAACTCTAGAATTGGTAGGGTCACTTGCCGCTCTCGTAGGGGTCTAGAGGTGTGGGCTTGGCTATTCATCACGACCATGGAATCCGTATTTTCTATTGTTGGCTAAGTACGAAATACGGACATCCTAGTATATCCTGTATTTTCATATATGTGCTTCTGCTGCTTATATTCTGTGATGGGATCACTTGATGTTTATGATACGAATGGAATATTATATATATGATATATAATAGACGTTGCTTATGTTTTGCACCCGCATAGTCCCGTCCCGGTATGCCGTTAGTTAAGTAACCTAACGGTGCATAACGGAACATTGTGGAGATTGCGAGTGGTATAAGCGTACTTTATATTTTCGTTTCTTTTCTGTGATGGCTTAAGGACTTAAATGATGGGACTACATTAATAAGATTAATGTAAAGAAGAATAATGAACCTAAAAGATGTTGTAGAATCGGATTTGAAACCCACTCGGCTTTTTATGAAAAAGCAAGTTTTCAAAGTGCGGAGTTTAAGCCACTCCTTTTAAAACCATTGGATTCTACAACGATATCAAGTTCAAAGCGTTAAAGGTTTTCTTAAAAACTATCCGCAGCCCTCCATCATTTTAGGAAGTAGAGTACTTAGTATTCGTGCTGCGTATTTTGACTATAGTTAAGACGCACTGTACGGTAGCTAAGTGATGTCTTCCTACACCGCATATGATGCGATTAGTTAGGACATTCATATGATTATGTTGACTATAGTTAAGGGTCATATGGGTGGGTCTAGTTAATAACGAAATGACGGGAAGAACTTGACTAGTACTTATGATATGTTGACTTTAGTTAAGGTCATAAGTGCTAGGGGTAAAATCATATCGGGAGTTTCAAGAGTTGAAATTTGCAATGAGATTGCATACCTTCTATGTGATAGTTGGATCCCGATCCCACTGTGAGCGAGAGTTGCTCCCAGGAGTTTTACACTTTACAATTAGCTAACCCATTAGGTGTCTAGAAAGGTGTCAAAGGGGCTACGCCTCTGGGAAAACGAGATTTATTCTAATTAGGTCCGTGCGATAGCACGGGGAACCTCCCCAAAGTACCGGCACTGGCCTGGCTGAACAGTTAGCGAAGTTGTAGAATATAATTAATCCTGGCTAGTTTTCTTTTTAAAGGTTTTAAAGAAAATTTGATAAAAGCAGTGGGAGACATCGATTAGACAAGATAATAACCAATCTGATCTTTGTAAGAGCTTTCACTGAGTGTATTCTTTTCTCTCTCTTAATGGCAGATACCAATGACAGGCCTTAAGCTTCTACTAGATAAAATCAAGCTGACCGGACCGAATGACAAAGACTGGCTGAGGAACATTAACATTGCTCTCACATATGATAAAGTATCATATGTCCTCACTGCCAAAGCCCCGCCCACCCCAGGACCTGAATCTTCTACTGCGGATAGAGAAATCCGCAAAACATGGGATATTGACTGTGCTACTGCCAAATGCCTCACGCTTGCATCGATGGACAATACACATCAAAAGCAACACGAGCAGATGGATATACAATCCATTTTTCTCCATACAAAAGATATGTATGGAGAGAAATCTCAGACCCTGAGATATGAAGCATCTCGAAAGTTGTTTCAGATGCGGATGGCTCCTGGCACATCGGTAGGCGATCATGTTTTGAAGATGATAGCTCTTATAGAAAAGCTTGAGGACCTCGGATGGAGAATGGATAACGAACAATACACTGATATTGTTCTACAGTCTCTTCCCTCCGCCTTTGCTCCATTCATAGCGAACTTCAACATGCATGACATGGAAAAGTCACTACCCGAACTTCTCAGTATGTTGAGAAGTGCGGAGAGCACGCTGAAGGCGAAGTCCCCCTCTATGCTTGTTGGACAATCTTCCTCTTCCGTCGCAAAAGACAAGGCCAAGGGAAATAATAAGAAGAAATTCACCAAACCGAGAGGAGGAATAAAGAAGGCGAAGGGGAAAGACAAATCCAAAGCTGCGGAGTCGGGGAAGGGAGAATGTTTTCACTGTAAGAAGACAGGGCACTGGAAGCGGAACTGTACTGAGTACCTTGAACTCAAGAAAAAGAAGCATGGTGATGCTTCAGCTTCAGGTGTGTTCGTGATTGAAAACTATTTTTCTATTAACTCTACTTCCTGGGTATTAGATACCGGCTCGGGTTCTCATATTTGTAATTCTGTGTAGGCGTTGAGAAATAGCAGAGTTTTGAAGACCGGTGATCATACTCTCCAAGTTGGAAATGGTTCCAATGTACATGCAGTTTCAGTGGGAGAGTATCACCAAGAGTTGCCGTCAGGTTGTATATTGGTTTTGAACCCATGTTATTTTGTACCAAGTATGTTTTGTAATATTATATCCGTTTCCTTGTTAGACAATGAAGGATATCATTTTGTTGTGCAATACAATGTTATGAATATTAAACTAAATCAAGAGTTGATTGGTTGTGGTACGCAAAATAACGGGATATACGCCCTTAATCAGCACACAGTTTTCAACATAGAACACACAAATAAAAGAAAATTTTCAGATATAAATGAAACTTTTCTTTGGCATTGTAGACTTGGTCATATTAATGAAATAAGAAGCTTCATAAAGATGGATATTTAAATCTTTTTGAGTATAAATCTTATGCGACTTGTCAGTCCTGTATCAAAGGTAAAATGACCAAAACTCCATTTAGTGGACACGGAGAAAGAGCTACTGAGCTCTTGGGCCTTATACATAGTGATGTATGTGGACCAATATCTACACATGCAAGAGACAGTTTTTCCTACTTCATAACTTTTACTGATGATTTCTCAAGATTCGGTCATGTGTTTTTAATAAAGCATAAGTCTGAAGCTTTCGAGAAATTCAAGGAGTACAAACTTGAAGTAGAAAAACAAACAGGAATGAGCATCAAGATACTTCGATCAGATTGAGGTGGAGAGTACCTTAGTACCGAGTTCCTAAACTTCCTAAAAGAGAATGGGATTCTCTCTCAGCTCACTCCTGCTTACACACCACAGCACAACAGTGTGTCAGAGCGGCGAAATCGTACCCTATTAGATATGCTACGATCCATGATGAGTGATTCTGAGTTACCTCTCTCTTTTTGGGGGCATGCATTGGAGACTGCAGCTTTTCTGTTGAACAAAGTTCTAACCAAGACCGCATCTACCACTCCATATGAGATATGGTATGGGAAGATGCCGTCTCTTAAACGAGTTAAGATTTGGGGTTGTCCGGCTTTTGTCAAAAAGCAGAATCCAGACAAACTCGAGACATGATCGGTCAAGTGTATATTTGTGGGATATCCGAAACATTCGTTTGGGTATCTTTTCTACCATAAGAAGGAACGAACGGTGTTTGTTTCTCAGTATGCCACATTTTTAGAAAATGAGATTTTTCCAAATGATACTGATGGCAATGTGGTAGATCTAGAAACACAAGTTACAAATGACAACTTGGTTGAACCTGATGATGCAACAGAATCTTATGAACCTCTGTCACTCCGTAGATCTGGTAGGACTTCTCGCCCACCGGAGAGATACTACGGTTTTCTCATTGATGGTGATAGAGAAGATTGCATCATGGATGATGATGACCCTGCCAGTTTTCAGCAAGCTATCACGAGTGGTGACTCTGTGAAGTGGCAAAATGCCATGAGATCCGAAATGGAGTTTATGTACACCAACAAAGTATGGAATTTCGAGAATGTACCCCTGGGGTAAAACTCGTAGGGTGCAAATGGATCTTTAAAAGAAAGATCGGTGTAGATAGACAGGTGGAGACCTATAAGGCAAGGTTGGTAGCGAAAGGCTTTCGTCAAAGACCGGGACTGGACTATGACGAGACTTTCTCTCCGGTAGCCATGCTTAAATCTATTCGGATCCTACTTTCTATTGTTGCTCACTATGACTATGAAATCTGGCAGATGGACGTTAAAACTGCATTTCTAAATGGTGATTTAGATGAATGCATTTATATGGATAAGCCAGAGGGTTTCATTGACAGTGGGAGCAGCGGGTTTATCAAAGAGTTTGATTTCATCATGGAGTTGGAACATCTGTTTTGACGATGTTATCAAAGAGTTTGATTTCATCAAAAATCCAGATGAACCTTGTGTTTATAAGAAGACTGTAGGGAGAACTGTCGCATTCCTCGTATTGTACGTGGATGACATTCTTCTGATAGGAAATGACATTCCTATGCTACAGTCGGTCAAATCATTCTTATCACTAAGGTTCTCCATGAAGGACCTGGGTGATGCCACGTACATATTGGGCATACGGATCTATAGGGATAGATCCAAACGATTATTGGGATTGTCCCAAACCAAGTACATCAACACCATCCTAAAGAGGTTTAGTATGGAAGACTTCAAGCGGGGTGCCTTACCCGCTTGCCATGGAGTAACTCTCTCCAAGGACGATTGTCCAAAGTCTGATGAAGAGAGAGCTCGCATGAGCATTATTCCCTACGCTTCAGCCGTAGGATTAATAATGTATGCGATGTTGTGTACACGCCCTAATGTAGCTTATGCGCTGAGTGTGGTAAGCAGGTATCAGTCAAACTCAGGGGAGAATCACTGGACTGCTGTGAAGAACATTCTTAAGTACTTGCGAAGGACTAAAGAATTGTTCTTGGTGTATGGTAACGGGGATCTCCAAATGGAGGCCTTTACCGATTCGAGCTTCCAGAGTGATAAAGATGACAGCAAGTCTATCTCAGGGTTTGCATTTACCCTCAACGGAGGGACGGTAAGTTGGAAGAGTTCCAAATAGGATACCGTTGCAGACTCTACGATGGAAGCTGAGTACATTGCTGCAAATGATGCTGCCAAGGAAGCCGTCTGGATGAGAAAGTTCATCTCGGAGCTAGGAGTAGTTCCAACCATTATTGATCCAATACCATTGTATTGTGACAATAATGGGGCTGCGGCGTTGGCCAAAGAGCCCAGGTCCCATCAGAAGTCCAGACACATCCTGAGGCGATATCATTTGATCCGGGAGATAGTTGATCGCCACGAGATCGAGATTAGAAGAGTAGATACAAAGGATAACACTGCGGATCCATTCACCCAGGCCCTCCCTCAGCCGCAGCATGAGCGACTTTTTGAGATGTTGGGTATGAAATACGCCAATAATTGGCCTTAGTGCAAGTGGGAGATTGTTGGATATATGTATGCCCTAGAGGCCATTATATGATAGTGTATGTACCGGTATGTGTGTGTGTGTGTGTGAATGTATATGTATATATATATATATATATATATATATATATTCAGAGGACACCCTAGAGGCCATTATATGATAGTGTATGTACCGGTATGTGTGTGTGTATGTGTGTGTGTGTATGTGTGTGTGTGTGTATTCAGAGGACAGTCTTGCTCGACATGATTGTATACTTGTTTACCGCCGGAAACCGGGAAGACAAACGTCTTGCCTTAATTTAGCGGCAGATGCTAATTGGTACTATCCGTCCACCTCTCCGAAGATGCCAAGTTGATTTATGACCATGTATTGAAGGCTTAAACGGATGCGGCCGATATAGCAGACTTCGTCAGATTCCCCCTCATTTGAGAGGTTTTTGATTGTGAGGACGCTCTTCCCTGCAGGCGCAAGCCCCTGCAGTTAATTACGCTACCGCATCGCGGTAACCACTTTCTCCTTCTCCAGATGGTCACTTCGTGTCGTGGGTGTTTGTTTTGTTTTTGGTTGCCCGTGGATTGTATACGAAGACTAATTTATGTTGTCGCCCGTAGGGCATGGATTAGTCCAAATCCGTATCTTCTTAGATTTGGGTTTGGGGTTGGGTTTAAGGATACGTTAGTCTCATTTGAGACCAAGATCAACTTAAACATTTGTTAAGGATACGTTAGTTTCATTTTAGACTAAGATCAACTTAACAGGATCGTTTAGATCCAGCAAGAGAGCATTTGGACTCTATTGTTTAGTTTAGGGACATTGCGGTCCATTAGTTTAAGGACATTACGGTCCAATGTTAGTTTAAGGACATCTCGGTCCAATGTTAGTTTAAAGACATTGCGGTCGATTACCAGTTTAAGGACATGGTGGTCCAATACCAGTTTAAGGACACGATGGTCCAATGTTAGTTTAAAGACATTGCGGTCGATTAGCAGTTTAAGGACATGGTAGTCCAATGTTAGTTTAAGGACATCTCGGTCCAATGTTAGTTTAAAGACATCTCGGTCAAGGTTAAGGACATCATAGTCCGTGAGTTTAAAGATCTCACAGTCAAGGTTAAGGACATCATAGTCCGTGAGTTTAAGGACCCCATAGTCCAGTTTAAAGACGTCATAGTCTATGGAATGTATAGTTGTCGGGACCCGTCACCTCTCTGAAGACGTTGAAGGATTACAACGACATATATCAGAGGGTTTCAGAGATGTACCCTTGAACCAATTTTGGTTGGGAAATCTGTAGTCCAATTTGGGACTAAGATTAATTAGATTATGAGCATATGGGCTCAGTTAAATCTGAATTGAGGACTTATGGCCAGTCTTGGGCTAAGTCCAATCAAGTTAAAATGTTTAACATTTATTTTGGGCTGTCAGGCATTTATTTGAGCTCGGCCCTTTTTAACAATGCTGAGCATTGATTTATATCTTGACAATATTTTTGTCTGTTATTGAATGCTGTGTAGGGTTCCTAGGCACTCTTGTGAGGGTTCATAAGGCATCAAACATGCCCGAATAAAATTTTAGACGTGCCGAACAACCCAAAGCCGGGATCTATGCTAGATTATTAGGATTTAACATGCAAGTAAACATCTTTACTACTAAGTGTGAGGGATTACAACCTTTGTAGTCCGCTCCTTCGCTTCATAAGCTCCGAGTAGAAGTCCCTTCGCCACGATCCACGATCTCTTGGACTCAATAGAAGCTCCACGACTCGAACGATCCATGATAGCTTGTTGTATTCCTTTTCTCCGATGATCTACGTCGAAGTTGCAATAGCTCAAGCTCGCTCACTCTAATGAGGTGAACACCCTAATTTAATGGGCTAGATTAGATGAGGATGATGGAGTAGTGTTTATGCTTTCTTTTTATATCATTTTCTCATAAGAAATCATCACAAAAGAAATCACAAGTGAGCTCACTTAAAAACTCAAGAGAGAAGAAGATGAAGAATAATGAGATAATTCCTTTTGTGATGAATAGTAGATAAGAATATATGTTTTATTATGGAACCATGGTCAAGGATGAGAGGCTTAACCTATGTAGAGAATAAACTAGAGCTAGGGTTTGGTTAGGTCAAGAATGAGTCATGGATAAGTATCAACCATAATATCTTAACCAAGACAAAAGCAAATCCTTCTAGAATAAACAAGAAGGAGCTAACCCTAATCAAACCCTAATCTCTTTTTATCATCCCTAAACATGTTTCATAATAAATCATATTATGTCACAATAATATATATCACATATATATTATATATTTGCAACAAAAGAAAATAATACAATTAACATATATCGCATATATATCAATGTATTAATCCGGTGAGAAAATGAAATAATAAAGCGAGCCAATATTAGATAATGTAATACAATATATCATATATATCATTATACATTAAATCATCGAATCAACACTTGATCCGACGATCCGGCGATATCGAATATAACCGACTAATATATCATGTACCGATTCATCGAATCAACACTTGATCCGATGTCCCGGTTCATATCTAAATATCACAAGAATATAGTATGGTATCACATATCGCATTATCCTCGGTCATGCACATATCACATATGTGCCTCTACTCCGTTTTGCCTGAGCCTAGAAACCTCTGTGTAGGACTCTAAAGAATCGTCAATACGCCGGTAGCAGGTGATGATCATATCAAACACCCACAAGCTGCAAGCGGTCAGCTAAACGTAACAACCACCCAGGTATTGAGCGATCAGAAGATCAACAAGCTAGACTGTCCGTTCTCCTGCGAATCCAATCAGTAACACTCCCGTACAGTCCGGTCTGTTTGTCTGATATGTTGCATATCAAGTCTAGGGGTGGTATACGTCAGACCCCAGTAACCGATAAGTCGTGTCGATGTGAGGCTCATAACAGGTCGAGAAACTACTGGTAACACTTACCAGTAAATCTCCATATCAGCCCTGGCCAGGGACTTCCAGTTATAGCCAATCGAACACAGCACAACATCAACTCCCTATTCCGGGAGAGACGAATCCCCTCCTATCGCTCATTGCCTCCATGTGATTCGGGACAATACCCAAAAGCCACCTTTTTGCACTCCCTCTTGAACGTGGTAAGGTGGAAATCAAAGCATAGTGGGAATCACACAAGACTCTATGACGATCTCGGGTCTACAGACTACCCTGTACCAGTGTCACCGGAGAACTGCCATCTGACATGTGGTATATCACCATCTGGGAGTACTCGGCAAGTCCGTCCAGTGTACCCAGTCTCCACTGAGCACCCGTACACCATCCTTGATGTCAAACACCGATGGATATGGGATCATCCATCGCCCATCATATGGGTCAAGATGCGTATACGCTAGTCTACTCTGGTGTATCGATGCCCTGTCTCAATATACCCTCGACTAGGAACATTTATAGGATGTACTCATCGACTATCGTGGCCTCACTAGTATGATCTCATCATAATCCCAGTAGTCGAGTACAGATCCTAATGGCTTTATCAACATGTGAGAGAAAGACAGTAAACCAATACAAGTCAACATGTTAAGATAAAGTGAAACCAAATAGCATACTATCATGACGAGCAAGAAAGTCTTCTCTGTATATATCAAAGCATCCATCATAATATATATCATATGTACAACAATGGCCTCTAGGGCATATGCATAACTAACATGCTAGGCATTCATCAGGGCTCTGGGCTTATTTAAGAACAATTTATGTTCTATCAGCGCAACATATGGTGCGCTTGGCGCTTTGCGCCACTCAAAGAGCGCAGTGCGCTTCTGCCACGTGGCGCATGCGTAAAGGACACGTGGCGCGCTTGGCGCTAAGCGCCAGATGATGGGCGCATTGCTCCAGCATATGAGCGCAGTGCGCTATTAATTCAGTGGCGCACATATGAATGACACGTGGTGCGCTTGGCGCTTTGCGCCAGTCCATGAGCTCAGTGCGCTATTTCAGAAGCGCAAGGCGCTAGTTATTAAGCAGTATATGCGCTATTGACACGTGGCGCAATTGGCGCTAAGCGCCAGTCCAGAGAGCGCAGAAGCGCAGTTCAAGAGCGCAAAGCGCAACCAATCAATTTTATGATCTGGGAAACAAATTTAGGTTCATTTAAAAGAGACTTTGTCTCAAGATCTAAGAACAACAGTTCTTATTTTGCAGGAGATATTTCCAACCTCTTATGTTGACGAAAGGCTTTGCCTTTATAGATCTATGATCTGTGAGAAGAATTATGTTCTTCTTCTATTTTATGATGAGATCTTTTGATCTTTTTTGTCTTTGTAGATCTATGATCTTTGTAAAGAAAATGAATTCTTCTTTTTATGAGATGATTTCATCTTTATGTTCATCATTATCATTTTTACCTTGAAGAGAGATCTTCTTGCAAGAGCTTGCTCTTTATCTTTGAGTTTCTCAAAGTTTATGGGGGGGGGGGGGTTTCTCTGTACAAGACTTGAAGTCTCGGGCCCTTTATATAGGGGAGACTGATTTGTTGAATCAGTTGAAGAGATCTTTCTCAGATTGATTTGGGGATGTTTCCCCACCATTGGATCTTTGATCCTAGGGCTTCTGTTTTACAGAAGGCAATCTTCTTGTTTTTAACAAGATTGATAAATCTTTTCATACAGAATTTATTCTGTCTTTTAGTAATTTTTATTTACCATTGGATTATTGATCCAACGGTGCTCTGATTTACAGAGCACAATCTTGTTATTTGGAAAGATTTTGAGGAATCTTTCCTTAGCAGAATTTAATTCTGACTAATTAATGATTGTTCCCCTCCGAATCACGGAGACGCGACCGCGCAGGTCCATGTTGCCTGAAATTCGGGGCAGATGCTAATTGGTGCTATTCGTCTACCTTTTCGAAAATGCCAAGTTGATTTATGGCACCATGGATCGAAGGTTTAAACGAATGCGACCGATGTAGCAGACTTTGTCAGATTCCCCCTCGTTTGAGGGTTTTTTGATTGTGGGGACGCTCTTCCCTGCAGGCGCAAGCCCCTGCAGTTAATTACGCTACCGCATCATGGTAACAACTTTCTCCTTCTCCATATGGTCACTTCGTGTCGTAGGTGTTTGTTTTGTGTTCAGTTGCCCATGGATTGTATACGGAGACTAAGTTATGCTGTCGCCCGTAGGACGTGGATTAGTCCAAAGCCGTATCTTTCTTAGATTTGGGTTTGGGAGGGTTGTGTTTAAGGATACGTTAGCCTTATTTGAGGCTAAGATCAACTTAAACGTTTGTTAAGAACACGTTAGTCTAATTTTAGACTAAGATCAACTTAACGGGATCGTTTAGATCCAACAAGAGAGCAATTGGGCTCTATTGTTTAGTTTGATGACATTGCGATCAGTAATTAGTTTAAGGGCATTACGGTCCAATGTTAGTTTTAAGACATCGCGGTCGAGGTTAAGGACATCATAGTCCGTGAGTTTAAGGACCTCACAGTCCGAGGTTAGTTTTAAGACATCACGGTCGAGGTTAAGGACATCATAGTCCGTGGATTTAAGGACTCCACAGTCCAATGTTAGTTGTAAGACATCACGGTCGAGATTAAGGACATCATAGTCTGTGGATTTAAGGACTCCACAGTCCGATGTTAGTTTTAAGACATCACGGTCGAAGTTAAGGACATCATAGTCCATGGATTTAAGGACTCCACAGTCCGATATTAGTTTTAAGACATCACGGTCGAGGTTAAGGACATCATAGTCCATGAGTTTAAGGACCCCACAGTCCGTAGTAATGTGTGGTCGTCGGGACCCGTCACCTCTCTGACGACGTTGAAGGATTACAACGACAGATGTTAGAGGAGCAAAAAGATGTACCCTCGAACCGGGTGTAAATTGATTGGAAGAGCAGGTGTGCTCAGTTTAATTTAAATTGAGGACTTACGGCTAGAATTGGGCTAAGTCCAGTTAAAGAACATTTTATTTTTGTTCTGCCTGTTAGGCCTTTGTTTGGGCTCTGCCCTTTTAATAATGCCAAGCATTGGGCTCTGGTATTTTGTCTGGAATTAAATGCATAGCATTTATCAGGAACAAAATGGTGTTCTGACAGTGCGCCACATGGCACGTCAGGCGCTTTGCGCCATTTAAAGAGCGCATTGCACTTCTGTTGGTTAGCGCACATGAGGAGGACACGTGTCGCTTAGCGCTAAGCGCTAGTTTGTTAGCGCATTGCGCTTTTGATTTATGAGTGCGCTGCGCCAGTTTATGGGTGCGCCAGTGAAGGACACGTGGTGCGCTTGGCGCTGAGCGCCAGCCCAAGAGCGCGGTGCTCTGTTTCAGGAGCGCAAAGCGCAAACTATGTCTGTGGTTGACACGTGGCATGTTTTGGCGCTGAGCGCCGATCCAAGGAGCCCAAAGGCACAGTTCAAGAGTGCAAAACACTTTCCAGTAGCGCAAAGCGCATCGGATCAAATTTAAGATCAAAGAATAAGTTTCTTTTGTTCTTCAAAGGAGGCCTTGCCTCAAGATCCAAGAACCAAAGTTCTTTTTCTTATCAAAAAGCTCTGCCTTTATAGATCAAAAGATCTGTGAATGAAGTAAAGTACTTCTTTATTTTAAGAATTGGATCTTTGAATCCTTTATATTTAATCAAAGATCTCGGTCTTTTTTATAAATCTAAGATCTTTTTAGAAGAGGATTCTTCTTTTTTTACGAGATGTTTCATCTCTGTTTTTCAAGAAGACAGCTCTTTACCTTTCTTTTCCTTTTGAATTCTTCTCAAAGTTTGCCGAGAGTTTTTTCCTATCGCTCCTCTGTATATATAGACTTGACGTCTTGGGGCCTTTATATAGGGCCAATTGATTTGTTAGATCAGTTAAAGAGATCTTTCTCTGATTGATTTGGGGATGTTTCCCCACCATTGGATCTTTGATCTTAGGGCTTCTGTTTTACAGAAGGTAATCTTCTTGTTTTTAACAAGATTGGAAAAATCTTTTCATGTAGAATTTGTTTTGTTTTTGGTAATTCATTATTTACCATCGGATCATTGATCCAGCGGTGCTTAAGGCACAATCTTGTTATTTGGAAAGATTTCGAGAAATCTTTCCTTAACAGAATTTAATTCTGGTTAATTAATGATTTACCATCATTATCAGATCCTTTGATCCAACGGTGGGAATTTTAATTCTAGCGCTGGCGTACCTACGTTGGACACGTGGAGTGCAGCGCAGAGCGCAGCGCAACTGCGCTAGCGCACCTGTGTTAGACACGTGGCGCGCAGCGCAGAGCGCAACTGTGCTAGCGTACCTGTGTTAGACACGTGATCTGAAGCGTTGCTTCAACTTTTTAATGTTTGAATTTTGAAAACAGAGCTTTGCTCTGATTGGGGTGCGCTGCCTAGGGCTTAACGCTCCTGGCGCTCGTGTGTTTGCTTTTGACACGTGGCGCGCAGCGCACAGCGTGCAGGATCTGAAGTGTTACTTCAATTTTTGAATTTTTGAAATTCAAAACAGAGCTTTGCTCTGATTGGGGGAAACAAATGCTCCCCCACCGTTGCGCTCACGTGGCGCACACGTGAGTGCAGCGGTGGCAACTTCTGAGCCCTTGGATCAACTCAGAAGTTGAAGAGGCAGCTTAGCGCCTATAAATAGGACCTCTGGTCCTTTAGATGATTATCATCTTCTTCTTAAGAATTTTCATTCAGAGCGCAGCTCCTTTGTTAAGAACTTTCAAGAGTCAAAACTCTTAGGTAAAATTTAGAAATTTTAATTTTAACAAATTAGGGTTCTTACCCATTAGCAGAGCCTTGCTCTTCATAGATCTTTGATCTAAAGAAAACCCTTTTTGGGTTTCATCAATAGTGCCTTGCTCTCATAGATCTAAACAGATCTTTTCTTGGGGTTTCTTATCCCATGAATCAGATTTCTGCTCTGTAGATCTTTTGATCTTTTGATGAAAAAGTCTTAAGAGTTTTTTTTATATGGATCTTTCAGATCCCAAAGTTTTAATTCTCAAGAATTAATTTTAATAATCTTTGATAGATTTTCCATCATGATTACAGAGCTAGGCTCTTTAAGGAATTCTATCCCTTCATGACCAGAGTTTGACAAGTGTCACTATGTTATAGAGCTTTGCTCTCAAAGGGAGATTTTCTCCTTCTCCCGAGGGATTTCTCATTCAATGATGAGGCTGTCTTATTAATTGATGCATTGTCATCTGGATTTTGTGGGTCCCCCTTTGGTCCTTTTTTCCACTGCATTGCAGTGTGGTACAAATTTTTAAAGTACCAAGTGTCAGAAATCAAAAATTACAACACTGACAGTTGATTTCCGTCCCCCTTTTTTTGCAGGCAACATGTCTTTCGACGCTTCATTCCCATTCATTCGTTCAGAGGGAGGATTCCCTGGAGCACCCATAGACCGGGAGGTCCTAGCTTTGATCAGAGACCGTGATCCGGAACATAAGGATCTTCACCTTTGGGGATCATGGTACAATCAGATTATCAGGGGTCGACAAAGCTTTTCATGCGCGGTGCCTTCGGAGCCTATCACGGAGATCCATTACGCCAACTCACACCCGGTGAACTACGCCGTAAAGATGTTCAATTGGACTTCAGAAGGCCTTCTTCAACCTGCTATAGCTTCGATTCCCGTTCAGCCTCCCATGGTTTTAGATACCTTGGGACGCCGTATTTGTCAAGGCAAAACGCGGCCGTGGAAGCAACCATATAATACAGGTCTGATTCCCCGTCATCCGATCGGTTATCTGCAATGGGCCCGCTACATTTTGTCAGCGAAGAAGTCGTAGTTCAAGAGGCTTGGGTTGTATACCGCTGTTTATGCTTCTCTCTTCCAATACCCTACGCTTCCCACTTGGTGGGTTAAGGCTTTTTTGGAGCAGTGGAATATCCCTACTCACACCTTCCTCGCACTAGACCGGGAAGTGTCAATCTCTTTAGAGGAGTTACAGAAGTTTTTGGCTTACCGGTCATAGAGGAGCATTAGGAGGAGCTGCTTCCCACGGACGAATATGTCTTCGGTGCCAAGCCAGTGATAATGGGCCTTACCCCGGCGAATGCTGTTCAACATCAGTTTCCCAGTCTGATCAAAGTGTTGAATATCTACGAGCGCCTTTTTCTCGAATCTAGGAGTCGCGGGGTTAGTTTCGAGGATTTCATCGCTCGCTTCCTTCACCCGAAAGTCTTCTCGATAGAAGCCGCTAAATTCGCTACGCTTGATGACCCTTTCGGCTTAGGTTTGGACAACCTGCCAGCGACGGAGGTAGATCAGAAGAGTTTCTTCCTTCCTAACTCCCCGGTTGTTCCTTTTTCGGAGATTGCAGTCCCTGGGATGGATGAGGAAGCATTCTTTTTGGGATTTCTTGGGCTATGGTTGAGCTGGTTCGCGCTCCCGATGCACCTTCTCCGTATGAGGCCATCTGTCTTTTACCCAGCTCACCGAATGACTATTGGGGTAAAAGTGGCTGTCGGGGTCGCCGGCTTAGCCCATCTGTACTACGGCCTTAGTCAAGCGGCAGATGCTACTGAACCTGGAGTACCGCATGTGATCTTCTCGATGCATTACTTCATGTCATGGCTCGAGCATCATGCACTTGGCGTCTTTGGCATCCATAAAAGGCCTTCATTCTATGACAGGTGCAGCTTCCCTCGGATTATGCAATTAGTCGGCGCTTCAATCGTAAATTCATCGCCACGGGACGCCAGAGGTTTGCTCCTTCGTCTCCGCACAATTGGAGACGGGATGACCTTTATTGACAAGGTGTTAATCATTGGAAAGGCCTCTACCACAACAATGCGGTCATTACAGGACATTTTCAAAGATGGGGCCTCAGTTCTGACAGCTCGGGAGACCCTCCATTTATATTCTATCAGACCGGGCTTCCTGGTGTTTATACAAAATGATGCGGCGCTCTTCATGAGATATAACCCTCATCGCTTTGCCTAACAATTAAGCTATAATCAAGGAGTGCCGTTGGAGGCTTTCTTGCTGGAACCTGCTGCCACTGAAGAGGGGATGCGGGGCACGCTGCATCACTTCATGCGTCTGAATACGGGCTCTCACTTTTTTATCAGCGAGCCGCGTTGCGTCCCACGGGTCCTTAATACATATACGGCATGGTACCAGCATTCGACGGACGTCGTTATTAAGGAAGAAAGGCGTTTGCTGCTTGATCGTAAAAGTGCACCTCCCGCTAGTGATCGTAAAGTCCCTTTGAAATGACGGATCATTGTACCCCCTCCGCTAAGAGAGGTTGTTGCAGTTGAGCCTCCATGCGCACTAAGCCCCACGCGTGGATTGCCTCATGTTCCTGTAGAGATGGTGAATGTGCCTGCGGTGCCCCATGCTCCCATGGAGACGGTGAACGTAGCTTCCCCGGAATCTGGTGTGGGCTCGGATATCGGGACTCGCCGGCCCAAAGTGCCTACGAAGCGCAAGTTGGTTCTGGCTGCGACCGGAACTCGCGCACGGAAGAAGAAGAAGTCGGTCCTCTCCAATCGGCCTAGAGCCTCAGGCTCCTCTTACTGAAGGCCTAAGTGAATATGGAACCAATGAAGGTTTCTTGATAGCGCCAGAAGACACTGATCTCGATGCCGCTATTGCTGCTTCTGAGCGACTCGCACGGCAACAAGCGGAAATAGCCGCCCTTGTGCAATCAAGTAAATATTAGTCGTACTTTTGTCATTGCGTTATATCTTTATTTTTATTATCACGTCTTGACTGGCATTCTTCCTTTTGTAACAGGCTTTACTACCGAAGAGGCTCTGGTGGCTTCCCTAAGGACTTTCGAGGAGGAGGAGAGGAATCGCGCTCTATTCGGCATTGGTATGTTTCGGTTCGTTGAGTCTTCATTCTCCTTTTTACGGACAATCTAACCCTTTCTTTATCTCATCGTAGGGACCACAATGCCAGTCCCGCAAGGTGATGTGGAGACTCTTCCCGGGCCAGCCACCGAGTCCCGGCCTCTTCGGTACCGCCGAAGGAGGCATTGCTCAAAAAACCGATAATGGAAGCCTTGACGGCTCTGGAGGTAACCCTGAGTGCGGACGACGGCGCCTTGCTGAAGGAGGCTTCTAAAAGGTCTGTTGTGACGGCCCAGGAGGAAAGGAAGCGCCTAAGGCGCGCAGCAAGGGAACGTAGTGCTGCTTTGGCTGCGGGGGAAGGTTCAAGCGCCGTTACTTCCGCTGCTACTCCTTCAGAGGAGTTCCCGGTTGCCTTGTCTACTGCTCATAGACGGGCGGCACGTGCAGCTCGGGAGGCCAACGGTAAATCAACTTCAGGTAATGTGTTTTGAGGCTTCGTTGTCAAAGCTTTAAACCATCAGTTCTTATATATTTTATCTTGCAGGGCCGAGCCTTACTGAGGGAGCGGCTGCGACCGTCGAGTCTGAGGGAGCGATGGAGGAGGTAGCTGCTGAACCCGAGGCGACGATAGGTGATGTAACCGTAATTGCCGAGCCCGAGCTAGTGGATGATGAGACAGTCACGACTGTTATGCCCAAGATAGCTACCACTGCCGAGCGTGAGGTGGCGGCGGATGAGACGGCTACTACGGCTGAGCCTGAGGCAGCAGTGGACGAGACGGCTACCACGGCCTATCCTAAGGCAGAGGTGGATAAAACGGTTGCGATCACTGAGCCCGAGGTAGTGGCATATGAAACGGGTCTGATTGCTGGGCCCGAGATGGCCGCTCGTTCTCAAGAGTCGGGCACCGCCCCGATCATCGCTCTCCCTACTTACGGTTCTTTGCCGTCTCCTGGCGTCGCAAGTGTGACGACGGCTCCTGTGGAGTCAGGGGACGAAGCGACGGGGGGTGAGACCGACCCGATGGAGGAGGGGGACACCGTTGTTGAATCAAGTGGCGCCCTCATCACGGCTCTGATGCCGGCTGCAGATGTGGAACTACTTGAGACAGCGCCATCAGTCACCGCCCTGACGGTAACCACCTCCCTGCCTTCTCTCATACTGTCGCAGATGCTGGAAGGTATGGATTTGCGACCCATCAGTCTTGTCTCTTGGCTGTATAATTCACGTACTGACATTCACGTTATTGTGTTTTTGCAGGAGCCCTTTTTGACCACCTGTACCAGGTGCTGCATCCCCATTTCTCCTTTCCGTCAGAGGTTGCTTCATCCAGTGGTGCTGGTGAATACAGTTTTCATTTAATGCTCTTTCTTTTTCTGACTACGAAATCATTTCTGAGCCTTCTTTGCCTTGATCACATTGCTACAGATTGAAGGAGGAGATGAGAGATCAGTTGCACCACCTGTCCTCCTGGCTTTGCCACCTGCTACAGCTGGTATAGTTAACTCCATTGTTCCTGAATCTCTTATATCTTTAAACCCGTCATCTGATTATGACTTGTTTTGTAGTGGTTGTTTCGACTCCGGCCTCTTTCGAATCCCACATTATGATGTCGGCGGGCCCCTTCTCGAGACGTCCATCCTCAAAGGGTGCTGTGACGAGTCTGTGCATGTTGAGCGAATATGTTGAAGAGCTTGACGCGGAAACTCCTACATCTACCGCAGATTTTGCTGCCGAGGTCAACCCGATGCTGGCGACGCTTGTAAATTTCCATAGTGAAGGCGTCATCGAGTCTTGGGTTAGTCACTGCAAGAAGATCGAGGCCTGTCTGCATCAGCTTGAACTTATGCGTCTTGTCCCTGAGACTCAATCTTTGAACTCCCAGCGGGCCGCATGGGTTGAGCAAAGTGCATCTTTCCTCCGCCATTTCGAACAGGAAGCGGCCTTGAGGCGGAAGGAATGCCAGGAGGCTTCCGCTGAGTCTATCCAGTTGCGTGCCCAGGTCGAAGTGAACGTCGCGCAACTGAGAGCCGTCTTTGATACCTTGCAGCAATGTATTTCGGACGGGCTCGTATTGAGACAGAAGCTCGACTCTATCAAGCGGGTTACGCAGAGTCGTGAAGCTGCCCAACGGGAAATTGATGAGAAGATTTCATCATGCTTGCAGCGAAGGACTCAAATCGAAGCGGAGCTAGCCGCGACGGCTGATCATGAGAAGGCACTGAAGGAAGTGCGAGAGCAGCTCGCGGACTTGTTGAAAACGCTTCCTTCTCAGTAGCTGCTTTCGTATCGATCATGCACTTGTAATTTCTGAATAATGTGTTTTTTTATTCCTTTATATGATGTACCTTGTATTCAATTGAGTTCATGAATGAAGACATTCCTTTTGTTATACTATTGCTTTCTTCTCTTTACTGTATTGTTGCCATGTGATTTTAGCAGGTATATAACTATCAGTCTTGGATTCTTTGTAGAGTGGTGATGGCTTAGAAAACAGGGTTAAGATCTGTCACCTAAGACTTTTTCAACTTTATGAGCCGTGAGGGTCTCATAAAGAATTTTCTCCCTACCGGTCGAGAGGATCCCGTAGGTGTAATTTCTCCTTAAGAATCGTGAGGATTCCTAAGTGTGTTTTCTCTTGAAAGTCATAAGGATCTCACAAGAGAATTTACTTCCTTACGAGTCGTGAGGACCCGCAAGTGATGGGTAACACTGTCCTCATCCGCATTTCACGGAGTTAAGGGTTGCTCTGGATGTTTCCCACGGGTTCACTGCCGTGTTTGGTGAGGACCAGGCTCCGCTCTGGACGTTTTCCAGGGTACCGTAGTTTAAAGGCATTGCGGTCGAGGTTAAAGACATCATAGTCCGTGAGTTTAAGGACCTCACAGTCCGATATTAGTTTTAAGACATCACGGTCGGGGTTAAGGACGTCATAGTCCGTGAGTTTAAGGACCTCACAGTCCGATGTTAGTTTTAAGACATCACGGTCGAGGTTAAAGACGTCATAGTCCGTGAGTTTAAGGACCTCATAGTCCGATGTTAGTTTTAAGACATCGCTGTCGAGGTTAAGGACATCATAGTCCGTGGATTTAAGAACCCCACAGTCCGTGAAATGTGTGGTTGTCGGGACCCGTCACCTCTTTGAAGTCGTTGAGGAATTACAAGGACAAATGTCAATGGAATGAAGAGATGTACCCTTGAACCAAGGTAAAATTAGTTTAAGAACATTACGGTCCATTGTTAGTTTTAAGATATCACGGTCGAGATTAAGGACATCATAGTCCGTGAGTTTAAAGACCTCACAGTCAAATGTTGTTAGTTTTAAAACATCACGGTCAAGGTTAAGGACATCATAGTCCGTGAGTTTAAAGACCTCACAGTCCGATGTTGTTAGTTTTAAGACATCACGGTCAAGGTTAAGGACATCAGAGTCCGTGAGTTTAAGGACTTCACAGTCCGATGTTGTTAGTTTTAAGACATCACGGAGTTGACCTCACAGTCCGATGTTGTTAGTTTTAAGACATCACGGTCAAGGTTAAGGACATCATAGTCCGTGAGTTTAAGGATCTCACAATCCGATGTTGTTAGTTTTAAGACATCACGGTCAAGGTTAAGGACATCATAGTCCGTGAGTTTAAGGACCTCACAGTCCGATGTTGTTAGTTTTTAGACATCACGGTCAAGGTTAAGGACATCATAGTCCGTGAGTTTAAGGACCTGACAGTCCGATGTTGTTAGTTTTAAGACATCATGGACAAGGTTAAGGACATCATAGTCCGTGAGTTTAAGGACCTCACAGTCCAATGTTGTTAGTTTTAAGACATCACGATCAAGGTTAAGGACATCATAGTCCATGAGTTTAAGGACCTCACAGTCTGATGTTGTTTGCTCTGGATGCTTCCCACGGGTTCACTGCCGTGCTCTGCGAGGACCAGGCTCCGCTCTGGATGTTTTCCACGGGGTCAGAAGTGACATAATCCGCGTTCCACGTAACCAGGAATTTTGCTCTGGATGCTTCCCACGGGTTCACTGCCGTGTTCTGCGAGGACCAGGCTCCGCTCTGGATGCTTCACACGGGTTCACTGCCATGCTCTGCGAGGACCAGGATCCGCTCCGGACGTTTTCCACGGGGTCAGAAGTGACGTTATCCGCGTTCCACGTAACCAGGAATTTTGCTCTGGATGCTTCCCACGGGTTCACTGCCGTATTCTGCGAGGACCGGGCTCCGCTCTGGATGCTTCACACGGGTTCACTGCCGTGCTCTGCGAGGACCAGGATCCGCTCTGGACGTTTTCCATGGGGTCAGTAGTGACGTTATCCGCGTTCTACGTAACCAGGAATTTTGCTCTAGATGCTTCCCACGGGTTCACTGCCGTGTTCGGCGAGGACTAGGCTCCGCTCTAGATGCTTCACACGGGTTCACTGCCGTGCTCTGCGAGGACCAGGATCCGCTCTGGACGTTTTCCATGGGGTCAGAAGTGACGTTATCCGCATTCCACGTGAACAGGAATTTTTCTCTAGATGCTTCCCACGGGTTCACTGCCGTGTTCGGCGAGGACTAGGCTTCGCTCTGGATGCTTCGCACGGGTTCACTGCCGTGCTCTGCGAGGACCAGGATCCGCTCTGGACGTTTTCCACGGGGTCAGGAATGACGTTATCCGCGTTCCACGTGACCAGGAATTTTGCTCTAAATGCTTCCCATGGGTTCACTGCCGTGTTCGCCGAGGACTAGGCTCCACTCTGGATGCTTGGCACGGGTTCACTGCCGTGCTCTGCGAGGACCAGGATCCGCTCTGGACGTTCTCCACGGGGTCAGAAGTGACGTTATCCGCGTTTCACATAACCAGGAATTTTGCTCTAGATGCTTCCCACGGGTTCACTACCGTGTTCGGCGAGGACTAGGCTCCGCTCTGGATGCTTTACGCGGGTTCACTGCCGTGCTCTGCAAGGACCAGGATCCGCTCTGGACGTTTTCCACGGGGTCAGGCGTGACGTTATCCGCGTTCTACGTAGCCAGGAATTTTGCTCTAGATGCTTCCCACGGGCTCACTGCCGTGTTCGGCGAGGACTAGGCTCCACTCTGGATGCTTCGAACGGGTTCACTGCCGTGCTCTGCGAGGACCAGGATCCGCTCTGGATGTTTTCCACGGGGTCAGAAGTGACGTTATTCGCGTTCCACGTAACCAGGAATTTTGCTCTAGATGCTTCCCATGGGTTCACTGCCGTGTTCGGCGAGGACTAGACTCCGCTCTGGATGCTTTACACGGGTTCACTGCCGTGCTCTGCAAAGACCAGGATCCGCTCTGGACGTTTTCCACGGGGTCAGAAGTGACATTATCCGCGTTCCACGTAGCCAGGAATTTTACTCTAGATGCTTCCCACGGGTTCACTGCTGTGTTCGGCGAGGACTAGGCTCCGCTCTGGACATTTTCCACGGGGTCAGAAGTGACGTAATCCGCGTTCCACGTAGCCAGGAATTTTGACTTTATCCGCATTTCGCGGAGTCGAGATTTGACTCTTGGTCATCTGTGCACCGCCGAGTCATGGAAGTGGGGGTTGCCGCTGTTCCGCTCTGCTCTATGTTGCGTCTGTTGTAATGAGACGAATGTTGAGATGCTTTCCCGGCTATCTATGAGCCGTCGAGATTTGGCTTTTTCTTCTGAGGAAACCTGGGGAAGAGGGGTGTGTTCCTTCTTTGTTTGCGCCCCTGGATTGTATACAGGGATTGATGTAATATCACCTGTAGGGCATAAATTTCATTTTCATTTTTATTTTATTTCACTCTGCGATGCTCTATCATATCATTTCGGCTATTTTTCGCGGTGCCCAATCATTTCGGCTATTTGTTTTATTTTTACTCACTGCTTTTTATTGCGAGTCGCCCAATCATTTCGGCTATTTCGCATGCATACAATTTTACTTGCTGATTTTGTCGCAAGTTGCCCCATCATTTCGCTTATTTCGTATGCATGTATGGCTTGCTGGCTTTTCGCTGCAAGCTTGGAATCAGACACCGATTTCGGCATCAGCGCCGCTACAACTGGGATATTGCCAGGTGCGAATCATCATTTGCTTTTGTCGATGTCGAACAAAGGTAGCTTAGTAAACAGGGTTAGGATTCTGTCGACTAAGGCTTTTGACTTCATGAGCCGTAAGGGTCTCACAAAGGTATTTCTCCCTACAAGTCATGAGGATCTCGTAGGTGTGTTTTCTTCTCAGGAATCGTGAGGACTCCTAAGTGTATGGCTTCTCGTAAGTCGTAAGGATGTTACAAGAGAGTTTTCTCCTTATAGGTCGAGAGGACTCACAAGGGTTGTTCACCGTGCGAACATATCCCTAGTCACAGGTGGGACTTGGTTAGGGAGATGTTTATTCGCGCCTGTGGATTGTATACAAGGATCGGTGTTGCACCGCTTGTAGGGCAGTGTCGGAGATAGTGGGGGTTGCTTAAGAACAGGTTCAGGTCTCTGTAGCTTAAGACTTTCAAATCTTGTGAGCCGTGAGGGTCTCATAAGAGGATTCTCCTTACGAATCGTAAGGATCTCGCAAGTGTAATTTCTCCTTTGGAATCGTGAGGATTCCTAAGTGTGTTGCTCCTTTGTGAGTCGTAAGGATCTCACGCGGGTGATTTCTCCTCACAAGGTCGAGAGGACCTTGCAAGTGTCTTTTAACGAGGTTGCGCCCTTTCGGGTTTTCGCAAACACTCGCCGGTAGCCCTGCTGTTTTTACTCACGGAGCCCTTTCGGGTTTTCATCCGTGCCCATTTTGCTTATGGACATACCGTTTTCTCTCTTTTTTTATTCTCTTTTTTTATTCTAACGAGATTGCGTCCTTTCGGGTTGTCACAAGACTCGCCGGTAGCCTTGTTGTTTTTACTCACGGAGCCCTTTCGGGTTTTCATCCGTGCCCATTTTGCCTATGGACATACCATTTTTTTTATCAGCCTTGGGATGCTGCAATCCACCGTATTTTATCGACATCTCGGTCAACAGCTAGTTTTAGGACATAGTGGTCCGTTGCTAGTTTAAGGACGTTTCGGTCCGTTATTAGTTTAAGGACGTTTCGGTCCGTCGTTAGTTTAGGGACGTTTCGGTCCGTCGTTAGTTTAGGGACGTTTCGGTCCGCTGTTAGTTTAAGGACATTTCGGTCCGCTGTTAGTTTAAGGACATTTCGGTCCGTCGTTAGTTTAGGGACGTTTCAGTCCGTTGTTAGTTTAAGAACATTTCGGTCCATGAAAAGAAAGCCGGTTACTACTTATAAAGTTTGGGCTTAGGAAGATAGCGAGCGGACATAGTCGTCGTCATCTATCGTTGACCTCGGCCGTGACTCGTCAAGCGTAGTACTTCTTCAGGAAGCGACCGTTTATTGGCCTGAGGGGTCTTTCACCATGCATGTCCATGAGTAGGTAGGCTCGACCCTGGTAGACCTTGTCTATGATATACGGGCTTTCATAGTTTGGCTCGAATTTTCCCCGCTTGGCGCGATTGGGGATCATAGGTCTTTTGACCACTAGTACGAGTTCGCCTCGGCGGAATGTCCTCGGCCTAGTCAATCTTTCGTAGGAGCGCGTCATCTTTGCTTTATAAGCCTCCAGATTTTGTTGCACTATGAGCCGGGTTTCATCAAGGGCATCAAGCTCCTCAAGCCGAAGGTGAGCATTCTCTTCGTCCGTTAGCTCGTAATGGACTGCCACTCGTAGATAGGGTAACTCTATCTCGAGGGGGAGTACCGCTTCTGTATCGAATACCAACGCGTACGGCATTGTGTTCGTGGCTGTCTTGAACGTAGTTCGACATGCCCAGAGAGCTTCATGCAGTCTCTCATGCCAGTCCTTTTTATTTCGGGACACCGTCTTTTTCACGATCTTTGTTAGGGTCTTGTTAAAAGCTTCAGCTAGACTATTAGCTCGGGGATTATAAACTGAGGAGTATCTCCAGTCTATGTTATGCTGTTGTGCGAAGCGGCTGATCTTGTGGCTTCTGTAGGCTAGCCCGTTATCGGAGATGATCCGTCGTGGAGTTCCAAACCGATAAATAACGTGCGTCTCCGTCTTCACTTCCCTCAGCGGTACTGCTTCTGCCCATTTGGAGAAGTAATCAGTTTTCGCCAAAATGAAACGATGTCCTCTGGATGATACCGGTTTGATGGTGCCGATTATGTCAGTCCCCCACAATTCGAATGGCCAGCTATCCATCGTTGGATGTAGTGGATTTGGATGTTGATGGATAAAGTCCCCATGAATCTGGCACGAGTGGCATTGCTTTGCATACTCAAGGCAGTCCTGGATCATCGTGGGCCAATAATAACCCATCCGTTTGATCTTCAACATCATCTTCGGGCCTGCTTGGTGAGAGCCGCAGAGTCCATCGTGAACTTCTTGGACGACTCTTTTTGCTTCTTCAGGTCCTAGGCATCTCAGCCATAACGAATCAAATCACCTCTTGTACAGAGTATCATTGACGAAAGCGAAAGACAGAGCTCGTTTCATAAGCTGATGTCTTGATGACGCATCTTCAGGTGTTCGACGGGATTTGAAGTAGTCTATAAAGACTTCTCTCCAATCCTCAGACTTTTCCTGGTCTTTTATTTGCAGGGCTGTCTGCTCAGTCGCTTCCTTTTCCTCGGATGATTCCGGAGATATTTCCGCCGGTGCGAGGACCCGACGGCTTTGCACAACGATCCTCACGTCATCGAGGTTCTCGTCGGCCAGTTCTTTAGCGAGCTTAGCTAGTGCATCCGCTTTGCTATTTTCTGCACGCGGTATGCTTTCCAGCATGTAGGAGGGAATTTGAGTCAGCAGTTGTTGTACTCTCTCGCCATACTTTACCAGCTCTGGCTTGCACGTCTGGTAGTCACCGTTTACTTGACTAACGACCAGTTGGGAGTCTCCGTATATGAGGAGGTTTTCAATTCCCATGTTGATGGCGATTTCGAGGCCTGCTATCAAAGCTTCGTATTCGGCTTCATTGTTCGTCCTCGGCTCTGTCAAGGAGAAGGCGAATAGCATTATCCCTCCTTGTGGGGTCTTGAAGATAAGGCCTACCCCTGATTTGATTTTAGGCGCGTTCTGTTTGCGCTTCTTCATGGAAGATGCTCCATCAAAATAAAGTTCCTACCGGTTACCACCACCGTCGATCGCATCAAACGCATGTTCGTCTGGAAGTTCACAATTCAAAGGGGAATCGGCCGGTATCGGATGTTCAGCAAGGAAATCGGCGATGGCCTGGCTTTTCACTGCCTTAAGAGGTCGATAAGTTATCGAGAACTCCATCAAGAGCAGGGCCCATTTAGCGAGCCGACCTGTCAATATGGCCTTTGACATCAAATATTTGAGAGGGTCCACCTTCGATATGAGACGGACCTCATGCGCCAATGCATAGTGCCGGAGCTTCGTTATCGCGAAGATCAACGCCAGGCAGTGTTTTTCGATGGGAGAATAATTGCTTTCTGCCCCCAGGAGAACTCGACTCAAATAGTAAAGGGCTCTCTCTTTCCCTTGATCGTTCTCTTGTGCCCATAATGCGCCCAAGGAACCTTCGAGAACGGTTGTATAAAGAACGAGAGGCTTTCACTTGACCGGAGTAGCCAGCACTGGCAGGTTCTGCAGATACTGCTTGATTTCGTCCAGTGCACCTTGGCATCGTGATCCCAGACGAACGGGGTCCCTTTCTTCATCAAGTGACTGTACGGACGGCACTTGCCAGAGAGATTGGCTATAAATCGCCGGATATACGCGAGCTTCCCTTGGAGAGACCATAATTGCTTAAGAGTCCTTGGTGGGGGCATCTCCATAATTGCTTTGATCTTTGACGGATCTATCTCAATGCCTCAGTGTCGGACGATGAATCCTAGGAATTTACCTAAGGACACCCCGAATGCGCATTTGAGAGGGTTCATCTTCAAGTTGTATTGCCGAAGGCGTTGAAACACGATCTTCATATGCTCGAGATGTTCCTCGTATGATTTGCTTTTCACCACGAGGTCGTCGATATAGCATTCGACGATTTCAGGTATAAGGTCATCGAAGATCTTCGTCATGGTCCTCTGATAGGTGGCACCGGCGTTCTTTAAACCAAAAGGCATCACCTTATAGCAGAATATTCCCAGAGGGGTTCGGAAAGCAGTATGTTTCTGGTCTTCAGGATGCATCTTTATCTAATTATATCGCGACGATCCGTCCATGAAGGAGAAAACTTCGTGAGTGGACGTGTTATCTATCATCAGCTCAGTAACCGGTACTGGGAAGTCGTCCTTCGGGCAGGCTTTATTGAGATCCCGGAAGTCCACACATATGCGTACCGTCCCATTTTTCTTCATCACTGGGACGATGTTGGCGGTCCAGTCAGGGTACTGAACCTCTTGGATGAAGCCAGAGTTGATCAGCTTCTTGACCTCGGCGTTGATGCTCATCTCAAGCTCGAGTCGCATTCTTCTCGGTGCTTGTTTGATTGGCTTGACGTCCGGGGATATTGCCAATTTGTGGACAGCAATCTCTGGGTCTAGTCCTGGCATTTCGGAATAGTTCCACGCAAAGCAATCCTTATGCTGCATAAGCACGTCTTTCAGTGTAGCTACCCTTTCCTCAGACAGCAACTCATTGACGAATGTCGGTCGCGGGTCACTTGTCGTTCCCAAATCAATTTTCTTGAGGTTATCTGCAGTGGTATGTATTCTATCTTCCAGCTCTTTCGGTGCCAGTGGAAACTCCGAGATCGCCTCGTTATCATCGTTTTCAAAGCACCAGGGGAGGTTATCCATACCGTCGGGGTCTTCTTTTGATATCGTTATCATATGACAAGTACGAGCTCGGTTCTATGACCGATGTTGATCTGGTTCTACTATCGCGGATTTGGTTTCGTGCTTCTGCGGCGGTGTTATCCTCTAACTGTCGGATAGAGCGAACTTGCCAAGCTGATATTGATCTTCGACCCAGTTTTTGAAGGTGAAGCAGTCTTCGAGAGGGTGTCCCATTGCTCGGTGATAGGAGGAATAGTCCGGGTGAGAGACTTCGCCTGTTTTCTCGGGGTGTTTGGACTCCGGAAGTGTAAGCATTTGATGTCTTATGGCAAGATTAAGTATCTTCTTTGTCTTGTCTTGAGGAAAAGAGTATGCTCGACTCATCTTCTTTATAAGGGACAAATCCGAACAGCTCGATTCCCGCTTGCGTGACTTCTTGGTCCCGCTTTGTCGTTGCTGAATGCCTTTTCCGCTTTTTGACTTGTTTCTGCCTCTGCGTCGGGCCTTTTGCACAACGGATTGACAGGGAGGAGCCTTTTAATCTTTCGCAGCCTGTTGAAGAAGGCGCTGAGTCCTGGCTTTCTTGTAGATGGCCATTTCGCGATTATGTTCGTCTCAAACTTTTTGACCAGCTTCCCTTATAAGCTTGTCCATTTGTTCTTCGAACGACGGACTGGGCATTTTCACGTCAGGGGCTCTTTCTGGTTCAGGGTTAGCATTTTCCCATTGAGCATCTCCTTCTTCATCAAAGTCATGTACGACATAGCAGTCACGGAGTAGCTCCCGTTTCTTGGACCGAACATATCCAAGCCCGATCGCTTCCATTCTCCCTTTGGGTAACTTGCGCTGAGTTCCGGGAACGTTCCAGATCCTGTCATAGAACTTAGCTTTCCGAGCAGTCTGTTTGAAGGGTATCCCTTGGCGCTTCAACAGCCTTTTCAAGTCTTCTGTATAATATCTAGGCAGACGGATGGGCTGGAGCCTGTCAAGTGTAGAATCCGCACCGTGCCAGATTTCTTTCTCCACTTTGGTTTTCCCGGAGCGGTAGAATATGATCGCCTTTTCGCCTTCCCGCATGGGAGGGACATAGAACGTCTGTAGCTCTTCCACACTGTAGGTATCAAGCGCGTCTAGTTCTTTATGATGTTTGGACGGAACCATGGCAACTTGCAAACTTTGCTCTTCATCAGCGAACGTTTGTATTGAAGGGCGAGCGGAGAATATAGCATGGATTTCATCTTCCGAGTCACTGCCAAAGATCAACATAGGAGCGGACGGTCCTGGCTTGTTGTACTGGGGTGGGCCTGAATAAACCATCTCTTCCTCTTCCTCGGTATCACTCCCGAAGACCGGAATGACGGTGATAGCTTTGTTCTCCGGTTTGTGACATCTTTCTGTGTCCTCGAAATCTGGCAAAAAGTATTTTGCATCTTCGTACTTGCGGACTTCGTTTACGGAGAATGGATTCAGCTCTCTTATTACGGTATACTCGAGACCATCCTTAAAGTATTTCATACACTGATGTTGCGTAGAAGGGATGATGTTGTACTCGTGTAACCAAGGCCGGCCGAGCAAAGCGTTATAGCATGTTTTGGCGTCAATGACATGAAATTTAATATCCGTGACAAGTAGCCTGAATCGTAATGTCAATATCACAGACCCGAGAGTTCGCGATGACTGGGAGTCAAAACCAGAGATGGTGATTTTATCACGAGCGAGATGCTGGACGCTTATGCAGATTTCCTTCAACACTCGCACGTTGAGGAGATTGACGGAAGACCCATTATCGACCAGGATTTTGCCTATCTTGATATCGTGACAATATCCAGAGACATATAGGGGACGGTTGTGCTCGCACGTCCCAAGGAGGAGATCTTCATCGCCGAAGGTAATATCGGCTGTGTGTACTTCTTCTAGCTCGTCTTTCATCTTCTCTTTGGCGAGGAAAGCTTAGAATTGCTCTGGCTCTTGTAGCGCCTTGATCAATGACTCCCTTGCTTCTCTTGATAGTAAAAGAGCGTCGAGAATGCTGAGCTGCGAGGGTAGCTTCCTCAAGTACGCCAGAACGTTGTAGTCCACCTTACTTTTCTTTGGCGGGTCCTTGGCGGTCAGCTCTTTCATGACTTGGTCATCTAGGGCGATATCTTCAGAGACCTTTTCTTTTCCCTTATCTTTTCTACTCGTGGGTCCGAGATTCTTTTCCGGAAGCGTGCGATTGCGCAGCTGAATGTTTTCACAGGCCTTCGGTTCTTCCTCCTTCCCTAAGGTGGATTCTTTAAAGAGAGGGCCTAGAGCCATTTCCTCGTCAGAGTCGCTCCCAAAAGCGAGAACCTGCGATCCCCTGGTGTTGATCGTGCGACAGTTACCGGTAGTTCTTTTATACTCCTCGGTCGCACTTCTTTGTTCCCGATGAGTTTTGAAATGTTGCCGGTGAGCAACATATCCTTGCCACCATCTTTTAAAAGCGTCGCACTCTTCAGTATGGTGCGAAATCTTTCGATGATATAACCAGTAGCTAGGATGTGTTTCTGCTTCACCGGGAGTGTTTCCTTCAAAGGGTGGTAGCTTCATTCCTATTGATATGGCTTTAGCAAACCTTTTCCTCTTCTTGAACTTGTTTTTATCCGCGACGGATGTTCCTTGATTTGGCGGGAGTGTCTTGACTCTTTCGTTTAGTCGCCGACGTTTGGCTCTTTCAAATATGGCCACCTCATGCTCCCGATTGGCTTTACTTTCCAGATGAATTTCATTCAGGAAGGCGTTGATCATTTCGTCTGATGGCCATAGAAGTTCTGGCTCGGGACCTGCCTCCAGTCTCTCTGTGCAGGGAGCTTCTTCATTGTCTAGCGATGAATGAGAGATCACATGGCAACTCGCTACGTAATCCTCAGATCCATCCGACGAGCCTTCTCCATCATCTTCGTCCTCAAGGACGTGGCTGAGGAACTCTTGGAGCGTGATTGGAGTCTGTGCCTTCTGGTTATACTCTTCCAGCGCGTCAATCTGCCTCTGTAAGTCCGTGCGCTTGTCGCCAGGTTTCACGGGCTTCTTGGATTTCTTCTTCCTTTTCGAAGATTTCGACGGCTGAGCATGAACGCTTTGGCTATCACCACCAATCTTTGGAGTTGGGTGCGGCTTCAGCATCCCCTCGATGACCTCAGGTTCCAACGGATTCTTCCATCTGATCGCCGGGCATGTTTGGAGATCATTCAGCATCTTTTTGGTTTTGACCGAAAGAACGACCTTCCATGGGGATTCTTCAACAAAAGAGCACGTTGCCCCTGGTGTGTCCGTCTTCTTAGGAGTGTGCGGTTGTGGTGGGTTTACTTTCCACTTCTCAGACAGCGCAAACTTTCCTTGTAGGTTCTGATCCTCGATCCATCCCTTAAAGACGAAGCAATCCTCGATCGGATGGCTTACCGTTTGGTGGTAAGGGCAATAACTGGGATTATTCACTTCGCTGGGCTGCGGCGGTCGCCTTGGATTCGGCAAATTGATAAGCCTGTTGCGCACTGCCAGCTCGAACAGCCTCTTTGTTTTGTCCCGTGGGAATGAGTAAGGACGCTTCATTTTCTCATTAAAATAGCGCCGTCTCTCCTCCAATTGATCCGCTAGCTTCGGGGCACTGGGCTGCTGTTGGGTATTCGCAACGAAGGTCGCCTTCCCTTTACCCTTGTCGTTCCGCGGTTCTGGTTTCGGGGGAGACGGTTTGTGACCCATTTGATCCATCTGGGCTAGCTTATTGATTAAAGCCTGGAATGTGGTTGGTTTAAAGAACATCATGAACTATGAAATAGTTGCATGAGGGTCTAGGGTGCCCACGAACATGCCCACCGCTGGTGCTTCTTCGATGCGCTGTTCGCACTTCGACTACAAGTTCCGCCATCGGATTGCGTATTGAACCCAAGTTTCGCCCGGCTTCACCCTTGCATTGATCAACGCCATTATTGGAGTGCGTTCGCTGGCGCTCGCGAATCGCTGGGTGAACAATAACTCCATTTCTGCGAAAGTCTTGACGGAGTCGTTTGGAAGTTCGAAGTACCATTCAAATGCCGTTTCTGACAAGCTGCCGACGAATTGATGGAGCAGAAGCTTATCATCGCCCCCGGTGTTGCCACAAAGTGCCCTGAACTGGGCGACATGTTGATGGGGATTGCCTGTCCCCTTGTAGACATGGAATTTCGGGATTGTGTAGCCCGATGGGTACTTTATCTGATCATACCAGCCTGGATACGGTCGCCCTGTTTTGACAACTTGGCCGGCTGCCTCATTTGCCTAGTGAACTCTTATTTGCTGAGCAATATAGTCATCCAGGGCAGCTATGGAGATTGTTTCCTCCTTGGCTGCTAGGAGCCGGCAGGGGATTCGATGTTTCTCCTCTGTCATCTTCAAGGATAATCGGAGGATCTTCAGCGGGAGGATCCTGCTAGATCATCATACCCACCATGTCCTGGAACAAAAGAGTCATTTGCTTTATATTGGCCACTTGTTCCGCAGCCTCCTTGTCCTTCTTTTCGAGCATTCTCCGAAGGAATTCAGCATCAGTCTCGTGTTCGCGACGTTGTTCCAATGACACCTCCGGGTTTTCTTTTGGCCTGGTAAGTGCGGTCATGGCGGTCAGCATCTCCTGAAGTTTCTGCAGTTGCTGTTCCTGAGCTCTTGTGATGGATCGGGAGAGTGGACGGTGGCCCATAGAAGCGCGGCTATCTTCCTTTCCGGATTCCATGAAAATAGTATGGACCACCATGCCCCTAGACTTAGGGCGTTCGGGCTCAGTGCCTTTGACGTTTGTCGCAGGCACGGGGATCTTTGCCGGCCTTCTCTTCTTATGAGCAGTCGAAGTTGAGGGGGTCGTCGCGGTGGGCACCCAGATAGCTTTTTGTGGCTTGGCAGGATGGCTTTCTTCCTGTCGGACCTTCAGCTTCTTGTGCTGGCGGGAGAAATTTGGATCAATCACCGAGTCTTGGACTTGATGCCAGACCTTGTAGATTTTAGAGGATAGTCATTGAGGGGGTTGTTCTGGCTTGGCTTCCGCAACATTCTCCACCGGAGGAGGAGATCTTTTCAGTACGGCGGTGGGAGAATTCCTGCGCACCTTATTCAGCAGCTCGAAGCTGTTCCTAGTTGGAACAGCAGCATTGATTTCCACTGTTGGGGCTGGTGGAGTTAGCCCAGAGGGGGAGTTGCCCCCGGCCTTCTTTACCCGGCGCCAGTGGCGACGTCGAGCGTGTCGAGCTGATGGAGTTGATTTGGTGATGGGGATGGCTTTGTCTTGCCCCCTGTTCAGGTGAGGGGCTGTTGATGGTGTCGGCCTGTTGAAAACTGATGTCCTTTGAGTAGCAGGAGCGGGAGTGGGAGTTGGGACAGTCATTCTTGTAAAGACCGACCCCTTGGCAGGAGAATTTGCCTTGACGACTTCAGGAGCAGGGTTGGTTACTCTCTTCGGAACAACCTTCTCTGGGATTGCAGGCTTCATTGTGGGCCCACAGGAATTTTGGCCCAATCTGGAGAAGACCGAGGCGTCGGTGCTGGACAACCCTTTGGGAGGGGCCGCAGTAGGTGTAAGCCGATCAAAGACCAACTTCTTGGGAGCTTCCGGTGTCAGCATAGGAGCGGTGAAGCTCGTTGGCGGGAGCATGGTCCCGAAAAACAATCCTGTGGTGGCTTGAGTGACCTGTTCCACCGGCATTGTGAACAGGGAAGCCGCCTGGGGCCTGTTCATATTATATTATTGCATTATTATATTCTCCATTCTTATGCATTTTATAAATAAACAGGTGCTTTTGACCCATGTCTGCTACTTAGTTGCAGGTTACAGATTCTCGGGACAAAAACAGTGAAAAAGACAAAAGACGATACAAAAGTGAGACTACGACCAATAAATGGTGGAATCTTGATCACGCCTACACGAAGATCAGTTCACAAAGTACAAGGCAGCGTAAGGTTCAAGACTTCGTCATGAAGCAATGGTAAAAGTTCACTACAATTGTTCACTGTGGAGATCTGGAAGAAACCTAGAAGCCAATCTGAGAAAAGAACTAAAGAAAATTGAAGGAAACATGCACCAGAAGGAACCAGCAGAAATTGAGCACACATTCCTTCTGTTTGGCCGCGGAACCGCGGCCAAACCATGCTTTTGGCCGCGGATCCGCAGCCGTGAGGGGCCCGTGGCGGTGCAAAATTCTAGAAACGAGTCGGTGCGTTGAATAGGTCTTTTTCTTAAGGGGTATTTTTGTAATAGCAGATATGCGAGTCAATTGTAACCCTAGGGTTTCTATCCTCTATAAATAGGAACCCTAAATCTTGTATTAGGTTATGCCTCCTTTCATTAATAAAATTCAGATTTCTTTTGGAGAGCATCGATGCCTCTTTTCATTTCATGTATTCAGATCTGACAAGTCTTGTGTAAATGTTTGGAGAGAGCCATCTGTAAAATAAGTAGTTTTATTTAATTGCCTTAGTATAGATCATTAATTCCTTACCCTAGTTAGATAGATAGCATGTTCTTCAATTCGCTAATGAGCGAGTCGTCTCCTCGCTTGTTAGGGTTTGCTTTGGGGAAGGCTTTTGAGAGATGAGATCTCTCATCCCTTTCTTGCCCATCGCATATAATCAATAGGACTCCATGCATACATGCATACACCGCTCCCTACGGCATCCTATCCCATGAGGTAGCGGTGATACCGTAGTATAAAGGCCCGGTTGAGCGTGTTTTCCGTGGAGGTTAGGGTAAGGATTGATAAAGGAAGGACAAGAACCTAGAGGAAGAAACATCTTCCCGAATGGTTCTAATCCCCTTTTTTAATAATTACCATAACACCTCATAGATCTTAATTTGGGCATAGAAAGCGGTGAGATTTATTTACATTTCCAAACCTACCCTAAACCTAACCCTAGCAAGATTTAGATCTAGATAGATTTGGTTTTTAGATTTAATCAATAAGATCCGACACCCATCGGAATTAACTCGTAAGAGCGATTAGAAAATTCACAAAATCCCTGTGGACCGACCCGTACTCACCAGCTAGCTGCAAAGCGACGCCGTTCTTGATTGCGGTTACTAAATATTTTTGATAATTAAAATCAAATGGCGCCGTTGCCGGAGATGGCGTAAAATTTCCTTTTTGCAATTTCGGGTTAATCTAAAATTGAAAAATCATAAAAGCTGAAAAAACTAAAAAAATATAAAAATTTATCATTTTGTTATTTTGTGAAGGGTATCTTTGTTGGAATTTTGCAGGATTTACAATCAAGTTCGGGTCTGGAAATCTCCAGAGATCAAAACAGCAAATATCAAATCTGAACAAACAAAGGAATATCACAACAGACAACAGAAGAAATTTGGAGGACCGAGTCAACAAGTCAAACGCGGTACCGCGGTCAAAGGTGCGTTTCGGCGGCGAAACTGCGGCGATCTTGTGACAAAAAAAAAACCGTGCCGAAGCGACCATCCCGCGGCGGATCAGCGGTCGCAAGTGGCAATTGGCGCCGGTTCCGCGGTGGAGGCGCCGGATCGGTAGCCAAAAAAAACACTGTAAGTTTTCTCTCTCCTCCTCTGCAAATCTCTGATATCTCCTCTGAAAAATCTCCTGCAGGATTCTTTGCGTTTAAAAATCTCTCCCCTTCCAATAACAAATCTTGTGCAGGATTCTTTGCGCCGCGCTAAAAAATAAAATTTTTTGATTGCAAGTGGTTGTTACTATTTTGCATATATTTAATCTGACTTTAAGGGGCTTGAGACCAATCCAGATTGTGTGGGGATTTCATCACTCGTCTCAGGACCCCAGAAATCACGTAAGGCATTTTGCATTGACCATATTTAATTAAAAAAAAATACTAGACTCAGCCCTAAGAACGTCGCGCTCAATAGGACAGAGGACTAGTTGTAGGCATTGGCCGTTGATCCTAACCTGACTTTGCGGTGTCTAGGCAAGTGTGTCTAAGGCGAGTGGTTACTTAATTAGGGCCACTACTTGTAGTGGAGAGCCTCCTACTCACCTGGCATTTACGTGGACGCAATTGGCGGTGAAGAGGCGGTTTGAGGTTCTATTTCTAGCCCTTTGGAACGTTAGGAGCTGTCTAGCTGACCTAGGTGACCCTAGATCTAGGCCTGATTGTGCATTTGTGGTTGATTGAAAGTGTGTTTAAGCCCTTTATCGAAAATCTTTTTTGCAAAAAGTTCCAACTAAAATAAAAAAAGGGCAAATTTAAAATAAATAAAAAAAGACTTGCAGAATTTTGTCGCTAAGAAATCTGAGCACCACCCACCTTCTTTCTCTTCTCCTTTTTACATCATGGGTACCACACTTCACAAATCTCTTGCCGAACTTTGGTATCCTGAACCTAACTTTTCCTCTTACGCGAATTGTTTCGATCGATTTAAGGACGACCCCTCCATGCCAAAAATTTCTTTGAAAGATCGAATAGAAGCGTCTAGGAGAAACAGATCGACTTTGCAATCCACTATGTATCAACCATGTCAACCTTCACCACATTCTTACGTTTATACCACTTTTTCGAGTCCTGTTGTAACTCCGAAACCCTTGTTTATTGCTGAACACATTGAACAATCTCGTAGCCGATCTTTCACTCCTCTCTACACATCCAGTTCTAGGGATCAACAAGTCCATTCACCTTTTTATCCAAATGTTGATCCTACTCCTGTCCAACCATCCAATTCCTACCAGTCCTACCTGACTTTCCCACCTTCACTAGACATTGTTTGTCCACAGCCATTTGGGAGTTTCATGTATCCAAACAATTTTGAATCTTTTACAGAAACCCCTTCACAACCCATGTCTAGCTTGGAACAGTCATTAGAAGCTTATATTTTAGCAACAAACAAAATGATTAGGAATGTGGATGCGTCCATTGCCGCCCTTATGCAACCTAATGAACCGGTAGCTGGTTTCCAACCAGCTCTAAATTTTCCAATGTATGAGGAGGCGGTTGGACAGAGTGAGAATTTGAGTGGTGAGAATGAGCAGTGCACCCTTCCAAATCAAACCTACCTATTACCCATTGAATTCAACAACTCCAGTTTTCAAACAAGTGTCCAAAATGATGAGTTGTGTGACTTTGTAGTGCTTGATTTGCTAGATTGTGAAGGGTCCCTTTCGAGTGAAACCATACCTAATCCTTTTGAACTTTACACCTCCACTGTAGAACCTGAATTGATAAATATCCATGCTTTTGATGAGGTGTCTAAGAAAATTGATTTTCACTTGATTGAGGATATAGACGCCGGGAATATTTTGGATGATGAACCCGTAGATTTGACTGAAATTTTATCTCTAATTCATCATCCCGAGTCATTAAATGTTTCTCCCGAACCTCATATGCATCTTTATTTTGATGATAATGGCATGGATAAGCTAAATATTGAGGAGAATTATGAGGATAGTATTGAGGAGAGTACTGAGGATAATATTGAGGATGAACAATTTTTGTTTGATGTGTCGGATTTTCCTATTCATCCTCCGAACCATTTAACTGTTATACTTCCTAAATCACCCCTCCTTTCCATCATTCCGACCACGCAAAAGATCACGCTTGAAGACTGTGAGCTTGGAAATTTTCTCTTTGAATCTGACACAGTTCTCACAGACGATAATGATTACGAGTGTTTCACTTTTTCGGACGATGTTGAAAACTCACCTCCCAAGTTTGAGTCCTTTGAATTTTCAGATGAGTTAGTTGAACCATCAGACTCGGTTGCTTACAGTCATTTCGAACCACTGATGGAATCTTTCAAGTTCGAGACAGATTACATAGGTGAGAATAAGACTATCCCTAATTCACTCCCTTTCGTCCCTCCTATCGCTTCGACCACGCAAGATTCCGTCGCGTTTCCAATTTCAATGGAGGGTTTACTAAGTTCGACGTACCCATATTTTCTTGCGAATCTTGAGGGATTTGACCTCATTTCTCGATGTGTTGATAGATTAGCACAATCGCTTTTAACACATCGATCATCACAAATTGTGCTAATTTATTCACTCAATTTACACCCTCAAGACCGTACTACACTTCTTTCTCTTTTCCGCCATTCTCCTCCTCCACCGAGACCGTATACCGCTTCTATCTCCACACGGTCTCGTGTGCTTCTAATTTCTTTTTATTCCACTCCATTCTTCCACCAACTCTACCATTACCACGATAAGATTTTTGAATGGTTGGTGCTAACTTTTGGTCTGTGTAAGGCCTTGTTTAGTTTGGGGAGGACCTTGTTGTATATATGTATATATATTTTGTTTTTCTCTTAACAATAAAAAAAATTGTAAATAAATAAACAGAGGAGTGCCGACATTTTCAACCCTCTTGGTGTGGCATGACAGTGAGGACACTGTCAAGGTTAAGTTTGGGGGTATGCTCGGTAAGCCTTCTTCCTTCGCATTCATGTGTATATTTTTGCATTTGCATACTTATTTTAAAACCATATAAAAATTTGAAAAATTACAAAAATTTGAAAAATTAAAGTATTCTATTTTGGCCATAATTGATTTGAGTTTGACAAAAAGGTTAACTAGCTAGGAACAACTAGATCTTATACTTAGTAAATTAAAAACACTAAAAATAACCTTTCTTAAAATTTAACGGTAAAAAGTATATGTCTTTGTAGTTTATTTGGAAATAGGCAAAATTTTGAGTTCACTTCTTGGGCTAAGTTAAAATAAGGGAAGAGTATTGATGTTTTTATTAAAGCATAAGTTTGAAAAATAATTCCTAAGCTTAAGTCTAGACTCTGAAAATATATATCCTACAAATTGCACAAACACGAACCTTGAAACTTGGAATAGTAGAAGATACCTTGAAATGCTCTTGTCTAAAGTCCTTAGTACGAAGAAAAAAATAAAATAAAAATACAATTGTGAATAAAGATATAATAAAAAAATGAACACTGGTTTTTGTGATTACTTAAGGCTGCAAAAATAGAAAAAATATTTAGCGAGGGTGCTTCATCAACTAGTGCCTTAGACCAACTGGTTTGGGAGTCACTGCTAAAGCCTTAGGTGTTACAAAACTAGGAATTACGCTTTAATATGCAAACACATCTTGTAATCGGTTGTTGGTACCTCAAGAAGTATTAACGGTCGCATGAAGGATGTGTGAGCAAAATTCATCTAAAAATTCACCAATTAAGAAGTGATTTGGACAACGGACAAGAGTATGATTGCTTGATTTGAATTTCCAAGTGTAGGGGTGATTTATACACACACGTAGGGGTATGTGATTGGAGTTTAGATAAGAGATAGGAATGAAGAATAGGATTTGTATCTTTAATAGAGATGATAAAAATTCCTAAGTTGAGATAGAACCCTAGAAGGAAAACTTAAGAGATGTCAAAAGCTAAATAAGTCTGCAGAACATATATAATCTTAAGTTAAATGATAAGGAAGCGTGAAGAATATGGGTGGATAATTTATGAGTCGAAGATAATAGAGTTTCTTGTTAGAAAACCTAATTGGAGAATAAAAGTCAATGGGCCTAATTGATAGGATTTTGTGGGTAGTATCCGCTGAAAACCCTCAGGAGACAACACTCCTCCTACTAGGGACACCTAGAGGTTTAGCGGCTTGTTGCACGTGCTTAATGCAATCGTGATTCCCTGCGAAAGTGAGGTTAGGTTTTTGTTGAGAATAAAACTAGGTTTGCTTGAGGACGAGCAAAGGATAAGTTTGGGGGTATTTGTTCATATCATAATATTGCATTATTATATTCCCCATTCTTATGCATTTTACAAATAAACAGGTGTTTTTGACCCATGTCTGCTACTTAGTTGCAGGTTACAGATTCTCGGGACAAAAACAGTGAAAAAGACAAAAGACGATACAAAAGTGAGACTACGACCAATAAATGGTGGAATCTTGATCGCACCTACACGAAGATCAGTTCACAAAGTACAAAGCAGCGCAAGGTTCAAGACTTCGTCACGAAGCAACGGTAAAAGTTCACTACAATTGTTCACTGTGGAGATCTGGAAGAAACCTGAAAGCCAATCTGAGAAAAGAACTAAAGAAAATTGAAGGAAACATGCACCAGAAGGAACCAGCAGAAATTGAGCACACATTCCCTCCGTTTGGCCATGGAACCGCGGCCAAACCATGCTTTTGGCCGCGGATGCGCGACTCTGTGGGGCCCGTGGCGGTGCAAAATTCTAGAAACGCGTCTGTGCGTTGAATAGATCTTTTTCTTAAGGGGTATTTTTGTAATAGTAGATATGCGAGTCAATTGTAACCCTAGGGTTTCTATCCTCTATAAATAGGAACCCTAAATCTTGTATTAGGTTATGCCTCCTTTCATTAAAAAAATTCAGATTTCTTTTGGAGAGCATCGATGCCTCTTTTCATTTCATCTATTCAGATCTGACAAGTCTTGTGTAAATGTTTGGAGAGAGCCATCTGTAAAGTAAGTAGTTTTATTTAATTGCCTTAGTATAGATCTTTAATTCCTTGCCCAAGTTAGATAGATAGCATGTTCTTCAATCCCCTAATGAGCGAGTAGTCTCCTCGCTTGTTAGGGTTAGTTTTGGGGAAGGCTTTTGAGAGATGAGATCTCTCATCCCTTTCTTGCCCATCACATATAATCAATAGGACTCCATGCATATATGCATACACCGCTCCCTACGGCACCCTATCCCATGAGGTAGCGGTGATACCGTAGTATAAAGGCCCGGTTGAGCGTGTTTTCCATGGAGGTTAGGGTAAGGATTGATAAGGAAGGACAAGAACCTAGAGGAAGAAACATCTTCCCGAATGGTTCTAATCCCCTTTATTAATAATTACCATAACACCTCATAGATCTTAATTTAGGCATAGAAAGCGGTGCGATTATTTACATTTCCAAACCTACCCTAAACCTAACCCTAGCAAGATTTAGATCTAGATAGATTTAGTTTTTAGATTTAATCAATAAGATCCGACACCCATCGGAAGTAACTCATAAGAGCGATTAGGAAATTCACAAAATCCCTGTGGACCGACCCGTACTCACCGGCTAGCTGCAAAGCGACACCGTTCTTGATTGCGGTTACTAAATATTTTTGATAATTAAAATCTATAAATCAGGGCCCGTAGGCTATGCCCCCAGTTAAGGCAGGACGTGGGTTACAGTTGCATGCGGAACACTTTGCACAAGTGGACGCCATTGATTCTTTGATTTCTGCAGCAGGCAAAACGCCAAATCTTAGTACCTTGAAACCCAAGGGCAACCATTAGCAAACCGTGATTGGTTCGCGAACATGACACACGAAGTGTGGAGTGGAAAGAGAAAAAGGTCCCACCGGGCGTGCCAGAATCTGTTCCCCTCTGAATCACGGAGACGCGACCGCGCAGGTCCGTCTTGCCTGAAATTCGGGGTAGATGCTAATTGGTGCTATCCGTCCACCTCTTCGAAGATGCCAAGTTGATTTATGGCACTATGCATTGAAGGTTTAAACGAATGCGACCGATGTAGCAGACTTCGTCAGATTCCCCCTCGTTTGAGGGGTTTTTGATTGTGGGGACGCTCTTCCCTGCAGGCGCAAGCCCCTGCAGTTAATTACGCTACCGCATCGCGGTAACAACTGTTAGTGTTTATGCCCTAGAAGGCCATTACTGTATCATACTAGTTTGTATATTACTTAATGGAAGCTTGGGATATTCACATGTATATAACAGTCTTGCTAAACATGGTAGTATGCTACTTGGTTTTTCTATCTTAATATGTGAGTGTACGTATTGATAGAGCTCTTAGGATCTTGCTTGTCTACCAGCGTTGTGATGGCAGTCACACTAGTGGGGGCTGGGTAGTCTACAAGCACATCCTTATTCAGGTCCCTGGTCGTTGGATTATCGAGACAGAGCATCGATACTCCGGAGTAGACTAGTGTGTACGCTTCTCATCCCAGTTGGGGAGATGGTCTGTCCCACAGCCGTCGATACGTCGTACTGGAGATAGTATGCAGGTGCTCGTTAGGTTACGGGTACACCGGACAGGACTCACAGGGAACTGTTGGTTGGTTTTATACCAGTCGTCAGTGAACAGTTCCCAGGTGACATGAGTACAGCATAGTCCGCAGACTTGACACTGCTACTTCGCCTCGAGTGTGTCCCACTGTTCTTAGATTGCTACCCTACCACGGCTCAAAGGAGTCGTGCAAACAGGTAGCAGTTGGGTGCAGTCCCGAGCACTTGGAGGTAGTGGCGGTTAGACAGGATTCGTCCCTCCCGGTATTGGGAGTAGATATCGCGCTGTGTCAGAGAGCCATTACGCAAAGTCCCTGGCCAGGGCAAGCGAGATTTGCTGGTAGGTTCCAGTAGTTTCTCAGGGTGTAATGGGCTTCGCTCCGACACGACTTATACCGCTATTAAGGGACTGACGCTTGCCGCCCCCCTAGGCCCGATATGCGATATTCTTGGACGAACGGACCGGACTGTATGGAGATTGTCACAGCAGGCTCAGTAGGAGTTCGGATGGGTTTCCTCATCGGCCTTCTTATCGACAACTACCTGGGGACCGTTACGTACAGCTAGTGCCGCTTGCGGTCTGTGGTTAAACCCACTGCCAGCGTAGTAGTCGAGTCTCTAGAGTCCCACACAGAGAGTTTCCTACTCCAGGCGAAACGATATAGAGGTCGTATGGTTTTACGACAAAGGGTTCGGACGCATATGTGTGTTTACACACTTACGTCGTTTGGACAGTTTTTACCAGTCGGCTTTGGTTTAAGCCAGTTACTGGTATCCGGTTATTGGATTTATACAGTCTAAAGTTTTTCCGTATTTTTACGGATCGGAGGGGCGTTCTCGTAATTACTCGAGAAGCTTCTAGAAGATGGTGACTAAGGAGGTTTAGGTGTCATATGCATTGAATGAGATTAGTGAGTCATGAGAGTGATTCATCATAGTCATGAATGCATCATAAATGCTTAATGACTCATGATAATGAATCACCACTTGATATTTATGAAGCATGATTATTCATCACTTATTTTCTTTTCTCTTTTAAAAGATAATGCTTCATATATATTATGATAACTTACTATTCTCACTCATAATATCATTCACCTTCTCTCTCCTCAAGCTCTCCCTCTTCAAACCCTAATCCTCCCCTCTCATGTGTTGAGTACAAGGATTAGTTAGACTAAACAATCCATAACCCTCACTCTATCTCATCTATCTTCTTTGATTAGCAATCCAAGAAGGTTAGTTGCCTCAAGTTTAGAGGCTAAGCTTGGAGTTTTGCTCTCGGGTGGATCGTCTACTACAAAGAGAAGGCCGAGGAGGATAAGGAGATCGTAAAGACGAAGGAGTTGGTTCATTAGGTATAATCCCTAAACACAGTAGTTAAGAAACACTTTGTGTTTGGTTATTTATAGTTTAGCTTCGATTCAAGCGGTTAGTCGATGTTCGTTCACTAAACAAGTTCGTTTTTGAAAATTCCGCCTCCCCACAAGTATTGGGGTGTAGTACATCGACTTACAGTGGTATCAGAGCCTCGCTAAACAATAAATAACTTAATTGCAAATTTGTACGAATTTCGAACGGAAAAACGAAGCCGGAAAACCCTAGAACTGTCAATTTTCTGTCGAATTTTAAATGAAGTCCAAAATTTTTTCAGGGATGTTCAGAAAGCTTAAAATGACAGCAGTAGAACACACAAAAAATTTGGTCCCCTGAATCGCCTACGGAGCCGCGGATCCGCGGCGGCTAGCACATGTAGCGCCGCGCTTCCGCCGCCGAGTTGACGATTCAGGGAGCCATTTTTCTTATGGTGGTTCTCTGTGATATTTGGGATTCTCTGGTATTTTTTAATTTTGCTCAGGTTTCAAGTTTACAGAGCAGTATTGGAGCAATGTTAAATCCGTTTAATCGATCGAAATTGTACAGTATTTGCATATTGGATTATATCTGTGATTGTTTAATGTGTTCGTAAACCTCCCCTAACTGCTAGTATGTCGGTTGGCAGGGGGTTGCACATTTCTGTAATGGTTTTATCTGTTTGTGCATATGAACTGTATTGGACTGTTGTGGTGTATAGCCGGGGTTATGCAATGGGTTATTATTTAATTCATTTGTTGTAAATGTAATTTGTTGTAATATTATTTTTGCGGGGCACATCCAGGTTGCGGTTGTAGCCACCGTTGTATTATTTCATTTTACTGTTTTTGCTCCTAGGACTGACCCAAGGTGGGGTGCACAAACTGCCGGGCGGGTAGTTTGCCGTACCCGTAGGGGTCGAGGGTGGGGTAAAGGCTATTCATCACAACTGTGTAATCTGTCTTTTCTTGCAGGCTCAAAAGAAATACAGATTGCTTGCAAATCCAATATTGTTTATCTGTGTTCTGGAATGTATATCATTGCGTCAGACGAATGTAAAATATCTATATATATGATAGCTATTTAGACGTCACTTATGTTTTACACCCTTGCTAGCCCAGCCCCCGCTCTGTCGTTAGTTAAGTAACCTAACGGGTGATGACGGGACCCCATGGCGAATGCGGATGGCATAAGAGGACGTCGTATTTTCGTTGTTTTCTGCAATGATAGGTTAATGATGGGACGCATTATCTATAATGCAAAGAAAAACAAACCAAAGTTTAAATCGTTGGAACAATTTAAAAGAAATCACTCGGTTAATTTTAAAAGCAGATATTTTTAAATGCGGAGCTTTAACCACTCCTTTTAAAAGCTATCAGGTTCCTTCGGTTATATCAAGTTCACTACGTTCACGGTTTCGCCAAAACCATTCGTAGCCCTCCGTCATTTCATCTGGATATTCAGTAGTATTCAAGCTATGTATTTTGACCAACGCCAAGGCATAGTGTTTGGTAGCTGCTGGGTATTCATTTGTTGCATAGATAGATGAGTTAGTTTGGGACAGTCGTATGATCATTTTGGCCAACGTCAAGGATATGTACGGATGGGTTCAAATTAACAAGATAATGATAGGTAGAACTTGACATGTGACTTATGATATTTTGACCAACGCCAAGGTCATAAGAGCATGGGGCAAAAACATTTATCGGGAATTTCTAAAGAAACTGAAATTTGCAAAGAGATGCATACCATTTGGAGTTTGATGAATGTTGGTAGGATTCCTTCAACATTATCATACGATGATATTTGGATCCCGATCCTACTGTGAGTATATACTACTTATCAGGATATTCGTCACTTAACGATCAATGCTATAAACCTAGTAGGTGTCCAGAAAGGTGTCAGCGGGGTTACGCCCCCAGAGAAAAGAGGTTATTTAATTAAGGAACTTCGCGAAAGCGTCGGAAAACCTCCCTCGAAGTATCGACACTGGCCTGGCTGAACGGTTAAGCAAGTATTGTACGGTGAGAATAGTCCTGGCTAATTCTTCTTTTATGGTTTGCGGAAGGATTCGAGAAACAGTGGGAGCCATCCAGTTTAGATAAACTAAAAACCACTCTAAACTTGCAAGAGCATCATGCTAAAGAGTTTTCTTCTCTCTCTCCTAATTGCAGCGACCCTGAAAATGACTGGACTTAAGTTACTTTTAGAGAAAAATATACTGACAGGGCCAAACTATAAAGATTGGCTGCGGAATATCAAAATGGCTTTGACCAATGACAAATTGGGGTACATCCTCACCGCTACGGCACCTGCTGTCCTTGGTCCCAAATCCAGCAATGCGGATAAGGAAATCCGCAAAACCTGGGATTTAGATTGCGCGAGAGCCAAGTGCATCGTGCTTGCCTCAATGAACAATGAACATCAGAGGAGGCACGAGGATATGTCCCTAGATGGCATATTTCTCCATACAAAGGAACTTTATGGAGAGCAATCTCGTATAGCAAGATACGAGACCTCTAAGAACTTGTTTCGAGCGAGGTTGGCTGTCGGGTCATCGGTAGGTGAACATGTCCTAAAGATGATCGGCTATATTGAAGAGCTCGCAGACCTTGGGACGACTTTGGATAATGAGCTCTATACAGACCTTATTCTCCAGTCCCTTCCTCCCACCTACGCCCAGTTTATCCTCAACTTCAACCTTCAAGGAAAAGAAGTTGAACTTGCGGAACTCCTGAACATGTTAAGGAGTGCAGAGGGCACCTTGCAGAAGGCAAGGGAAACACCCGCTATGTTTGTTGGCGGTGCATCTTCTTCCGGGTCCAAGGCTAGGGCCAAAGGAAGGAAGAAGAAGGCCGCACCCAAACCTAGAGGAGGTGTTAGTAAGGTGAGAGGGAAGGGAAAGAAAAAGTTTGCAGCACCGGTAGTTGGCCAGGATGAGTGCTTCCATTGTTACAGGAAAGGGCACTGGAAGAAGGATTGCAAGGCGTGGAATGCCAAGAACCAGGAACCGAAGCAAGCTGTGGCTTCGACTTCAGGTGTGTTTGTAATTGAGAATTGTCTGTCGATCAACTCTACTTCCTGGGTATTGGATACCGGATCAGGATCTCATATTTGCAATTCTTTGCAGGCACTGAGAAACCGTAGAGTGCTGAAGGAAGGTGATATGACCCTAAAGGTTGCTAACGGAGCTAGCGTGGGAGCTGCGTCCGTCGGGGATTATCACCTAGGATTGACGAGTGGACATATTTTGGTTTTACATAACTGTTATTTTGTACCAAGCTTAACGTGTAATATCATATCAGTTTCCTTGTTATCAAATAAAGGTTATGATTTCACGTTTGTAAGAGATGTTGTTAACATCCACCTTAATCATGGTTTAATTGGGTCTGGTACTCTGAATAACGGCATATATGTTTTAAACCAACTCCAAATTTTCAATGTCCAGAACACACTAAAAAGAAAGTCTCCAGATTTAAATAAAGCTTTCTTATGGCATTGTAGACTGGGTCACATCAATGAGAGAAGGTTGACTAAGTTGCATAGAGAAGGATATTTGGACTAGTTCGAATATCAAACTTATGACACTTGTCAATCTTGTCTCAAAGAAAAGATGACAAAGACTCCATTTACTGGACAAGGAGTAAGAGCGAGCGAGCTCTTAGGACTCATACACAGCGATGTATGCGGTCCAATGTCTACACATGCGAGAGGTGGTTTTTCCTATTTCATTACTTTCACGGATGATTACTCAAGATACGGATTCATTTATTTGATGAAACATAAATCCGAGGCTTTTGAGAAATTCCAAGAGTATAAGAATGAAGTAGAAAACCAAACCGGCAAAAGTATCAAGACACTTAGATCTGATCGAGGTGGTGAATACTTGAGTGCCGAGTTCCTTGGTTACCTAAAAGAGAAAGGAATTCTCTCTCAGCTTACTCCTCCATACACTCCACAGCATAACGGTGTATCGGAGAGACGGAATCGAACCCTATTGGATATGGTACGATCCATGATGAGTAATGCTGAGTTACCGCGATCTTTCTGGGGTTATGCGCTAGAATCAGCGGCATATCTTTTGAACATGGTTCCTACCAAGACTGTGCCCACCACACCATATCAGATGTGGAGTGGGAAGAAACCCTATCTTCAGTATCTGAAAATATGGGGATGTCCAGCTTTTGTTAAAAAGCAGCATGTGGACAAGCTCGAGGCACGATCAGTAAAGTGTCAGTTTGTGGGATATCCAAAGAACTCCAAGGGGTATCTATTCTATTACGCAGAGGAACAAAAGGTGTTTGTTTCTCGTAATGCCCATTTTCTAGAATATCAGTTTTTAGAAAAGGAAATAAGTGGGAGCGAAATAGAACTGGAAGAAATTCCAGAACCACAAACTGCTACTGAAAGTTTGGTAGAACCGATAGTTCAAGAAGAACAGGACATTCCCGCACCCCTCCGCAGGAGTAGTAGGCCGTCTCATCCGCCTGAGAGATACTACGGTTTTCTCATAGATGGGGATATAGAGGATTGCATCATAGATGATGATGAACCTACTGACTTCCAGCAGGCCATCCAGAGCGGCGACTCGGTACGATGGCTAGATGCAATGCGGACCAAAATGGAGTCCATGTACACCAACAAAGTATGGACTTTGGACTTTGCTCCAGATGGGGTAAAACCCATAGGATGCAAATGGATCTTCAAGAAAAAGATTGGTGTAGATGGACAGGTGGAAACCTATAAGGCTAGACTTGTTGCAAAGGGTTTTCGTCAAAGACCTGGTTTGGACTATGACGAAACTTTTTCTCCAGTGGCTATGCTCAAATCCATTCGGTTCCTTCTTGCTATTGCTGTCTTCCATGATTATGAAATCTGGCAGATGGACGTAAAAACGGCTTTTCTGAATGGAAATTTAGAAGAGAGCGTCTATATGGATCAGCCAGAGGGTTTCAATCAGAGTGGGAGCAGCGGGAAAGTATGCAAGCTGCTTAAGTCCATTTATGGACTAAAGCAGGCATCGCGGAGTTGGAACATCTGTTTTGATGAGACAGTCAAAGAATATGACTTTATCAAAAATCCAGATGAACCGTGCATATATAGTAAAGTTGTAGCCAGAAGTGTCGTATTCCTCGTCTTGTACGTGGATAACATTCTATTGATAGGAAATGACATTCCTATGCTACAATCTGTCAAAGGATTCTTGTCACACAGGTTCTCCATGAAAGACCTGGGTGATGCCTCGTACATTCTGGGGATCCGGATCTATCGTGATAGATCCAAGAGGATGTTGGGACTTTCGCAGTTCAGGTATATCGACACTGTACTGAAAAGATTCAGTATGGAAGATTCTAAGCGCGGTAATCTACCGGCTTGTCACGGAATCACCCTCTCCAAAGAGATGTCTCCCAAGACTGATTTAGAAAGGGAACGCATGTCTATTATACCCTACGCTTCTGCGGTAGGCTCTATAATGTATGCGATGTTGTGTACCAGACCAGATGTAGCTTACGCACTGAGCGTGGTAAGCCGGTATCAGTCAGACCTAGGGGAGAAGCACTGGATAGCAGTAAAGAACATTCTCAAGTACCTGAGGAGGACTAAGGAGATGTTTTTGGTTTACGGCGGAAAAGACCTCAGGTTGGAGGCCTTTGCTGATTCCGGCTTCCAGAGTGATAAGGACGATTCCAAGTCCATGTCGGGTTATGTCTTTACCCTCAATGGAGGGGCGGTATGCTGGAAGAGCTCCAAGCAGGACACCGTTGCTGACTCGACGATGGAAGCGGAGTATATAGCTGCTTACGATGCCGCAAAAGAAGCAGTCTGGATGAAGAAGTTCCTAACAGAACTTCAGGTGGTTCCTACCATAGTTGATCCAATACCTCTGTATTGCGACAACAACGGAGCTATAGCTTTAGCGAAGGAACCAAGGTCCCATCAGAAGTCCAGACACATCTTGAGGCGGTATCACCTGATCAGGGAGATCATTGATCGTCAGGAGATCGAGGTTCGGAGAGTTGCTTCTGAAGAGAACATTGCTGATCCATTCACGAAGGCCCTACCTCAGATTCAGTTCGAGAGGCTACTCGAGATCATCGGTCTACGATATGCCAGTACATGGCCCTAGTGCAAGTGGGAGATTGTTAGTGTTTATGCCCTAGAAGGCCATTACTGTATCATACTAGTTTGTATATTACTTAATGGAAGCTTGGGATATTCACATGTATATAACAGTCTTGCTAAACATGGTAGTATGCTACTTGGTTTTTCTATCTTAATATGTGAGTGTACGTATTGATAGAGCTCTTAGGATCTTGCTTGTCTACCAGCGTTGTGATGGCAGTCACACTAGTGGGGGCTGGGTAGTCTACAAGCACATCCTTATTCAGGTCCCTGGTCGTTGGATTATCGAGACAGAGCATCGATACTCCGGAGTAGACTAGTGTGTACGCTTCTCATCCCAGTTGGGGAGATGGTCTGTCCCACAGCCGTCGGTACGTCGTACTGGAGATAGTATGCAGGTGCTCGTTAGGTTACGGGTACACCGGACAGGACTCACAGGGAACTGTTGGTTGGTTTTATACCAGTCGTCAGTGAACAGTTCCCAGGTGACATGAGTACAGCATAGTCCGCAGACTTGACACTGCTACTTCGCCTCGAGTGTGTCCTACTGTTCTTAGATTGCTACCCTACCACGGCTCAAAGGAGTCGTGCAAACAGGTAGCAGTTGGGTGCAGTCCCGAGCACTTGGAGGCAGTGGCGGTTAGACAGGATTCGTCCCTCCCGGTATTGGGAGTAGATATCGCGCTGTGTCAGAGAGCCATTACGCAAAGTCCCTGGCCAGGGCAAGCGAGATTTGCTGGTAGGTTCCAGTAGTTTCTCAGGGTGTAATGGGCTTCGCTCCGACACGACTTATACCGCTATTAGGGGACTGACGCTTGCCGCCCCCCTAGGCCCGATATGCGATAGTCTTGGACGAACGGACCGGACTGTATGGAGATTGTCACAGCAGGCTCAGTAGGAGTTCGGATGGGTTTCCTCATCGGCCTTCTTATCGACAACTACCTGGGGACCGTTACGTACAGCTAGTGCCGCTTGCGGTCTGTGGTTAAACCCACTGCCAGCGTAGTAGTCGAGTCTCTAGAGTCCCACACAGAGAGTTTCCTACTCCAGGCGAAACGATATAGAGGTCGTATGGTTTTACGACAAAGGGTTCGGACGCATATGTGTGTTTACACACTTACGTCGTTTGGACAGTTTTTACCAGTCGGCTTTGGTTTAAGCCAGTTACTGGTATCCGGTTATTGGATTTATACAGTCTAAAGTTTTTCCGTATTTTTACGGATCGGAGGGGCGTTCTCGTTATTACTCGAGAAGCTTCTGGAAGATGGTGACTAAGGAGGTTTAGGTGTCATATGCATTGAATGAGATTAGTGAGTCATGAGAGTGATTCATCATAGTCATTAATGCATCATAAATGCTTAATGACTCATGATAATGAATCACCACTTGATATTTATGAAGCATGATTATTCATCACTTATTTTCTTTTCTCTTTTAAAAGATAATGCTTCATATATATTATGATAACTTACTATTCTCACTCATAATATCATTCACCTTCTCTCTCCTCAAGCTCTCCCTCTTCAAACCCCAATCCTTCCCTCTCATGTGTTGAGTACAAGGATTAGTTAGACTAAACAATCCATAACCCTTACTCTATCTCATCTATCTTCTTTGATTAGCAATCCAAGAAGGTTAGTTGCCTCAAGTTTAGAGGCTAAGCTTGGAGTTTTGCTCTCGGGTGGATCGTCTACTACAAAGAGAAGGCCGAGGAGGATAAGGAGATCGTAAAGACGAAGGAGTTGGTTCATTAGGTATAATCCCTAAACACAGTAGTTAAGAAACAATTTGTGTTTGGTTATTTATAGTTTAGCTTCGATTCAAGCGGTTAGTCGATGTTCGTTCACTAAACAAGTTCGTTTTTGAAAATTCCGCCTCCCCATAAGTATTGGGGTGTAGTACATCGACTTACAACAACTTTCTCCTTCTCCATATGGTCACTTCGTGTCGTGGGTGTTTGTTTTGTGTTCGGTTACCCGTGGATTGTATACGGAGACTAAGTTATGCTGTCGCCCGTAGGACGTGAATCAGCCCAAATCTGTATCTTTCTTAGATTTGGGTTTGGGGGGTTGTGTTTAAGGATACGTTAGCCTTATTTGAGGCTAAGATCAACTTAAACGTTTGTTAAGGAAACGTTAGTCTAATTTTAGACTAAGATCAACTTAACGGGATCGTTTAGACCCAACAAGAGAGTAATTGGGCTCTATTGTTTAGTTTGATGACATTGCGGTCGGTAATTAGTTTACTGACATTACGATCCAATGTTAGTTTTAAGACATCGCGGCCGAGGTTAAGGACATCATAGTCCGTGAGTTTAAGGACCTCACAGTCCGAGGTTAGTTTTAAGACATCACGGTCGAGGTTAAGGACATCATAGTCCGTGGATTTAAGGACTCCACAGTCCGATGTTAGTTTTAAGACATCACGGTCGAGGTTAAGGACATCATAGTCCGTAGATTTAAGGACTCCACAGTCCGATGTTAGTTTTAAGATATTACGGTCGAGATTAAGGACATCATAGTCCATGAGTTTAAGGACCCCACAGTCCGTAGTAATGTGTGGTTGTCGGGACCCGTCACCTCTCTGACGATGTTGAAGGATTACAACGACAGATGTTAGAGGACTAAAGAGATGTACCCTCGAACCGGGTGTAAATTAATTGGAAGAGCAGGTGTGTTCAGTTCAATTTAAATTGAGGACTTACGGCCAGAATTGGGCTAAGTCCAGTTAAAGAACATTTTATTTTTGTTCTGCCTGTTAGGCCTTTGTTTGGGCTCTGCCTTTTTAATAATGCCAAGTATTGGGCTCTGGCATTTTGTCTGGAATTAAATGCATAACATTTATCATGAACAAAATGGTGTTCTGACAGTGTGCCACGTGGCGCGTCAGGCGCTTTGCGCCATTTAAAGAGCCCATTGCGCTTCTGTTGGTTAGCGCACATGAGGAGGACACGTGTCGCTTAGCGCTAAGCGCTAGTTTGTTAGCGCATTGCGCTTTTGATTTATGAGTGCGCTGCGCCAGTTTATGGGTGCGCCAGTGAAGGACACGTGGCGCGCTTGGCGCTAAGCGCCAGCCCAAGAGCGCAGTGCTCTGTTTCAGGAGCGCAAAGCGCAAACTGTGTCTGTGGTTGACACGTGACATGTTTTGGCGCTGAACGCTGATCCAAGGAGCGCAAAGGCACAGTTCAAGAGTGCAAAGCACTTTCCAGTAGCGCAAAGCGCATCAGATCAAATTTAAGATCAAAGAACAACTTTCTTTTGTTCTTTAGAGGAGGCCTTGCCTCAAGATCCAAGAACCAAAGTTCTTTTTCTTATCAAAAGGCTCTGCCTTTATAGATCAAAAGATCTGTGAATGAACTAATGTACTTCTTTATTTTAAGGATTGGATCTTTGAATCCTTTATGTTTAATCAAATATCTCGGTCTTTTTTATAGATCTAAGATCTTTTTAGAAGAGGATTCTTCTTTTTTTACGAGATGTTTCATCTCTGTTTTTCAAGAAGACAGTTCTTTACCTTTCTTTTCCTTTTGAATTCTTCTCAAAGTTTACCGAGAGTTTTTTCCTATCGTTCCTCTGTATATATAGACTTGAAGTCTTGGGGCCTTTATAAAGGGCCAATTGATTTGTTAAATCAGTTAAAGAGATCTTTCTCTGATTGATTTGGGGATGTTTCCCCACCATTGGATCTTTGATCCTAGGGCTTCTATTTTACAGAAGGCAATCTTCTTGTTTTTAGCAAGATTGGAAAAATCTTTTCATGCAGAATTTGTTCTGTTTTTAGTAATTCATTATTTACCATCGGATCATTGATCCAGCGGTGCTTAAGGCACAATCTTGTTATTTGGAAAGATTTCGACCTTAACAGAATTTAATTCTGGTTAATTAATGATTTACCATCATTATCAGATCCTTTAATACAACGGTGGGAATTTTAATTCCAGCGCTGGCGCACCTACGTTGGACACGTGGCGTGCAGCGCAGAGTGCAGCGCAACTGTGCTAGCGCACTCGTGCTTGACACGTGGCGTGCAGCGCAGAGTGCAGCGCAACTGCGCTAGCGCACCTGTGTTAGACACGTGGCGCGCAGCGCAGAGCGCAGCGCAACTGTGCTAGCGTACCTGTGTTAGACACGTGGCACGCAGCGCAGAGCGCTGGATCTGAAGCGTTGCTTCAACTTTTTAATTTTTGAATTTTGAAAACAGAGCTTTGCTCTGATTGGGGTGCGCTGCCTAGGGCTCAGCGCTCCTAGTGCTGGCATGTCTGCTTTTGACACGTGGCGCGCAGCGCACAGCGCGCAGGATCTGAAGCGTTGCTTCAATTTTTGAATTTTTGAAATTCAAAACAGAACTTTTCTCTGATTGGGGAAACAATGAATTATCATTATTATTAGATCTTTGATCTAACGGTGGGGAGCTTTTAGTTCCAGCGCTAGCGTACCCGTGCTTTGCATGTGGTGGGCTGCTTAAAGGGCATCGCACATTGCGCTAGCGCACCCGTGTTTAACACGTGGTGCGCCGCTCAGAGCGCAGCGCACCCAGCGCTAGAGCACCCGTGTCTTACACGTGGTGCGCTGCTTAGAGCACAGCGCACCCAGCGCTAGCGCACACGTGCTTTGCACGTGGTGCGCTGCTTAAGGCGCAGCGCACTTGGCGCTGCATTTGAAGCGTTGCTTCATTTCAAAATTTGAATTTTTGAACAGAACTTTGCTCTGATTGGGGGAAACAAATGCCCCCCCACCGTTGCGCTCATGTGGCCCATACGTAAGTGCAACGGTGGCAACATCTGCGCCCTCGGATCAACTGAGAAGTTGAAACGACACTCAGTGCCTATAAATAGGACCTTTGGTCCTCTGGGATGACCACTGCTCATCGTCTTCCTTGTTTTCTGAGAATTCTTATTCTCCCACAGAGCATAGCTCTTCATCTTAAGAAACCTCAAGAGTCAAAACTCTGCCAAAATTTAGGTGAAGATTAAATCTTTTAAAGTTCTAGGGTTTTACCCATTAAAAGAGCCTTGCTCTTCATAGATCTTTGATCTAAAGAAAACCCTTTTAGGGTTTCATTAACAGAGCTTTGCTCCCTTGGAATCATGTAGATTTATTAATCTCTTATGAAGAACTCTTAAGAGTTTGTTCATGGATCTTGAAGATCTCATAATTTTTTAATTCGTATAAAAAATTGTTTTTAGCTTTCCTGATGGATTATTCCATCATTTTCTTCCAGAGAAAGGCTCTTAGCATTCTCGGGGAATTTCTTTAAATTCCCCTCATAATTGACTTTGACAGGTGTCACTCCTGTCTACAGAGCATTGCTCTCGAGGAGTTTAACTCCTTGATCCGAGGGGTCGCTCATTAAATGAGATTCTTTTTTTAGGATTTCTCGCAAATTCGAATTTGTTAGGTGTCATAATTAGAATTTGTTTTCTCTATGGGGATATCAAGAGTCGTTTAAATCCCTGTGCCTGTTTTTAATGAGAATTTTCTTAATCAGTCTGTCCGCTAACTCTTGCTGATTTTCTTTTTCAGGAGTTATGGACGCTCATATGTATGACCTTGATGAGATTATCTCTTATGGCGACATTCGCGTACTCGGTCGTTCTCAAAACCGAGAATTCACAAACGCCCAGTGTGCCGAAATCATGGGTCGCTTTGACGCTTACAATGGTCGACTGCTTCCTCGATGTTCCTCTCTCTTGAAGCTTATTGTGCGAGCGATCTGGGGAGCACTTCCTCTATTCTGTGCCGGCATGCCGCTTAAGGCATTGGATGATGCCGAAGACAAGGTGCACTCGGTGTATCTGATGGGCCTAATATCACAGAAAAGGCGAGACAATCTTGTTGATCTTCTGCATTGGGCTTTTCAATAGGCGGAAATACTCGCTGCCTATCGGAAGGTGGAGGACATCAGTGAGGAACCCGACACTTGTGATCGCGAGAGGAAGCATACTAAGATGGTTCGAAAGGCCTGGAACATTTTAGATGGCCTTATTTTTGAGTTTCTCAATCCATGCCCTGGATTTGATGTCGTGCCTTTGTAAACATTCTAATTATGTTTTTTATTTGCTGTTTTCCTCAATGTAGGCATTTTCTAAAGTATGAATAGCAAGCCTTTTCATTTCTATGTGTTTATTTTATACATCAAACTTTTTCGCACATGCATGAATGGGTATGCCTTGAACGCTTAACTGAATGTGAATAAAATGTTCTCCTCACTGTCGCTTTCTTCTCTTTTCTTTATTACCGGAACGTCACTTTAGTAAGCGTAGCCTGCAGATGATAGAGAGAGCATTCCGTTTTGAATTCTTCGAGAGGTAGTGATGGCTTAGTTAGCAAGTTCAGATCCCCTGCCTAAGACTTTTCAATTTCATGAGCCGTAAGGATATCATGAAGATTTTTCTCCCTACGAGTCGAGAGGATCTCGTAGGTGTATTTTCTCCTTAGGAATCGTGAGGATTCCTAAGTGCGTTTTGTTAGTGTATATGCCATAAGGGCCATTATTGTATCATACTTGCATGTATATTACTTAATGGAAGCTTGGGATATTCACAGTTGTATATAAAACCTTGCTAAACATGATAGTATGCTACTTGGTTTGAGTCTACTTTAATATGTGCATTTGTTTCTTGTTACGTATCACTTATACATATTAGTAGAGCCCATTGGATCTTTGCTTGATTACCAGCGTTGTGATGGCAGTCACACTAGTGGGGGCTGGGTAGTCTGTAAGCAACATCCTATACAGGTCCCTGGTCGTTGGATTATCGAGATAGGGCATCAATATTCCGGAGTAGACTAAGTGTGTACGCTTCTCATCCCAGTTAGGGAGATGGTCTGTCCCACAGCCATCAGTACGTCGTACTGGAGATAGTATACAGGTGCTCGTCAGGTTACGGGTACACCAGAAAGGACTCACAGGGGAACTGTTGGATGGTATTATACCCGTCGTCAGTTAACAGTTTCCAGGTGACATGAGTACAGCATAGTCCGCAGACTTGACACTGCTACTTCGCCTCGAGTGTGTCCCACTGTTCTTAGATTGCTACCCTACCACGGCTCAAAGGAGTCGTGCAAACAGGTAGCAGTTGGGTGCAGTCCCGAGCACTTGGAGGCAGTGGCGGTTAGACAAGATCGTCTCTCCCAGTATTGGGAGTTGATATCGCGCTGTGTCAGAGAGCCATTACGCAAAGTCCCTGGCCAGGGCAAGCGAGATTTACTGGTAGGTTCCAGTAGTTTCTCAGGGTGTGATGGGCTACGCTCTGACACGACTTATACCGCTATTAGGGGACTGACGCTTGCCGCCCCCTAGGCTAGATATGCGATAGTCTTAGACGAACATACCGGACTGTACGGAGATTGTCACGTCAGGCTCAGTAGGAGTTCGGATGGGTTTCCTCATCGACCTTCTTATCGACATCTACCTGGGGACCGTTACGTACAGCTAGTGCCGCTTGCGGTCTGTGGTTAAACCCACTGCCAGCGTAGTGTCGAGTCTTTAGAGTCCCACATAGAGGGTTTCCCTGCTCGAGGCGAAACGATATAGAGGTCGTATGGTTTTACGACAAAGGTTCGGACGCATACGTGTTTAAACGCACGTACGACATTCGGATAGTTTTTACTAGCCGACTTTGGTTTAAACCAGATTCTAGTATAGGGTTATTGGATTTATACAGTCTAAAGTTTTTCCGTATTTTCACGGATTGGAGGGGCGTTCTCGTAATTTTCCGGGAAGCTTCTAGAAGCATGGTGACTTGGGGGTTAAGGTGGCATAAGCATTTATTGCTTAATGACTCATTTGTGTGATTCATCCTTAGAGTTAATGCTTCATTTATTGAGCTTATGACTCATGTGATGAATCACACAAGGTTAATGCATCAACCATAATGATTAATCATTTATATTATTTATTTGATAAATGGTTATGGTTGATATATTCTAAATGAGCTCATTATTCATATTCATTCTTATCATCACCTTCTCTCTCCTCAAGCTCTCTCATTCTTGAAACCCTAACCCTAACCTCTCATGTGTTGAGATCAAGGGTTAGCTAGACTAATACATCCATAACCTTACTCTATATCCCCTAGGTAGCTTAGATTAGCACTTTGAGCAACCTAGTTATCTCAAGTTAGAGATCAACCTTGGCGTAGGAGCTCTCGGGTGGATCGTCTTTGACTCGAAGAGGCCGTTGAGATGCCGATATTCCAAGGAGCCTACGAGGAGTGGAGGACAGCGATGAAGACCCGAAGGACAAGTAACGTGAGGTATAACTTCGAATCCGAATAGTTAAACCTTTCGTAGTTTGCTAGTAACGGTTTAGATACGATTCTTGCGCTCAAGTCCGTGTTACGAAGCTTTGATAATCGTTTTTCATATATTCCGCCTCCCCGCAAATTCGTGGGGTGCGTGACATGGACTTACAGTGGTATCAGAGCCAACTAAACCATTACTAGCTTGTTAGCAACTGATTCGAACTTCGATCGTCAGAAAACGCGAAAACGAAACCTCGGATACCCTAAGTTTCTGTTGATTTTAAAAGTGTCGAAAAAAATATTTGATATGCCTTAAAATTCACAGCAGGGAAATATAAGAATACTGGGAAAATACGAGATCCTAATTCGGCAAGACGGCCGCGGATCTGCGGCAAGATGGTGCTTTTGGCCGCGGATCCGCAGTGGAGTCAACTCCGAGTTGACTCGGATTTTAACAGAAATTCATATTTTTTAGTTTTTTGTTTTCCTATATATTCTGTTTCTGCCTAGGTTACTTCAGTGCTGGTTTGCTTTTGGGGTAGACACGGAATATGGTAATCGATCGATATTCTAAGATATTTGCTAATTGGGTTTTTATCTGTAATGTTTAATGTGTTCGTAAACCTCCCCTAACTGCTAGTATGTCGGTTGGCAGGGGGTTGCACATTTCTGTAATGTTTACTGTTTGTGTATATGGACATGATTGGAGTGTTGTGATGATTAGCCGGCGTTTGAGATGGGTTTAATATTCATTCATTCGATGTAAATGTAATATTCTTTTTCGTAACGCATCCAGGTTGCGGTTGTAGCCACCGTTGTATTATTTCTTTTTACTGTTTTTGCTCCTAGGATAGACCCAATATGGGGTACACAAACTACCGCGTACGTTGAAATGTTTAGTGGCCTACTCACGTTGTTGAGGGAGACCGCTTCACTTCGGGTACTTGGCGGGTAGTTTGCCGTACCCATAGGGGTCTTGGGTGGCGTTATGGCTATTCATCACAACTGTGTAATCCGTCTTTTATTGCAGGCTCAAAGCAAATGCGGATTGCTACTATATTCAATAAAGTTCATTTGTGATCTGGAATGCCTATTATTGCGTCTGACGAATGTACAATATCTATATATGATAGCTATTAGACGTCACTTATGTTTTACACCCACGCTAGCCCAGCCCCCGCTCTGTCGTTAGTTAAGTAACCTAACGGGTGATGACGGGACCCCATGGCGAATGCGGATGGCATAAGAGGATGTGGTATTTTCGTTGTTTTCTGCAATGATAGGATAAATGATGGGATGCATTATTATAATGCAAAGAAAATAAATCAAAGTTTAATCGTTGGAACAAATTTAAAAGAAACCACTCGGTTATTTTAAAAGAGCAGAATTTTTAATTGCGGAGCTTTAACCACTCCTTTTTAAAAAGTATCAGGTTCCTTCGATTATATCAAGTTCACTACGTTCATGGTTTTCCAAAACAAGTCGTAGCCCTCCGTCATTTTAGTTGAATATTCAGTAGTATTCAAGCTATATATTTTGACCTTCGCCAAGGCATAGTGATTGGTAGCTGCTGAATATTTATCTGTAGCATAGATAGATGCGTTGGTTTGGGACAGTCGTACTACTATTTTGGCCTTCGTCAAGGGTATGTACGGGTGGGTTTAAATTAACCTGGATAATGACGGGTAGAACTTGACATGTGACTTATGATATGTTGGCCTTCGTCAAGGTCATAAGAGCATGGGGCAAAAATGTATATCGGGAATTTCTAAAGAAACTGAAATTTGCAGACAGAGCATACCATTTTGGAGTTTGATGAATGTTGGTAGGATTCCTTCAACATTATCATACGATGATATTTTGGATCCCGATCCTACTGTGAGTATATATTACTTATAAGGAGATTCGTCACTTAACGATCAATGCTATAAACCAAGTAAGTGCCAAGAAAGGTATCAGCGGGGCTACGCCCCCAGAGAAAAGAGGTTATTTAATTAAGGAACTTCGTGAAAGCGTTGGAAAACCTCCCTCGAAGTATCGACACTAGCCTGCATGAACGGTTAAGCAAGTATTAAACGGTGAGGATATTCCTGGCTAATTCTTCTTTTATAGTTTGAGGAAGGATTCGAGAAACAGTGGGAGCCATCCTGTTTAGATAAATTAATAACCACTCTAAACTTGCAAGAGCATCATGCTAATTGTATTTTCTTCTCTCTCTATTAAATTGCAGCGACCTTGTGACCACGACTAGGTTACATCTAGATAACAAATTGACTGAATCTGACTTATATGACTGGCAAAGGTCTGTCCAGATGTCCATTACCTATGACAAGCTGGACCACCCTATTACTACTCAAGATCCCGCCGTCCCAGGTCTAGTTTCCACTGTCACGGATATGGATATCCGTCGGACAAGGGAAAAGGATAAAGCAAAAGCCAAGTGCCTCGTATTAGCTTCAGTTGATGGTGTAAACCAGAAGCAGCGCGAGAAGATGGACTCAGTTTCCATCTTTCTCCATAACAAAGATTTATATGGAGAGCAATTTCATATCGCAAGATATGAGACCTCGAACGAATTAATTCAAGCGAGGTTGGATTTCGGATCATCTGTAGGGGACAACGTCATTACAATGACTAGCTATATTGATGAGCTCCAGGACCTAGAAACCACGTTGGGAAACGAGTCAGATACTGACTTGATTCTACAGTCTCTGCCTTCTACCCTGAAGGAAACCAGGGAAGTAGAAGAAAAGAGAAGGGCAAAAGTTTCGGGACTGAATGCAGTAAAAGAGGAACGTTCCTATTGTTACGGAATTGGGCATTGGCATAAAGATTGAAGGGCTTTTAAAGCCAGTAGCCAGGATATGAAGCATGTTGTGGCTTCAGCCTCAAGTGTATTTGTAATTGAGAACTGTTTGTCAATTAACTCTACTTCCTGGGTACTAGATACCGGAGCAGGATCTCATATCTGTAATTCATTACATACTCTGAGAAACCGTAGAGTTATGAAGGTAGGTGATTTGTCTCTCAGAGTTGCAAACGGAATGAGCGTGGACGCTGAATCCGTGGGAGAATATCGCCTAGGTTTGATAAGTGGGCAGATATTGATTCTACGTAATTGACTGTATGTACCTAGTATGACTTGCAATATCATATCAGTGTCCTCACTTTCAAGAGAGGGATATGATTTTACATTCGTAAGCGATGTAGTTAATATCCACCCAAATCAAGTTCTGATTGGGTCAGGTACATTAGATAATGGTATATACGTATTAAGTCAAGCTCAGGTTTTCAATGTCCAGAATACACTTAAAAGAAAGTCTCCGGAATTAAATCAGGCTTTCTTATGGCACTGTAGACTGGGTCATATCAATGAGAGAAGGTTGACAAGTTACATAGAGAAGGATATTTGAATCCGTTCGAATATCAATCTTATGCTACTTGTGAATCTTGTCTCATAGGAAAGATGACAAAGTCTCCGTTTACTGGACACGGAGTAAGAGCAAGCGAGCTCTTGGGACTCGTACACAGTGATGTGTGCGGTCCAATGTCTACACATGCGCGAGGTGGTTATTCCTACTTTATTACTTTTACGGATGATTTCTCTAGGTATGGATATGTCTTCTTAATGAAGCATAAATCCGAGGCCTTTGAGAAATTTCAAGAATACAAGAATGAAGTGGAAAACCAAAGAGGCAAAAGTATCAAGACACTGAGATCTGATCGAGGTGGTGAAACTTAAGTGCCGAGTTCTTGGGCTACTTAAAAGAGAATGGAATTCTCTCTCAGCTTACTCCTCCATACACGCCATAACACAACGGTGTATCAGAAAGGAGGAATCGAATCCTATTGGATATGGTTCGTTCCATGATGAGTAAGGCTGAGTTACCGCGATCTTTCTGGGGTTATGCGCTAGAATCAGCTGCATATCTTTTGAACAAGGTTCCAACCAAAACTGTGCCTACTACACCATATCAGATGTGGAGTGGGAAGAAACCCTGTCTTCAGTACCTGAAGGCATGGGGATGTCCAGCTTTTGTTAAAAAGCAGCATGTGGACAAGCTCGAGGCATGCTCAATACTGTGTAAGTTTGTGGGAGACCCAAAGAACTCCAGGGGTTATTTTTTCTATTACGCAGAGGAACAAAAGGTTTTTGTTTCTCGTAATGCCCATTTTCTAGAACATCAGTTTTTAGAAAAGGAAACAAGTGGGAGCGAAATAGAACTGGAAGAAATTCCAGAACCACAAACTACTACTGAAAGTATGGTAGAACCTGAGGCTTCAGAAGAAAGGGACATCCCGACGCCACTCCGCAGGAGTAGTAGGCAGTCTCATCCGCCCGAGAGATACTATGGTTTTCTCATAGACGGGGATAGAGAGGATTGCACTATTGACCATGATGAGCCTACTAGCTTCCAGCAAGCCATTCAGAGCGGTGACTCGGTAAAATGGCTAGATGCAATGCGGACCGAAATGGAGTCCATGTACACTAACAAAGTATGGACTTTGGACATTGCTCCAGATGGGGTAAAACCCGTAGGATGCAAATAGATCTTCAAAAAGAAGATTGGTGTAGATAGACAGGTTGAAACCTATAAAGCTAGACTTGTTGCAAAGGGTTTCCGTCAAAGACCTGGTTTGGACTATGACGAAACCTTTTCTCCAGTGGCTATGCTCAAATCCATTAGGGTCTTTCTTGCTATTGCTGCCTTCCACGATTATGAAATCTGGCAAATGGACGTAAATACGGTCTTTCTAAATGGAAATTTGGAAGAAAGCGTCTATATGGATCAGCCAGAGGGATTCATTCAGAGTGGGAGCAGCGGTAAAGTATGCAAGTTGCTTAAGTCCATTTATGGACAAAAGCAGGTATCACGGAGTTGGAACATCTGTTTTGATGATGCTGTCAAAGAATTCGACTTTATCAAAAATCCAGATGAACCATGCATATACAGTAAGATTGTAGGGAGAGCTGTAGTATTCCTCGTCTTGTACGTGGATGACATTCTCCTAATAGGAAATGATATTCCTATGTTACAGTCAGTCAAAAGATTCTTATCACAGAAATTCTTCATGAAAGACCTGGGTGATGCCATATACATTCTGGGGATCCGGATCTATCGTGATAGATCAAAAAGGATGTTGGGACTTTCGCAGTCCAGGTACATAGACACCATAGTGAATAGATTCAAAATGGATGATTCTAAGCGCGGTAACCTACCGGCTTGTCACGGAATCACCCTCTCCAAAGAGATGTCTTCCAAGACTGATTTGGAAAGGGATCGCATGTCGATTATACCCTACGCTTCTGCGGTAGGCTCTATAATGTATGCGATGTTATGTACCGGACCAGATGTAGCATACGCATTGAGCGTTGTAAGCCGGTATCAGGCAAACCCAGGGGAGAATCACTGGATAGCAGTAAAGAACATTCTCAAGTACCTAAGGAGGACTAAGGAGATGTTCTTGGTGTATGGGGGGAAAGACCTCCAGATGGAGGCCTTTGCTGACTCCGGCTTCCAGAGTGATAAGGATGACTCTAAGTCCATGTCGGGTTATGTCTTTACCTTCAATGGAGGGGCGGTCTGTTGGAAGAGTTCCAAGCAGGAGACCGTTGCTGACTCAACAATGGAAGCGGAGTACATAGCTGCTTGCGATGCCGCAAAAGAAGCTGTCTGGATGAAGAAGTTCCTCAAAGAACTTTAGGTGGTTCCTACCAGTGTTGATCCAATACCTCTGTATTGTGACAACAACGGCGCTATAGCTTTAGCGAAGGAACCCAGGTCCCATCAGAAGTCCAGACACATCTTAAGGCGGTATCACCTGATCAGGGAGATCGTAGATCGCCGGGAGATCGAGGTAAAGAGAGTAGAGATGGAGAATAACATTGCTGATCCATTCACAAAAACCATTCCTCAGACGTAGTTCGAGAGGCTATTCGAGATGATAGGTCTACTATATGCCAGCTCATGGCCCTAGTGCAAGTGGGAGATTGTTAGTGTATATGCCCTAGGGGCCATTATTGTATCATACTTGCATGTATATTACTTAATGGAAGCTTGGGATATTCACAGTTGTATATACAATCTTGCTAAACATGGTAGTATGCTATTTGGTTTGAGTCTACTTTAATATGTGCATATGTTTCTTATTACGTATCACTTATACATATTAGTAGAGCCCATAGGATGTTTGCTTGATTACCAGCGTTGTGATTGGCAGTCACACTAGTGGGGGCTGGGTAGTCTGTAAGCAACATCCTATACAGGTCCCTGGTCGTTGGATTATCGAGATAGGGCATCGATATTCCGGAGTAGACTAAGTGTGTACGCTTCTCATCCCAGTTAGGGAGATGGACTGTCCCACAGCCATCAGTACGTCGTACTGGAGATAGTATACAGGTGCTCGTTAGGTTACGGGTACACCGGACAGGACTCGCAGGGGAACTGTTGGATGGTATTATACCCGTCGTCAGTTAACAGTTCCCAGGTGACATGAGTACAGCATAGTCCGCAGATTTGACACTGCTACTTCGCCTCGAGTGTGTCCCACTGTTCTTAGATTGCTACCCTACCACGGCTCAAAGGAGTCGTGCAAACAGGTAGCAGTTGGGTGCAATCCTGAGCACTTGGAGGCAGTGGCGGTTAGACAGGATTCGTCTCTCCCGGTATTGGGAGTTGATATCGTGCTGTGTCAGAGAGCCATTACGCAAAGTCCCTGGCCAGGGCAAGCGAGATTTACTGGTAGGTTCCAGTAGTTTCTCAGGGTGTGATGGGCTATGCTCCGACACGACTTATACCGCTATTAGGGGACTGACGCTTGCCGCCCCCTAGGCTAGATATGCGATAGTCTTAGACGAACATACCGGACTGTACGGAGATTGTCACGTCAGGCTCAGTAGGAGTTCGGATGGGTTTCCTCATCGACCTTCTTATCGACATCTACTTGGGGACCGTTACGTACAGCTAGTGCCGCTTGCGGTCTGTGGTTAAACCCACTGCCAGCGTAGTGTCGAGTCTTTAGAGTTCCACATAGAGGGTTTCCCTGCTCGAGGCGAAACGATATAGAGGTCGTATGGTTTTACGACAAGGGTTCGGACGCATACGTGTTTAAACGCACGTACGACGTTCGGACAGTTTTTACTAGCCGGCTTTGGTTTAAGCCAGATTCTAGTATAGGGTTATTGGATTTATACAGTCTAAAGTTTTTCCGTGTTTTCACGGATTAGAGGGGCGTTCTCATAATTTTCCGGGAAGCTTCTAGAAGCATGGTTACTTGGGGGTTAAGGTGGCATAAGCATTTATTGCTTAATGACTCATTTTTGTGATTCATCCTTAGAGTTAATGCTTCATTTATTCAGCTTATGACTCATGTGATGAATCACACAAGGTGAATGCATCAACCATGATGATTAATCATTTATATTATTTATTTGATAAATGGTTATGGTTGATATATTCTAAATGAGCTCATTATTCATATTCATTCTTATTATCACCTTCTCTCTCCTCAAGCTCTCTCATTCTTGAAACCCTAACCTTAACCTTTCATGTGTTGAGATCAAGGGTTAGCTAGACTAATACATCCATAACCTCACTCTATATCCTCTAGGTAGCTTAGATTAGCACTTTAAGCAACCTAGTTATCTCAACTTAGAGATCAAGCTTGGCGTAGGAGCTCTCGGGTGGATCGTCTTTGACTCGAGGAGGCCGTTGAGATGCCGATATTCCAAGAAGCCTACGAGGAGTGGAGGACAGCGATGAAGACCCGAAGGACAAGTAACGTGAGGTATAACTTCGAATCCGAGTAGTTAAACCTCTCGTAGTTTGCTAGTAACGATTTAGATATGATTCATGCGCTCAAGTCCGTGTTACGAAGCTTTGATAATCGTTTTTCATAAATTCCGCCTCCCCGTAAGTTCGTGGGGTGCGTGACATGGACTTACACGTTTTCTCTTATAAGTCGTAAGGATCTTACAAGAGAGTTTTCTTCCTTACGGGTTGAGAGGACCTGTAAGTGATTGATGGTGTTGCCATTATCCGCATTTCGCGGAGTCAGGAGTTGCTCTGGGCGTTTCCCACGGGATCAAAATTGACTTTAGTCGTGTTCCATGGTACCAGGATTTTGCTCTGGATGCTTCCCACGGGGTCAGATTGACATAGCCGTGTTCTGCAAGGACCAGGCTCCGCTCTGGACGTTTCCCACGTGGTCAGGATTGACGTAGGCCATGTTCCACGTGACCAGGAATTTGCTCTGGATGCTTCCCACGGGGTCATAGCCGTGTTCTGCGAGGACCAGACTCCGCTCTGGATGCTTCCTACGGGGTCATAGCCGTGTTCTGTGAGGACCAGGATCCGCTCTGGACGTTTCTCACGGGGTCAGGATTGACATAAGCTGTGTTCCACGTGACCGGGAATTTGCTCTGGATGCTTCCCACGGGGTCATAGCCGTGTTCTGCGAGGACCGGGCTCCACTCTGGATGCTTCCCACGGGGTCATAGCCGTGTTCTGCGAGGCCCAGGCTCCGCACTGGATGCTTCCCACGGGGTCATAGCCGTGTTCTGCGAGGACCAGGATCCGCTCTGGACGTTTTTCACGGGTCAGGATTGACATAAGCCGCATTCCACATGACCAAGAATTTGCCCTGGATGCTTCCCACGGGGTCATAGCCGTGTTCTGCGAGGACCTGGCTCCGCTCTGGATGCTTCCCACGGGGTCATAGCCGTGTTCTGCGAGGACCAGGATCCGCTCTGGATGTTTCTCAAGGGGTCAGGATTGATATAAGCCACATTCCACGTGACCAGGAATTTGCTCTGGATGCTTCCTACGGGGTCATAGCCGTATTCTGCGAGGACCAGGCTCCGCTCTGGATGTTTCCCACGGGGTCAGGATTGACATAGGCCGTGTTCCACGAAACCAGGAATTTGCTCTGGATGCTTCCAACGGGGTCATAGCCGTGTTCTGCGAGGACCAGGCTCCGCTCTGGATGTTTCCCACGGGGTTAGGATTGACATAGGCCATATTCCACGAAACCAGGAATTTGCTCTGGATGCTTCCCACGGGGTCATAGCCGTGTTCTACGAGGACCAGGCTCCGCTCTGGACGTTTTCCACGGGGTCAGGATTGACATAGGCCATGTTCCACGTGACCAGGAATTTGCTCGGGATGCTTCCCATAGGGTCATAGCCGTGTTCTGCGAGGACCAGGCTCCGCTCTGGTAGCTTCCCACGGGGTCATAGCCGTGTTCTGCGAGGACCAGGATCCGCTCTGGACGTTTTCCACGGGGTCAGGATTGACGTAGGCCGTGTTCCACGTGACCAAAAATTTGCTCTGGATGCTTCCCACGGGGTCATAGCCGTGTTCTGCGAGGACCAGGCTCCGCTCTGGACGTTTTCCACGGGGTCAGGATTGACATAGGCCGTGTTCCACGAAACCAGGAATTTGCTCTGGATGCTTCCCACGGGGTCATAGCCGTGTTCTGCGAGGACCAGGCTCCGCTCTGGACCTTTTCCATGGGGTCAGGATTGACATAGGTCGTGTTCTACGTGACCATGAAGGGTTGACTTTATCCGCATTTCACGGAGTCGGGGGTTGACTCTCGGCGTCGGTGCACCGCTGAGTCATGGAACTGGGAACTTTGTCACAGCTTCGATTTTCTGATGTTGCGTCTGTTGTATTGAGACGAATGTTGAGATGATCTCCAGGCTGCTTTGTGAACCGTCGAGACTTGGCTTTCTTTTAGATGGAGCCTGGGGGGGAAGGTGTGGTTTCCTCTTTGTTTGTGCCCCTAGATTGTATACAGGGATCGATGTGATCTCATTTGTAGGTCAAAAGGTTTCATTTTATATTTTTCTTTCCGCGATGCTCTATCATTTTAGCTTTTATATCGCGAAAGTTGCGATTGCCCAATCATTTCGGCTATTTTTCGCGGTGCCCAATCATTTCGGCTATTTTGGATGAATACATTTTTACTTGCTGATTTTGTTGCAAGTTGCCCCATCATTTCGGCTATTTCATATGCATTGTGGTTCGCTGGCTTTTTGCTGCAAGCTTGGGATTAGACATCGATTTCGGCATCAGCACCGCTACAACTGGGATATTGCCAGGAGCGAATCATTATTTGCCCTTGTCGATGTCGAAAAAAGGTGGCTTAGCAGACAGGGTTAGGATCCTGTCAACTAAGGCTTTTGACTTCATGAGCCGTAAGGGTCTCATAAAGGTATTTCTCCCTACGAGTCATGAGGATCTCGTAGGTGCGTTTTCTCCTTAGGAATCGTGAGGATTCCTAAGTTTGTGGTCTCTTATAAATCGTAAGGATCTTACAAGAGTGTTTTCTCCTTATATGTCGAGAGGACTTACAAGGGCTGTTCACTGTGTAAACATATCCCTAGTCACGGATGGGACTTTGTTAGGGAAATATTTATTCGCACCCGTGGATTGTATACAAGGGTCGACATTGAACTGCTTGTAGGGCAGCATTGGAGGTTGTGATGGCTGCTTAAGAACAGGTTCAGATCCCTGTAGCTTAAGGCTTTTGAATCCCATGAGCCGTGAGGGTCTCAAAGAAGGGTTCTTCTTACGAGTCGTGAGGATCTCGCAAGTGTAATTTCTCCTTAGGAATCGTGGGGACCCCTAAGTGTGTTGTTTCCTTGTGAGTCGTAAGGATCTCACGCAGGTGGTTTCTCCTCACAAGGTCGAGAGGACCTTACAAGTGTCTTTTAACGAGCTTGTGCCCTTTCGGGTTTTCACAAAACTCGTTGGTAGCCCTGCTGTTTTTACTCACGGAGCCCTTTCGGGTTTTCATCCATGCCCATTTTGCTTATGGACATACCGTTTTCTTTCTTCTTCTTTTTTGTGTCGGCCTTTGGATGTTGCGGTCCGTAGTAGTTTATCGACGTCTCGGTCAACAGCCAGTTTTAGGACATAGTGGTCCATCGTTAGTTTAAGAAAGTTTCGGTCCGTCGTCAGTTTTAGGACATAGTGGTCCATTGTTAGTTTAAGGACGTTTCGGTCCACTGTTAGTTTAAGGACGTTTCGGTCCACTGTTAGTTTATGGACATTTCAGTCCGAAAGCCGGCTACTACTTATAGAGTTTGGGCTTAGGAAGATAGCGAGCGGACATAGGCGTCGTCATCTATTGTTAACCTAGGCCGTGACTCGTTAGGCGTAGTACTTTTTCAGGAAGCGACCATTTATTGGCCTGAAGGGCCTTTCGCCATGCATGTCCATGAGTAGATAAGCTCCACCATGATAAACATTGTCTATGATATACGGGCCTTCATATTTTGGCTCAAATTTTCCCCGTTTAGCACGATTGGGGATCATAGGTCTTTTGACCACTAGCACGAGTTCGCCTTGGCGGAATGTTCTCGGCCTAATCAACCTTTTATATGAGTGCGTCATCTTCGCTTTATAAGCTTCGAGATTTTGTTGCGCCATGAGCCGGGTTTCATCAAGGGCATCGAGCTCCTCAAGCCGAAGGTGAACATTCTCTTCGTCCGTTAGCTCGTAATGAACTGCCACTCATAGAGAGGGTAACTCTATCTCGAGGGGGAGTACAACTTCTGTACCGAATACCAATGCATACGGCGTTGTGTTCGTGGCTGTTTTGAACGTAGTCCGATATGCCCAGAGAGCTTCATGCAGTCTCTCATGCCAGTCCATCTTATTTCGAGACACCGTCTTTTTCACGATCTTCGTCAAGGTCTTGTTGAAAGCCTCAGCTAGACCGTTAGCTCAGGGATTATAGACCGAAGAGTATCTCCAGTCTATGTTATGCTGTTGTGCGAAGCGGCTGATCTTGTGGCTTCTATAGGCTGGCCCATTATCGGAGATAATCCGTCGTGGAGTGCCAAACCGATAAATGACGTGTGTCTTGAAGAAATGGAGGATATTCTCCATTTTCACTTCTCTCAACGGTACTGCTTCTGCCCATTTGGAGAAGTAATCAGTTGTTACCAATATGAACCGATGTCCTCTGGACGATACCGGTTCGATGGGCCTGATTATGTCAGTTCCCCACATTTCGAACGGCCAGCTGGCCACCGTCAGATGTAGCGGATTTGGATGCTGGTGGATGAAGTCCCCATGAATTTGGCACGAGTGGCACTGCTTTGCGTATTCCAGGCAGTCTTGGATCATTGTGGGCCAATAGTAGCCCATCTTTTTGATCTTCAACTTCATCTTCAGCCCGGCTTGGTGAGAACCGCAGAGTCCGTCATGAATTTTTTTAACGACTCTTTTTGCTTCTTCCGGTCCCAGGCATCTTAGCCATAAAGAGTCAAACGATCTCTTATATAGAGTATCATTGACGAATGCAAAAGAAAGAGCTCGTTTCATGAGCTGATGTCTCGAGGATGCATCTTCAGGTGTTCGACGGGATTTGAAGTAGTTTATAAAGACTTCTCTCCAATCCTTAGCTTTTTCCTGGTCTTAAATTTGTAGGGCCGTTTGCTCGGTAGCTCCCTACTCTTCAGACGAATCCGGAGATATTTCTGCCGGTGCAAGAACCCGACAGCTTTGCACAACGATCCTTACGTCATCGAGGTTCTCGTCGGCCAATTCTTTAGCAAGCTTGGCTAATGCATCCACTTTGCTATTTTCGGCACGCGGTATGCTCTCCAGGGAATAGGCAGGGATTTGAGTCAGCAGTTGTTGCACTCTCTCGCTGTATTTCACCAACTTTGGTTTGCACGTTTGATAGTCGTCATTTACTTGACTAACAACCAGCTGGGAATCTCCGTATATGAGGAGGTTTTCAATTCCCATGTCGATAGCGATCTCAAGTCCTGCTATTAAAGCTTCATATTCGGCTTCATTTTTCGTCCTCGGCTCTGTTAAGGAGAAGGCGAAACGCATCATCCCCCTTTGTGGAGTTATGAAGATGAGGCCTACCCCAGATTTGACTATGGGGTGCTTTGTTTGCGCTTCTTCATGGAAGATGCTCCATCGAAGTAGAGTTCCCATCGGGTATCATTCTCTCTTCTCTTCCCGTCGATCGTGTTAAACGCGTGCTCGTCAGGAAATTCGCAGTTCAAGGGGGAATCGGCAGGTATCGGATGTTCAGCGAGGAAGTCGGCGATGGCCTGGCCTTTCACTGCTTTGAGGGGTCTGTATTTCACCGAGAATTCCATCAAAAGTAAGGCCCATTTAGCGAGCCGTCCTATTAATATAGACTTTGACATCAAATATTTTAGAGGATCCACCTTTGATATGAGATAGACCTCATGTGCTAATGCGTAGTGTCTGAGCTTCGTTATCGCGAAGATCAACGCCAGGAAGTGTTTTTCGATGGAGGAGTAATTGCTTTCTGCCCCCAGGAGAGCTCGACTCAAGTAGTAGAGGGCTCTCTCTTTCCCTTGGTCGTTTTCTTGTGCCCACAGCGCGCCTAAAGAACATTCGAGGGCTGTTGTGTATAGGACGAGAGGTTTTCCTTTAACGGGAGTGACCAATACTGGCGGATTCTGCAGGTATTGCTTGATTTTGTCCAGTGCGCTTTAGCATTTGCGATCCCAAACGAAAGGGGTCCCTTTCTTCATTAGGTGACTGTAAGGGTGACACTTGCCGGAGAGATTGGCTATGAACCGCCGAATATACACGAGCTTTCTTTGGAGAGACCGCAGTTTCTTGAGAGTCCTTGGCAGAGGCATTTCCATGATCGCCTTGATCTTCGATGGGTCTATCTCGATGCCTCAGTGTCGAACGACGAATCCTAGGAACTTGCCCGAGGAAACTCCGAACACGCATTTAAGAGGGTTCATCTTCAAGTTGTACTTCTGAAGGCGCTGAAACACGATCTTCAAATGTTCTAGATGTTCTTCGTATGATTTGCTTTTAACTACGAGGTCGTCGATATAGCATTCGACGATTTCATGTATGAGGTCATCGAAGATCTTCTTCATGGCCCTCTGATAGGTGGCACCGGCGTTATTTAGACCGAAAGGCATCACCTTGTAGCAGAATAAGCCCAAAGGAGTCCGAAAAGCGGTATGCTTCTGGTCTTCGGGATCTGATTGTATCCTGACGAGCCGTCCATGAAGGAGAAAACTTCGTGAGTGGACGTATTATCTATCATCATCTCGGTGATCGGTACTGGAAAGTCATCCTTCGGGCAAGCTTTGTTGAGATCCCAAAAGTCTACGCATATGCACACCGTCCCATTTTTCTTCATCACTGGGACGATGTTGGCGATCCAGTCAGAATACTGAACTTCTTGGATGAAGCCGGATTCGATTAGCTTCTTCACCTCAGCGTTGATGCTCATCTCAAGCTCGAGCCACATTCTTCTCGGTTCTTGTTTAATCGGCTTGATGTCTGGAGATATTGCCAATTTGTGCACAGCAATCTCTGGATCTAATCCGGGCATTTCGGAATAGTTCCATGCGAAGCAATCTTTATATTGCATGAGCATGTCTTTGAGCGTAGCCACCCTTTCTTTAGACAAAAGCTCACTGACAAATGTCGGTCGCGGGTCACTTGTCGTCCCCAAGTCAATTTTCTTGAGGTTATCTGCATTAGTATGTATTCCATCTTCCAACTCTTTTGGCGCCGGTGGAAGTTCTGAGATCACCTTGTTATCATCGTTTTTGAAGCACCCATGGTAGTCATACGTATTCTCGGGCTCTTCTTCCGACAATGTTATTACATGACAGGTACGAGATCGCTTCCAAGACCGATGTTGATCTGGTTCTACTCTCGTGGCTTTGGGCTCATGCTTCTGTGGTGGGGTTACCTCCAGCTGCTGAATAAAGCAAACTTGCCGAGTTGGTAATGGTTTTCGACCCAGTCTTTGAATGTGAAGCAGTCTTCGAGAGGATGTCCTATTGCTCGGTGATAGGAGCAATAATCCGGGTGATTAACTTCACCTGCTTGCTTGGGGTGCTTGGACTCCGGGAGGGTAAGCATTTGATGTTTTATGGCAAGATCAAGTATCTTCTGTGTTTTGTCCTGGGGAAAAGAGTATGCTCGACCCATCTTCTTTATAACAGACGAATCCGGATTGCTCGATTCCCGATCGCGTGGCTTCTTGGTCCCGTTTTGTCGCTGTCGAACGCCTTTCCTGCTCTTTGATTTATTTTTGCCTCTGAGTCGGGCTTTTTGTATGACGGGTTGGCGACAAGGAGCATTGTCATTCTCCATGGCCAGTTGAAGGAGGCACTGCGTCTTGGCTCTCTCGTAGATGGCCATCTCGCGATTATGATCGTCTCGAACCTTTTGACCCGCTTCTCTTATGAGCTTGTCCATCTATTCTTCGAACGAAGGACTTGGCATTTTCACGACGGGAGCTCATTTTGGTTCAGAGTTAGCATCTTCCTACAGAGCATCTCCTTCTTCATCGAAGTCATGTATGACGTAGCTGCCATGGACTCGCTCCCGTCCCTTGGATTGAACATATCTAAGCCCGATCGTTTCCATTCTCCCATTGGGCAACTTTCGTTGAGTTCCAGGGACACTCCAGATCCTGTTATAGAACTGAGCTTGTCGAGCAGTCTACTTAAGGGGTACGCCTTGGCTCCTCAACAGTCTTTTTAATCCGTCTGTGTAGTATCTGGGCAAACAGATGGGCTGGAATCTGTCAAATGTAGAATCCGCACCATGCCAAATTTCCCTCTCCACTTTGGTTTCCTCGGATTGGTAGAATAGGATCGCCTTTTCACCTTTTCGCCTGGGAGGGATATAGAATGTCTATAGTTCCTGCACGCTATAAGTATCAAGTGCATCAAGCTCTCTATAATGCTCCTGCGGAACCATGGCAACTTGCAAACTTTGGTCTTCATCAGCGAAAGCTTGTATCGATGACCGAGCAGAGAACACAGCATATACCTCATCTTCCGAGTCGCTGACGAAGACCAGAATAGGGGTGGACGGTCCCGGCCTGTTGTATTGGGGCGGCCCTGAATAAACTATCTCCTCTTCCTCCTCGGTATCACTTCTGAAGACCGGAATGGTGGTGATTGCTTTGTTTTTGTCCTCCGGTTTGCGACATCTCTCCGTGTCTTCGAAATCTGGTAGGAAGTACTTGGCATCCTCATATTTGCGGACTTCGTTTACGGAGAATGGGTTTAGTTCCCTTGTCACAGTGTACCCAAGACCATCCTTGAAATACTTCATACACTGATGTTGTGTAGAAAGGATGATGTTGTACTCGTGTAACCAAGGCCGGCCGAGCAAAGCGTTATAGCAGGTCTTAGCGTCAATGACATGGAACTTGATGTCCGTGATGAGCATCCCAAAGTGTAGTGTCAATATTATAGACCCAAGCGTCCGTGATGATTGGGATTCGAAACCGGAGAAGGTGATTTTATCACGAGCGAGGTGCTGAACGCTCATGCAGATTTCTTTCAATAATCTCACATTGAGGAGATTGACGGAGGACCCATTGTCAACCAGGATTTTTCTTATCTTGATGTCATGACAGTATCCGGAGACATATAGGGGACGGTTATGCTCGCACGTCCCGAGGAGGAGATCTTCATCGCCAAAGGTGATATCGGCTGTGTGCACTTCTTCTAGCTCATCCTTCATCTTTTCTTCGGCGAGGAAGGCTTGAAGTTGGTCGGGCTCTTGTAACGCCTTGATCAGAGAATCTCTCGCTTCTTTTGATAGCAGAAGGATGTCGAGAATGCTTAGCTGTGAGGGTAGCTTCCTCAAGTGTGCCAGAACGTTGTAATCCACCTTGTTTTTCTTAGACGGATCCTTGGCTGCAAGCTCTTTGACGACTTGATCATCGAGGGCGATATCTTCAGGGATTTTTTCTTTCCCTTTATCTTTTCTATTCGATCCACTGTTAGCAGGTCCGAGATTCTTTTCTGGCAGCGTACGATTGCGCAGCTGAATGTTCTCACAGGTCTTCATTTCTTCCGTCTTGAATGTGGGTTCTTTGAAGAGAGGACCATGGGCTATTTCTTCATCATAATCACTCCCGAATGTGAGAACTTATGATCCGCTGGCGTCGACCATGTGACAGTTGCCGGTAGTTTTCATATACTCCTCGGTCGTATTTCTTTGCTCCCGACGAGTTTTGTGTTTCATCCGCTTGAAATGTTGTCGGTGAGCAACATATCTCTGCCACCAATTTTTAAAAGCATTGCACTCTTCGGTGGGGTGCGCAACATTTCGATGATATAAGCAATAGCTAGGATGTACATCCGCTTCATCAGGAGTGTTTCTTTCGAAGGGTGGCAGCTTCATTCCCATCGATATGGCTTTAGCGAACCTCTTCCTCGTTTTTAACCTGCTTTTATTTGCTGCGGATGTACTTTGACCTGGTAGGAGTGTTTCGACCCTTTCGTCCAGTCACCGGTGTTTGGCCTTTTCAAATATAACCATCTCGCGCTCTCGATCAGCTTTTCTTTTAAGATGGGCTTCATTCAGGAATGCATCAATCATTTCGTCTGATGGTCCTAGAAGTTCAGGCTCAGGATTTGCCCCCGGTTTCTCTGCATCCAGGTCCCCGTCACCTTTCATTAACGAGTGAGAGATCACACGACAGCTTGCCACATAATCCTCAGACTCGTCCGATGAGTCTTCTCCATCGTCATCATCTCCGTCCTCAAGGACGTGGCTGAGAAATTCTTGGAGTGTGACTGGAGTCCGCGCTTTTTGATTATATTCTTCCAACGCGTCAATCTGTTTTTGCAGGTCCGTGCGCTTGTCACTAGGCTTCACGGGCTTTTTGGTCTTCTTCTTTTTCTTCGAAGTCTTTGACGGCTGGATATGAGCGCTTTGGCTATCACCACCAATCTTTGGAGTTGGGCGTGGCTTCAGCATTCCCCCGATGATTTCGGGTTCCAGTGGATTTTTCCATCTGATCTCCGGGCATTTTGGAGATCCTTCAGCATTCTTTTCATTTTGGCTGAAAGAGCGACCTCCCATGGAGTTTTTTCTATGAAAGAGCACGATACCCCCGGTGTGTCTGTCTTCTTGGGAGCGTGTGGCTGTGGTGGGTTCACCTTCCAATTCTCAGACAGGGAAAATTTTTCCTGTTAGTATTGATCTTCAATCCAGCCTTTAAAGACGAAGCAATCTTCAATTGGATGGCTTACCGTTTGATGGTAAGGGCAATAATTGGGACTATTAGCCTCGCCGGGTTGCAACGGTCGTTTTGGATTCGGCAGATTGATGAGCCTGTTGCGTACCGCCAGTTCGAACAATCTCTTTGTTTTGTCCTGGGAAAACGAATAAGGGCGTTTCATTTTCTCATTATAGTATCGCCGTCTCTCCTCTAAGCGATCAGTTAGTTTTGGACCACTGGGCTGCTGTTGCATTGGCGATGAAAGTCGCTTTCCCTTTCCCTTTTTCGTTCCGCGGCTCCGGCTTCGAAGAGGAAGGCCTGTGACCCATCTGGTCCATTTGGGCCAGCTTATCAATAAAGGACTGAAAAGTGGTCGGTTTGAAGAACATCATAAATTGGGAGATGGTCGCTTGAGGGTCAAGAGTTCCCACGAACATACCCACCGCAGGTGCTTCTTCGATGCGCTACTCGCACTTTGACCATAAATTTCGCCATCATATTGCGTATTGCACCCACGTTTCACCTGGCTTCACCCTGGCGTTGATCAATGCCGTTATTGGGGTGAGTTCACTAGCACTTGCGAAACGCTTGGTAAATAATAGCTCCATCTCCGCAAAAGTTTTGTCGGAGTCGTTCGAAAGTTCAGAGTACCATTTGAACGCCATCTCCGACAAGCAGCCGACGAACTGGCGAAGTAGCAGTTTATCGTCGCCTCCGGTGTTGCCACATAGAGCCCTGAACTGGGCAACATGATGATGCGGATTTCCCGTCCCTTTATATACATGGAATTTGGGGATCGTGTATCCCGGCGGATACTTGATCTGATCGTACCATCCTGGATATGGTCGCCCAGTTTTAACAATTTGGTCGGCCGCTTCGTTTGCCTGATGAGCTCGTATTTGCTGAGCAATGTAATCATCCAGAGCGGCCTTGGAGATGGTCTCCTCCTTGGCTGCTGAAAGAGCCGGATGAGGGTTCGATGTATCCCCTCTGTCATCTTCAATAATAATCGGGGGGTCTTCAGCTGGAGGTTCCGGCTGTAATATCATCCCAGCCATGTCTTGGAACAAAAGAGCCATTCGTTTTATATTAGCTGCCTGCTCCGCAACCTCTTTTTCTTTCCTCTCAAGCATTCTTCGGAGGAACTCGGTATCAGTTTCTTGTTCCCGGCGCTACTCCGAGGTCTCTGGATTTTCTTTTGGCCCAGTGAGTGCGGCCATTGCAGTCAGCATTTCCTGAAGTTTCTGCTGCTGTTGTTCCTGAGCCTTCGTTATCGATCGGGTGAGCGGTCGATGACCCGTAGAAGCATGGCTTTCTTCTTTTCCAGAAGCCATATAAACGGTATGTATTGCCATGCCCCCATACTTGGGGCGTTTAAATTCAGCGCTTTTGCGGTTCGCCGCAGTCATGGGGGCTTTCTCCGGCCTCCTTCTCTTTTGAGCGATTGACGTTGAGGGAACCGTTGCAGCGGGCACCCAGATGGATGACATTCTTTGTGGTACCACAGGATGGTTCTTTTCTTGTTGGGCCTTAAACTTCTTTGGCCGGCGAGAGTAGTCCTGGTCAATCACCGATTCCTGGACCTGTCGCCTGACTTTATAAATTTTGGAGGACAAACGTTGAGGGGGCTGCTCCGTCTTCTTTTCTGTAGTAATCTCCATAGGTGGAGGGGATCCCTTCAGCACTGCAGTAGGAGAGTTCCTGCGCACCTTGTTAAGCAATTCAAAGCTGTTCCCGGTTGGAACAGCAGCATTGATTTCCACCGTTGGAGCTGGTGGAGTTAACCCAGACGGAGAGCTGCCCCTAGCCTTCCTTACTCGACGCCAGTGACGACGGCGAGCATGTCGTGCGGATGGTGTTGGTTCGGCTATGGGGATGACTTCATCATGCCCCTGTCTTGGCGAAGGGTTGTCGCCGGTCTCAGCCTCTTGAAGATTGACGTTCACCGAGAAGTAATGTCCAACCTATCGAATACAAACCTCTGGGCAGAGGTGACTTCGCCTGGAGTGGGAGCCGGAGTGGCCAGCCTTGTGAAGACTGACTTCTTGTCAGGAGAAGCCTTTCCAATGATTTCGTCCGCTTAAACCTGGATGGCTATCCGCTTTGGGATGGCTGCTTCAGGTATTGCGGGCTTGTTGGCATTCTGGCCCAGTCTGTTGAAAACTGAGGCGTTAGACTTGGGCGACCCGTTGAGAGGGGCCGCGGCAGTGGTAGGTCGATCAAAGACCGATTTCTTTGGGGCTTCTTGCGGCAGCATCGGGGCATTGAAGCTCATGGGTGGGATCATAGTCCCAAAGAACAGCCCAGTGGTGGCCTGAGTTACTTGGTCCACCGGCATCTTGAACAGGGAGGCCGCTTGAGGCCCGTAGGTTACACCGCCAGATGAGGCGGAACGGGTGTTGCAGTTGCAGCTGGAGCATTTTGTGCAGGTAGAAGCCATTGATCTTTCGTTTTCTGCACGGAGCAAGACACCAAATCTTAGTACCTCGAACCCAAGGGCAACCATATTAAACCGCGATTCGTTCGCGAACACGACACACGAAGTGTGGAGTGGAAAGAGGAAGAGGTCCCACCGGGCATGCCAGAATCTGTTTACCGCCGGAAACCGGGAAGACAAACATCTTGCCTGAATTTAGGGGCAGATGCTAATTGGTGCTATCCGTCCACCTCTCCGAAAATGCCAAGTTGATTTATGACACTATGTATCGAAGGTTTAAACGGATGTTGCCGATGTAGCAGACTTCGTCAGATTCCCCCTCATTTGAGGGGTTTTTGATTGTGAGGAAGCACTTCCCTGCAGGTGCATGCCCCTGCAGTTAATTACGCTACCGCATCGCGGTAACCAGTTTCTCCTTCTCCAGATGGTCACTTCGTGTCGTGGGTGTTTGTTTTGTTTTTGGTTGCCCGTGGATTGTATACGGAGACTAATTTATGTTGTCGCCCGTAGGGCGTGGATTAGTCCAAATCCGTATCTTCTTAGATTTGGGTTTGGGGTTGGGTTTAAGGATACGTTAGTCTCATTTGAGATTAAGATCAACTTAAACATTTGTTAAGGATACGTTAGTCTCATTTTAGACTAAGATCAACTTAACGGGATCGTTTAGATCCAACAAGAGAGCATTTGGACTCTATTGTTTAGTTTAGGGACATTGCGGTCCATTAGTTTAAGGACATTACGGTCCAATGTTAGTTTAAGGACATCTTGGTCCAATGTTAGTTTAAAGACATTGCGGTCGATTACCAGTTTAAGGACATGGTGGTCCAATACCAGTTTAAGGACATGGTGGTCCAATGTTAGTTTAAAGACATTGCGGTCGATTACCATTTTAAGGACATGGTGGTCCAATGTTAGTTTAAGGACATCTCGGTCCAATGCTAGTTTAAAGACATCTCGGTCAAGGTTAAGGACATCATAGTCCGTGAGTTTAAAGACCTCACAGTCAAGGTTAAGGAAATCATAGTCCGTGAGTTTAAAGACCTCACAGTCAAGGTTAAGGACATCATAGTCCGTGAGTTTAAGGACCCCATAGTCCAGTTTAAAGACGTCATAGTCTATGGAATGTATGGTTGTTGGGACCTGTCACCTCTCTGAAGACGTTGAAGGATTACAATGACATATATCAGAGGGTTTCAGAGATGTACCCTTGAACCAATTTTGGTTGGGAAATCTGTAGTCCAATTTGGGACTAAGATTAATTATATTATGAGCACATGGGCTCAGTTAAATCTGAATCGAGGACTTATGGCCAGTCTTGGGCTAAGTCTAATCAAGTTAAAGTGTTTAACATTTATTTTGGGATGTCAGGCATTTATTTGAGCTCGGCCCTTTTTAACAATGCTGAGCATTGATTTATATCTTGACAATGTTTTTGTCTTTTATTTAATGCTGAGCATTTATCAGGGCTCTGGGCTTATTAAAGAACAATTTATGTTCTATCAGCGCAACATATGGTGCGCTTGGCGCTTTGCGCCAGTCAAAGAGCGCAGTGCCCTTCTGCCATGTGGCGTATGCGTAAAGGACACGTGTCGTGCTTGGTGCTAAGCGCCAGATGATGGGCGCATTGCGCCAGCATATGAGCGCAGTACGCTATTAATTCAGTGGCGCACATATGAATGACACGTGGTGCGCTTGGCGCTTTGCGCCAGTCCATGAGCGCAGTGCGCTATTTCAGAAGCGCAAGGCGCTAGTTATTAAGCAGTATATGCGCTATTGACACGTGGCGCAATTGGCGCTAAGCGCCAGTCCAGAGAGCGCAGAAGCGCAGTTCAAGAGCGCAAAGCGCAACTAATCAATTTTATGATCTGGGAAACAAATTTAGGTTCATTTAAAAGAGACTTTGTCTCAAGATCTAAGAACAACAGTTCTTATTTTGCAGGAGATATTTCCAACCTCTTATGTTGACGAAAGGCTTTGCCTTTATAGATCTATGATCTGTGAGAAGAATTATGTTCTTCTTCTATTTTATGATGAGATCTTTTGATCTTTTTTGTGAAAGACTTTTTTGTCTTTGTAGATCTATGATCTTTGTAAAGAAAATGAATTCTTCTTTTTATGAGATGATTTCATCTCTATGTTCATCATTATCATTTTTACCTTGAAGAGAGATCTTCTTGCAAGAGCTTGCACTTTATCTTTGAGTTTCTCAAAGTTTATGGGGGGGAGGGGTTTCTCTGTACAAGACTTGAAGTCTCGGGTCCTTTATATAGGGGAGGCTGATTTGTTGAATCAGTTGAAGAGATCTTTCTCTGATTGATTTGTGGATGTTTCCCCACCATTGGATCTTTGATCACAGGGCTTCTGTTTTACAGAAGGCAATCTTCTTGTTTTTAACAAGATAGATAAATCTTTCTATACAGAATTTATTCTTCCTTTTGGTAATTTTTATTTACCATTGGATTATTGATCCAACGGTGCTCTGATTTACAGAGCACAATCTTGTTATTTGGAAAGATTTTGAGGAATCTTTCCTAAACAGAATTTAATTCTGACTAATTAATGATTTATCATTATTATTAGATCTTTGATCTAACGGTGGGGAGCTTTTAGTTCCAGCACTAGCGCACCCGTGCTTTGCACGTGGTGCGCAGCTTAAAGGGCAGCGCACATTGCGCTAGCGTACCCGTGTTTAACACGTGGTGCGCCGCTCAGAGTGCAGCGCACTTAGCGCTAGCGTATCCGTGTCTTACACGTGGTGCGCTTCTTAGAGCGCATCGCACCCAGCGCTAGCGCACACGTGCTTTGCACGTAGTGCGCTGCTTAGGGCACAGCGCACTTGGCGCTGCATCTGAAGCGTTGCTTCATTTCAAAATTTGAATTTTTGAACTGAGCTTTGCTCTGATTGGGGGAAACAATGCTGTCTGGTTAACTCTTTATATTGACATGTTCACTTGATCATGTTTTTATTCATTTGGTACATGTTGATAAAGCCCTAAGCATATTTGCTTGACTACTGAGATTATGATGTGGATCATACTAGTGGGATATCCGTGGTTTATAAGCATATCCTTGAAATGTTCCTAGTCATGGGTGTATCGAGACGGGGCATCGAATTCCAGAGTAAACCAGCGTATACGATTCTTGTCCCATGTGATGAGCGATGGATGATCCCATATCCATCTGGTGTGCTGACACCAAAGATTGTATACTGGTGCTCAGTAGAGACTGGGTACACTGAACGGACTCGCCGAGAACTCTTATGTGGTATTATATCTCACGTCGGATAGCAGTTCTCAGGTGACACCGGTACAGGTTAGTCTGTAGACCCAAGATCGTCATAGAGTCTTGTGTGTCCTCCCACTATACTTTGATTTCCACCCTACCACGGCACTACTGAGTCGTGCAAACAGGTGGATTTTGGGTACAGTCCCGAGGCACATGGAGGCAATGAGCGATAGGAGGGGTTTCGTCTCTCCCGGTATAAGGGGTTGATGTTGCTCTATGCTCGATTGGCTATAACAGGAAGTCCCTGGCCAGGGCTGCTGAGATTTACTGATAAGTGTTATCAGTAGTTTCTCGATCTGTTATGAGCCATACACCGGCATGACTTATTGAGTTATTGGGGTCGACGATACCATTCCCAGACTCGATATGCAGCATATCTGACGAAGAGATCGGACTGTACGGTAAGTGTTGCTAGTTGGCTCGATGGAGTTTTGACAGGTTCGCTTGTTTTTCTTCTGATCGCTCAATACGGGGGTGGCCGTTATGTTTAGCTGACCGCTTGCGGCTTGTGGGTGTTTGATGTGATCATCACCTACTGCCGACGTATTGACGAGTCTTAGAGTCCCACACAGAAGTTTCCTAGCTCAGGCGAAACGATGTGGTGTGCATATGAGATATGCGCAGGAGCACGATTACATCCGTGTATGTGATACCGTATATTAATCGGGCGTTTACTGATGGTCGGGTCGTATGTGATATGACCGGTTTATTAAATCAAGTGTTGATTTAGTATTACCATAAGCTCACTTTAATTAAACCTTTTTCTTTTTGGATGTATGCATATATGTTTATACATGCACATGATGATGTGAATGCGCACATACATACATACATACATACATGTGTATCATGGTTGTTAATACATTGAAGATGGCAATGCAAGACTCACATTGTTGGAATTAATATGTGGATTTTTGTTTTAAGATAAAAGGATAACGGAAATTATCATGACTCATTGTTTCTACACAATTCTTTTTTGACCATTGACTTAACCCTAAGTTTAATTTCCTTTATTCTTTTAACTCATCACAAAATATCTAGATATTTGTTTTAACCATGGTTGGTTGTGAGAGTGTCTCACATATATATATCCTTTTGTTTTTATTTTAAAAACACAATTATCATTATCTTGAGAAAAGCTTTGCCATCTTCATCTTCCTCCTTCTTCAAGCTCTCTTGAGTTTCATTGAGTGTGAGGAAAAGAAAAAGAAAACGGTTTTAAGTGAGAATATGTAACATTTTAAATATAATTAAATAATTAATTAAATAAATAAAATCGTTTAAGTGAATTTTATAATTTTCGGTAAAGTAAAACGTAGTTTTCATAAAACTAAACCGTAATTATTTTTCACTATAAATTTGAAAATACCTATTTTAGTTATGTTATTACTAGTAAATGGTGTTTATTTAGCCACTTATAAATTTTTAGTTTAATTAAATATTTTTCTTAAATTAATTATTTTAAATATTAACATAAGCTTTATTTTTACACTAAATTAGTGTAAATTACAAATTTAAATGGGTTAAATTTGCAAAAATGAACCATTGCATCTTAGAATCAAGTGTGTTTCATGCAAAATTTATTTTCAAAATTTTACAATAGTTCTAGACCATTCTAGGTCAAATGGAGTGAAGAAAATAAAGAATTTTTAAATAAAATCATGAAAAGACTTAATGGAATGATATTTTTGTGAAACCTTCTACACTTTTCTTCACCTTTTCTCACTCTCCTCTCTTTTCCTCACCTCATGGCCGGCCTCACCACCATGGGCAACCCCAAAATTTTCCCCCCATCATTTTTGTATTAAAAATTATCAAAAATCATCAAAAATTCAATAAAAAACCCACAAAATCCTAATAAATTCCTACCCTCTATTCTTTGCTCATCTTTACATGGATTTTGGAGATGGAAAGCATTCATTTTGGAGGCTTATTTTCATGTTTGGATTTCATGTTATGGAGGTATAAATTTTCTTCTTTTGATTTATTGTTATTAGATGTTTCATTTAAGCATAATTAGATTTAATAAATAATTTCTATCTACAAGTTTTAAAATTCAAGTCAGGATTTATAAAATTAAGTTATGGTTTTTATTAATTAAGTAGAGTTATAATAACTAGTTTAACATTTTTAGAAGTGGAAAATCTTGTATGGATGATATATTGTAAATTGTTTATCCAAAATTGTTTAAATTAATCCATTTTGCAAACTAGATTTCTATATATTGTATATATTGGTGAGATAGAATTCCAATTAATGTTTGTAACAATATATTGTGATTTTAATGAGGATATTAACTTGTTAGTGGAATGAAAAACTTAAAATGGTTACTAGTTTCTATTGATAATTGAAAAATACGAATAAAAATGCTATTTTTGCTAACTAGATTTTGGAAATTCTTAAATAAATGAGGTTTAAAATCTAAATTATGATTTCATTATATTATTATCATCATGAATTGTAGTTTAATGCATTAATTCATGCAAAATCCAGTTTAGATGTGATATTGTGAAATTTTTCTTAAAAGTATCGAAATCGGGCAAGTTTGCAAACTAGAATTTTCAAACTAATATAAATTAGGGTGTTAAAAATATAGTGATGGTTTATATAGTCTAGTTATGCAAATTAATGAATACTATGACCATTAGTTTCTTTTAAACATCAAGTTTTGAAGTAAAACGGTAAATTGGTGTTTTCAGGTTTTACGGAATCGGACGATTTGATCGATTTTTAGGGTTTCGATGAATTAAATCATATTTTATATTATAAGTAATGAGTTTTATAACTATGAGTTGTTTGTTGATACTTATCTCGATCAATCGGCGTTTGTACGCCGATATCGAGCAATATTTGGTTCTTTGCATGAGCGGGACATAGGTTTTAACCTATGCGCGTTTCGTGCGTCGTTTTGATGTTGTCCGTGATTCAGTTTACGATATTATATGTGTTTGCGTATAGGTACCCCTCACATGGACTGCGAGTGATGAAGAAGAGGAAGGCGACATCGTCTTCGGCAGACAAGGACCAGGTGAGTAGATGTGTATCTACGGGGGAAGTCGGGTGGATGGCGTTTAGCACCCCCGCAAACGTAGAATAGGGATAGTACTTATTGTCATTAGGAAGCCAGACGTGACCTTAGATTCTTGATGAGTAGGACCCTAGTAATGACCCTAGATTGGACTAGACTGATTTAGAAAGACCATACCAGATGATGAATACATTGGAAGAGATTCGTAGGTTTCAGGTAGATACACACATACGCACACACTGAGACTCGGCGTGGTGCATACGTGTATGTATATATATATATATATATATATATATATAGGACTAGGTGTAGGTATATATATATACACAATACGTGTATGTGATACAAGGATATGATATGATACACGGGGATAAAACAATATAACTGGGCTAATGCCGAGATTCTTGGCTATACAGTCGTGTTATGATGTTAGCGGATCATTAGAAAATGAGATAATGGATTTGTATACTTGAACAATAATAAAGGGTGGTGATGATATTGAAGTATATGGGACTCTAAAATAGAACCCGGATCGTAACCTGTGCCTGAAATTCTGATATAATATCATATAGGTGTGACTTGATTACGACATCATATAGGTGTGACTTGATTTCGATATCATATATGTGTGACTTGATTACGATATCATATATGTGTGACTTGATCACGATATGATCTAAGTGTGACTTAATCACAATATGATACTTATGACATGATATTTCTGAGGATAAATTAACGATGTATATTTATGCTGACAATGATATATGACTGATGTATGCGATTACAATATAGCACCTTGATCTTGACATGTGTTGATGATGATATTATACGAATGATGAGACACGTAGGTGATAATTGACCCGTACCCCGATATTGGGATGCCGTACGATGGATTTTACCGTACGAGGCATAGATATGATGATTGATTTGCACTCTTGATTCGAGGAAGCCGTACTACGTACGTGATGCTATTGAGACTGGATCGCCGACTGTTAGAGATATGGATTCAGACTTTTGGTGGACTCTTATTTCTTGTCGACTAGTTTCTTAGGTTTAGTTCCTTAGGAGGTTAGATGGACACCAGTTTAGGCTCGAGTCATATAGTTGTAGTTATACTTGTATATCACAGATGAGTGGTTATTATACATCCGTCTTTACATTCATACCGTAATCATAATGGTGCATCTTCATTCATATGTTTCTATAATCAGAATAAAACTTTGCCTATTAGGACACCAGCACAATTACCGATGATGCGCATATTCCACGCACACTTATTTGCCGGCTCACACACATCATCATCAGTAATTGTTATGTCACGTACACTTTAGATCATACTATCTTTTATTGACACCATCAGCTAACAGCTAGATCGATATAATATTGTGATTACTTTCTGGTGTTAGTATAGACATGGTATTTATTACTTAGACATTTCATGCATTCGCATTTTCATGTTATCATGCAGTATTATGGGGCATATGCCGACACTTATCATATACTTACTCATGATTTTGGGATTTTGGATTTCTATGAGATTTCTGGATTTTTGGGGAAAACCGCAAGAATATATAAAAACTTCTCTCTCTCTCTCCTCCTCTCTTTTTAAAACATAAGATGCGGTTTTTTCGTGATGTATGTGTCATCCACCATGAGATTTCATGTTTTCTGTTGGATTTCGAGACCCGATTCGAGGAGTGGATGAACCGTCTCGGGTACATGGTGGGCCCGGTATGGTACCCCGGGGCAAGAAGATCGAGTTGTAGACGATGAGCCTGGCAGGGGAGGACTACCTACCGGCGATGTCTGGCGCGGCGGATATCCGGAGGATACCGACCGTTGTCGTGAGATTTGATGATATGGGCCGATCCGGACTGACGGAGCCCGAGATATTGAGACTATGAGACATTGAGATTATGAGGTATTGAGACTTGAGATTTACATGTTTTGTGTCGATACTTGACACGGATTTCCATGGATTTCATCGTTAATATTTCAGATTTCTATACACATTTTACCATGATAAAAGTTAAAGATTTCTTATACAGATATATCTAGATTTCAGGATTGGTTATTTCACATTCATGGTGCATGCATACTCATTCACATGACATAGTTCTATATGAGGCACTGATACCAGCACGGAGCATTTGCACTTACACGTAGCTTATTATCCTGTCTTTACTTGATGACTAGTAGTATATTAGTATATTATTATGACCTAGAACAGCGTCGTGCATTCGATTTCTTTTCGCAGATATCTTCTACTCACGAGTTGGCAACTCACCCTCGTTGTGCCAAATTTTATTACAGGTTCGATGTACAGGTTTTCCTGGCAGCTTGCTGGCACATCTTTTCATTCAGGGTGATTTGCACGGTAGGTTGGTTCACTTGTATCTGGACCGCCATTGTACTTTTATTATTTCATTTGTATCTAGAAAACTCCATCAACCAAACTTGTATTACTTGATAGTTTACTGGATTAGTTGTTTATTTCGACCTTAGAGTCGCGCTTGTATTATTATGATATCTGGTGGTTTTGTTTTCTTTTGGGTTTTGAGCCTCGCCCTTTGGCGTTGTATACTATTGTGCATTGATGTGGTTATTTCCGTCTTTTGGCGTAGAGCTAGCTCCCGTTTGGGGATGCTTTTTATTGTTTGTATATATATTATTCTTGTTTGTACCCGTTTGGGGCCGGTTTTTACAAAGGAGACTCTGCCGAAATTTTTGAGAAAATTGGATGTTGCTTTTAAACTTGTTTTCTATATGTTTTCCTTTACTTCTTCTTCTTTTTATGGTTTAGATTTCTGGGCTTCGGCTTACTTAGGTTACATTGCGCCTCTAGACGCTTCGTAATCTAAGTGTCGGTCACGTTCCGTACTTTCGGGTCGTGACAGAATACAAACCACATCTTCTTTCTATACTAGTCTAGCCAATTAGTATAGGGAGTTTGCTTCACTTCTCCATTGATCAAGTGAAGAAAGAAGCTTGAGCAAAGGGACTTCGGGTGGATCGTCGTGGACTTGAAAGCATTCAAGCGAACCGTTCCAAACTCTATGAGATCCAAAGAGTCACTCAAGGAGGTCTACAAAGGTTGTAGTCTCTCCACTTAGTGATAGATTATTTATGGTATGTGATACTATTAGATGTTACCCCAAATTTCTAGTTCGATTCCTAGTTAAGTTTGTTTAGCACCTCATAAAATTTTATTGTGGCATGTGTGATACTTCAAAACCCTAGATAAGGTGCTATGGAAACCCAACAGTGGTATCAGAGCCAAGCTAGAGCTTTAGAGTAACCTAGATGACGTTAAAAACCTCGAACGAACGAAATACGATGCCCGAAGGGTGCTCACTCGAAATTTTTCAAAAAGTTGGATTTTTTCACATTAAAAATACTCAGAAAATTGTGCAAGATATTGAATGGTCCCACAAGAAGAACGAAGCCCTAAGTCGACTAAACGACCGCGGAACCGCGGCCAAAATGGTCATTTTGCGGCGGTTCCGCGACTCCGTTGGTGAGGCTTGGACTGTGCCTTCTTGTGCAGGCCTGTATGTGCTTGTAGCAGGCTCTGGTATATTTTAAAAATGCTAAAGTGTTGAGCTTTCTGAGAATTCTTTAGGTGATTGATCGTTCGATCGAACGTTTTAACTGCGCCTAGATTATGAGAATGCGATACAATAATCGGAATCTACAAATTTATTTGTTGCGTGTAAATCTAACATTTCGGTCTCGGGTGTAATCGAAGATCTTGTTGAATTATCCGACTTATTTTGAAAATGTGTTTTCATGGGCGAGACCTAAATACGAGCTTTACATTATTAGGCATGAAATCTTGGATATGTGATATTTCGGGTTTATGTTGTCTAAGGGCAGCGACGATTCCAATTGTTGTAGTTTTTTCATTTTCTTTTCTGCGACCGTAAGTGTAGTATGTGGTGTATCGCCGGTTTCGTTGCTATACATCAACGACAATCGGGGTACGCATACTTACTTACGTTGATGATATGTGATATTATGTGTTGCTGTGATATGATGTGCAGGATTGTCGTGATTGAATAGCCGGGGGTTTTATGTGAGATGAGAGTTTTCTTTTCATTCATGTAAAATTCATTTGTATGTAATATTCTTTTATTTGGGGCACTTCCGGGTTGAGGATGATGTCACCATTGTTGTATATTATTTACTTTTCCGCATTAGGATAGACCCAAGGAGGGAAGTACAAGTGACTAGGTTCTAGGGTTCAGTGGGAGGCCATCTCGAGGAGTCGAGACCGGGTCTCCTAAACTCTAGAATTGGTAGGGTCACTTGCCGCACTCGTAGGGGTCTAGGGGTGTGGGCTTGGCTATTCATCACGACCGTGGAATCCATATTTTCTATTGTTGGCTAAGTACGAAATACGGACATCCTAGTATATCCTGTATTTTCATATATGTGCTTCTGTTGCTTATATTCTGTGATGCGATCACTTGATGTTTCTGAGACGAATGGAATATTATATATATAATATATAATAGACGTTGCTTATGTTTTGCACCCGCGCTAGTCCCGTCCCGGTATGTCGTTAGTTAAGTAACCTAACGGTGCATAACGGAACATTGTAGCGAATGCGAGTGGCATAAGCGTACGTTATATTTTCGTTTCTTTTTTGTGATGGCTTAAGGACTAAAATGATGGGACTACATTAATAAGATTAATGTAAAGAAGAAAAATGAACCTAAAAGATGTTGTAGAATCGGATTTGAAACCCACTCGGCTTTTTATGAAAAAGCAAGTTTTCAAAGTGCGGAGCTTAAGCCACTCCTTTTAAAACCATTGGATTCTACAACGATATCAAGTTTAAAGCGTTAAAGGTTTTCTTAAAAACTATCCGCAGCCCTTCATCATTTTCGGAAGTAGAGTACTTAGTATTCGTGCTGGGTTTTTTGACTATAGTTAAGGCGCAGTGTACGGTAGCTAAGTGATGTCTTCCTACACTGCATATGATGCGATTAGTTAGGACATTCATATGATTATGTTGATTATAGTTAAGGGTTATATGGGTGGGTCTAGTTAATAACGAAATGACGGGAAGAACTTGACTAGTACTTATGATATGTTGACTTTAGTTAAGGTCATAAGTGCTAGGGGTAATATCATATCGGGAGTTTCAAGAGTTGAAATTTGCAATGAGATTGCATACCTTCTATGTGATAGTAGGATCCCGATCCCACTGTGAGCGAGAGTTGCTCCCAGGAGAGTTTTACACTTTACAATTAGCTAACCCATTAGGTGTCTAGAAAGGTGTCAAAGGGGCTACGCCTCTGGGAAAACGAGGTTTATTCTAATTAGGTCCGTGCGACGGCACGGGGAACCTCCCTCAAAGTACCGGCACTGGCCTGGCTGAACAGTTAGCGAAGTTGTAGAATGTAATTAATCCTGGCTAGTTTTCTTTTTAAAGGTTTTAAAGAAAATTTGATAAAAGCAGTGGGAGACATCGATTAGACAAGATAATAACCAATCTGATTTTTGCAAGAGCTTTCGCTGAGTGTATTCTTTTCTCTTTCTTAATGGCAGATACCAATGACAGGCCTATGCTTCTACTAGATAAAAACAAGTTGACCGGACCGAACTACAAAGACTGGCCGAGGAACATTAACATTGCTCTCACATATGATAAAGTATCTTATGTCCTCACTGTCAAAGCCCCGCCCGCCCCAGGACCTGAATCTTCTACCGCGGATAGAGAAATCCGCAAAATATGGAATATTGACTGTGCTACTGCCAAATGCCTCGCGCTTGCATCGATGGACAATACACATCAAAAGCAACACGAGCAGATGGATATACAATCCATTTTTCTCCATACAAAAGAAATGTATGGAGAGCAATCTCGGACCCTGAGATATGAAGCATCTCGAAAGTTGTTTCAGATGCGGATGGCTCCTGGCACATCAGTAGGCGATCACGTTTTGAAGATAATAACTCTTATAGAAGAGCTTGAGGACCTCGGATGGACAATGGATAACAAACAATATACTGATATTGTTCTACAGTCTCTTTCCTCCTCCTTTGCTCCATTCATAGTGAACTTCAACATGCATGACATGGACAAGTCACTACCCGAACTTCTCAGTATGTTGAGAAGTGCGGAGAGCACGGTGAAGGCAAAGTCCCCCTCTATGCTTGTTGGACAATCTTCCTCTTCCGTCCCAAAAGCCAAGGCCAAGGGAAAGAATAAGAAGAAATTCACCAAACCGAGAGGAGAAATAAAGAAGGCGAAGGGGAAAGACAAATCCAAAGCTGCGGAGTCGGGGAAAGGAGAATGTTTTCACTGTAAGAAGACAAGGCACTGGAAGCGGAACTGTACTGAGTACCTTGAACTCAAGAAAAAGAAGCATGGTGATGCTTCAGCTTCAGGTGTGTTCGTGATTGAAAACTGTTTTTCTATTAACTCTGCTTCCTGGGTATTAGATACCGGTTCGGGTTCTCATATTTGTAATTCTGTGCAGGCGTTGAGAAATAACAGAGTTTTGTAGACCAGTGATCATACTCTCCAAGTTGGAAATGGTTCCAATGTACATGCAGTTTCAGTGGGAGAGTATTACCAAGGGTTGCCGTTGTTCCCCGCCGGAAAGACGTGACCGGGACATTGGGACGTCAGGGCCTGAATTCCGAGGGCAGATACTATTTGGTTCTATCCGTCCACCTCTCCAAAAATGCCAAGTTGATTTATGACACCATGTATCGAAGATTTAAACGGATGCGGCCGATGTAGCAGACTTCGTCAGATTCACCCTCATTTGAGGGGTTTTTTATTGTGGGGACGCTCTTCCCTGCAGGCGCAAGCCCCCGCAGTTAATTAAGTTACCGCATCGCTGTAATCACTTTCTCATTCTCCAGATGGTCACTTCGTGTCGTGGGTGTTTGTTTTGTTTTTGGTTGCCCGTGGATTGTATACGGAGACTAATTTAGGTTGTCGCCCGTAGGACGTGGATTAGTCCAAATCGGTATTTTCTTAGATTTGGGTTTGGGGGTTGGTTTAAGGATACGTTAGCCTCATTTGAGACTAAGATCAACTTAAACGTTTGTTAAGGATACGTTAGTCTCATTTCAGACTAAGATCAACTTAACAGGATCATTTAGATCTAACAAGAGAGCATTTGGACTCAATTGTTTAGTTTAGGGACATTGCGGTCGATTACCAGTTTAAGGACATAGTGGTCCATTGTTAGTTTAAGGACATCTCGGTCCAATATTAGTTTAAAGACATCTCGGTCAAGGTTAAGGACATCATAGTCCGTGAGTTTAAAGACCACACAGTCAAGGTTAAGGACATCATAGTCCATAGGATTAAGGACCCCACAGTCCAGTTTAAAGACATCATAGTCTATGAAATGTATGGTTGTCGGGACCTGTCACCTCTTTGAAGACGTTGAAGGATTACAACGACAAATATCAGAGGAGTTCAGAGATGTACTCTTGAACCAAAGTTGATTGGGAGATCTGTAGTCCAATTTGGAACTAAGATCAATTAATTAGATTATGAGCACATTGGCTCAGTTAAATCTGAATTGAGGACTTATGGCCAATTTGGGATAAGTCCAATTAAGTTTGAAATATTGGCCCTTTGTTGGCCTATTGAACATTTGTCTGGGTTCATCCCCTCATTATTTAGCAATGCTAAACAAGAGTTTAGGTTCTTACCATGTCTTTATCTTTTATTGAGTGCTAAGCACTCATGTGCCATATTAGATGATCATTCTTGCAAGACAAGGATATATTTAAGGCTCATTCAAAGGGAAGTCTTGCCTCTGGAAGACTTAGCCAGTTTAGGCTAGATTGGTTTTAAAATAGTGTTAAACACTAGAAGATATTTGGCGGTCACGTGTTCCCATGTGATGCGCTTAAGATAGTGTTAAACACTAGGGACGAAGCATTTACAGTAGTGTTAAACACTAGAAATGAGGTAGTCACGTGGGGTCACGTGAGGCGCCTGAGAATGGGGCCAGACTTCCTTTATTTTGTTCTCAGAATATTCAACTAAGTGTTAAACACTTTTAGTTTTCGCGGCCATCACGTGTGGGCACGTGATGAGCACTCATGCACTGATTTATTAAAGTGATTTGCTAGAGGTCACGTGGGGACACGTGAGGGCACCCATGCATTGGATTATGATCCTTCAGTTCTTTCCATCTTCTCTTTTTTAAAGAGGTGTTTGTCAGGGGTTACGTGGGGTCACGTGAGGCATCTGAAGACTGGGTCAGACTTCCTTTATTTTCTTCCCATAATGTTCAAATAAGTGTTAAACACTTAAGTCTTCATGGCCATCACGTGTAGGCACGTGATGGATACCAATGCACTGCTTTATTAAAGTGTTTATTAGGGGTCACGTGAGGACACGCGAGAGCGCCCAAAATCTGTACTGCCTTTGCTTTGTTCCCATCGTTTTGAAAGTCACGTAAGAGCACGTGAGGCATTGCCTCCAAGCTTTTTCCCTTCTCATTTTGGGGGATCTATTTAGGGGACACGTGGGGGCACGTGACCCAGTCTTGTTCTTTCTTTTCTGATGTTTGAGGATAGGGGTCACGTGTCACCACGTGACCAAGTTCTTGGAGAGCTTTCGAGTCTTTTTATTTTAAGAATTAAATTCTCTGTAGGGTTAAACCTTAATTCTGTTTTTGAGGAATTAAATTCCTATGTATGTGGAAGAATTAAATTCTTATATAGGGTTAAACCCTAGTTCTGTCTTGGAGGAATTAAATTCCCATGAACTTGGGAGAATTAAATTCTCATATAGGGTTAAACCCTAGTTCTGTTCTTTTTAGAGGAATTAAATTCTTATGAAGTTGGGAGAATTAAATTCTCATGCAGGGTTGAACCCTAGTTTTATTTGGAGAAATTAAATTCCTATGTATTTGGGGAAATTAAATTGCTTAAACTTAAATTCTCCCTCTAAGTTTTGGATCTGCATGGCAGAATCTCCCCGATGAGAATTAAATTCTCAACCAGTGGGGAGATCTGCTTCTGCAGACCTTCAACCAAAAGGAAGAACTAAGTTCTTGTTCAGAAGAGTTAAACTCTTAAATTGAGAATTAAATTCTCTTTTTTGTTTTATGGAGCTTGGATCTCTTTCCCCCTTTTCACCTAGGGTTTCTTTTCTCTTTTGAAGAAATCTTCTTTTCTTCCTTGAGAATTAAATCCTCCTCTCTTTTTTTTTCTCTCTTGAGAATTAAATTCTCCACTCTTTTTTTCTCTCTGTTGAGAATTAAATTCTCCTCTCTTTTTTTCTCTCTTGAGAATTAAATTCTCCTCTCTTTTTTTTCTCTCTGTTCTTCTCTCAAAAAAAGTAGATCACCTCTCTTCTCTTCTTGGCTCCTATTTATAGGAGAAAGAAAAGAATCAATTTGTTTTGTCAATCTTTCATTGAAAGATTTTAATTGATTTTGTAACCAACATGATCTTTTAGATCACTCAGTGAATTATATTCACCATTGGATTTTTAATCCAAAAGATCTTTTATCTGTTATTCCTGCCAAATTTCAGGAAAATCTTTCCTTGTATAATATCTTTTCATAAATTGGTGATTTTTAATCACCGTTGGATTTTTACTCCAACGGTGCTCCATTTTACAGAGCACCATCTTTTTTGTTTGGAAAGATTCAGAGAAATATTTTTCTAGTTGGGGTTTTTTGATTCCCTCTTAATTAGAATTTAATTCTATTAATTCATAGATCTTTAGGAACCTATCACGTGTTGGCACGTGACCCCCTGATTAAGCATTTGACCAGAATTTAATTCTGTTGTTTTAAAGAACTCAGGAATTATCACGTGTCAGCACGTGACCTTTGGTCACGTGCTGACACGTGATGCCCCATTGGGGTTTTTCCTTATTATTTTATTATACCTTTAATTCTTTTCAGTGGGTTTAAAGGCCCATCACGTGTTGGCACGTGACCCCACTGATTAATTATTTTCAATTATTTATTTTATTTAGTGCCCACAGGCTTTGCCTGTAAATGGTCGCGTGTCTGCACGTGAGGTCCGGTCACGTGTGGGCACGTGATGCCATTTAATTATTTATTTTATTTTGTGCCTACAGGCTTTGCCTATAAATGGTCACGTGTATGCACGTGATGCCCGGTCACGTGTGGGCACGTGATGCCCGATCACGTGTGGGCACGTGATGCCTCATAACTTTTGATCCCGAATGAATTATGAGGCCCATAATATATCAAATCGAAGGGTTTTTCGAGTTGCTTTCAGTACCATCAGAATTTAGCTGTTTCTCATTCGGCAGTTTATCAAAATACAGCCCGGAAAATACTGGTTTGAATTTTCTTAAGCGTATCGCTGCCATTTGATACCTTGGGCTCTTTTGCGGCAAAAAAAAATTGGCGGGAACAAATGCCCCCCACTACTTTGCCCACGTAAGTATGTAAGTGGGTGAAGTAGTGCAGAATTATGCATGGCGTATGACCAGTTTCGGGTTGGTATATAACTTTCAGAATCTTGATCTGAGAAAATAACGAGCGGACACAAGCGTCGTCATTTATCTTTGACTCAGATCTCAACTCTTAAGGGATATTGTTCCAAACCCTCAGCCCCTTGAACCACACCCTTCTATTTCTTTATGTCTTATTCAGGTGTGAAGGAGTTTATATGCTCATGAGTAACTTCTCCATTTCAATGACATGTAGCTTTGGAAAGTGTGGCCCATAGATGGTAGATAACAGTTCTTCTTGAACTCTTTTTGGGGCAGCGATGGCTTAGGAGACAGGGTTAGGATTTGCCATCTAAGACTTTTCAACTTTATGAGCCGTGAGGGGCTCATAAAGACTTTTCTCCCTACAAGTCGAAAGGATCCCGTAGGTATATTTTCTCCTTAGAAGTCGTGAGGACTCCTAAGTGCATTTTCTCTTGAGAGTCGTAAGGATCTCACAAGAGAATTTTTTCCCCCTTACAAGTCGAGAGGACTCCTAAGTGGTTGTTTCCCTCCTTGTCGAGATTCGACTTTGGAGAGTGTGGTCCGTGAATAGTATGCAAGAGTCCATTTTGGACTGACTGTTTCCCCAATCAGAGCAAAGCTATGTTCAAGTTCCAAGATTTTGAATGAAGTGACGCTTCATTTCCCCCAATCAGAGCAAAGCTCTGTTTTGAATTTCAAAATTCAAAAATTGAAGCAACACTTCAAATCCCGTGCGCTGCGCGCTGCGTGCCACGTGTTAAGAGCAGTCACGCCAGCGCCAGGAGCGCTGCGCCCTAGGCAGCGCACCCCCAATCAGAGCAAAAATCTGTTTTAAAATTCAAAATTTAAAAGTTGAAGCAACGCTTAAGATTCAGCGCTCTGCGCTGCGCGCCACATGTCAAACACAGGTGCGCTAGCACAGTTGCGCTACGCGCTGTGCGCCACATGTCAAACACAGGTGCGCTAGCGCAGTTGCTCCGCGCTCTGCGCTCTGCGCTGCGCGCCATGTGTAAAGCACGGGTGCGCTAGCACAGTTGCGCCGCGCTCTGCGCTGCGCGCCACGTGTCGAACGTACGTGCGCTAGCGCAAGGTGCGCCAGCGTTGGAATTAAAAATTCCCCACTGTTAGATCAAAAGATCTAACAATAATAAATTATTAATTAATCAGAATTAAAATTCTGTTATGGAAAGATTTTTCAATTTTATTGAAAGAAGAACATTATCTTCTGTAAAACAGAAGCCTTAGGATCAAAGATCCAACGGTAGGAAATATTCCCAAATCAATCAGAGAAAGATCTCTTAAACTGATTTAACAAATCAATTGGCCCTATATAAAGGCCCCAAGAATTCAAGTCTCAAAAAAAACTCTGCAAACTTTGAGAAAAACTCAAAGAGAAAGAAAGGCAAGCCTTTAGAAGAAAGAAGATCATTTCTTCATTTTTAAGGTAAAGAATTAATTCTTGGACAACAGAGATGAACTCATCTCGTAAAAAGAAGAAACATCTTCTAAAAAGATCTTAAATCTATAAAAAGACCAAGGTCTTTGATTAAAAAGAAAAGATCAAAAGATCTAATCATAAAAATATAAAAAGAAGTATTTTACTTCATTCACGGATCTTTTGAACTATAAAGGCAGAGCCTTTTTATAAAAACAAGAACTGTTGTTCTTGGATCTTGAGGCAAAGCCTCCTTTGAAGAACATAAATTTGTTCTCTGATCTTAAAATTGATCAAAATGCGCTTTGCGCTATTAGAAAATGCTTTGCACTCATGAACTGCGCCTTTGCGCTCCTTGGATCGGCGCTCAGCGCCAAAACATGCCACGTGTCAACCATAGACACAATCTGCGCTTTGCGCTCCTGAAAACAGCGCACTGCGCTCTTGGGTTGGCGCTCAGCGCCAAGCGCGCCACGTGTCACTCACTGGCGCATCCATAAACTAGTGCAGCACACTCATAAATTAAAAGCACGGTGCGCTAACAAACTAGCGCTAAGCGCGACACGTGTCCTCCTCGTGTGCGCTAACCGACAGAAGCACAATGCGCTCTTTGACTGGCGCAAAGCGCCTAGTGCGCCACGTGGCGCGCTGTCAGAACATACTTTGTTCTAATAAATGCTATGCATTCAATATAAGACAAAAAATGTCAGAGCCCAATGCTTGGTATTATTAAAAGGGCAGAGCCCAAACAAAGGCCTAACAGGCAGAACAGTTTAAAATGTTAAACATTTTTAACTGTACTTAGCCCAATTCTGACCATAAGTTCTCAATTTAAATTGAACTGAGCTCATCTGCTCTTCCAATCAATTTATACCCGGTTCGAGGGTACATCTCTTCACTGCTTTGATATTTGTCGTTGTAATCCCTCAACGTCGTCAAAGAGGCGGCGGGTCCCGACAACCACACATTACTACGGACTGTGGGGTCCTTAAACTCATGGACTATGATGTCCTTAACTTTGACCGTGATGTCTTAAAACTAACATCGGACTGTGGGGTTCTTAAACTCACGGACTATGATGTTCTTAACCTCGACCGTGATGTCTTAAAACTAACATCGGACTGTGGGGTCCTTAAACTCACGGACTATGATGTCCTTAACCTCGACCGCGATGTCTTAAAACTAACAATGGACCGCAATGTCCTTAAACTAATTATCGACCGCAACATCATTAAACTAAACAATAGAGCCCAATTGCTCTTTTGTTGGATCTAAATGATCCCGTTAAGTTGATCTTAGTCTAAAATTAGACTAACGTATCCTTAACAAACGTTTAAGTTGATCTTAATCTCAAATGAGACTAACGTATCCTTAAAACCAAACCCCCCAAACCTAAATCTAAGAACGATACGGATTTGTACTAGTCCACGCTCTACGGACGACAACATAACTTAGTCTCCGTATACAATCCATGGGCAACCACAAACAAAATAAACACCTACGACACGAAGTGACCATCTGGAGAAGGAGAAAGTTGTTACCGCGATGCGGTAGCGTAATTAACTGCAGGGGCTTGCGCCTGCAGGGAGAGCGTCCCCACAATCAAAAACCCCTCAGATGAGGGGGAATCTGACGAAGTCTGCTACATCGGTCGCATCCGTTTAAACCTTCGATACATGGTGCCATAAATCAACTTGGCATCTTCGGAGAGGTGGACGGATAGCACGAATTAGCATCTGCCCTGAATTTCAGGCAAGACGGACCTACGCGGTCACGTCTCTGTGATTCGGAGGGGAACAGATTTTGGCACGCCCGGTGGGACCTTTTCCTCTTTCCACTCCACAGTTCATGCGTCGTGTTCGCGAACCAATCGCGGATTGCTAATGGTTGCCCTTGGGTTTCGAGGTACTAAGATTTGGCGTTTTTCTCGCTGCAGAAAGCGAAGGATCAATGACGTCCACTTGTCCAAAGTGTTCCAACTGCAGTTGCAACTCCCGCTCCGCCTCATCTGGAGGCATAGCTTACGGGCCCCAAGCGGCTTCCCTGTTCACAATGCCGGTGGAACAGGTCACTCAAGTCACCACAGGATTGTTTTTCGGGACCATGCTCCCGCCAACGAGCTTCATCGCTCCTATGCCAATGCCAGAAGCTCCCAAGAAGTCGGTCTTTGATTGGCTTACAGCTACTGCGGCCCCTCTCAACGGGTCGTCCAGCACCGGCGCCTCGGTCTTCTCCGGATTGGGCCAAAATTCCTGTGGGCCCACAATGAAGCCTGCAATCCTAGAGAAGGTTATTCCGAAGAGAGTAACCAACCCTGCTCCTAAAATCGTCAAGGCGGCTTCTCCTGCCAAGGGGTCGGTCTTTACAAGACTGACTGTCCCAACTCCCACTCCCGCTCCTGCTACTCAAAAGACATCAGTCTTCAACAGGCTGACACCAGCAACAGCCCCTCACCTGAACAGGGGGCAAGACAAGGCCATCCCCGTCACCGAGCCAACTCCATCAGCTCGACACGCTCGACGTCGCCACTGGCGCCGAGTAAGGAAGGCCGGGGGCAACTCCCCTTCTGGGCTAACTCCACCAGCTCCAACAGTGGAAATTAATGATGTTGTTCCAACCGGGAACAGTTTTGAGCTGCTGAATAGGGTGCGCAGGAATTCTCCTACCGCCGTGCTGAAAAGATCTCCTCCTCCGGTGGAGAATGTTGCGGAAGCAAAACCAGAACAGTTCCCTCAGCGTCTGTCTTCCAAAATCTATAAAGTTTGGCTGCAGGCTCGGAACTCAGTAGTTGTTCAAGATTACCCTCGCCGATAGAAAAGGGCGAAGGTTTAACAAGAAGAAAGCTATCCTGCCAAGCCACGAAAACCTATTTGGGTGCCCACTGCGACGGCCCCCTCAACTTTGACCGCTCAAAAGAAGAGAAGGCTGGAGAAGATCCCCATGCCTGCGACAAATCTCAAAGGCACTGAGCCCCCAAACGACCTAAGTCTGGGGGCATAACGGTCCATACTATTAACAAGGCATCCGGGAAGGAAGATAGCCGCGCTTCTATGGGCCACCGACCACTCACCCGATCCATCATAAGAGCTCGGGAACAGCAACAGCAGAAGCTTCAGGAGATGCTGACTGCAATGGCCGCACTCACCGGACCAAAAGAAAGCCCGGAGGCGTCATCGGAGCAGCGTTATGAACAAGAAACCGATGCTGACTTCCTTCGCAGAGTCCTCGAAAAGAAGGACAAAGAAGCCGCGGAGCAAGCGGTTAACATAAAGCGATTGGCACTTCTCTTCTAAGAAATGGTTGGGATAATGTTACAGCCGGATCCTCCAGCCGAAGACCCTCCGATCGTTACTGAAGATGACAGAGGAGAAACATCGAATCCCCTGCCAGCTCTTTCAGCAGCCAAGGAGGAAACCATTTCTAAGGCCGCTCTGGATAATTATATTGCTCAACAAATACGAGTTCACGAGGCAAATGAAGCAGCCGGTCAAACCGTCAAAACTGGGCGACCATATCCAGGCTGGTATGACCAGATAAAATACCCGCCGGGATACACAATCCCCAAATTCCATGTGTACAAGGGAACGGGCAATCCCCACCAGCACATCGCCCAGTTCAGGGCTCTTTGTAGCAATACTAGTGGCGATGATAAGTTTTTGCTCCGCCAATTCGTCGGCAATTTGTCGGAGACGGCGTTTGAGTGGTACTCAGAATTTCCAAATGACTCCGTCAAAACTTTCGCAGAAATGGAGTTGTTGTTCACCCAGCGATCGCAAGTGCTAGTGAACGCACCCCAATATCGGCATTGATCAATGCCAGGGTGAAGCCGGGCGAGACGTGGGTTCGGTACGCAATCCGATGGCGGAATCTGTGGTCAAAGTGCAAACAGCGCATCGAAGAAGCACCAGCGGTGGGCATGTTCGTGGGCACCCAGACCCTCATGCAACTATTTCACAGTTCATGATGTTCTTCAAACCGACCACGTTCCAGGCTTTAATTGATAAGCTAGCCCAGATGGATCAGATGGGTCACAGACCGTCTCCTCCGAAACCGGAACCGCGGAACGAAAAGGGTAAAGGGAAGGCGACCTTCGTTGCGAACACCCAACAGCAGCCCAGTGCTCCAAGACTAACGGATCAATTGGAGGAGAGACGATGCTATTACAATGAGAAAATGAAGCGCCCTTACTCATTCCCGCAGGATAAAATAAAGAGGCTCTTCGAGCTGGCAATGCACAACAGGCTTATCAATTTGCCGAATCCGAGGCGACCACCGCAACCCGGCGAAGTGAATAATCCTAATTATTGCCCTTACCACCAAACGGTAAGCCATCCGATCGAAGATTGCTTCATCTTTAAGGGATGGATCAAGGATCAGTACCTACAAGGCAAGTTCGCACTGTCTGAGAAGTGGAAAGTAAACCCACCACAACCGCACACTCCTAAGAAGACAGACACACCGGGGGCAACGTGCTCTTTTGTTGAAGAAGCTCCATGGGAGGTGGCTCTTTCAGCCAAAACCAAAAGGATGCTGATTGATCTCCAGACATGCTTGGCGATCAGGTGGAAGAACCCGCTGGAACCCCAGATTATCGAAGGGATGCTGAAGCCGCGCCCAACTCCAAAGATTGGTGGTGATAGCCAAAGTGCTCACACCCAGCCGCCGAAATTTTCGAAAAAGAAGAAGAAATCCAAGAAGCCCGTGAAGCCTGGCGATAAGCGCACAGACCTACAGAAACAGATTGACGCGCTGGAAGAGTATAACCAGAAGGCGCGAACCCCAATCACGCTTCAAGAGTTCCTCGGCCACGTCCTTGAGGAAGAAGATGATGGAGAAGACTCGTCGGATGGATCTGAGGATTACGTAGCAAGCTGCCATGTGATATCTCATTCATCGCTAGACAATGAAGAAGCTCCCTGCACAGAGAGACTGGAGGCAAGTCCTGAGCCGGAACTTCTATGGCCGTCAGACGAAATGATCGACGCCTTCCTGAATGAGATTCATCTGAAAAGTAAAGCTGATCGAGAGTATGAGATGGCCATACTTGAAAGAGCCAAACGCCGGTGACTAGATGAAAGAGTCGAGACACTCCCACCGAATCAAGGAACATCCGTCGCGGATAAAAACAAGTTCAAGACGAGGAAAAGGTTTGCTAAATCCATATCAATGGGAATGAAGCTACCACCATCCGAAGGAAACACTCCTGGTGAAGCAGAGATGCATCCTAGCTAATGCTCATATCATCGGAAGATCTCGCACCCCACCGAAGAATTCGATGCTTTTAAAAGATGGTGGCGGGGATATGTTGCTCACTGGCGACATTTTAAGCGGATGAAACGCAAAACGCGTCAGGAGCAAAGAAGTGCGACCGAGGAGCATAAAAGAACTGCCGGTAACTGTCGCATGATCAACACCGGGGGATCGCAGGTTCTCACCTTCGGAAGCGACTCTGACGAAGATATGGCTCTTGGCCCTCTCTTTAAAGAATCCACATTGGGGAAGGAGGAAGAACCGAAGGCCTGTGAAAACATTCAGCTGCGCAATCGCACGCTTCCAGAAAAGAATCTCGGACCCACAAGTAGAAAAGATAAGGGAAAAGAAAAGGTCTCTGAGGATATCGCCCTGGATGACCAAGCCATGAAAGAGCTGACCTCCAAGGACCCGCCAAAGAAAAGTAAGGTGGACTATAACGTTCTGGCGCACTTGAGAAAGTTACCTTCGCAGCTCAGCGTTCTCGACGCCCTTTTACTATCCAAAGAAGCGAGAGATTCATTGATCAAGACGCTACAAGAACCAGAGCAATTCCAAGCTTTTCTCGCCAAAGAAAAGATGAAGGATGAGCTGGAGGAAGTACACACAGCCGATATCACCTTCGGCGACGAAGACCTCCTCCTTGGGACGTGCGAGCACAACCGTCCCCTCTATGTCTCAGGATACTGCCACGATATAAAGATAGGTAAAATCCTGGTCGACAATGGGTCTTCCGTTAATCTCCTCAACATGCGAGTGTTGAAGGAAATCTGCATGAGCGACCAGCATCTCGCTCGTAATAAAATCACCATCTCTGGTTTTGACTCCCAGTCATCGCGGACTCTTGGGTCTGTGATATTGACATTACGATTCGGGCTACTTGTCACGGATATTAAATTTCATGTCATTGACGCCAAGACATGCTATAACGCTTTGCTTGGCCGGCCTTGGTTACACGAGTACAACATCATCCCTTCTACACAACATCAGTGTATGAAATACTTTAAGGATGGTCTAGAGTATACTGTAACAGGAGAGCTGAACCCATTCTCCATGAACGAAGTCCGCAAGTACGAAGATGCAAAATACTTCTTGCCAGATTTCGAAGACACAGAGAGATGTCACAAGCCGGAAAACAAAGCTATCACCACCATTCCGATCTTTGGGAGTGATACTGAGGAAGAGGAAGGGATAGTTTATTCAGGTCCACCCCAGTACAACAAGCCAGGACCGTCCGCTCCTATGTTGATCTTTGGCAGCGACTCGGAAGATGAGGTCCATGCTATATTCTCCGCTCGGCCACCAATACAAGCATTCGCCGGTGATAATCAGAATTTGCAAATTACCATGATTCCGCGGGAGCACTGCAAAGATCTCGACGCACTTGAAGCTTATAGCGTGCAAGAGCTATAAACATTTTACGTCCCTCCCAGGCGAAAAGGTGAACAGGCAATCCTATTCTACCGATCCATGGAAACAAAAGTGGAGAAAGAAGTTTGGCATGGCGCCGATTCTACGCTCGACAAACTCCAGCCCATCCGTCTGTCTAGATGTTACACGGAAGGCTTGAAAAGGCTATTGAAGCGCCAAGGGATACCCTTCAAACAGACCGCTCGAAAAGCTAAGTTCTATGACAAGATCTGGAACGTTCCCGGAACTCAGCGTAAGTTTCCCAATGGGAGAATGGAAACGATCGGGCTTGGATATGTTCGGTCCAAGAAACGGGAGCTACTCCGCGACTGCTACGTCGTACATGACTTTGATGAAGAAGGGGATGCTCAATTGGAGAATGCTAACCCTGAACCAGAAAGAGCCCCCGACGTGAAAATGCCCAGTCCGTCGTTCGAAGAACAAATGGACAAGCTTATAAGGGAAGCTGGTCAAAAAGTTCAAGACGACCATAATCGCGAAATGGCCATCTACGAGCAAGCCAGGACACAACGCCTTCTTCAACAGGCTGCGAAAGATGAAAATGCCCCTCCCTGTCAAGCTGTTGTGCAAAAGGCTCGACGCAGAGGCAGAAACAAGTCAAAGAGCGGAAAAGGCGTTCGACAGCGACAAAGCGGGACCAAGAACTCACGCAATCATGAATCGAGCGGTCCGGATTTGTCCCTTATGAAGAAGATGTGTCGAGCATACTCTTTTCCTCAAGACAAGATAAAGAAGATACTTGATCTTGCCATAAGACATCAAATGCTTACACTTCCGGAGTCCAAACATCCCGAGAAAATAGGCGAAGTCTCTCACCCGGACTATTGCTCCTATCATAGGGTAATAGGACATCCTATTGAAGACTGCTTCACCTTCAAGAACTGGGTTGAAGACCAATATTAGTTCGGCAAGTTTGCTCTATCCAGCAGCTGGAGGGTAACCCCGCCGCAGAAGCATGAACCCAAATCCATGAGGGTAGAACCAGATCCACATCGGTCTTGGAAGCGAGCTCGTACCTGTCACGTGATAATGTTGTCAGAAGAAGAACCCGAGGATATGGATGAACTCCCCTGGTGCTTTGAAAACAATGATGATGAGGTGATCTCAGAATTTCCACCGGCGCCGAAAGAGCTGGAAGACGGAATACACACCACTGCAGATAACCTCAAGAAAATTGATTTGGGGATGGCAAATGCCCCGCGACCGACATTCGTTAGTGAGCTGCTATCTGAAGAAAGGGTGGCCGCGCTAAAAGACGTGCTTATGCAGCATAAAGATTGCTTCGCATGGAACTATTCCGAAATGCCAGGATTAGATCCAGAGATTTTTGTTCACAAATTAGCGATATCCTCAGACGTCAAGCCAATCAAACAAGCACCGAGAAGAATGAGGCTCGAGCTTGAGATGAGCAATAATGCCGAGGTCAAGAAACTAATCGACTCCGGCTTCATCCAAGAAGTTCAGTATCCTGACTGGATCGCCAACATCGTCCCAGTGATGAAGAATAATGGGATGGTGCGCATCTGCGTGGACTTCCGGGATCTCAACAAAGCCTGCCCGAAGGACGACTTCCCAGTACCGATCACCGAGCTGATGATAGACAATACGTCCACTCACGAAGTTTTCTCCTTCATGGACGGCTCATCAAGATATAATCAGATAAAGATGCATCCCGAAGACCAGAAGCACACCGCTTTCCGGACCCCTTTGGGTATATTCTGCTACAAGGTAATGCCCTTCGGTCTAAAGAACGCCGGTGCCACCTACAGAGGGCCATGATGAAGATCTTCGATGACCTCATACATGAAATCGTCGAATGCTATATCGACGACCTCATGGTTAAAAGCAAATCATACGAGGAACATCTTGAGCATCTGAAGATCGTATTTCAACGCCTTTGGCAATACAACTTGAAGATGAACCCTTTCAAGTGCGCATTCGGAGTTTCCTCGGGCAAATTCCTAGGATTCATTGTCCGACACCGAGGCATCGAAATAGATCCGTCAAAGATCAAAGCAATTATGGAGATGCCCCCGCCAAGGATTCTCAAGCAATTGCGGTCTCTGCAAGGAAAGCTCGCGTATATTCGGCGATTTATAGCCAATCTCTCCGGTAAGTGCCGCCCCTACAGTCACTTGATGAAAAAGGGGACCCCGTTCGTCTGGGATCACAAATGCCAAAGCGCGCTGGACGAAATCAAACAATACCTGCAGAATCCGCCAGAGCTGGCTGCTCCGGTAAAGGGAAAGCCTCTCGTTCTGTACACAACCTCCCTTGAAGGTTCCTTAGGTGCATTATGGGCACAAGAGAACGACCAAGGGAAGGAGAGAGCCCTCTACTATTTATGTCGATTTCTACTAGGGGCAGAAAGCAATTATTCTCCCATCGAAAAACACTTCCTAGCGTTGATCTTCGCGATAACAAAACGCCGGCACTATGCATTGGCGCATGAAGTTCGTCTCATATCGAAGGTGGATCCTCTTAAATATTTGATATCAAAGCCATATTGACAGGACGGCTCGCTAAATGGGCCTTGCTCCTGATGGAATTCTCAATAACCTATCAGCCTCTTAAGGCAGTGAAAGGCCAGGCTATCGCCGACTTCCTCGCTGAGCATCCGATACCGGCCGATTCCCCTTTGAATTGCGAACTGCCAGACGAACATGCGTTTGATGCGATCGACGGTGGCGATACCCGGTGGGAACTTTACTTCGATGGAGCATCTTTGATGAAGAAGCACAAACAAAACACGCCTATAATCAAATCAGGGATAGGCCTCATCTTCGTGACCCCACAAGGAGGGATAAAGCGCTTTGCTTTCTCCTTAATAGAGCCGAGGACAAACAATGAAGCCGAATACGAAGCTTTGATAGCAGGTCTCGAGATTGCCATCGACTTGGGAATCGAAAACCTGCTTATATACGGAGACTCCCAACTGATCGTCAGTCAAGTAAATGGCAACTACCAAATGTGCAAACCAGAGTTGGTGAAGTACGGCGAGAGAGTGCAGCAACTGCTGACCCAAATTCCTTCCTACACCCTCGAAAGCATACCGCATGCGAAAAATAGCAAGGCGGATGCATTAGCCAAGCTCGCTAAAGAACTAGCCGACGAGAACCTCGATGACGTGAGGATCGTTGTGCAAAGCCGTCGGGTCCTCGCACCGGCAGAAATATCTCCGGAATCATCCGAGGAAAAGGAAGCGACTGAGTAGACGACCCTGCAAATAAAAGACCAAGAAACGATTGAGGATTGGAGAGAAGTCTTTATAGACTACTTTAAATCCCGTCGAACGCTTGAAGATGCTTCCTCAAAACATCAGCTCATGAAGCGGGCCCTATCTTTTGCCTTCGTCAACGATACTCTGTACAAGAGGCCATTTAATTCTATGTGGTTGAGATGCCTGGGACCTGAAGAGGTGAAAAGAGTCGTCCAAGAAGTTCACGACAGACTTTGCGGTTCTCACCAAGCAGGCCCGAAGATGAAGTTGAAGATTAAACGGATGGGCTACTACTGGTCCACGATGATTCAGGACTGCCTCGAATATGCGAAGCAATACCACTCATGCCAGATCCATGGGGACTTCATCCACCAGCATCCAAATCCATTACACCTGACAGTGGCTAGCTGGCCGTTCGAAATGTGGGGAACTGACATAATAGGCCCTATCGAACCGGCATCGTTCAGAGGACATCGATTCATTTTGGCAACAACTGATTACTTCTCCAAATGGGCAGAAGCAGTACCGCTGAGGGAAGTGAATACGAAGAATATCCTCCACTTCTTCAAGACGCACGTTATTTATCGGTTTAGAACTCCGCGACGGATCATCTCCGATAACGGGCCAGCCTACAGAAGCCACAAGATCAGCGCTTCGCACAACAGTACAACATAGACTGGAAAAACTCCTCAGTTTATAATCCCCGAGCCAACGGTCTAGCGAAGGCTTTCAACAAGACCTTGATGAAGATCGTGAAGAAGACGGTGTCCCGAAATAAGAAGGACTGGCACGAGAGACTGCATGAAGCTCTTTGGGCATATCGAACTACGTTCAAGGCGGCCACGAACACAACGCCGTACGCGTTGGTATTCGGTACAGAAGCGATACTCCCCCTCAAGATAGAGCTACCCTCCCTACGAGTGGCAGTTCACTACGAGCTAACAGACGAAGAAAACGCTCACCTTCGGCTTGAGGAGCTCGATGCCCTTGATGAAACCCGGCTCATAGCACAGCAAAATCTGGAAGCTTATAAAGCAAAGATGACGCACTCATATGAAAGATTGACCAGGCCGAGGACATTCCACCAAGGCGAACTCGTGCTAGTGGTCAAAAGACCTATGATCCCCAATCGCGCCAAGCGGGGAAAATTCGAGCTGAACTATAAAGGCCCGTACATCATAGACAAGGTCTACCAGGGTGGAGCCTATCTACTCATGGACATGCTCGGTGAAAGACCTTTATCTTCCTAACCCCAAACTCTATAAGTAGTAACCGACTTACTTAACAGCGGACCGAAACGTCCTTAAAACTAACAGCGGACCGAAACGTCCTGAAACTAACAGCGGACCGAAACGTCCTGAAACTAACGGCGGACCGAAACGTCCTTAGAACTAACAACGGACCACTATGTCCTAAAACCAGCTGTTGACCGAGATGTCGATGAACTATGGTGGATTGCAACATCCCAGAGCTGATACAAAAAAATATATAAAAAAAAAGAAAACGGTATGTCCATAAGCAAAATAGGCACGGATGAAACCCGAAAGGGCTCCGTGTAAAAACAGCAGGGCTACCGGCGAGTCTTGTGAAAATCCGAAACGGCACAGCCTCGTTAAAATAAAAAAAAAAGAGAGAAAAGAAAAAGGAAACGGTACGTCCATAAGCAAAATGGGCACGGATGAAAACCCAAAAGGGCTCCGTGAGTAAAAACAGCAGGGCTACCGGCGGGTGTTTGTGAAAACCCGAAAGGGCGCAACCTCGTTAAAAGACACTTGCAAGGATCCTCTTGACCTTGTAAAGAGAAACCACCTGCGTGAGATCCTTACGACTCACAAGGAAGCAACACACTTAAGGATCCCCACGATTCCTAAGGAGAAATTACACTTGCGAGATCCTCACGACTCGTAAGGAGAAACCTCTTATGGGACCCTCACGGCTCATAAGATTTGAAAGTCTTAAGCTACAGGGATCTAAACCTGTTCTTAAGCAGCCCCCACAACCTTCAATACTGCCCTACAAGCGGCTCAATACCGACCCTTGTACACAATCCATGGACACGAATAAACATTTCCCTAACCAAGTCCCACCCGTGACTGGGGATATGTTCGCACGGTGAACAACCCTTGTGAGTCCCCTCGACTTATAAGGAGAAAACTCTCTTGTAAGATCCTTACGACTTACAAGAAGCCATACACTTAGGAGTCCTCACGATTTCTAAGGAGAAAACACACCTACGGGATCCTCATGACTTGTAGGGAGAAATACCTTTGTGAGACCTTTACGGCTCATGAAGTCAAAAGCCTTAGTCGACAGAATCCTAACCCTGTTTGCTAAGCCACCTTTGTTCGATATCGACAGAGGCAAATGATGATTCGCTCCTGGCAATATCCCAGTTGTAGCGATACTAATGCCGAAATCGGTGTCTAATCCCAAGCTTGCATCAAAAAAAACTAGCAAGCCACACATGCATACGAAATAGCCGAAATGATGGGGCAACATGCAACAAAATCAGCAAGTAAAAATGTATGCATGCAAAATAGCCGAAATAATTGGGTAACTCGCAATAAAAAACAGCGAGTAAAAATAAAACAAATAGCCGAAATGATTGGGCACCGCGAAAAATAGCCGAAATGGTTGGGCAATCGCGACCTTCGCGAAATAAAAGCTGAAATGATAGAGCATCGCGGAAAGAAAGAAAAAAATGAAATTTTTGCCCTACAGGTGACATCACAGGAATCCCTGTATACAATCCAGGGGCGCAAACAAAGAAGGAATCATGCCCTTCCTCCCCAAGCTTCATCAGAAGGAGAGACCAAATCTCAATGGTTCATAGACAGCCTAGAGATCATCTCAACATTCATCTCATTACAACACACACAACGTCAAGCAAAGCAGAACAACGGCAACTCCCAGTTCCATGACTCGGCGGTACACAGATAACCGAAAGTCAAACCCTAACTCCGTGAAATGCGGATAAAGTCAACCCTTCCTGGCTACGTAGAACACGGATTATGTCACTTCTGACCCTGTGGAAAACGTCCAGAGCGGAGACTGGTCCTCGCAGAGCACGGCAGTGAACCCATGTGAAGCATCCAGAGCGGAGCCTGGTCCTCGCCGAACACGGCAGTGAACCCGTGGGAAGCATCCAGAGCAAAATTCCTGGCTATGTGGAATGCAGATTATGTCACTTCTGACCCCGTGGAAAACGTCCAGAGCGGATCCTGGTCCTCGCAGAGCACGGCAGTGAACCCGTGTGAAGCATCCAGAGCGGTGCCTGGTCCTCGCAGAATACGGCAATGAACCCGTGAGAAGCATCCAGAGCAAAATTCTTGGCTACGTGGAATGCGGATTATGTCACTTCTGACCCCGTGGAAAACGTCCAGAGCGGATCCTGGTCCTCGCAGAGCACGGCAAGGAACCCATGTGAAGCATCCAGAGCGGGGCCTGGTCCTCGCCGAACACGGCAGTAAACCCGTAGGAAGCATCCAGAGAAAAATTCCTGGCTACGTGGAACATGGATTATGTCACTTCTTACCCCGTGGAAAATGTCCAGAGCGGATCCTGGTCCTCGTAGAGCACGGCAGTGAACCCGTGTGAAGCATCCAGAGCGGAGCCTGGTCCTCGCCGAACACGGCAGTGAACCCGTGGGAAGCATCCAGAGCAAAATTTCTGGCTACGTGGAACGCGGATTATGTCACTCCTGACCCTGTGGAACACGTCCAGAGCGGATCCTGGTCCTCTCAGAGCATGGCAGTGAACCCGTGTGAAGCATCCAGAGCGGAGCCTGGTCTTCGCAGAACACGGCAATGAACCCGTGGGAAGCATCCAGAGCAAAATTCCTGCCTACGTGGAATGCGGATTATGTCACTTATGACCCCGTGGAAAAAGTCCAGAGCGGATCCTGGTCCTCGCAGAGCACGGCAGTGAACCGGTGTGAAGCATCCAGAGCGGAGCCTGGTCCTCGCAGAACACGGCAATGAACCCGTGAAAAGCATCCAGAGCAAAATTCCTGGCTACGTGGAACGCGGATTATGTCACTTTTGACCCCGTAGAAAACGTCCAGAGCGGATCCTGGTCCTCGCAAAGCACGGCAATGACCCCGTGTGAAACGTCCAGAGCGGATCCTGGTCCTCGCAGAACAGGGCAATGAACCCGTGGGAAGCATCCAGAGTAAAATTCCTGGCTACGTGGAACGCGGATTATGTCACTTCTGACTCCGTGGAAAACTTCCAGAGCGGATCCTGGTCCTCGTAGAGCACGGCAATGACCCCGTGTGAAGCATCCAGAGCGGAGCCTGGTCCTCGCCGAACACGGCAGTGAACCCGTGGGAAGCATCCAGAGCAAACATTGGACTGTGGAGTCCTTAAATCCACGGACTATGATGTCCTTAACCTCGACCGTGATTTCTTAAAACTAACATCGGACTGTGAGGTCCTTAAACTCACGGACTATGATGTCCTTAACCTCGACCGCGATATCTTAAAACTAACCATGGACCGTAATGTCCTTAAACTAATTTTACCTTGGTTCAAGGGTACATCTCTTCACTCCTTTGATATTTGTCATTATAATTCCTCAACGTCTTCAAAGAGGTGACGGGTCCCGACAACCACACATTTCACGGACTGTGGGATCCTTAAACCCATGAACTATAATGTCCTTAACCTCGACCGTAAGGTCTTAAAACTAACAACGGACTGTGGAGTCCTTAAACCCATGGACTATGGTGTCCTTAACCTCGACCGTAATGTCTTAAAACTAACATCAGACTGTGGGGTCCTTAAACCCATGGACTATGATGTCCTTAACCTCGACCGTGATGTCTTAAAACTAACATTGGACTGTGAGGTCCTTAAACTCATGGACTATGATGTCCTTAACCTCGACCGTGATGTCTTAAAATTAACGACGGACTGTAGAGTCCTTAAATCCACGGACTATGATGTCCTTAACCTCGACCGCGATGTCTTTAAACTACGGTATCCTGAAAAACGTCCAGAGCGAAGCCTGGTCCTCGCCAAACACGGCATTGAACCCGTGGGAAGCATCCAGAGCAACCCCTGACTCCATGAAATGCGGATAAAGACAACTTCACCCATCACTTGCGGGTCCTCACGACTCGTAAGGAAGTAAATTCTCTTGTGAGATCTTTATGACTTTCAAGAGAAAACGCACTTGGGAATCCTCACGATTTTTAAGGAGAAATTACACCTGCGGGATCCTCTCGACCGGTAGGGAGAAAATTTTTTATGAGGCCCTCACGGCTCACAAAGTTGAAAAGTCTTAGGTGACAGATCCTAACCCTATTTTCTAAGCCATCACCACTCTACAAAGAATCTAAGATTGACAGCTATAGGCTATCTACAAACCGCACTTACTAAAATCACATGGCAACAACACAGCAAGGAGAAGAAAGCGACAAGGAGAACATTTGATTCGCATCTAATTAAGCGTTCGAGGCATACCCGTTCATGCATGCGCAAAAGATTTAGTGTGTAAAATAAAACAAACTGAAATGAGAAACTTTCTATTTATACTGCGAAAAAATTCTTACAATTATGAAAGCAGTAAACAAAAACATTATCAAAACAATTACAATGGCAAAACCTCAGATCCAGGGTATGGATTGAGGAACTCAAAAGTGACTTTGTCCAGAATCTTCCAGGCATTCCGAACCATCCTAGTATGCTTTCTTTCGCGATCACAAGCGTCGGGATCCTCACGGATGTCCTCCACCCTCCGATAGGCAGCAAGTATGGCCGACTGTTGAAAAGCCTGATGCAGGAGATCAATAAGATTGTCTCGCCTTCTCTTCGAGATTAGGCTCATCAGATACACTGAATGCACCTTATCCTCGGCAGCATCCAATGCCCTAAGCGGCACGCCAGTACAGAATAGAGGAAGCGCTTCCCAGATCGCTCCCACAATAAGCTTCAGGAGAGAGGAGCGTCGAGGAAGCAGTTGACCATTGTATGCGTCAAAGCGACTCATAATTTGGGCACACTCAGCGTTTGTGAATTCTCGATTATGAGAACGGCCGAGTGAGCGGATGTCTCCATAAGAGATAATCTCGTCGAGGGCATACATGTGAGCGTCCATTACTCCTGAAAAAGAAAATCGACAAAAATTAGCGGACAGACTGATTAAGCGAATTCTTAAATACAAAAAAAACAGGCAGGCATAGGGAGTTAAACTCTTCGAGAGCAATGCTCTGCAGACAGGAGTGACACCTGTCAAGATCAATTATGAGGGGAATTTAAAGAAATTCCCCGAGAACATTGAGAGCCTTGCTCTGAGAAGATGATATAATTCATCAAAGATAAAATTCCATTTTTTAATCTTCAAGATCCATGAAAAACTCTTAAGAGTTCTTCTATATGATTTGAAAGGAGCAAATCTCCATTAATGAATTAAGAAATCATAAGTAAAATCCTTTTGGAGAGCAAAGCTCTATTAATGAAACCCTAAAAGGGTTCTCTTTAGGTCAAAGATCCATGGAGCAAAGCTCTGTTAGTGAAACCCTAAATGGGTTTTCTGAAGATCAAAGATCTATTAAGAGCAAAGCTCTGTTAATAGGTAAGATCCTAACTCATTAAGGTTTATTAAAATTTTACCTAAGTTTGGAAAGAGTTTCCTTTTTACTTTTGAGAAATTCTCAAACAGAAGAGCTGTGCTCTGAACAAAATTCTCAAAGAAGATGATAATCATCTAGAGGACCAAAGGTCCTATTTATAGGCGCTAAGCCGCCTCTTCAACTTCTAATGTTACCACCGACGCGCTCACGTGTGGACCACGTAAGCGCAATGGTGGGGGGCATTTGTTTCCCCAATCAGAGAAAAGCTCTATTCAAGTTCCAAGATTTGGAATAAAGCGATGCTTCCTTTTCCCCAATCAGAGCAAAGCTCTGTTTTGAATTTCAAAATTCAAAAATTGAAGCAACGCTTCAGATCTCGTGCGCCGCGCGCTGCGTGTCACGTGTCAAGAGCAGACACGCCAGCGCCAGGAGCGCTGCGCCCTAGGCAGCGCATCCCCAATCAGAGCAAAGCTCTGTTTTAAAATTCAAAATTTAAAAGTAGAAGCAACGCTTCAGATCCAGCGCTCTGCGCTGCGCGCCACGTGTCAAACACGGGTGCGCTAGCGCAGTTGCGCCGCGCCGCGCTGCGCGCCATGTGTCAAACACGGGTGCGCTAGCGCAGTTGCGCTGCGCTCTGCGCTGCACGCCACGTGTCGAACGTAGGTGCGCCAGCGCAAGGTGCGCCAGCGCTGGAATTAAAAGTTCCCCACTGTTAGATCTAAAGATCTAATAATAATAAATTATTAATTAATCAGAATTAAAATTCTGTTATGGAAAGATTTTTCAATTTTATTAAAACAAGAAGATTATCTACTGTAAAACAGAAGCTTTAGGATCAAAGATCCAACGATGGGAAATATTCCCAAATCAATCAGAGAAAAATCTCTTAAGCTGATTTAACAAATCAATTGGCCCTATATAAAGGCCCCAAGACTTCAAGTCTAAAAAAAAACCCTCTGCAAACTTTGAGAAAAACTCAAAGAGAAAGAAAGGCAAGCCTTTAGAAGAAAGAAGATCATTTCTTCATCTTTAAGGTAAAGAATTAATTCTTGAACAATAGAGATGAAATCATCTCGTAAAAAGAAGAAACATCTTCTAAAAATATCTTAGATCTATAAAAAGACCAAGGTCTTTGATTAAAAAGGAAAGATCAAAAGATCTAATCATAAAAATATAAAAATAAGTATTTTACTTCATTCACAGATCTTTTGATATATAAAGGCAGAGCCTTTTTATAAAAACAAGAACTGTTGTTCTAGGATCTTGAGGCAAAGCCTCCTTTGAAGAACGTAAATTTGTTCTCTGATCTTAAAATTGATCAAAATGCGCTTTGCGCTATTAGAAAGTGCTTTGCACTCATGAACTGCGCCTTTGCGCTCCTTAGATCGGCGCTCAGCGCCAAAACATGCCACATGTCAACCATAGACACAATCTGCGCTTTGCGCTCCTGAAAACAGCGCACTGCGCTCTTGAGTTGGCACTCAGCGCCAAGCGCGCCACGTGTCACTCACTGGCGCACCCATAAACTAGTGCAGCGCGCACATAAATTAAAAGCGCAGTGCGCTAACAAACTAGCGCTTAGCGCTAAGCGCGACACGTGTCCTCCTCGTGTGCGCTAACCGACAGAAGCGCAATGCGCTCTTTGTCTGGCGCAAAGCGCCTAGTGCGCCACGTGGTGCGCTGTCAGAACATACTTTGTTCTGATAAATGTATGCATTCAATATAAGACAAAAAATGTCAGAACCCAATGCTTGGCATTATTAAAAGGACAGAGCCTAAACAAAGGCCTAACAGGCAGAACAAAATAAAATGTTAAACATTTTTAACTGGACTTAGCCCAATTCTGGCCATAAGTCCTCAATTTAAATTGAACTGAGCTCATCTGCTCTTCCAATCAATTTACACCCGGTTCGAGGGTACATCTCTTCACTCCTTTGATATTTGTCGTTGTAATCCCTCAACGTCGTCAAGGAGGTGGCGGGTCCCGATAACCACACATTACTACGGACTGTGGGGTCCTTAAACTCATGGACTATGATGTCCTTAACCTTGACCGTGATGTCTTAAAACTAACATCGGACTGTGGGGTCCTTAAACTCACAGACTATGATGTCCTTAATCTCGACCGTGATGTCTTAAAACTAACATCGGACTGTGGGGTCTTTAAACTCACGGACTATGATGTCCTTAACCTCAACCGCGATGTCTTAAAACTAACAATGGACCGCAATGTCCTTATACTAATTATCGACCGCAACGTCATTAAACTAAACAATAGAGCCCAATTGCTCTTTTGTTGGATCTAAACGATCCCGTTAAGTTGATCTTAGTCTAAAATTAGACTAACGTATCCTTAACAAACGTTTAAGTTGATCTTAGTCTCAAATGAGACTAACGTATCCTTAAAACCAAACCCCCCAAACCCAAATCTAAGAAAGATACGGATTTGGCCTAGTCCACGCCCTACGGGCGACAACATAACTTAGTCTCCGTATACAATCCACGGGCAACCACAAACAAAACAAACACCCACGACACGAAGTGACCATCTGGAGAAGGAGAAAGTTGTTACCGCGATGCGGTAGCGTAATTAACTGCAGGGGCTTGCGCCTGCAGGGAAGAGCGTCCCACAATCAAAACCCCCTCAGATGAGGGGGAATCTGACGAAGTCTGCTACATCGGCCGCATCCGTTTAAACCTTCGATACATGGTGCCATAAATTAACTTGGCATCTTCGGAGAGGTGGACGGATAGCACTAATTAGCATCTGCCCCGAATTTCATGCAAGACGGACCTACGCGGTCCCGTCTCTGTGATTCGGAGGGGAGCACTGACTTGCAGGGCCCCAGTGCTTAGGAAACAGGTCCTTATCCCCTTTGCCTAAGGCTTTTTCCTACGAGTCGAAATGAATCGAGAAGTTCTCACAAGGACACTAATTTCCTCACGAGTCGAGACGAATCGAGAAGTTCTCGCATGGATGTCCTAATGTCACAGTTAACCTCTGCTCTTTACGATAGAGGTTCGTTAGGGTCTGTGGTACTAAGGTTTTGCCCGTCGTACCGTCGCGTTGGCTGATGTATTCCTCGATAGGCAATCTTGCTGTTCGAGTAGCCTTACGACTGTCATGTCTCTGATCCCTTCGGGGGCTAGACAAGACGTCTTCAAGCAATCTTCCTAGGCAGTTTGACCATCGGAAGAGCAAGCGTTAGGAATTTTTCCATGCCGCTTTTTACTTGAGGTTAGGCTCATTTTGGAGAGCCCCGATGAGTCATAACCACTTCGCGCTGGTGTGGGATGATCTCCGATAGTTTTTCAGGTTTTATATGAGTTGCCGTCAAGACCCTGAATCTAAGAATTTGGCCTTTGCTTCGTTTGCTGGCATTGCGTCTGCTGTATCGAGACGAATGTCGTGGTTTTCTCTAGGTTGTTGATGAACCATCGAGGTTTGGAATTAGGGATTTTTCCGTGGCTCCATTGTTTGATTGTCGCGTGTGAATCCTGCTGGAGGGAGAACGTTGTGGTGACATCTTATATGCTGTATCGAGATGAACGTCGAGGTGGTGACCACTCCATGTGGGATGATCTCCGGTAGTCTTTTAAGTTTTTTATGAGTTACCGTCAAGACCCTGAAGCTAGGAATTTGGCCTTCGCTTCGTTTGCTTTGGCGTGTCCGAATCCTGTTGGAGGAAGGACGCTGTGGTGACATCTCGTCTGCTGTATCGAGACGAACGTCGAGGTGGTGACCACTCCGCACTGGTGTGGGATGATCTCCGATTGTCTTTCAGGTTTTATATGAGTTACCGTCACGACCCTGAAGCTAGAAATTTGGCCTTCGCTTCGTTTGCTTTGGTGTGTCTGAATCCTGTTGGAGGAAGGACGCTGTAGTGACATCTCATCTGCTGTATCGAACGTTGTGGTGGTGACCACTCCATGTGGGATGATCTCCGGTAGTCTTTCAGGTTTTATATGAGTTACCGTCAAGACCCTGAAGCTAGGAATTTGGCCTTCGCTTCGTTTGCTTTGGCGTGTCCGAATCCTGTTGGAGAAAGGACGCTGCAGTGACATCTCGTCTGCTGTATCGAGACGAACATCGTGGTGGTGACCACTCCATGTGGGATGATCTCCGGTAGTCTTTCAGGTTTTATATGAGTTACCGTCAAGACCTTGAAGCTAGGAATTTGGCCTTTGCTTCGTTTTAACCGTGAGGTCTTTTGTTGACGTTGCGTTTGTATCCTGCTGGACTGCGAAGGAACGCCATTGTTGACATTGCGTCTGGTGTAATAAGACGAATGCTGAGGTGGAGCTGGGATTTTGCCGTCATTCCGCTTTGTTTCTGTTCCCCCAATCAGAGCAAGGCTCTGTTTGAATTTTGAAAATTCAAATTTTTGTAGCAACGCTTCAGATCCCGTGCGCTGCGCGCAATGCGCCACGTGTCAGAAGTTGACACGGCAGCACAACGCCCAAGGCAGCGCACCCAATCAGAGCAAAGCTCTATTTAAAGAAAAATTAAAGGAAGCAACGCTCAGTTGCGCAAGCGCTGCGCTGCGCGACACGTGTCTGCGCAGTTGCGCAAACACAACTGCGCAAGCGCACCTCTGACACGTGTCTGCGCGGTTGCGCAAGCACTGATGCGCAAGCGCACCTCTGCGTGACACGTGTCTGTGCAGTTGCGCAAACTCAGGTGCGCAAGCGCTGCGCTGCGCGACACGTGTCTGCGCAGTTGCGCAAGCACAGGTGCGCAAGTGCAGCTGCGCAAGCGCTTCACTGCGCGACACGTGTCTGCGCAGTTGCGCAAGCACAGCTGCGCAAGCGCTTCGCTGTGCGACACGTGTCACTCACTGGGGGAGTTGCGCAAAACAGAATAAATCTTGTTGAAACAAGAAGATTTTCTTGTATAAGGCAGGGGCCTTTGGATCAAAAATCCAACGGTGGGGAAAATTCCCCAAATCACTCAGAAAAAGATTTTTGTAACAAATCTAACTAATTTATGAGCACTATAAAAAGGACCCCAGGCCTCATTTCAAATTCATAGAGATCTGGCTAAAAAAAAAGAGAGAAGAGAACTCTTGAGAACTCCTTGAGAATAAAAAAAAAGGTAAAAACCTTTAAAAGAAGAGAAAATTCTCTTAGGAATAGATCATTGATCTGAGAACAAGATCAGTGATCTTCAATAAATAAATAAATAAATAAATAAAAATAATAAAAATAGTGCCTTGCACTTGCTATAAACCTTTGGTTCTCTGAAACAAGGAAAAAACTTGTTTTTCTTTGATCTAAATTTAGATCAAGAGATTAAAAAGTGCCTTGCACTTCTGTTCTTGAATCTAAAAAAAAGATTCTTAGTGCTCTGCACAAATGCAATGCATTACTTGAAGGGCCAGGCCCAAATCAGAAAGACCTAACAGGCCAAAATAAATTGCAAAGCAATAAAGGGCAGAGCCCAAATGAAATTGATGCTCTGCATCATTATAAAGGGCAGGGCCCAAAACAAAACTGATGCTCTGCATCCTTCCTGGGCAAGGCCCAAATAAAAATAAAAAGAAATGCTCTGCAAAAGCAGATAAAACGTTGGATATTCTCAACTGGACTTAGCCCAATTTTGGCCATAAGTCCTTAAATTAAATTGACTGAGCAAAATTGCTCTATTAAATCAATTTACAATCGGTCCGAGGGTACATCTCCGAACTCTTTTGACATCCATCGTTGTAATTCCTCAACGACGTCAAAGAGGTGACGGGTCCCAATGACCACACATCAATTTGGACCGAAACGTCCTTAAACTAATATTGGACCGAAACGTCCCTAAACTAATATTGGACCACCACGTCCCTAAACTGGAATATGGACCACCACGTCCCTAAACTGGAATATGGACCACCACGTCCCTAAAACTGGAATATGGACCACCACGTCCCTAAACTGGAATATGGACCACTACCTCCCTAAACTGGAACAATAGAGCCTCCTAATGCTCTTTTGCCGGATCTAAACGGTCCCGTTTAAGTTGATCTTAGCCCCAAATACGGCTAACGTATCCTTAAACACTCAAATGAACGATAAAATTCCAAATCGACCTTGGTTCAAGGGTACATCTCTGAACTCCTCTGACATCTGTCGTTGTAATCCTTCAACGATGTCAGAGAGGCAACGAGTCTCGACGGCCATATATTAAATGGACCACCCCGTTAAGTTGATCTTAGTCTCAAACAGGACTAACGTATCCTTGACAAACGTTTAAGTTGATCTTGGCCGCAACGCGACTAATGCATCCTTAAACTAAAAACACCAAACCCAAATCTAAGTAAATACGGATTTGGACCAATCCACGTCCTACGGGCGACGGCATTATTCAGTCTCCGTATACAATCCATGGGCAACCACAAACAAAACAAACACACACGACACAAAGTGAAATTCTGGAGAAGGAGAAAGTTGCTACCGCGATGCGGTAGCGTAATTAACTGTAGGGGCTTGCGCCTGCAGGGAAGAGCGTCCCCACAATCAAAAACCCCTCAAGCGAGGGGGAAACTGACAAAGTCTGCTACATCGGCCGCATCCGTCTAAACCTCCGATACACGGCGCCATAAATCAATTTGGCATCTTCGGAGAGGTAGACGGGTAAAACCATATAGCATCTGCCTCGAATCTCAGCGCCAGGGCTTCGCGGTCTTGTGCGCCGTCTTTCGGAGGGGAACGGATTCTGGCACGCCCAGTGGGACCTTTTCTTCTTTCCACTCCACACTTCGTGTGTCGTCTTCGCGAACCAATCGCGGTTTGTTAATGGTTGCCTTCGGATTTTAAGTTACTAAGATTTGGTCTTTTGCCTGGCGCAGAACTCAAGATTCAATGGCATCTAACTGCACCAACTGTTCGAAATGCCACTGCAACGGACGCTCCACCTCACCGGGAGGTGTAGCATATGGGCCCCAAGCGGCTTCCTTCCTCGCTCTGCCGGTAGACCAAGTGACCCAAGCCACCACCGGCTTGTTCTTCGGGACCATGATCCCACCTACAAGCTTCTCTGCGCCAATACCTGCACCGGAAGTAAGCAAAAAGTCGGTCTTCGACCGGCTCACTGCTACGACGGCCCCTGTCAACAGATCGCCCGTTACCAAACCGACAGCCTCCGTTTTCGCCAGGCTAGATCAAGACCATAGAGTGGCCGTCCCAAAGAGGGCAACGGCCGCTGCTCCGGAAGACGTTAAAGCGGTTTCTCCCATCAAAGAATCGGTCTTCGCGAGATTGACGATTCCCACTCCTGCCCCTATTGGTCAAAAGACATCAGTCTTCAATAGGCTGACATTGGCAGTCACCCCACATTCAAACAGGGGGCAAAAAGAAACTATCTCAAATTCCGAACCAATCCCGATGGCTCGTCGTGCGCGACGTCGCCATTGGCAACGAGTGAGGAAAGCAGGGGGCAACTCCCCCTCAGAGCTAACTCCACCTGCTCCAATGGTGGAGGTCAACGCTGCTGTTCCAACTGGGAACAGCTTTGAATTGCTGAGGAAAGTGAGGAAGAACTCTCCAATTGCTACATTGAAAAGATCTCCGCCTATGGAGAAAGCTCCGGAGACAAAGCAGGAACAGCCCCCTCAACGGCTGTCGTCAAAAATTTATAAAGTTTGGCGGAGGGTTCAAGACTCCGTGATTGACCCGGACCACTTTCATCGCCAGAAAAAGGTAAAGGTGGAAAAAGACAAAAACCGCCCCATTAAACAACAGGGGGCAACAATTGCTAGGATGCCCACTTCAACGGTCCACAAAAGAAGGAGGCCAGAGAAAACTCCCGCGTCAGTGGCAAAAGTTAAAAATGGCGAACCCAAACGCCCTAAGTCAGGAGGCATGATAGTTCATACAGTTTATGTAGCATCGGGAAAGGAGGATAGCCGCATATCAACAGGTCATAGACCGCACACGAGGTCAGTGACCAAGGCTCAGGAGCAGCAGCAGAAGCTCCAAGAGATGATGAACGCTATGGCCGCACTTACAGGGCCAAAAGAAACCCCTGAAACGTCCTCGGACGAGCGTCAAGAACAAGAAACGGACGCTGAATTCCTTCGTCGCGTACTAGAGAAGAAGGATAAAGAGGCTGCGGAGCAGGCAGCCAACATAAAGAAGATGGCCCTCCTGTTCCAGGATATGGTGGGTATGATGATTCAACAAGATCCACCTGCTGAAGATCCCCCAATCATTCTTGAAGACGATAGGGGAGAGACGTCGAATCCTCCACCAGTTTTGTCCGCAGCTAAAGAGGATACAATCTCCAAAGCTTATTTGGACGAATACATCGCCCAGCAAATAAGGGTTCATCATGCAACCGAAACAGCCGGCCAGGTCGTGAAAACGGGGAGACCATATCCGAGTTGGTACGATCAAATCAAATACCCGCCGGGTTATACGATTCCCAAGTTCCATGTCTACAAGGGGACGGGCAATCCTCACCAGCATGTCGCCCAGTTTAAGGCCCTCTGCGGCAATACCGGTGGTGACGACAAGTTGTTGCTTCGCCAGTTCGTTGGAAGTTTATCAGATACAGCATTCGAGTGGTACTCTGAGCTCCCTAATGACTCTATTAAGACCTTCGCTGAGATGGAGCTGCTGTTTACCCAACGTTTTGCAAGTGCCAGTGAACGTACCCCGATGACGGCGCTGATTAACGCCAGGGTAAAGCCGGGTGAGACGTGGGTCCAATACGCTATACGGTGGCGTAATTTATGGTCAAAATGCGAGCAGCGTATTGAAGAAGCTCCCGCAGTGGGTATGTTTATGGGAACCCTCGATCCACAAGCAACCAACTCGCAATTTATGATGTTCTTCAAGCCGACAACCTTCCAGGCTTTGATTGACAAACTAGCGCAGATGGACCAGATGGGCCATAAACCCCCTCCCCCAAAGCCGGACTCCCGAAATGATAAAGGGAAGGGAAAAGCGATCGTTGTCGCTAATACCCAACAACAGCCGAATAATGCGAAGCCGGTTGTGCGTCAAGGTAATACGCGTCCATACGTAGACCTTAAGGAGAGACTAGGGCGTCCTTACTCCTTTCCCCGTGATAAAACGAAGAGGTTATTCGAGCTGGCGTTACGCAACAGACTCATAAACCTGCCAGATCCAAAACGTCCGTTGCAACCAAGTGACGTCAACGAGCCCAACTACTGTCCTTATCATCGAGTACTAGGCCATCCGATCGAAGATTGCTACGTCTTCAACAATTGGCTTGAAAACCAGTACCGACAGGGCAAGTTCGCGTTATCTGACAAATGGAAGGTGAATCCCCCGCAGCCCCACACCTCTAAGGGGACGAATACGCCGGGGGCAACATGCTCCGCCATTGAAGAAGCTCCTTGGGAGGTCGTATTATCAGCCAAGACAAAGAGGATGCTAAACGATCTTCAGACATGTCCAGCGGTCAAGTGGAAGAATCTGTTGGAACCGCAGGTCATTGAAGGGATATTGAAGCCACGTCCAACTCCAAGGACCGATGGTGGCGGTTCAAGCACTTGCAGCCAGCCGTCAAAATCTTCGAAGAAGAAGAAGAAGAAGAAATCTAAGAAGCCCGTGAAGCCTGGTGGCAAACACACGGACTTACAAAAGCAAATTGACGCGTTGGAAGAATACAACCAAAAGGCGCGGACTCCCATTACGCTCCAAGAATTCCTCAACCACGTCTTTCAAGGGGAAGCTGAGGGAGAAAGTTCGTCAGATGAATCTGAAGAATGCGTGGCGAGCTGTCATATGATTTCCCATTCGAACGACGAGGAGACCCCTTGTACTGAAACGCTGGGGGCAGACTCTGAACCAAAAGTTCTGGGGCCATTAGATGAAGTAATTGACGCATTCCTTAATAAAGCTCGGTTGAAAAGTAAAGCTGATCGGGAGCGCGAGGCGGTTATATTCGAAAGGGCCAAACGCCAACGATTTGATGAAGGAGCTGAGACGATCCCGTTGGAGCTAAACGCCTCCACTACCGACAAAAGCCAATTCAAGATGAGGAAAAAGTTTGCTAAGGCCATATCAATGGGCATGAAGCTACCATCCTCTGAAGGAAACATCACTGGTGAGATGGAAACGCACCCCTCCTATTGCTTATATCATCAAAAGATTTCGCACCCCACTCAAGAGTGCAAAGCTTTCGATAGATGGTGGCAAGGATACGTTGCTCATCGACAACGCTTTAAGCGGGAAAAGCGTAAAACTCATCGAGAGCAAAGAAATACGACCGAAGGGATTAAAAGAACTGCTGGCGATTGTTGCATGGTTAACACCGGTGGATCACAAGTGCCTACATTTGGGAATGATTCTGATGAAGAACTAGAACTTGGCCCTCTCTTCAAAGAGTCTATTTTGGGAAAAGAAGAAGAACCGAAGGTTTGCCAGAATATCCAGCTGCGTAGTCGGACGCTACCTGAGAAGAATCTCGGACCTCTAAACAAGAAAGACAAAGGGAAAGAGAAAATCTCCGAAGATATCGCCTTGGATGACCGAGTCGCGAAAGAGTTAAACGCCAAGAACCCGCCGAAGAGAAATAAGGTGGATTACAACGTTTTGGCGCATCTGAGAAAACTACCCTCTCAACTCAGCATCCTTGATGCCTTATTACTATCAAAAGAGGCGAGGGATTCTTTGATTAAGGCGCTACAAGATCCGGACCAGTTCCAAACCTTCCTAGCCGAAGAAAAGATGAAGGATGAACTAGAAGAGGTGCACACGGCCGACGTTGCTTTTGGTGATGAAGACCTTCTCCTCGGAACATGCGAACACAATCATCCCCTTTATATCTCAGGATACTGCCATGACATAAAGATAGGTAAAATCTTGGTCGGTAACGGATCGTCTGTTAATTTGCTCAATGTGCGGGTGTTAAAGGAAATTTGCATGAGTGTCCAACACCTCGCCCGAGACAAAATCACCATCTCCGGATTCGAATCCCAATCGTCAAAAACTCTTGGATCTGTAATATTGACGCTACGCTTCGGGTTGCTCGTCACAGATATCAAATTCCATGTTATAGACGCCAAGACGTGCTACAATGCTCTGCTCGGACGACCATGGCTACACGAGTACAATATCATCCCTTCTACACAGCATCAGTGTATGAAGTATTGTAGGGATGGCCTCGAGTACACTGTGGCAGGAGAATTGAATCCGTTTTCCGTGAATGAAGTTCGCAAGTATGAAGATGCCAAATACTTCTTGCTGAGTTTCGAAGACACGGAAAGGTGTCACAGGCCGGAGAACAAAACTAACGCAACCATCCCTGTCTTCGGCAGTGATACCGAGAAGGAGGAGGATATAATTTATTCAGGTCCGCCCCAATACACCAAGCCGGGACCATCCGCCCCTTCACTGATCTTTGGTAGTGATTCGGAGGATGAAGTCCATGCTGTATTCCCTGCTCGGCTTTCAATACGAACTTCTGCTGATGAAGAGCGAAGTCTGCAGATAGCCATGGTGCCGCTTGAACATTATAAAGAACTGGATGCGCTCGACACCGACAGCGTGGAAGAATTGCAGACATTTTATATCCCTCCCGGACGAAAAGGCGAGAGGGCAATCCTATTCTACTGTTCCGAAAAAAACAAGGTGGAAAAAGAAATTTGGCACGGTGCAGATCCAACGCTGGACAGACTTCAGCCCATCCGTCTACCCCGATATTATACGGAGGGCTTGAGGAGGCTGCTGAAACGCCAGGGGATACCCTTCGAACTAACCGTTAGGAAGGCCAAATTCTATGACAGGGTTTGGAATGTCCCCGGAACTCAGCAAAAGCTACCTAATGGGAAGATGGAGACGATCGGGCTCGGATACATTCGCTCCAGGAAACGAGAGCCGCTCCGTGACTGTTACGTCGTGCATAATTTTGATGAAGAAGCAGATGCTCAAGGGAAAGACGCTAATCCTGAACCAATAAAAGTTCCTGATGAAAAATTGCCCAGTCCATCATTTGAAGACCAAATGGGCAAACTTATAAGGGAAACGGGTCAAAAAGTCCGAGATGATCACAATCGTAAAATGGCAATCTATGAGAAAGCCAAAACGCAGCGCCTCCTTCGACAGGCAGTAAAGGACGAAGAGGCTGCCCCATGTCAACCTGATATAAAAAGGGCTCGACACGGAGGCAGAAACAAGTCAAAAGGCCAAAGAGGCGCTCAACAGTAACAAAGCAAGGCTAAGAAGCCACGCAAACGAGAATCGAGCGTTATTGATCTATCCCTCATGAAGAAAATGGGTCGAGCGTACTCGTTTCCTCGGGAAAAGACGAAGAAGATACTCGATCTTGCCCTAAAGCATCAAATGCTTACATTGCCGAAGTCTAAACACCCCGAACAAGCGGGCGAAGCCTCACACCCGGACTATTGCTCTTACCATCGAGTGATAGGTCATCCTCTTGAAGATTGCTTCACCTTCAAGAATTGGGTCGAAGATCAGTACCAGCTTGGTAAATTCACTCTGTCCGACAACTGGAGGGTAGCACCACCACAAAAGCACGAACCCAAGGCCACGAAAGAAAAACAAGTTCCACATTGGGACTGGAAGCGAATTCGTACCTGTCACATGATAACAATACTAAAAGGAGAACCCGAGAACATGGACAGTCTTCCTTGGTGCCTCGAAAACAGCAATGATGAGGTAATCTCAGAATTTCCCCCAGCTCCGAAAGAACTAGAGGATGGAATACATACCACTGCAGATAACCTCAAGAAAATCGAGCTGGGGACGGTGAACGATCCGCGACCGACATTCGTCAGCGAGCTGCTGTCTGAAGAAAGGGTGGCTGCGTTAAAGGACGTCCTTGTGCAGCATAAAGATTGCTTCGCATGGAACTATTCCGAGATGCCAGGACTAGATTCAGAAGTTGCTGTACATAGACTAGCAATATCCCCGGGTGTCAAGCCAGTTAAACAAGCGCCGAGAAGAATGCGGCTCGAGCTCGAGATGAGCATCAACGATGAAGTCAAAAAGCTGATAGACTCTGGCTTTATCCAGGAGGTTCAATACCCTGAATGGATTGCTAATATCGTCCCGGTGATGAAGAAAAATGGGACGGTGCGCATATGCGTGGATTTTCGGGATCTTAATAAAGCCTGCCCAAAAGATGATTTTCCAGTACCAGTCACCGAACTGATGATAGACAATACGTCCACGCATGAGGTTTTCTCCTTCATGGACGGCTCATCAGGGTATAATCAAATAAAAATGCATCCTGAAGACCAGAAACATACGGCTTTTCGGACTCCTTTGGGGATATTTTGTTATAAAGTGATGCCCTTCGGTTTAAAGAATGCCGGTGCCACTTATCAAAGGGCCATGACGAAGATCTTCGATGACCTTATACATGAAAGCGTCGAATGCTATATCGACGACCTCGTTGTTAAAAGCAAATCATATGAGGAACATCTCGAGCATCTGAAGACTGTATTTCGACGCCTTCGACAATACAATTTGAAGATGAATCCTCTTAAATGTGCATTCGGGGTTTCCTCGGGCAAATTTCTGGGATTCATCGTCCGACACCGAGGTATTGAAATAGATCCGTCTAAAATCAAGACGATCATGGAAATGCCTCCGCCGAGAACTCTTAAACAGTTGCGATCTCTCCAGGGAAAGCTCGCATACATTCGGCGGTTTATCGCTAATCTTTCAGGAAAGTGCCGTCCTTACAGTCACCTGATGAAGAAGGGAACCCCATTCGTTTGGGATCACAAATGCCAAGGCGCACTGGATGAGATCAAGCAGTATTTGCAAAACCCTCCAGTGTTGGCTGCTCCAGTGAAGGGAAAGCCTCTCATTCTTTACACGGCCGCCCTTGAAGGTTCTTTGGGCGCATTATGGGCACAAGAGAATGACCAGGGGAAAGAAAGAGCACTTTACTACTTAAGTCGAGTGCTGCTAGGGGCAGAAAGCAATTACTCCCCCATTGAAAAACACTGCCTGGCGTTGATCTTCGCAATAACAAAGCTTAGACATTACGCATTAGCGCATGAAGTCCATCTCATTTCAAAGGTGGACCCTCTCAAATATCTAATGTCAAAGGCCATATTGACGGGACGACTCGCTAAATGGGCCCTGTTCTTAATGGAGTTCTCGATAACATATCGACCACTCAAAGCAGTGAAAGGCCAGGCCATCGCCGACTTCCTTGCTGAGCACCCGATACCGGCCGACTCTCCTTTAAACTGCGATCTTCCAGACGAACATGCGTTTGATGCGATCGACGGTGATAATACCCGATGGGAGCTTTATTTCGACGGAGCATCTTCCGTGAAGAAGCGCAAACAAAGTACCCCTATAATCAAATCGGGGGTAGGACTCATCTTTATAACTCCACAAGGAGGGATAATGCGCTACGTGTTCTCCCTGACAGAACCGAGGACAAATAACGAAGCCGAATACGAAGCTCTAATAGCAGGCCTCGAGATCGCCATTGACATGGGAATTGAAAACCTCCTCATATACGGAGATTCTCGACTGGTCGTTAGTCAAGTAAACGGCGATTACCAAACATGCAAACCGGAATTGGTAAAATACGGTGAAAAGGTGCAACAACTGCTAACCCAAATTCCCTCCTATACTTTGGAGAGCATACTACGCGCGGATAACAGCAAAGCGGACGCGTTGGCCAAACTTGCTAAAGAAATGGCTGACGAGAACCTCGATGACGTTAGAATCATGGTACAAAGTCGTCGGGTGCTCGCCCCCGCAGAAATACCTTCGGAATCACCCGAAGAGAAGGGAGTGACTGAACAAGCGACCTTGCGAATAAAAGATCATGAGAAGGTTGAGGATTGGAGGGATGTCTTTATAGACTACTTCAAGTCCCACCAAATGCCCGAAGATGCGTCCGCAAGACATCAGCTCATAAAACGAGCTCTGTCTTTCGCCTTCGTCAATGATACTCTATACAAGAGGTCATTCGATTCTCTGTGGCTGAGATGCTTAGGACCGGACGAAGCGGAAAGAGTCGTTCAGGAGGTTCATGACGGAATCTGCGGTTCTCACCAAGCAGGTCCAAAGATGAAGTTGAAGATCAAACGGATGGGCTATTACTGGCCCATGATGATTCAAGACTGCATCGAATATGCGAAGCAATGTCACTCATGCCAGATTCATGGGGACTTCATCCACCAGCACCCAAATCCGTTGCATCCAACGGTGGCTAGCTGGCCATTCGAAATGTGGGGGACTGACATAGTTGGCCCTATCGAACCAGTATCGTCTAGGGGACATCGTTTCATCCTGGCGACGACTGACTACTTCTCTAAATGGGCAGAAGCAGTACCGTTAAGAGAGGTGAAAATGGAAAATATCCTCCACTTCTTCAAGACGCATGTCATATATCGGTTTGGAACTCCGCGACGGATCATCTCCGATAACGGGCCAGCTTACAGAAGCCACAAGATCAGTCGCTTCGCGCAACAGCATAATATAGACTGGAGATATTCCTCGGTTTATAACCCGCAAGCCAATGGACTAGCTGAAGCCTTCAACAAGACATTGACAAAAATCATAAAGAAAACGGTGTCCCGTAATAAGAAAGATTGGCACGAAAGACTGCAAGAAGCTCTCTGGGCATATCGAACTACATTCAAGACGGCCACGAACACAACGCCGTACGCGTTGGTGTTCGGTACGGAAGCAGTACTCCCCCTCGAGATAGAATTACCCTCTCTACGAGTAGCAGTTCACCACGAGCTAACGGATGAAGAAAATGCTCACCTTCGGCTTGAGGAGGTTGACGCCCTTGACGAAACCCGGCTCATAGCGCAGCAAAATCTGGAAGCTTATAAAGCAAAGATGATGCGCTCATACGAAAGATTGACCCGACCTAGGACATTCCGCCAAGGCGAACTCGTGCTAGTGGTCAAAAGGCCTATGATCCCCAATCGCGCCAAGCGGGGAAAATTCGAGCCGAACTATGAAGGCCCGTACATCATAGATAAAGTTTACCAGGGTGGGGCCTATCTACTCATGGACATGCACGGTGAAAGGCCTTTCAGACCAATAAACGGTCGCTTCCTAAAGAAATACTACGCTTAATGAGCCACAGCCTAGGTCAACGATAGATGACGACGACTATGTCCGCTCACTATCTTCCTAAGCTCAAGCTTTATAAGCAGCAGCCAGCTTCTCAATAGCGGACCGAAATGTCCTTAAACTAATAGCGAACCGAAATGTCCTTAAACTAATAGCAGACCGAAACGTCTTTAAACTACTACCGCAGCATCTTTAGGCTGACAAGATATAAAAAAAATATAAAAATAAAATTAAAAAAAACGGTATGTCCACAAGCAAAAAGGGCACGGATGAAAACCCGAAAGGGCTCCGTGAGTAAAAACAGCAGGGCTACCGGCGAGTGTTCGTGAAAACCCGAAAGGACACGACCTCGTAAAAAAAAGAGAAAAAAAATTAATATATAAAAATAAAAAGAATAAAAAAAAACGGTATGTCCATAAGCAAAATGGGCGCGGATGAAAACCCGAAAGGGCTCCGTGAGTAAAAACAGCAGGGCTACCGGCGAGTGTTTGCGAAAACTTGAAAGGGCGCAACCTCGTTAAAGGACACTTATAGGGTCCTCTCGACCTTGTAAGGAGAAACCACCCGCGTGAGATCCTTACGACTCACAAGGGAGCAACACTAAGGGATCCTCACGATCCCTAAGGAGAAAATACACTTGCGAGATCCTCACGACTCATAAGGAAAACTCTCTTATGGGACCCTCACGGCTCATAAGAGTTGAAAGTCTTAAGTTACAGAGACCTAAACCTGTGCTTAAGCAACCCCCACAACTTCCGATATTGCCCTACAAGTGGCTCAATACTGACCCTTGTATACAATCCACGGGCGCGAATAAACATTTCCCTAACCAAGGTCCATCCGTGACTGGGGATATGTTCGCATAACCCTTGTAAATCCTCTCGATTTACAAAGAGAAAACCCTCCTGTAGGATCCTTACGACTTACAGAGGAACAAAACACTTAGGAACCCTCACGATTCCTAAGGAGAAAATACACCTATAAGATCCTCACGACTTGTAGGGAGAAATAGCTTTGTGAGACCCTTACGGCTCATAAAGTCAAAGCCTTAGTCGACAGGACCCTAACCCTGGTCGCTAAGCCTCCTTTGTTCGACAATGACAGAGGCAAATGATGATTCGCTCCTGGCGATATCCCAGTTGTAGCGGTGCTGATGCCGAAATCGGTGTCCAATTTTAGGTTTACGGCAAAAAGCCGTTAGGCCGCACATGCATACGAAATAGCCGAAATGATGGGGCAACTCGCAATAAAAAAAAAGCAGCAAGTAAAATGTATGCATGTGAAATAGCCGAAATGATGGGGCAACTCGCAATAAAAAGCAGTGAGTAAAGATAAAATAAATAGCCGAAATGATTGGGCACCGCGAAAAATAGCCGAAATGATTGGGCAATCGCGACCTTCGCGATATAAAAGCTGAAATGATAGAGCATCGTTGAAATAAAACAAAAAAATGACGATAAAACTTTGGCCCTACAGTTAAGATCACATCGATCCCTGTATACAATCCAAGGGCGTAAACAAAGAGGGAACCATACTTTCCCAACGGGCTCCGTCAGACGACGAAGCCAAACCTCAACGGTTCATTTCAACCGAAGAAGCCAGTGACTTCAGCAAAATTCCTCGACTCACGGATACAAACACTCCTTGACGAGAGCCTTCTGACTCGCGCCGACTCGCAGAGCCACCAGGACCTCCGTGGGAACCCTCGACTCGTTTCAAACCCCAAGGAAACAAATAATCCTTGGCGCTCGGGAAACAAATAAACCCTAGCAAACTCCTCGACTCATGGATACAAACACTCCTTGACGAGAGCCTCCTGATCCGCGTCGACTCGCAGAGCCACCAGTGCCTCCGTGGGAATCCTCGACTCGTTTCAAACCCCAAGAAAATAAATAATCCTTGGCGCTTGGGAAACAAATAATCCCTAGCAAACTCCTCGACTCACGGATACAAACACTCCTTGACGAGAGCCTCTTGATCCGCGTCGACCCGCAGAGCCACCAGTGCCCCCGTGGGAATCCTCGACTCGTTTCAAACCCCAAGGAAACAAATAATCCTTGGCGCTCGGGAAACAAATAATCCCTAGCAAACTCCTCGACTCACGGATACAAACACTCCTTGACGAGAGCCTTCTGATTCGCGCCGACTCGCAGAGCCACCAGTGCCTCCGTGGGAATCCTCGACTCGTTTCAAACCCCAAGGAAACAAATAATCCTTGGCGCTCGGGAAACAAATAATCCCTAGCAAACTCCTCGACTCACGGATACAAACACTCCTTGACGAGAGCCTCCTGATCCGCGTCGACACGCAGAGCCACCAGTGCCTCCGTGGGAACCCTCGACTCGTTTCAAACCCCAAGGAAACAAATAATCCTTGGCGCTTGGGAAACAAATAATCCCTAGCAAACTCCTCGACTCACGGATACAAACACTCCTTGACAAGAGCCTCCTGATCCGCGTCGACCCGCAGAGCCACCAGTGCCCCCGTGGGAATCCTTGACTCGTTTCAAACCCTAAGGAAATAAATAATCCTTGGCGCTCGGGAAACAAATAATCCCTAGCAAAATTCCTCGACTCACGGATACAAACACTCCTTGACGAGAGCCTCCTGATTCGCGTCGACTTGCAGAGCCACCAGTGCCTCCGCGGGAAATCCTCGATTCGTCTCAACTTGCAAGATGAAGTCTCAGGCAGCTAGGATTGAAAAGCTTGCTTCCTGAGCAATGGGACCCTGCAAGTCAATCCAAAATGGTCTCTTGCATACTATTCACGGGTCTCACTCTCCAAAGTCGAATTTCGACGAGGAGGGAAACAACCACTTACGAATCCTCTCGACTCGTAAGAGGGAAAATTCTCTTATAGGATCCTTACGACTTATAAGAGAAAACCACACTCAGGAATCCTCACGATTCCTAAAGAGAAAATCCACCTATGGGATCCTCTCGACCCGTAGGGAGAAAAGCCTCTATAAGACCCTCACGGCTTATAGAGTTGAAAAGTCTTAGGCGGTAGACCTAAACCTGCGGCCTAAGCCATCGCTATCTCTGGGAGAAATGAAGTTATCGGCCAATGAGGTTCATCAAAGATATCATGCAAAAAAAAGGGGGGCGGAGAAATGACATAAGACATTACAAAAATGTGCACCTTTTATTCATAAATATTGATCGAGTACAGGATACATTGCACTAAAGAATAAAAAATGTATATACATCTATTTTATAAGTACAAATGATACAAGGAGAATTACTGAGAAGGAAACGTCTTGCATAGATTTAGCAATTGCTCGCATACTTCCTTCCACGCCTTCTCTTGATCAGCTGCCATCGCCAGTTCGGCCTCTGCTTGAGCCCGCTGCTGCCTGAAGGATGCAAGCTGTTCCCCAACAACCTGCTGAGCTGCTTCACAGCCTTGGGCATCACGCTCGGCGACATCAAGCTTCCGCCTCAGTGCTAGCCCATTAGAGATACGCTCCAGGAGGCCTTCAAACACGGCTTTCACTTCAGCAGCATTCGTCTTAACTTCAGCGCGCAGGCGAGCGGTTGCGCTTGAAGATTCCCGACGCTCCTTCAACCGTAAGGCTGCTTCATGCTCCAAATGGCGGAGATAAGAAGCGCTCTGCTCGAGCCAGGCTGTCCGTTCGGTGCTCATGGCCAAAACTTCGGGAGAAGGGCGTGTCATCTCCAACCGATGCAAGCAGGCCTCAATCTCTCTGCAGTGGTTAACCCAAGATTCGACGACGCCTTCATTGTGAAAGTTTACGAGCGCCGCCAACATCGGGTTAACCTCCATTGCGAAATCCACGGCAGAAGGGAGAGCGTCCATGTTAAGCTCTTCGATATACCCGCTCAGCATGCCCAAACTCATCACGGCACCTTTTGAAGATGGACGTTTCAAGAAAGGTCCCGCTGGTGAGAAAACACGAGACTCAAGGGAGATCGGAGCTGGAACAATAGCTGCAAAACGAAACATGGTTAAACAATGATTCGAAAAGATGCTGAAGGATCATATAAAAAGAGGGGAGGAATATACTGTACCAGCTGCAACGGACGACAAAGCCGGAAGGGCCGGTGGCGTGACAGGTCTTGTGTCCCCTCTTTTGATTCGTGGCACTACAATCAGGAAGAGGAAAAGTCAGAAATGATCCTATACTCCCTCGAAAGATATCGGAATAACACTCACCGGTACTACTAGAGGGAGAAGCAAGTTCGGATGGGAAGGAGAAGTGTGGGAGCAACACTTGGTATAGATGATCAAAGAGCGCTCCTGAAAGGACACAGTGGTATAACGTTAGTACAAAAGCTACACGTTTAAAAGATTAACGCATGAGTCGTAATTCCATACCTTCCAACATCCGCGATAGTATAAGGGAAGGCGGGGAGGTGACCACCGCCAAAGCAGTAGTTGATGGTGCTCCTTCGAGCAATAGAGCGTCGGCACTGGCCGCACCTGCAAAGACAAACTTGTTAGAAGAGATCGCGAGATATATAAAAAGAAGAACGCTGGTAACTCAAAATTTACCCGACGAGCTGCCAGCCGAAACTGAAGTAATCCCCTCCTCCGTTGACATGAGAACACCGCCCGTAGCCTCATCACCCGACTCGATGGGAACCGTGGTTGTGCTCGCAAGCCCTGGAGACGGCAAGGAACCATACGCGGGGAGGGCTATGATTAGAGTATTGCCAGATCCCTGGGAAAGAGCGGTTAGCTCCTCCTCAGGAATCGTGGCCGCCTCACCCGATACTCCCTCGGGTTCTGCGGTCGCGGTTGTCTCGTCCATCGGCACCACGAGGTCTCCAGCCTCAAGCGCCTCACCCTCTACTGCCTTCGGCTCGGTTAAGACAATCATCTCATCTGCCGCCACTTCAGGTGCGGCATCAATGACCCTCTCGGCGGCGGATCCCTCAACCTTTGTTTCAGGCCCCGTGGCCCCGACGGCGTTGCTCACTGTCGGCTCGGGTTCGGCAAGTACCGCTTCCTCCGCTCCCCTGGGTTCAACGGTCTCCGCCTCCCCCTCAGCCGAACTTGGCCCTGCAATGTGGAATGCATATGAGCCAACGGCTTTATAATTCTTACAACAAGGCTCTGAAAGAAATGCTACCTGAAGAGGATTTATCGTTTGCACTTCGGGCCGCGCGCGCTACTTGCCTATGAGCAGTAGATAGGGCGGCAGGGGCCTCTTCAGAAGGAGTGTCGGCGTGAGGAATAGTGCTAGGGCCCGCTCCCGTGGCCAAAGCAGCTCTGCGCGCCTTTGCTTCGCGTCTCAACCGCTTCCGCTCTTCCCGAGCCGTTGAGACGGATGCCACCAGGGCTTCTTTAATTGAGGCGTCCTCGTCCGTGAATAGGGATGCCTCCAGATTTTTCAGGGCATCCCTTGTCGTTTTGTCAAGTCGAGACTCCTGCAGCAGCCTCGACGAGATCGGGACTTCAGTAACGGCCTTGGGAAGGATCCCCGCATCAATTGATACAACCCCTGCAAAGAAACAAAAGAAGGTTAGGTCGACCATCAGAAAAGATGACAAACTTTCCTTATAAAAGAGAAAGGGGTGAGACATACCAACGCCTGCTAAAGCGTGCTTCTCCTCCTCCTCTTGGAAGGTTTTCAAAGAGGCAGCGATAGCCTCTTCAGTAGAGACACCTGTTGAAAAGGAAGCAAATATTAGTTAAAGATAATAATAAAAAGTGCAATAAAATGACAAATAAAGCGGCTGATGATTACCTGACTCAGCTAGTTTGCTTAACATCGCTTCGAGCCTTGCCGATCGCTCCGAAGCTGCAATGGCGGCAGCCAAATTGGTGTCCGCAGGGTCTACCAAGAAGCCCTCGTTGCTGCCATATTCACATATGCCTTCGGTGGGAGGAGCCGCAGGCTTTAAGCTAAGGATCGCATCGAGGGAAAGGGTGTACTTCTTCTTCTTCTTCTGTTCGCCAGCTTTAGATCCACCCGGAGTAGATTTGCGCTTGGCAGTCACTTTAGGGCGGCGGGTCCCAATATCTGCTCCTACGCCTGGCTCTGGCGATACTACATTAGCCGCCTTCGTGAGAGCACGGGGCGCCGATGGTGCATCCACCGTAGCGGGCAGCGGCAATCCCCACGGGGGGCTCAACACGCGTGGTCGATCGACTCCAGCACCTTTTAGCGGAGGGACGACCGGGAGCCTTGGCTGCAAAGGGGCCTTGCGATCGCCGCCGGGAGGCGCACCCCTACGGTCAACCAGCATACGCTTCTCCGTTAAGATAATTGGGCCCATCGCGTGCGCATACCAGGCCACATATGAATTAAGCATCTTAGGGGCACAGCTGGGTTCACTAATGAAGAAATAGGAACCTATGTTAAGCCGTGTAAAATGATGTATCGCATTCTTTATCCCCTCTGGGCCGACCACGGGCGTTTCCAAGAAAGCTTCCAGCGGGATCCCTTGGTTGTAGCTTGACTGCCGGGCAAATCGGTGTGGGTTATATCTCATAAACAAGGCTGTCTTATTCAGCCTGAACACTAGATAGCCCGGCCGGATGGAGTAGAGATGGAGGATTTCCCGAGCTTTCAATACAGAAGCCCCATCTTTGAAGTCATCACGCAGGGGCACCACTGACTTGGTAGTCTCTGAGCCTATGGTTATGACCTTATCCACAAAAGAAACCTTCGCTCCGACCAGATGTGGACGAAGGAGCAGCCCTCTAGACTCCCGCGGGGCTGGAACCACAATTGAAGCCCCAACCAACCGCATGACTCTCGGGAGTCTGTATTTCTCGAAGAACGGAGGAGTCTTGTGGGCACCAAACACCCCTCGCACATGCATCTCCATCCAAGAAGTGAAGTAGTGCATCGGGAAGTTAGCAGGCTGTACCCCGGGCTCACTGGCGTCCGCAGCTACGCTAAGTCCATGATAAAGGTAAGCCAGCCCGGCGATTCCTACCGATAACTGCAAACCAGCCACCATCCGATGCGCTGGGTAAAAGACAGAGGGCCGCATGAGGCGGGGGTGCATGGGGAGTGCAAAGTTGCATAGCCACAAACCCAAGAATCCAATAAAAAAGGTTTCCTCATCCATGCCTGGGACGGCAATTTCCGAGAAAGCAGCAATGGCAGCGTTGGGGAGATAGAAATCCTTCTGATCATTTTCCGATACGGGTCAGCGGTCCAAGACGAAACCAAAAGGGTCACCAAGCTGAGCGAACTTCTCACTCTCCTCTGATAGGAACTCTGGGCGAATAAAGCGAGCAATAAAATCTGCGAAACTGACACCCCGCTCGCCCGATCCCAAATGGAGTTTCCCATAGATCTCCAACACCTTCACCAAGCCCGGATACTGATGCTGAATGGCATTTTCCGGAGTTAAGTCAAACACCAGCTGCATGGTGGAAAAGACGTACTCGTCAGGAGGAAGCAGCTCCTCGTAGTGCTCTCCCCTCATTGGTAGACCCGAAATCTCAGCGAATTCCTCCAAGGAGATAGAGACTTCCCTATCCGTCATCAGGAAGGTGTGAGTGGGGATATTCCATTGTTCGATAAAGGCCTTGACCCACCACGTTGGAGGAGAGGGATACTCGAAAAGCGAAACGTAGATGGCTGGATATAAACCAATCCTCGTTAGATGAGTCCTTTTCGCCGATAAGATGTACCGGGCCCACTGCAAATATCCGGCGGGGGGTCGCGGGATCAGTCCAATATTGTAAGCCTGTCCCCAAGGGCGTGCTTCACCCTGACAAATTCGCCTCCCCAGAATGTCTATTGCCGGCGGCGGCTGCACGGGGATGGCACCGATCGCAGGCTGAAGAAGGTCGTCAGAATTCCAATTTTTAACCTCCACGGCATACTTCACCGGGGGTTCGTCCGCATAGGGGATCGTGACTATGGGCTCAGACGGCGAGGCGGAACTGAAGCTGCGACGGCCTTGGATGATCTGGTTGTACCACCTTCCCCACAGGTGGAGCTTTTTGCACTCAGGGTCATGATCTTTAATCAGAGCGAACGCCACCCGGTCCACCGGCGAATGGGGGAACCCTCCTTCCGAGCGAACAAAGGGGAAAAATAAGTCGTCAGACATGTTTCCTGTAGAAAGATAAAAATAACCGTTAGTGTTCTGACACTTGGCATTTTGAAATCTTACTCAACACTGTGATGTAATGGGTAGGGGACAAAAAGAGGGACCCACAAAATCTGGATGACGGTACATCATTTAATAAGACAACCACATCATTAGATGAGACTGTCAATTAATGAAAAGGTCCCCAAAAGAATATCCTCACCGATGGGAAATCCCTAGAGACAAGGAGAAATATTCTCTTTCAGAGCAAAGCTCTGTCACAGAGTGACATTTGTCAAACTCTGGTCTCAGGGGAACAAGATTCCTTAAAAGAGCATAGCTCTATGGTAATGGTGGAAAGATCCATCAATTTTATCTTTAGAGTTTTGGGAATATTGAAAAATCCATGAAAACTTACAAAACAAAAATTTTCTCCGTTTATCAGATCTAAAAAGATCTACATTTGATCTAAGAGCAATGCTCTGTTCATGGGTTAGAACCCATGGATCAGATCTCTGTAAATCTGTAAATTTTTTGAGAGCAAGGCTCTGTTGAAGAAACCCCAAAGGGGTTTTCCTTTAGATCAAAGATCTATAAGAGCAAGGCGCTGTTAATTAAATTTAATTTAAATTAATTTAATTTAATTAATTTTACCTAGAGTGATTCTAAAACTAGAACTTTGAAGTTCTCACAAGAGCAAGGCTCTGGAAGTTCTTAAGCAAGAGCAAGGCTCTGAATTTCAAATTCTTGAAATTGCTAAAGAATTACCAAGGACCAAGGGTCCTATTTATAGGCGCCTGCGCCTTTTCACCTGACCCCTTTGATCCGACGGTCAGGATCTCGCCACCGCTGCACTCACGTGCGCACCACGTGAGCGCAACGGTGGGGGGGCATTTGTTCCCCCAATCAGAGCAAGGCTCTGTTTGAATTTTGAAAATTCAAATTTTTGAATTAACGCTTCAGATCCCGTGCGCTGCGCGCAACGCGCCACGTGTCAGAAGTTGACACGGCAGCACAACACCCAAGGCAGCGCACCCAATCAGAGCAAAGCTCTATTTAAAGAAAAATTAAAGGAAGCAACGTTCAGTTGCGCAAGCGCTGCGCTGCGCGATACGTGTCTGCGCAGTCGCGCAAACACAACTGCGCAAGTGCACCACTGCGCGACACGTGTCTGCGCGGTTGCGCAAGCGCACCTCTGTGCGACACGTGTCTGCGCGGTTGCGCAAGCACTGATGCGCAAGCGCACTTCTGCGAGACACGCGCAAGCGCTTCGCTGCGCGACACGTGTCAGCGCGGCTGCGCAAGCGCTTCGCTGCGCGACACGTGTCAGCGCGGCTGCGCAAGCGCTTCACTGTGCGATACATGTCACTTAGTGGGGGAGTTGCGCAAAACAGAATAAATCTTGTTGAAACAAGAAGATTTTCTTGTATAAGGCAGGGGCCTTTGGATCAAAGATCCAACGGTAGGGAAAATTCCCCAAATCACTCAGAAAAACATTTATGTAACAAATCTAACTAATTTATGAGCACTATAAAAAGGACCCCAGGCCTCATTTCAAATTCATAGAGATCTGGCTAAAAAAAAGAGAAGAGAACTCTTGAGAACTCCTTGAGAATAAAAAAAAAGGTAAAAACCTTTAAAAGAAGAGAAAATTCTCTTAGGAATAGATCATTGATCTGAGAACAAGATCAGTGATCTTCAATAAATAAATAAATAAATAAATAAAAATAATAAAAATAGTGCCTTGCACTTGCTATGAACCTTTGGTTCTCTGAAACAAGGAAAAAACTTGTTTTTCTTTGATCTAAATTTAGATCAAGAGATTAAAAAGTGCCTTGCACTTCTGTTCTTGAATCTAAAAAAAAAGATTCTTAGTGCTCTGCACAAATGCAATGCATTACTTGAAGGGCCAGGCCCAAATCAGAAAGACCTAACAGGCCAAAATAAATTGCAAAGCAATAAAGGGCAGAGCCCAAATGAAATTGATGCTCTGCATCATTATAAAAGGCAGGGCCCAAAATAAAACCGATGCTCTGCATCCTTCCTGGGCAAGGCCCAAATAAAAATAAAAAGAAATGCTCTGCAAAAGCAGATAAAACGTTGGATATTCTCAACTGGACTTAGCCCAATTTTGGCCATAAGTCCTTAAATTAAATTGACTGAGCAAAATTGCTCTACTAAATCAATTTACAATCGGTCCGAGGGTACATCTCCGAACTCCTTTGACATCCATCGTTGTAATTCCTCAACGACGTCAAAGAGGTGACGGGTCCCAATGACCACACATCAATTTGGACCGAAACGTCCTTAAACTAATATTGGACCGAAACGTCTTTAAACTAATATTGGACCACCACGTCCCTAAACTGGAATATGGACCACCACGTCCCTAAAACTGGAATATTGGACCACCACGTCCCTAAACTGGAATATGGACCACCACATCCCTAAACTGGAATATGGACCACCACGTCCCTAAACTGGAACAATAGAGCCTCTTAATGCTCTTTTGCCGGATCTAAACGGTCCCGTTTAAGTTGATCTTAGCCCCAAATACGGCTAACGTATCCTTAAACACTCAAATGAACGATAAAATTCCAAATCGACCTTGGTTCAAGGGTACATCTCCGAACTCCTCTGACATCTGTCGTTGTAATCCTTCAACGACGTCAGAGAGGCAACGAGTCCCGACGGCCATATATTAAATGGACCACCCCGTTAAGTTGATCTTAGTTTCAAACAGGACTAACGTATCCTTGACAAACATTTAAGTTGATCTTGGCCGCAACGCGACTAATGCATCCTTAAACTAAAAACACCAAACCCAAATCTAAGTAAATACGGATTTGGACCAGTCCACGTCCTACGGGCGACGGCATTATTCAATCTCCGTATACAATCCACGGGCAACCACAAACAAAACAAACACACACGACGCGAAGTGAAATTCTGGAGAAGGAGAAAGTTGCTACCGCGATGCGGTAGCGTAATTAACTGCAGGGGCTTGCGCCTGCAGGGAAGAGCGTCCCCACAATCAAAAACCCCTCAAGCGAGGGGGAATCTGACAAAGTCTGCTACATCGGCCGCATCCGTCTAAACCTCCGATACACGGCGCCATAAATCAATTTGGCATCTTCGGAGAGGTAGACGGGTAAAACCATATAGCATCTGCCCCGAATCTCAGCGCCAGGGCTTCGCGGTCTTGTGCGCCGTCTTTCGGAGGGGAACAGTTTCGACCATGGGGTCTTTTGTTGACGTTGCATTTGAATCCTGCTGGATTGCGAAGGAACGCCGTTGTTGACATTGCGTCTGGTATAACGAGACGAATGCTGAGTTGGAGCTGGGATTTTGCCATCACTCCGCTTTGTTTCGACCATGAGGTCTTTTGTTGACGTTGCGTCTGCATCCTGCCGGACTGCGAAGGAACGCCGTTGTTGACATTGCGTCTGGTGTATTGAGACGAATGCTGAGGTGGAGCTGGGATTTTTCCGTCACTCCGCTTTGTTTTAACCGTGAGGTCTTTTGTTGACGTTGCGTCTGCATCCTGCCGGACTGCGAAGGAACGTCGTTGTTGACATTACGTCTGGTGTAACGAGACGAATGATGAGATGGTCTCTAGGTTGTCTGTGAACCGTCAAGATTTGGAACTAGGGACTATGTCGTGGCTCCGTTTGATGGTGTAACATCTGCGTCCTGTTGGAATGAGGAGGCACACCGTTGTTAACATCTAGGCTGTAAATGTGGCCATTGAGATTTGGAACTAGGGACTTTGCCATGGCTCCGTTTCGTTGCGACTCTGAGGTCGGTTGTTGACGTGACGTCTGTATCTGGTTGGAGTGAGGAGAAACGCCATTGGTGATCTCTAAGTTGTCGATGTTGATGTCGAGACCCTGAAGGTAGGGATCTTCCTTTGCTTCGTATGTTGACATTGTGTCTGCAATATTGCGACAAATGTCGAGGTTGTCTCTAGGTTGTCTATGAACCGTCGAGATTTGGCTTCGCTTTCTGATGGAGCCTGGTGGGGAGGTATGGTTCCCTCTTTGTTTGTGCCCCTGAATTGTATACAGGGATCGATGTGATCTCACCTGTAGGGCAAAAAGTTTCATTCTTTCATTTTTTTAATTCTTTCCACGATGCTCTATCATTTCAGCTTTTTACATCGCGAAAATCGCGATTGCCCAATCATTTCGGCTATTTTTCGCAGTGCCCAATCATTTCGGCTATTTGTTTTATTTACTCGCTGTTTTTTATTGCGAGTTGCCCAATCATTTCGGCTGTTTTTGTATGCATACATTTTTACTTGCTGATTTCGTTGCAAGTTGCCCCATCATTTCGGCTATTTCATATGCATTTTTAGCTTGTTGATTTTTTATCGCGAGTGTGGAACTTCGAATCTGATGCCAATCTCAGCATCAGCATCGCTGCGACTGGAATATAGACAGGAGCGAATCATCATTTGCCATGAAAGGACTTGGAATTTGATACCGATTTAGGCATCAGCATCGCTACAACTGGGATATTGCCATGAGCGAATCATCATTTGCCTCTATCGATGTCGAATAAAGGTGGCTTAGCAAACAGGGTTAGGATCCCGTCGACTAAGGCTTTTGACTTCATGAGCCGTAAGGGTCTCATAAAGGTGTTTCTCCCTACGAGTCGTGAGGATCTCGTAGGTGCATTTTCTCCTTAGGAATCGTGAGGATTCCTAAGTGTGTGTTCTCTTATAAGTCGTAAGGATCTTACAAGAGTGTTTTCTCCTTATAAGTCGAGAGGACTTACAAGGGTCGTTCACTATGTGAGCATATCCCTAGTCGCTGGTGGGACTTTGTTAGGAAATGTTTATTCGTGCCCGTGGATTGTATACAAGGGTCAGTATTGAGCCGCTTGTAGGGCAGCATTGGAGGTTGTGGTGGCCGTTTAAGAACAGGTTCAGATCCCGGTAGCTTAAGACTTTTGAATCCTATGAGCCGTGAGGGTCTCAAAGGGGGAATTCTCCCTACGAGTCGTGAGAATATCGTAAGTGTAATTTCTCCTTAGGAATTGTGAAGATTCCTAAGTGTATTTCTCCCTTGTGAGTCGTAAGGATATCACGCAGGTGGTTTCTCCTTACAGGGTCGAGAGGACCTTGCAAGTGTCTTTTAACGAGTTTGGGCCCTTTCGGGTTTTCACAAAACTCGCTGGTAGTCCTGCTGTTTTTACTCACGGAGCCCTTTCGGGTTTTCATCCGTGCCCATCTCGCTTATGGACGTACCGTTTTTTTTTAAACAAGTCTGCGCCCTTTCGAGTTTTCACAAACATCGTTGGTAGCCCTGCTGATTTTACTCACGGAGCCCTTTCAGGTTTTCATCCGTGCCCATCTTGCTTATGGACGTACCGTTTTTTTTTTTTGCGTCAGCCTTAGGATGCTGCGGTCCGTAGTAGTTTATAGAGGTTTCGGTCAATTGCAAGTTTTAGGACATTGCGGTCCATCGTTAGTTTAGGGACGTTTCGGTCCGTTGCAAGTTTTAGGACATTGCGGTCCACCGTTGCCGTATTCGAGGCGAATTTCTAGTTTACGGACTTTTCGGTCCACGGGGCTTTCTCTATGAACGAGCACGATGCCCCCGGCATGTCCACCTTTTTAGGGGAGTGAGGTTGTGGTGGGTTCACCTTCCAATTTTCGGATAATGCGAATTTGCCTTGTTGGTATTGGTCTTCAATCCAGCCTTTGAAGATGAAGCAATTTTCGATTGGATGGCTTACTGATTGGTGGTAAGGGCAGTAATTAGGATTGTTGATATCGCCTGGCTGCAACGGACGTTTAGGGTCCGGCAGATTGATGACTCTATTGCGCACTGCCAGCTCGAACTGTCTCCTCGTTTTATCCCGGAGAAACGAGTAAGGACGTCCCAGTCTCTCCTCGAGGGATGGGCATGGACGCACGTTATTTTGGCGAACAACCGGTTTTGAGTTGCTCGGCTGTTGTTGAGCGTTTGCGACGAAGGTTGCTTTCCCTTTGCCCTTTTCATTCCAAGGCTCCGTCTTTGAAGAGGAAAGCCTATGGCCCATCTGGTCCATTTGGGCCAGCTTGTCAATCAAGGCCTGGAAGGTGGTCGGCTTGAAAAACATCATGAATTGCGAGATGGTCGCTTGAGGGTCGAGAGTACCCACGAACATGCCCACTGCCGGCGCTTCTTCGATGCGCTGCTCATATTTTGACCATAAGTTTCGCCATCGTATTGCGTATTGCACCCACGTTTCACCTGGCTTCACCCTGGCGTTGATCAATGCCGTTATTGGGGTGTGTTCACTAGCACTCACGAAACGCTGGGTAAATAATAGGTCCATCTCCGCAAAAGTTTTGACGGAGTCGTTCGGAAGTTCAGAGTACCATTCGAACGGTTTCTCTGACAAGCTGCCGACGAACTGGCGGAGCCAAAATTTATCGTCGCCTCCAGTGTTGCCGCATAAGGCTCTGAACTGAGCGACATGTTGATATGGATTTCCCGTCCCCTTATATACGTGGAATTTGGGAATCGTGTATCCCGACGGGTAGTTTATTTGGTCGTACCAACCCGGATAGGGTCGTACAGTCTTAACAATTTGGCCGGCCGTTTCATTCGCCTGGTGAGCTCGTATTTGCTGAGCAATGTAATCATCTAGAGCGGCCTTGGAGATGGTCTCCTCCTTGGCTGATGAAAGAGCCGGATGAGGGTTCGATGTCTCCCATCGGTCGTCTTTAATGATAATAGGAGGGTCTTCAGTTGGAGTATCCGGCTGTAATATCATTCCGACCATGTCTTGGAATAGAAGGGCCATTTGTTTTATATTGGCCACTTGTTTCGCGGCCTCTTTGTCCTTCCTCTCGAGCATTCTTCGGAGGAATTCAACATCAGTTTTATGTTCTTGACGCTGCTCTGAGGTCTCTGGATTTTCTTTCGGCCCAGTGAGTGCGGCCATTGCGGTCAGCATTTCCTGAAGTTTCTGCTGCTGTTGCTCCTGAACCTTTGTTATCGATCGGGTAAGCGGTCGATGACCCGTAGAAGCACGGCTTTCCTCTTTCCCGGAAGCCATATAAACGGTATGTGTTACTATGCCCCAGACTTGGGGCGTTTAGATTTAGTATCCTTGCGTTTCGCCACAGTCACGGGGGCTTTCTCTGGCCTCCTCTTCTTGTGAGCGGTTGACGTTGAGGGATCCGTTGCAGCGGGCACCCAGACGGCTGTCGCCTTTTTTGGCTTGACATGATGGTTTTCTCCTTGTCGAGCTTTAAGCTTCTTTGACCGGCGAGAGTAGTCCTGATCAATCACCGATTCCTGAACCTGTCGCCAGACTTTATAAATTTTGGACGACAGCCGTTGAGGGGGCTGCTCCGGCTTCTTTTTTGTAGTAGTCTCCATAGGTGGAGGAGACCTCTTCAGCACGGCGGTCGGAGAGTTCTTGCGAACCCTCCTAAGCGGTTCAAAGTTGTTCCCAGTTGGAACAGCAGCATCAATTTCCACCGTTGGAGCCGGCGGAGTCAGTCCAGAAGGAGAGCTGCCCCCAGCCTTCCTTACTCGGCGCCAGTGGCGACGTCCCGCGTGTCGAGCCGACGGTACTGACTCAGCTATGGTGGTGGCTTCATCATGCCCCCTGTCTTGGTCAGAAATTGTCGTTGTCAGCCTATTGAAGACTGATGTCCGCTGAGTGGGGATGACCAACCTATCGAAGGCAGACTTCCAAGTAGGGGAAGCAGCCTTGACGATTTCGCCTGGAACAGGAGCTGAAACAGTCAGTCTTGTGAAGACCGGCCCTTTGGCAGGAGAAGCCGCTTTGAAGAATTCGGGAGCAGGAATGGCTATCCTTTTCGGGATAACTCATTCTGGTATTGCGGGCTTCTTCACGGGCCCGTTGTAGCTTTGGCCCAGTTTGCTGAAAACTGAGGCGCTTGGTTTGGACGACCCGTTGAGAGGGGCCGCGGTAGTGGTGAGTCGATCAAAGACCGACTTCTTTGGGGCTTCTTGCGACAGCAACGGGGCATTGAAGCTCATAGGTGGGATCATGGTCCCAAAGAACAGCCCAGTGGTGGCCTGAGTTACTTGCTCCACTGCCATCTTGAAAAGGGAGACCGCTTGGGACTCGTAAGTCACTCCTCCGGACAGGACGGAGTGAGAGTTGCAGTTGCAGTTAGTGCAGTTTGAAGCCATTAATCTTCTATTTTTCTGCACGGAGCAAGACACCAAATCTTAGTACCTCGAATCCACAGGCAACCATAGCAAACCGCGATTCATTTGCGAACACGACACACGAAGTGTGGAGTGGAAAGAGGAAAAGGTCCCACCGGGCGTGCCAGAATCTGTTCCCCGCCGGAAAGACGCGACCGGGACGTTGGGACGTCAAGGCCTGAATTCCGAGGGCAGATGCTATTTGGTGCTATCCGTCCACCTCTCCGAAGAAGCCAAGTTGATTTATGACACCATGTATCGAAGGTTTAAACGGATGCGGCCGATGTAGCAGATTTTGTCAGATTCCCCCTCATTTGAGGGGTTTTTGATTATGGAAACGCTCTTCCCTGCAGGCGCAAGCCCCTGCAGTTAATTACATTACCGCATCGCGGTAACCACTTTCTCCTTCTCCAGATGGTCACTTCGTGTCGTGGGTGTTTGTTTTGTTTTTGGTTTCCCGTGGATTGTATACGGAGACTAATTTAGGTTGTCGCCCGTAGGACGTGGATTAGTCCAAATCCGTATTTTCTTAGATTTGGGTTTGGGGTTGGTTTAAGGATACGTTAGCCTCATTTGAGACTAAGATCAACTTAAATGTTTGTTAAGGATACATTAGTCTCATTTCAGACTAAGATCAACTTAACAGGATCATTTAGATCCAACAAGAGAGCATTTGGACTCAATTGTTTAGTTTAGGGACATTGCGGTCGATTACCAGTTTAAGGACATAGTGGTCCATTGTTAGTTTAAGGACATCTCGGTCCAATGTTAGTTTAAAGACATCTCGGTCAAGATTAAGGACATCATAGTCCGTGAGTGTAAAGACCTCACAGTCAAGGTTAAGGATATCATAGTGCATGGGATTAAGGACCCCACAGTCTAGTTTAAAGACGTCATAGTCTATGAAATGTATGGTTGTCGGGACCCGTCACCTCTCTGAAGACGTTGAAGGATTACAATGACAAATATCAGATGAGTTCAGAGTTGTACCCTTGAACCAAAGTTGATTGGGAGATCTGTAGTCCAATTTGGATCTAAGATCAATTAATTAGATTATGAGCACATTGGCTCAGTTAAATCTGAATTGAGGACTTATGCCCAATTTGGGATAAGTCCAATTAAGTTTGAAATGTTGGCCCTTTGTTGGCCTATTGAACATTTGTCTGGGTTCAGCCCCTCATTATTTAGCAATGCTAAACAAGAGTTTGGGTTCTAACCATGTCTTTATCTTTTATTGAGTGCTAAGCACTCATGCGCCATATGAGATGATCATTCTTAGAAGACAAGGATATATTTGAGGCTCATTCAAAGGGAAGTCTTGCCTCTAGAAGACTTAGCCAATTTGGGCTAGATTGGTTTTAAAATAGTGTTAAACACTAGAAGATATTTGGCGGTCACGTGTTCCCACGTGATGCGCTTAAGATAGTGTTAAACACTAGGGACGAAGCATTTACAGTAGTGTTAAACACTAGAAATGAGGTAGTCACGTGGGGTCACGTGAGGCGCCTGAGAATGGGGCCAGACTTCCTTTATTTTGTTCTCAGAATATTCAAATAAGTGTTAAACACTTTTAGTTTTCGCGGCCATCACGTGTGGGCACGTGATGGGCACCCATGCACCGATTTATTAAAGTGATTTGCTAGAGGTCACGTGGGGACACGTGAGGGCTCCCATGCATTGGATTTTAATCCTTCAGTTCTTTCCATCTTCTCTTTTTTAAAGAGGTGTTTGTCAGGGGTCACGTGGGGTCACGTGAGGCATCTGAAGATTGGGTTAGACTTCCTTTATTTTCTTCCCAGAATATTCAAATAAGTGTTAAACACTTAAGTCTTCACGGCCATCACGTGTAGGAACATGATGGATACCAATGCACTGCTTTATTAAAGTGTTTATTAGGGGTCACGTGAGGACACGTGAGAGCGCCCAAAATCAGTACTGCCTTTGCTTTGTTCCCTTCGTTTTGAAAGTCACGTGGGAGCACGTGAGGCATTGCCTCCAAGCCTTTTCCCTTCTCATTTTGGGGGATCTGTTTAGGGGTCACGTGGGGGCACGTGACCCAGTCTTGTTCTTTCTTTTCTGATCATTGAGGATAGGGGTCACGTGTCATTACGTGACCAAGTTCTTGGAGAGCTTTCGAGTCTTTTTGTTTTAAGAATTAAATTCTCTGTAGGGTTAAACCCTAATTCTATTTTAGAGGAATTAAATTCCTATGTATGTGGAAGAATTAAATTCTTATATAGGGTTAAACCCTAGTTCTGTCTTGAAGGAATTAAATTCCTATGAATTTGGGAGAATTAAATTCTCATATAGGGTTAAACCCTAGTTCTGTTCTTTTTAAAGGAATTAAATTCCTATGAAGTTGGGGAAATTAAATTCTCATGCTGGGTTGAACCCTAGTATTATTTGGAGGAATTAAATTCCTATGTATTTGGGGGAATTAAATTCCTTAAACTTAAATTCTCCCTCTATGTTTTGGATCTGCATGGCAGAATCTCCCCGATGAGAATTAAAATCTCAACCTGTGTGGAGATCTGCTTCTGCAGACCTTCAACCAAAGGAAGAACTAAGTTCTTGTTCAGAAGAGTTAAACTCTTAAATTAAGAATTAAATTCTCTTTTTTCTTTTATGGAGCTTAGATCTCTTTCCCCTTTCTCACCTAGGGTTTCTTTTCTCTTTTGAAGAAATCTTCTTTTCTCTCTTGAGAATTAAATTCTCCTCTCTTTTTTTTCTCTCTTGAGAATTAAATTCTCCTCTCTTTTTTTCTCTCTGTTGAGAATTAAATTCTCCTCTCTTTTTTTCTCTCTTGAAAATTAAATTCTCCTCTCTCTTTTTCTCTCTGTTCTTCTCTCAAAAAAAGTAGATCCCTTCTCTTCTCTTCTTGGCTCCTATTTATAGGAGAAAGAAAAGAATCAATTTGTTTTGTCAATCTTTCATTGAAAAATTTTAATTGATTTTGTAACCAACATGATCTTTTAGATCACTCAGTGAATTTTATTCACCATTGGATTTTTAATCCAAAAGATCTTTTATCTATTATTCCTGGCAAATTTCAGGGAAATCTTTCCTTGTATAATATCTTTCCATAAATTGGTGATTTTTAATCACCGTTGGATTTTTACTCCAACGGTGCTCCATTTTACAGAGCACCATCTTTTTTGTTTAGAAAGATTTAGAGAAATATTTTTCCAGTTGGGGATTTTTGATTCCCTCTTAATTAGAATTTAATTCTATTAATTCATAGATCTTTAGGAACCTATCACGTGTTGGCACGTGACCTCCTGATTAAGCATTTGACCAGAATTTAATTCTGTTGTTTTAAAGAACTCAGGAATTATCACGTGTCAGCACGTGACCCTTGGTCACGTGTTGACACGTGATGCCCCATTGGGGTTTTTCCTTATTATTTTATTATACCTTTAATTCTTTTCAGTGGGTTTAAAGACCCATCACGTGTTGGCACGTGATTGATCAAAGAATTAAGTTAACCGCAATCAAGAACGGCATCGCTTGGTAGCTAGCCGGTGAGTACGGGTCGGTCCACAAGGATTTTGTGTATTCTCAATTTGTTCTAACGAGTTAATTCCAAACGGTGTTGGATTGATTATTACTAAAAAATAAGGTTGATCTAGATTAGGATAAAAACCTTGCTAGGGATAGATTTAGGTTAAGTTTGGAAAGTCAATATTCCCCACCGCTTTCTATGCCCTAATTAAGATCTATTAGGTGTTATGGTAATAATTAATAAAGTGGATTAGTACCATCGGGAAGAAACTAGGTTTCTTCCTCTAGGTTCTTGTCCTTCCTTTCTTAATTCTTACCCTAACCTCCATGGAAAACATATACAACCGGTCTTTTATACTACGGTATCACCGCTACCTCATAGGATAGGATGCCGTAGGGAACGGTGTGTGTATGTATGCATGGAGTCCTATGAAAATATGCGATGGGCAAGAAAGGGGTGAGAGATTTTCATCTCTCTAACCTCTCCTATTCCTAACCCTAACAAGTGAGGAACTACTCACTCATTAGGGAATTGATAAACATGTTCTAAACTAATTAACTAGGGCAGATAATAAAAGTTATACTAGGGCAGAAAGAAAATTAACTAGGGCAATAAAAAGAAAACTTACTCTAATTTTTATTTGACGCTCTCGTCAAACATTTACAGGAATTGAATTTTGAATTTTGATAAATACAATGAGGCACAAGAAGAGGCATACCTCAAAAAGAGGCTTAGGGATTCTATTTATAGATCATAGAAACCCTAGGGTTACATTCGATTCACGTCTGCATTTACAATTTTACCCCCTAAGAAACCTAGTCAACGCACCGCCACGCCGCCACAACTTTTTTGCACCGACACGGGCGACGCACGGCCGCGGATCCGCGGCCAAAACCCATGTTTGGCCGCGGTTCCGCGGCCAAATAGAGTGATCTTGAGCTGAGAATTTCAGGGAATCTTCTGGTGGCCTTTGGCTTCTTGTTTCTTTGCTTGGTTTCTCAGGTTGTCTTCTAGTTTTCTTCCAGATTTCCACAGTGAGTAATGTCGTGGACTTTACCGTTTGCTTCGTGTTGAAGTCTTGAATCTTGTGCTGCCTTTGTGCAATCGAACTGTTTGTTGATCTTCGTTTGTCTCTCAAACTGTAGGCATGATCAAGATTCTTCTATTTGTTAGTCGTAGTCTCGCTTTTGTATCGTCTTTTCATCATTTTCACTGTTTTGTTCCGAGAACCTGTAACCTGCAACTATGTAGCAGACATGGATCAAAAGCACCTATTTATTTGTAAAATGAATAAGAATGGGGAATATAATAATGCAAAATTATGATATGAACAGCACGTGACCCCACTGATTAATTATTTTCAATTATTTATTTTATTTAGTGCCCACAGGCTTTGCCTGTAAATGGTCACGTGTCTGCACGTGATGCCCGGTCATGTGTGGGCACGTGATGACCGGTCACGTATGGGCACGTGACCCCATTTAATTATTTATTTTATTCTGTGCCTACAGGCTTTGCCTGTAAATGGTCATGTGTCTGCACCTGATGCCCGGTCACGTGTGGGCACGTGATGCCTCATAACTTTTGATCCCGGATGAATTATGAGGCCCATAATATATCAAATCGAAGGGTTTTTCAAGACGCTTTCAATACCATCAGAATTTAGCTGTTTCTCATTCGGGATTTTGTCAAAATACAACCCGGAAAATACTGGCTTGAATTTTCTTAAGCGTATCGCTGTCATTTGATACCTTGGGCTCTTTTGCGAAAAAAAATTTGGCGGGAACAGTCGTCGGGTTGTATATTGGTTTTGAACCCATGTTATTTTGGACCAAGTATGCTTTGTAATATTATATCTGTTTCCTTGTTAGACAATGAAGGATATCATTTTACTGTGCAACACAATATTATGAATATTAAACTAAATCAAGAGTTTATTGGTTGTGGTACGCTAAATAACGGGATATACGTTCATAATCAGCACACAGTTTTCAACATAGAACACACAAATAAAAGAAAATTTTCTGATATAAATGAAGCTTTTCTTTGGCATTGTAAACTTGGTCATATTAATGAAATAAGACTAAACAAGCTTTATAAAGATGGATATTTAAATCCTTTTGAGTATAAATCTTATGCGACTTGTCAGTCCTGTATCAAAGGTAAAATGACCAAAACTCCGTTTAGTGGGCACGGAGAAAGAGCTACTGAGCTCTTGGGCCTCATATATAGTGATGTATGTGGACCAATGTCTACACATGCAAGAGACGGTTTTTCCTACTTCATAACTTTTACTGATGATTTCTCAAGATTCGGTCATGTGTTTTTAATAAAGCATAAGTCTGAAGCTTTCGAGAAATTCAAGGAGTACATACTTGAAGTAGAAAAACAAACAGGAATGAGCATCAAGATACTTCGATCAGATCGAGGTGGAGAGTACCTTAGTACTGAGTTCCTAAACTTCCTAAAAGAGAATGGGATTCTCTCTCAGCTCACTCCCCCTTACACACTACAGCACAACGGTGTGTCAGAGCGGCGAAATCGTACCCTATTAGATATGGTACGATCCATGATGAGTAATTCTGAGTTACCTCTCTCTTTTTGGGGTCATGCATTAGAGACTGCGGCTTTTCTGTTGAACAAAGTTCCAACCAAGACCGTATCTACCACTCCATATGAGATATGGTATGGGAAGAGACTATCTCTTAAACGAGTTAAGATTTAGGGTTGTCCGACTTTTGTAAAAAAGCAGAATCCAGACAAACTCGAGACACGATCGGTCAAGTGTATATTTATGGGATATCCGAAACATTCGTTTGGGTATCTTTTCTACCACAAGGAGGAAGAAAAGGTGTTTGTTTCTCAGTATGCCACATTTTTAGAAAATGAGATTTTTCCAAATGATACTGATGGCAATGTGGTAGATCTAGAAGAGGTTCTAGAAACACAAGTTACAAATGACGACTTGGTTGAACCTGATGTTGCAACAGAATCTTATGAACCTCAGTCACTCCGTAGATCTGGTAGGACTTCTCGCCCACCGGAAAGATACTACGGTTTTTCTCATTGATGGTGATAGAGAAGATTGCATCATGGATGATGATGACCCTGCCAGTTTTCAGCAAGCTATCACGAGTAGTGACTCTGTGAAGTGGCCGGATGCCATGAGATCCGAAATGGAGTCTATGTACACCAACAAAGTATGGACTTTGGAGAATGTACCCTCTGGGTAAAATCCGTAGGGTGCAATGGATCTTTAAAAGAAAGATCGGTGTAGATGGACAGGTGGAGACCTATAGGGCAAGGTTGGTAGCGAAAGGCTTTCGTCAAAGACCGGGACTGGACTATGACGAGACTTTCTCTCCGGTAGCCATGCTTAAATCCATTCGGATCCTACTTGCTATTTCTGCTCACTACGACTATGAAATCTGGCAAATGAACGTTAAAACTGCATTTCTAAATGGTGATTTAGATGAATGCGTTTATATGGATCAGCCAGAGGGTTTCATTGATAGTGGGAGCAGCGGGTTTATCAAAGAGTTTGATTTCATCACGGAGTTGGAACATCTGTTTTGATGATGTTATCAAAGAGTTTGATTTCATCAAAAATCCAGATGAATCTTGTGTTTATAAGAAGACTGTAGGGAGAACTGTCGCATTCCTCGTATTGTGCGTGGATGACATTCTTCTGAAAGGAAATGACATTCATATGCTACAGTCGGTCAAATCATTTTTATCACTAAGGTTCTCCATGAAGGACCTGGGTGATGCCACGTACATATTGGGCATACGGATTTATAGGAATAGATTCAAACGGTTATTGGGATTGCTCCAAACCAAGTACATCAACACCATCATAAAGAGGTTTAGTATGGAAGACTCCAAGCGGGGTGCCTTACCCGCTTGCTATGGAGTAACTCTCTCCAAGGACGATTGTCCAAAATCTGATGAAGAGAGAGCTCGTATGAGCATTATTCCGTACACTTCAACCGTAGGATCAATATTGTATGCGATGTTGTGTACACGTCTTGATGCAGCTTATGCGCTGAGTGTAGTAAGCAGGTATCAGTCAAACCCAGGGGAGAATCACTGGACTGCTGTGAAGAACATTCTTAAGTACTTGCGAAGGACTAAAGAATTGTTCTTGGTGTATGGTAACGGGGATCTCCAAATAGAGGCCTTTACCGATTCGAGCTTCCAGAGTGATAAAAATGACAGCAAGTTTATCTCAGGGTTTGCATTTACCCTCAATGAAGGGACGGTAAGTTGGAAGAGTACCAAATAGGATACCGTTGCAGACTCTACGATGGAAGCTGAGTACATTGCTGCAAATGATGCTGCCAAGGAAGCCGTCTGGATGAGGAAGTTCATCTCGGAGCTAGGAGTAGTTCCAACCATTATTGATCCAGTACCATTGTATTGTGACAATAATGGGGCTGTGGCGTTGGCCAAAGAGCCCATGTCCCATCAGAAGTCCAGACACATTCTGAGGCGATATCATTTGATCCGGGAGATAGTTGATCACCACGAGATCGAGATTAGGAGAGTAGATACAAAGGATAACACTGGGGATCCATTCACCAAGGCCCACCCTCAGCCGCAGCATGAGCGACTTTTTGAGATGTTGGGTATGAAATACGCCAATAATTGGCCTTAGTGCAAGTGGGAGATTGTTGGATATATGTATGCCCTAGAGGCCATTATATGATAGTGTATGTACCGGTATGTGTGTGTGTGTGTGTGTATTCAGAGGACACCCTAGAGGCCATTATATGATAGTGTATGTACCGGTATGTGTGTGTGTGTATTCAGAGGACAGTCTTGCTCGACATGATAGTATGCTATCTGGTTAACTCTTTATCTTGACATGTTCACTTGATCATGCTTTTATTCATTTGGTACATGTTGATAAAACCCTTAGGATATTTGCTTGACTACTGAGATTATGATGTGGATCATACTAGTGGGACATCCGTGGTTTATAAGTATATCCTTGAAATGTTCCTAGTCGTGGGTGTATCGAGACGGGGCATCGATATTCCAGAGTAGACTAGCGTATACGATTCTTGCCCCATGTGATGGGCGATGGATGATCCCCTATCCATCTGGTGTGCTAACACTAAAGATTGTATACGGGTGCTCAGTAGAGACTGGGTACACTAAATGGACTCGCCGAGAACTCCTATGTGGTATTATATCTCACGTTGGATAACAGTTCTCAGGTGACACTGGTACATGTTAGTCTGTAGACCCAAGATCATCATAGAGTCTTGTGTGTCCTCCCACTGTACTTTGATCACTTTGATCTCCACCCTACCACGGCTCTACCGAGTCGTGCAAACAGGTAGATTTTGGGTATAGTCCCGAGGCACATGGAGGCAATGAGCGATATGAGGGGTTTCGTCTCTCCCGGTATAAGGGGTTGATGTTGCGCTATGCTTGATTGGCTATAACAGGAAGTCTCTGGCCAGGGCTGCTGAGATTTACTGATAAGTGTTATCAGTAGTTTCTCGATCTGTTATGAGCCATACACCGGCATGACTTATTGAGTTATTGGGGTCGACGATACCATTCCCAGACTCGATATGCAGCATATCTGACGAAGCGATCGGACTGTACGGTAAGTGTTGCCAGTTGGCTCGATGGAGTTTTGACAGGTTCGCTTGTTTTTCTTCTGATTGCTCAATACCCGAGTGGCTGTTACGTTTAACTGACCGCTTGCGGCTTGTGGGTGTTTGATGTGATCATCACTTACTGCCGGTGTATTAACGAGTCTTAGAGTCCCACACAGAAGTTTCCTAGCTCAGGCGAAACGATGTGGTGTGCATATGAGATATGCGCGGGAGGTCGATTAAATCCGTGTATGTGATACCGTATATTAATCGGGCATTTACTGATGGTCGGGTTGTATGTGATATGACCGGTTTATTAAATCAAGTGTTGATTTAGTATTGACCATAAGCTCACTTTTATTAAATCTTTTCTTTTTGGATGTATGCATATATGTTTATACATGCGCATGATGATGTGAATGCACACATACATACATACATGTGTATCATGGTTGTTGATACATTGAAGTTGGCAATGCAAGACTCACATGGTTGGATTTAATATGTGGATTTTTGTTTTAAGATAAAAGGATAAAGGAAATTATCATGACTCATTATTTCTACACAATTCTTTGTTGACCGTTGACTTAACCCTAGGTTTAATTTCCTTTGTTCTTTTAACACATCACAAAATATCTAGATATTTGTTTTAACCATGGTTGGTTGTGAGAGTGTCACACACACACACACACACACACACACACACACACACACACATCCTTTTGTTTTTATTTTAAAAACACAATTATCATTATCTTTATAAAAGCTTTGCCATCTTCATCTTCCTCCTTCTTCAAGCTCTCTTGAGTTTCATTGAGTGTGAGGAAAAGAAAAAGAAAGGGTTTTTAAGTGAGAATACAAACCACATCTTCCTTCTATACTGGTCTAGCCAATTAGTGTAGGGTGTTTGCTTCACTTCTCCATTGATCAAGTGAAGAAAGAAGCTTGAGCAAAGGACTTCGGATGGATCGTCGTGGACTTGGAAGCATTCAAGCGAGCCGTTCCAAACTCTAGGAGATCCAAGAAGTCACTCAAGGAGGTCTACAAAGGTTGTAGTCTCTCCACTTAGTGATAGATTATTTATGGTATGTGATACTATTAGATATTACCCTAAATTTCTAGTTAAGTTTGCTTAGCACCTCATAAAATTTTATTGTGGCATGTGTGATGCTTCAAAACCCTAGATAAGGTGCTATGGAAACCCAACATTGAGGTGGACGGAGATCGAGGGCATCGCAAGCATCCAAAGAGCCTAGGAGTTGCATCAAAAAAGGAAGACCCGAAGGACCGATTCATTAGGTATAACCCTTTCATAGTAGTTAAGAACTCTAGATAGGGTTTGCTAGTTAAGGTTTAAGCACATGATCTTGGTTTTATGTGGGTGTTGCATGCAAGAAATTTTTCGTTTGCCACTTCCGCCTCCTCACAAGTGCTGTGAGGGTATGCAACATCCACTAACATATTCCTACATCACCGACCATCCAAACGTAGCAACTTTGGATTGTCGGTTTGAGCCTCCTCCGCATTCCCTCAGGTGGATCGTCTTCGGCAAGGGTGATCGATGCTCAAGCGCGTTCCCGATGCTACGAGCTTGGAGAGGTCTTCCACAATTGGGTGGACACGCGACAAAAGTTGTATTTAACCTTGCATGTTTTAGCTTACTAGTTTATGGTGTTTGGTTCGAATCCTTGGGTTCGGACGTCCGTTACTCGCAAAAAGTTTTTATTTTCGCTTCCGTATAGCCCGCGGCCTCTGCGGTGTGGGCGCTGGATCCCAAACACGTCCTAGATCATTTGGAATTGACAGTGAGAGAAGATTTGACTTATAAAGAGTAACCGATGACGATTGTGGATCAACGAGAAAAGGTTCTCAAGAATATGGTAATCCCTCTAGTGCTTGTTTCGTGGGGAAATTATTCGCATGGAGAATCTACTTAGGAACGTGAAGACGAGATTCGACAAAAGTTTCCTCATCTCTTTCCTTAGATCCGTATTTTCTTATCTTTTCCTGTTTCGTGATTTTCGAGGACGAAATTATTTTATAGTTCGGTATAATGTAACACCCTAGTATGGTTATACGATATTAATTGGTATTTTAACACTTACTTTATATTTCTTCTATTCTGTCTATTGGGTCGCGAATAATTTGAATAGTACTAGTCGTTATCCGACCCGACCCGCAAGTTTAGAACCCAATATGGTGCAAAATTGTATCTAAGATTTACCGGTAAAGTGTATTTATGTGAATCTAGTATAATACCTACATTATATTTTTAGATCTTTATATAATATATCTATATCATCATATATCTTTTAATAACTACAAGTTAAGAATAAGTTATATTTTGTTAACTGTCATCATATGGTTGTCATCACATATCTTATTTTTCTTTTATTTTATACGTTTAAATCTCAAGATATCTAATATAAAATATTTACTAAATCTAGGTAGATTTTTAGGGGTATGAGTTACTTAAAATATATTCTTGTATTATGGTTGAGAAATTTACATATGTGAATTATTTTCCAAAATATATTTTTGATGAGATTTTGGTGGAGATTGTTTGTAGTTTAATATTATCTATATACATTAAAACTAATATATATTTATAACCTAATTTAGACTATACTATATATATTTATATTAAACACAAAATATCTTTCTCTCTCTCTCCACATAACATATCTCCCCCTCATCAATTTATATATTCTCCTTGTTCGTTCTTCAAGCCCACATCATTCTCACGCACGCAACTCCAGCCGCATCCTAGAATCTTAACCGAGCAATCAAAATTTGGTGTTGATTTGTATAGTATCATATATATTTACAACTTACTACATGCTATATTTTATGTAATTTACTTATATGTTGTACTATTATTATTATCATCATCATCATACAGCTATATCTATATAATTTATACACCGTAGTTATTTAACGTTAATCAGTTTTATAATATACAATATATGCAAGTTTACAACTTGCGACATGCTATAATTATATCTATAAATATATATATCATCGTAATATTTCTTATTATTATCATTAATTAGTTTATAATCTACATTTTATGACGTTATACAAAATATAATTTGAAAATATTATAGTTTACACATGAAACGTCATCGCAAAGCGGATACGATAAATCTGAAATTTAGTGTACACATTATCTTATAAAATTCATTATAAATCATAAAAAAATTATTAGGATACGTTCTTTAGTTCGTTACAAAGCTAACTCAAAATACTATAATCCTGTGAAATATTTACTTGCAAAATAAATTGTTTAAATAACGTAAACTGTAAATGAAAGTACCTCTGAACTGCTGTTCAGGGAAATTCCAGCAGCAAAATTTCAACTTCGAACGTTCATAACTTTTCTCGCCATAAGTAGCATGGTTGGTTCTGTCACGTGCCGTGTTTACGTATTTTGGGAAGCGGGACGTGACAATGATTTTTCTATACATACTTTTTTCAAAACAAAACGAAATCGCGAAAATTTTAACTTATAAAGTTTTTTCCTTCATTATTTTGCATGCTATTATACACAAAAATCATGAATTTTTAATATATTACTGATAAAATATGCAATGAGAGAAAAATAGAACGATGGTTTAAAGTAGGAGGATGATTAGAATTTTACTACCATATAAGTCTGGCTGTATGGAATAAAAAATTGATAAATATTGAGTCGGAATCAATAAAAAAATTCATTAAACAAATGTTGTAAAAGAATTAAATAGGCTAGACAACAAGTTTTACATTAACTCCAAATTAAACAAGGGTATTCTGAGAAATAGTCTCTCATTTATAATTAAAAATTTTACAATGTACGAAATTGTTGATAACAATGTTAACACATTTATTTAATACAAGACAGAGACTTCACAAGAAAAAGGGATTTAATTTGAGGGAACATCTTAGTACAAATCAGCGTACTCTCTAAAACTCTCAACCAATTCCCATCTCATGTCCTATGGTATCAAAATATCATCCTCAGTACAGATTAAATGCAAACAATTCCATCATGAACTAGCTTAATATAACGATCAATTTCTAGAAAATTATAAATTTGTGGGTCTTCGTGTTACGAAATTATTCGATATACCAGATACAATGTATCCTGACAGTAAAAAAAAAACAAATGGAAGTTTTTAGACACCCCTGCTTCAAATTTTCGACCATATCTTAGCATCATATTTCTATCACAAGCTTATAAAGTTGGTTTTGCCTTGATAATCTTTTGGCTTAGTTGTAGGAAAGTCCGCTCAATTTGCCGAATCAAGTAGTGATGGAGGTCCTTTTCGGGTCTCCGATGTTGTCTTCCGCTGATCTCACTGATAGACTTAGGTGGTTACCTTCCGTTGCGTGTGGGTCACAATGGGTTTTGGTGGAAGAGGTGATATGAGGAGTTACCGGCCAGGGATAGCCGAGCAGGGAAGCCGCTCGGCTGCCTCTGGGAGTACTTTGATCCTTAGCGTTGGAGGGGTTGTAAGAACCCACTAAGGATGACCGGGCAGTGAAGCTGTGCGGTTGCCTCTTGGCGAGGGCTTTGATCTCTGGCGTCGTGGGTAGGCAACCGCCAGCCTGGGACGACCGAGCAGGGAAGCCACTCGGCTGTCTCTAAGGAGGACTTTGATCCTTGTCTTTGTGGGTAGGAAGCTACCCGCCGGGATGCGCCGAGTAGAAAGGGGCTCGGCGGCCTCGCGAAGAGGGCTTCAGATCCTCAGCGTCTGATGGGCAGAAGGACGCCCACTGGGGATGCGCCGAGCAGGAAGGAACTCGGCGGCCTCGCGATGAGGGCTTCAGACCATCAGCATTTGATGGGCAGGAGGATGCCCGCTGGGGATACGCCGAGCAGGAAGGAACCCGGCGGCCTCACTATGAGGGCTTGAGATCCTCAGCATCGGATGGGCAGGAGGAGTGCCCGTTGGAGATGCGACGAGCAGGAAGGAACTCGGCGGCCTCGCGATGAAGTCTTCAGACCATCAACGTCTGATGGGCAGGAGGATGCCCGCTGGGGATGCGCCGAGCAGGAAGGAACTCGGCGGCCTCGCGATGAGGGCTTCAGACCATCAGCGTCTGATGGGTAGGAGGATGCCCGCTGGGGATGCGCCGAGCAGGAAGAACTCGGTGGCCTCATGATGAGGGCTTGAGATCCTCAGCATCTGATAGGCAGGAGGATGCCCGCTGGGGATGCGCTGAGCAGGAAGGAACTCGGCAGCCTCGCGATGAGGCTTCACACCATCAGCGTCTGATGGGCAGGAGGATGTCCGCCGGGGATGCGCCGAGCAGGAAAGAACCCGGGGGCTCGCGATGAGGGCTTCCGATCCTCATCGTCTGATGGGCAGGAGGATGCCCGCTGGGGATGCGCCGAGCAGAAGGAACCCGGCGGCCTCGCGATGAGGGCTTCCGATCCCCATCGTCTGATGGGCAGGAGGATGCCCGCTGGGGATGCGCCGAGCAGGAAGGAACCCGGCGGCCTCGCGATGAGGGCTTCAGATCCTCAGCGTCTGACGGGCAGGAGGATGCCCGCTGGGGATGCGCCGAGCAGGAAGGAACTCGACGGCCTGGCGACGAGGGCTTCAGACCATCAGCGTCTGATGGGCAGGAGGATGTCCGCTGGGGATGCGCCGAGCAGGGTAGCTGCTTGGTGCCTCCTGGCGAGGGCTTTGATCCTTGACGCTAGAGGGGCCACGAGTGTTGGAGATAGTGCCCTCAGAGTCAATTATTGGATCATAGGCACGTGATTGCAATGATTGAGGGAGGACCTATCCCGGTAGGACAGTCTTACTCAAGATGATAGTATGCTATCTGGTTTGTCTTTATCATCGTATACTGCTTTAGGTGACCAGACAGGTTGCTATTACACGTTGATAGAGCCCCTAGGATTCATGCTTGACTGCCAGCAGTATGATGGCGATCATATACGTGGGAGCTGGTAGTCTATAAGCACATCCTTAAAAGGTCCCTAATCGTGGGAGTTTCGAGACAGGGCATCGATACTCCAGAGTAGACTAGTGTATACAGTCGAGACCCCGACGAGGGGCGGTGGCCAGTCTCACAGCCACTGGTGTCAGTTGGTTCACCTAAGATGTATACAGGTGCTCATTGGGTTATGAGTACACCGGACAGGACTCACCGGGAACATGCTAGTTGGTCTTATACCTGACGTCAGATGGCAGTTCCCTGGTGACATGTGTACAGGTTAGTTCATCGACCTGAGGATCGTCATTTGTCTCGTGTGAGTTCCCACTGTATTTTGATTACTACCCTACCACGCTCAAAAGAGACGTGCAAATAGGTTTTAGTTGGGTACAGTCCCGAGCCACATGGAGGCAGTGAGCGGATCTTCAGGGTTCGTCTCTCCCGGTATTGGGGGTGAGGTCGCGCTGTGTCTAGGAGAGCCATTACACGAAGCCCTCGGCCGAGGCAGGAGATTTACTGGTAGTATTCCAGTAGTATCTCAGGGTGTTCTGGGCTATACTCTGACCACGACTTGTACCGCTTTTGGGGGTCTGACTTTTACCAACCCCCTAGGCCCGCCATGTGATGCTCATAGACGAACGGACCGGACTGTACGGATATTGTCACTGACAGGCTCAGTAGGGTGTCAGGATGAGTTCGCTCATCGACGTCCCTTTTGGTCAATAGCTGGTAGCCATCACGTATGGCTAATACCTCTGACGTGCTAGTGGTTAAATCCACAACCAAGGTGTTGACGAGTCTTTAGAGTCCCCCACGTTCAGTTGCTCAAGTTTCGGGCGAAACGCTGTAGAGGCCGTATGGAGATATGGCAGGGTTCGATCAGATACGTGCGGCATTGCACGGATCAGGATCGGACGGTTAATACTAGCAGGCTTTGGTTTAAGCCGGATCCTAGTATTGTACAGTGTAGATTTTGTCTCGTTGCATTTGTATTTCGGTCAGAATACAAATACGGGTATGTATATACAGTAGCAGGGTTTTCCTGTAATTTATTACGGGATCAGTTTTTTGGAGTTGCCAGTTTGTTTTCCGTTTCGGCCAATTTTTCTTTGTATCTTTCATTGACCGAAGATTGGTGGAGAAGGGCTTATTTGCATTTGTGCAAATAAGCATTTGTGGAGGGTGTTATTTGCATATCCTTGCTTCATGATGGTTGCACCATCATTTGACTTCTTTTGACCATGATGGCTTGACTTTTGTGGGACATGGTTTTCATGATGGTTGGTGGAGTGTGGGTTTTAGTGGGTGATCATTTCTTTTCATGATAACCCTTATTCTCTCTCTTGCATTATGAGACTCTCTCTCTCTTATTTTTGATTCACACTCTCCTCTCATTCCCTCACATTTTTTCATGGCCGGCCAAGATATAGAGGGGCTGCCCATTTTATTTGGTGTGGGATTTTTGTATCTTTGGCTTGGAAAAATCCCCACAACTCCATCTCCAAAAGCTTATATCAATTCCTCCACCGTATGGCAACTCCATACAAACCCCAAGAGACAAAGAGTTCTACAAATAACCTACAGCAAACCTTGGGCACGTCGGCTCTCCAACTTCGTGCCCGAGTTGCCTCGGTCAAGAGGTGGGAGCCCGTAAAAGAAGCAGGCGACGTGGTGCCCTTCCGGCGAGGAGGTGGAGACCGGACATTCCGCGGGAGATCGGGACGACGACGGAAAGACCGGAGGACACAGATCGCTCGGTATCTCTCTCTTCCCATCTTGTAGTTAGCTAGTAGTTAGGTTAATGGCCCGATCTGGGATTTTAGTGCGCGGTGGTGCCGGTTTACTAGTTTGTAAAGTTTTTCGTTTCCGCGTTTCCGACGTCGGATTGACGTCCGGGACGCCGCCGTGCACTTACAATGAGAGGCCTGCGAAGGATGGCCGAGCAGAGTAGCTGCTTGGTGCCCCCCGATGAGGGCTTTGATCCTTGACGCTGGAAGGGCCGTGAGAGGCCTGCGAAGGATGGCCAAGCAGGGTAGCTGCGCGGCGCCTCTTGGCGAGGGCTTTCTGATCCTTGGCATTGCGGTAGGGAAGCTACCCGCCAGGGATAACCGAGCGAGAGATCCTCGGGCTCGACTGCCTCTGGGAGGACTTTCTGATCCTTGGCGCTGCGGTAGGGAAGCTACCCGCCAGGGATAGCCGAGCGAGGGATCCTCAGGCTCGACTGCCACTGGGAGGACTTTTGATCCTTCAGGACGGGGACTGAGCAGGGTTACTGCCCAGTGCCTCTTGGCGAGGACTTTGATCCCTGTCGGTTGTGGTAGAAAGCTACCAGCCGGGGATAGCCGAGCAAGGACTCGACTGCCTCTGGGAGGACTTTGGTCCTTAGTGCAGGAGGGGCTGTAAGAAGCCTACCAAGGACCCATGGCCGGGCAGGGTTACTGTCCGGTGCCTCTTGGCGAGGGCTTGTGTCCTGAAGGATAGCCGAGCGAGGGATCCTCGGGCTCGACTGCCTCTAGGAGGGCTTTCTGATCCCTAGCGTCGCGGTAGGGAAGCTACCCGACAGGGATAGTCGAGCCTCTGGGAGGGCTTTCTGATCCCTGGCGTCGCGGTAGGGAAGCTACCCGACAGGGATAGCCGAGCGAGGGATCCTCGGGCTCGACTGCCTCTGGGAGGGCTTTCTGATCCCTGGCGTCGCGGTAGGGAAGCTACCCGCCAGGGATAGCCGAGCGAGGGATCCTCGGGCTCGACTGCCTCTGGGAGGGCTTTCTGATCCCTGGCGTCGCGGTAGGGAAGCTACCCGCCAGGGATAGCCGAGCGAGGGATCCTCGGGCTCGACTGCCTCTGGGAGGGCTTTCTGATCCCTGGCGTCGCGGTAGGGAAGCTACCCGCCAGGGATAGCCGAGCGAGAGATCCTCGGGCTCGACTTCCTCTGGGAGGGCTTTCTGATCCCTGGCGTCGCGATAGGGAAGCTACCCGCCAGGGATAGCCGAGCGAGGGTCGGGCTCGACTGCCTCTGGGAGGACTTTCTGATCCCTGGCGTTGCGGTAGGGAAGCTACCCGCCAGGGATAGCCGAGCGAGGGATCCTCGGGCTCGACTGCCTCTGGGAGGACTTTCTGATCCCTGGCGTTGCGGTAGGGAAGCTACCCGCCTGGGATAGCCGAGCGAGAGATCCTCGGGCTTGACTGCCTCTGGGAGGACTTTTGATCCCTGGCGTTGCAAGTAGGGAAGCTACCGGCCAGGGATAGCCGAGCAGAGAAGCTGCTCGGCTGCCTCTACGGAGGACTTTGATCCCTGGCGTTGTGAGTAGGGAAGCTACCGGCCAGGGATAACCGAGCAGGGTAGCTGTTCGGCTGATTCTTCATGAGGTTTCGCCCGACCATCCATTTGCAGGTATGGAGAACAGGAACAGTCGCGGTGAACGTGCGCGTAGCACGCGCATCGATTGTGCAGGGAGGCGAAGCGCCAGGGCCGCATCGTTTTGATTCTGCCGGAGGAGGCTCAATGATCGCCCAGCGGACGAATATCGGCCCGTGAGATCTGTGGCCATAGGACGTAGCCTGCCGGTGGTCAGCCGTGCCGACGAGGGCAGAGTCTTCTGGAGGCGGGGGAGCGACGATCTGGGGACTTGGCCTGGCCGTTTGGACTTTAGACGGTCTATCGGCCGGCGAGGGCATTGATGACGGTCGCCGGAGGAGCTTCATCCGCGCCCCCGATGAGGGGGAGCAGGCGGCTGGTACCTGGATCTTCAGGATGATCGCACGCCATGTGGACGGAGATCGGAAGGCCAACTTTTGTTTTTGTAGGGTTTCGTTTCCCACAGACGGCGCCAACTGATGGAGGTCCTTTTCGGGTCTCCGTCAGTTGTTGTCTTCCGCTGATCTCCTGATGGATTTAGGTGGTTACCTTCCGTTGCGTGTGGGTCTCAATGGGTTTTGGTGGAAGAGGTGATATGAGGAGTTCGGTGCCGAGTACCTACAAAGAAGTTCCGGGGTGGTTTGGTACCACCAAGGACCCTCTGTGATGGCTTAAAAGAGTAAAAAAATGGCTTACTTGACCCCTCTGTGATGGGGGTTTATATAGTGGCGGCGGCACGCAGTAGAAGACGCGAGAATCTCGCCGGCTGTTACGCTCCCGACGTCACGCCCGCGTAAAGAGCGGATCGTCCATTAATGAAGATCGTGATGGCGTAGAACGTGGGATGTTGCTGGCGGAGAATCTGCGCATGGCGAGATTTGCGGAGCGACGGTTACACATGTAAGTGATGGAGTTGGTCGGTCGGAGAGGACCGAGGAAGATGGCCTCGGCGGGAGAGCTCGGGAACGAGCGAGAGGGCCGAGGTATCTTGGTCCTGCGGTAGCTCGGAGGCGAGCTGAGAGGTCGAGGAAGCCAATTTGCAAGGGGCTCTGAAGTGAGCCAGCTTTGTGCTTGTAGGTCGGGTACAGGGGTAGCCTGATCGGCCCCTGTGGGCCCTCTCTTCTGAGTTCTGGGACACATCATCTGCCACGTGTCCTGATCTGGAAGGTCGCCAATATAGAGCATCATCAAGTAGGAAGCCACCTTAGCTTGAAAACTGCACTTTACCTCTTGCTTTAACCCTTGGCAACATTTTTCGTGTCTGATTGTGAAGGATGTCGGATCACGTTCAGATGTTACCTTCCGTAGATCTGCTGTTGGCGACGATGGATGGCTGAAATTGAATTGGAGGTTGACTCCTGAAGCGTGTGGATCTCAATGGGTTTGAGGTGGTTGAGGCCGAGCTACCTGCAAGGAAGTTCCGGGATGGTTGTACCACCGTGGACCCTCCGACGATCAAGTTAGACCGGATATTTGAGCAGAGTAACGGCCTAGTGAGGAGAAAATCACTTACTTGAACCGTCTCAGGGAGGGGTTTATATACCCGGTAGCAATGGGCCGGCGATCGCGAGAATCACGCCGGCCGTTACGCCCCCGGCGTCACGCCCGCGTGATAGGCGGGATCCCGCATTAATGACGAGACAGGCTCGTTAATGGAGGATCGTGATGGTGTAGAACGCGAGATCGTGGGCGGTAGATATCTCGCGCATGGCGAGATTCGCGGAGCCGTGGCAAAGGTGCATGTGATCAGCGCTGCGGGTCGGTCGATAAGACTGAGGAAGATGAGCTTGGCGGGAGGCTGAGGTATCTTGGTTCTGCGATAGCCCGGAGGCGAGCTGAGAGGGCTGAGGAAGCCAATAATGCAGAGGGGCTCGGAGGCGAGCCAGCGGTTGTTTGATAGGCGGGCATAGGAGTGGAGTGGTCAGTCGCAGAAGGTCGGCTACGTTCATGGGTCGCAGACCCGGGGTATTCTTCCGACGTACGGTTCTTGGTCTTTTCTTGCAAGCTTCGGGACACATCGTCTGCCACGTGTCGCGATCTGGGAGATCACCGATATCGAGCATCATCAGATTGCTTTTCAGTCCCAGGCTCCCAGAGCATCGTTCGGGCTAAAAGGTCAACATGACATATTAACAAAACGAATAAAAAATGACTGAACCGTAATCTTGTAAGGACCAGAGGAGATAAGGTGCAAGTTTTCAATCTAAGAGGGGTCTCCAGCTATTCTGAGCCATTAAGCTATTTGTATGGCATAAACTATGTTAAAACACCATCGATTCCCCTCCCCGCAACCCCCAGCACAAACACACGATAATTTATCAAAAAATGTGCAAGTAAAATTTGAAAATTTGAAAATAATTTATGAAAAAAATAAACTAAAATGAGTGAAAATGAAAAGGAGAGATTAAAATTAGAAAGGCTCCTATGTGCATGTGCCTGCCTTCCATATATTAACCGTACCTTATTTTGTCCTTATCGCAATCTACACATTCTGTACCCACGTGTGTAGATCCAACCTCATTAATTCCTTGAAGTTCCACCCCACAAAACCCCCAATTTTAAATTATTTAGTTTAAACTTCATTTAATTAATTAAGCTACTATCATTATTGATCACTTGAGTTAGGCCTCTCTTTGTTCAGATTAACGTGCAATTAATTATTTTTTAATTAGTGAGTGGTTCCACTCACCACCCGTGAGAGGAATTTAATAAGCCGCCATTAATTGATTTTGTTGCCATTGTCTTGCCTATGTTTTTCATCCTTCCTACCTTTCCTATTTTGTTGACAGTCTTATTTTTTACTCTATATAAGATGTCTCTAGATCGAGAATTATTGCACTGTGATGACTTAAAATATCCGATCTGGCTCTTTTCTGGCATATTCAAACACTTGTGTTTCATCAAATGAACGTATTTATCTAAACTATCTAATCTAATTTTCTTCTTGAGACTACAACCAACATGATCTTTACCTTGAGAATGCCAACTATCAATGAACAGGGTAACAAAGATTAAATTGAAGCATGCATCCATGACGGGTTGCACTAAAATTGTAAAACTTGACACTAAAAATAACAATAAAGGTCGTCAGCCCCACTTAGAAAAAACACAGAATTCTTAACCACAAGACAAATCATAAAAACAAACCAACCCCCGAACCCGTCGTCAAAGTAAAAATTGTTTTTAAAAAATTTAGAAAGGAAGTAAAAAGAAAATGAAAACAAAAAGGTGAAGAAAAAATAAACACATAACCAACCCCACACCAATCCCTCCCTCTCCCTCTCCCTCCTCTATATATCCCCCTCCCTCCTCCTTCCTCCACCATTCCTCAAACCAAAAACCACAAGCCCTGAAAATGGAAAAAACGGAAAACCTCAACCTCGACGATCTACGGGCCATCCGCGTCCTCGGCCGAGGCGCAATGGGCACCGTGTTCCTCGTCTCGGACACAGAAAACCTCGACTCCCCGCCTTTCGCCCTTAAAGTCATCCAAAAGAACTCCCAGAACTCGAAGCCCGATTCGCTCCGCCGGGCTCATTGGGAGCTCTCCGTCCTCTCCCGCCTATCAAACCCGTTCCTCCCTTCCCTCATGGGGTCCCTCGAAACGCCGAGCTTCCTGGCCTACGCATTGCCATTCTGCCCCGGCGGCGACCTCAACGCCCTCCGCCACTCGTTATCCGACCGGATATTCTCCGTTTCCGCCATCCGCTTCTACGTCTCGGAGATTCTGATGGCCATATCCCACCTGCATTCCCTCAACATCGTCTACCGCGACTTGAAGCCCGAGAACGTCCTGCTCAAATCAGACGGGCACGTCGTGCTCACCGATTTTGACCTGTCCCGGCATTTGAAACCGAAGCTGGCGGCGAGCCAGTCGCCTTCCCCGCCTCAGCCGCCGCCGCAGACGACGACGACGCCGACGCACCGCCGGAACCTGACCCGGGTGGTGTTCTTCAACGCGGCCGCGGAGAACCTGAGGATGCTGACCAAGGCCAAGTCGGCCAGGGTCTCTCCGGTGAGCCGGCGGCGGCGGCCGAGCATCGCCTGCGTCGAGAAATCAAATTCATTCGTGGGGACGGAAGAGTACGTGGCGCCCGAGATCGTGAAGGGGGAGGGGCATGATTTCGCCGTGGATTTCTGGGCGCTAGGAATTTTGATCTACGAGATGGCGTACGGGAAAACCCCGTTCAAGGGGAAGAACAGGAAGGAGACGTTCCGTAACGTGTTGATGAAAAACGTGGAATTCATAAGCCGGCAGAGGTCGGACTTGACGGATCTGATCGGACGGTTGTTGGAAAAAGACCCCGTAAAGAGGTTAGGGTATTTCGGGGGCGCCGACGAGGTTAAGTACCATCGGTTTTTTAAGGGGGTCCAATGGGACATGCTCACCACGGTGACCAGACCCCCCTATTTCGCAACGGTGGAGGACCTGGAGGAGGCCGCGGCCGCCGTAAGAGTTCCGGACCAACGTGAGGGGAAAGGGGTTAAAGGGTTTAGCGTGGCGGAATATTTTGAGAATATTCGGACTCCCGCCACGGCGACATACGAGACGTCGTCCTTGTCGGAGTTTTGACGGCGGCCGCTAGTTTTGGGTGCCGGAGTTTTTAGAAATTAAGGGAGGGGATTTTCGCCGGCCCCGCTGGTGTATAGTCATAGAAGGGTGAGCGGGAGAAACACGAGGGGTAGTTGTGTCATTAAACGGTAGATTTGACGGTAGTATTTGACCGTTCCGTGCCTGTGAAATGTAAAATCCCCACCTCTTTAATGATATGTAATTGTAAGAGGCTAATTGCATTTCATTACTGATTTCTCAAAGATGCTGTTCGTTGTGAACCCCCTGTGCTTCATTTTCACTGCATGTTTCAAATCAGGACAAGAATAAAGAAATTTTCTATAAACGATGAGGTTGGAGTGTCTCCACTGTAATCCAGCGAAGGGTATGAAAAAAACGGATTTATATAACTTCTTGTTGTCGTCGTCGCCGATTTCATCGTCTTTCTTTATCTATTAATAGTTTTAGTTGGAGCTTTATGAGGAACACCAAGGGCATAATGCAAGCATGAACTTGAAAACCTATCGAGCATAGTATTGTAGTTTATTTGGTTATTGCTTGATAATTACTCGTGATAATGATTTCAAAAGGTTAAAAGCAGAGGTGAACACTCTGCTTGGTGATTGGGGAACACGTGGGGTAACTTTGATGGATAAAAAGGAGCTTGCTGAATGGTCGTGGTAAAGAAAGTATATATCATAGTATCTGATGGTGCTCATAAGTGCGGATTCTTCTGATCAAGACACGTGGCGGATGACAAGTCTCTCACGTGCACCAACTAGCTCTTTAAAATACCATACGAAGGGGACATTTCTCGGCGTCTCATCACCGAGGTATCATCTGACCTTTGGGAAGGCATACCCTGAGTACATTCACTATTTGTCTAAACCAGCCAACGACCCACCTCCGTGCTATCCTACATTGGCGCAACCTAAGACCATGACCGAGATAAAGGTCTGGACTGAGGTTTTGCGAGGTTAACACTCACATTTCCCGAGGTTAACGCTCACATTTCCCAAGGATACCAGACAGAGCAAAGGAAAAGGGACATGGAAGAAGACAAGAAGAAGGTTGATCGGTGGAAACCTTATACACCGAGGTTTTGCGAGTACACGCCCCTGAATGTCTCACAGGCTGAGCTGCTAGAGGAAGCAAGGAGCGAAATATTCTTTAAGCTACCACCGATGACACGAAAGCCGGGAAAGCGACTCCGCGACCCATGTTGTGCCTATCATCGGATGCAAAGGCATCCAACCGAGAATTGTAAACAGCTACGCGGTTATATCGAGGAGCTGATCTGCTCCGGTCACTTGACAAAATACATGCGAGACAAACATCAAGTAGATAGGGGGCAAGCCGACCAATTTGAAGCTGGAGAGCTGACGATCGGGTAGATCATGGTCGTCATCGACTGACCCGAGTCCGAGAAACAAGGCCACCCACCGAATCCGGTCATTCAATGCAGGAGAGTTTAAACTGGCCCGCGAGTAGCTTCCTGTCCGTCAAGCAAAGACCATCCCTTCACTCAAGTAAATGAAGCTCAGATGTGCCTATAGGTAGCCGATCAAAGCCCTCATCACGAGACATCCAGGTAGCTTTCTGCTCGGCCCATCCACCGTGGGTAGCTTCCTATCCAACAACATCATGGATCTAAAACCCTTATCACGAGGCCGCCGGGTAGGTTTCTCCTCGGCCCATCCACAGTGGGTAGCTTCTTGTCCAACAACGCTGTGGATCCAAAGCCCTCATCATGAGGCGGCCGGGTAGCTTCCTACTCGGCCCATCCACCGTGGGTAGCTTCCTGCCCAACAACGCCGTGGATCTAAAGCCCTTATCACGAGGCCACCGGGTAGCTTCCTGCTTGGCCCATCCACAGTAGGTAATTTCCTGCCCAACGAAGACGTGAATCCAAAGCCCTCATCACGAGGTGACCGGGTAGCTTTTTGCTCGGCCCATCCGCGGTGTGTATCTTCCTGCCCAACAATGCTGTAGATCCAAAGCCCTTATCACGAGGCGGCCGGGTAGCTTCCTGCTCGGTCCATCCACTGTAGGGTTGCTAGGCACACGCACAAGGGTCTACGAGGCATCAATCATGCCCGATTAAAATTTTAGCCGTGCCGAACAATCCAAAGCCGGATCTTTACACTAGAGTTTAGGCAAAAACCAATATGTTAAACAGTTTAACACTAAGTGAGAGGGATTACAACCTTTGTAGATTCGGTCCTTCACTTCAATAGCTCCGTGTAGATGTCCCCTTCGCTGCGATCGTGAACTCCGGACTCTAGAGAAGCTCCACAAGAAGAACGAACGTGCTCGCTTCGATGACTTCAAGGCCGAAGATGATCTATGTCGGAGAGACACTAACTCAAGCTATTCCTTCACTAGGTCAAAAAATTTGTGAAGAGAACACCCTCTACTAAATGGAAAGTAGTAGAGGATGATGAAGTAGGAAGTTTGCTCACTTTAGAATTAATTTTCTCACACTTTTTCTCAAGCTCCATTGAAGCTAGAAAGCTTTTGTTGAAGGAAGAAGAAAAAGTGAATAATTCATCCAAATGAAAAATTATCCTTTGAATTATTGCATCATGATTGAGTTAAGCCCTCATTCTTAACTCATGCAGAGAATTAACCAAAGTATGAGGTTAAGGGTTGGGTTAACCAATATCCTAAGGAATGACAAAAGAGTTGACTTTGTCAATGTTGCATACAACCTTCTACAAGCTTGATAACATTTGACTAAAGTCTCCTCTCTTTTGTTATTCTTAAGGAAATAAGTAAATCCTAATTTAACCTAAACTTGATATAAGTCTCATACACCCATCTTGTATGTATCATCAAGCATGATACAAACATGTACACTTGCATATATCACATATAAACAATGTGCACAATCTAGTGAGAAAATAAATCATAAGTGAGCTAATACTAGTTAATGTAATGTAATATATCAAATATATAATTATACATTAAATTATTAAATCAACTCTTGATTTAATAACCCGGCTATAACCGACTAATATCATGTGTAACAACTTATCGAATCAACGCTTGATCCGATAACCCGGTTATATCGCATATAACCGATCAATGTTACAAATCGCGAGAATAGAATACGGTATCTCATATCGTATCAATTTCGGTCCCGCACATATCACATATGTGCTCCTACTCCGTTTCGCTTGAGCCAGGAAATCCCTGTGTAGGACTCTAAAGACTCGTCAATACGCCGGCAGTAGGTGATGATCATATCAAACACCCACAAACCGCAAGCGGTCTGCTAAACGTAACGGCCACCCGGGTATTGAGCGATCAGAAGATCAACAAGCAAGCCTGTACATTCTCCTGTGAATCCAATCAGTAACACTCCCGTACAGTCCGGTCTCTTCGTCTGATATGTTGCATATCTCGCCTAGGGGTGGTAAACGTCAGACCCCAGTAGCTCGATAAGTCGTGTCGATATGAGGTCTATAACAGTTCGAGAAACTACTGATAACACTTACCAGTAAATCTCAGCAACCCTGGCCAGAGATTTCCGGTTATAGCCAATCGAACACAGCACAACATCAACTCCCTATACCGGGAGAGACGAATCCCCTCCTATCGCTCATTGCCTCCATGTGATTCGGAACTGTACCCAAAAGCCACCTTTTTGCACGCCCTCTTGGACGCGGTATGATGGAAATCAAAGCACAGTGGGAATCATACAAGACTCTATGACGATCTCGGGTTAACAGACTACTCTGTACCAGTGTCACCGGAGAACTGCCATCTGACGTGAGGTATAATACCATCTGGGAGTTCTCGGGGAGTCCGTCCAGTATACCCAGTCTCCACTGAGCATCCGTACACCATCCTTGATGTCAAACACCGATGGATATGGGATCATCCATCGCCCATCATATGGGTCAAGATGCGTATACGCTAGTCTACTCTGGTGTATCGATGCCCTGTCTCGATACACCCTCGACTAGGAACAATTATAGGATGTACTCGTCCTACCGTGGCCCCACTAGTATGATCTCATCATAGTCCCAGTAGTCGAGTACATATCCTAAAGGCTTTATCAACATGTAACATAGAGACAATCAGAGTACATGTTAAGATAAAGTACAACCAGATAGCATACTATCATGTCGAGCAAGAAAGTCCTCCCTATATATGTCCAAGCATCCATTACAATATACATCATATGTACAGTAATGGCCTCTAGGGCATACATATAACTAACAATCTCTCACTTGCACTAGGGCCATCTGTTGTGGTATCACATACCCAACAATTAGCTGTGGTCGAAGTATCTCATACTCAACCATCCCATAAAAGTCTCTACTGGGAAAAAGGTCTTTGTGAGTGGATCCGCGCTGTCGTCCTCTGTGTCTACTCTCCTAACCTCGATCTCCCTGGAGATCAACCATCTCCATGATCAGGTGATACTGCCTAAGAATTATATCTGGATTTCTGATGGGACGGTGGTTCCTTGGCATAAGCCACAACTCCATTGTCACACAATGGTAGGAACGAAATTCATCTCATGAACTTATATATATCCAGACTGCTTCTTTGGTAGCATCCTTGGTAACGGTGTATCTTGCCTTTAATCGTCTAGTAAGTCACGGTATCTAGCTTGGAACTCTTCCAACATACCGTCCCTCTACTGAGGGTAAAGACAATGCATGCGACTGACATTCAGTCATCTTTATCACTCTGGAACCTCTCCAGTGATTCTCCCCAGGATCGATTGATACCATCTCACTACAACTAGTTTGTATCCTAACATCCAATTAGATTTATCTCATAGATCTAAAACCTAGGATTTAGGAAGTATCACTTTGATCCTATATGGAGAATCTTTGTGATAAGCGGAGATTGACCGAGCGTAGCATAGGAAACTCCTTCCCTATCAAGAGTATGTCATCCACGTATTCTACGAAGATCACCACCATACTCTCTACTACCTTTTTGTATATACAAGTTCATCTACCATTTTGATGAAGTCAAACTCTTTGACTACCACATCAAAACAGACGTTCCAACTCCGCGATGCCTGCTTTATCACATAAAACATCTTGCACACATTTCCGCTGCTCCCACTGTCTACGAAGCCCTCTGGCTGTGTACTTATAGACGTTCTCTTCTAAAACATCATTTAGAAAAGCAGCCATGACACCCAACCACCAGATATCGTAGTCATGGTATGTAGCAGTGGCAAATAGGATCTGGATGGACTTAAGCATAGCTTTGAAAGTCTCAACTTTTCCATGTACACCAAGTAATCTTCTCAAGATATACTTGCTCCTGATGGGGATTTAACCCTTCAGATAAAGCAACCAAAGTCCATACTTTGTTGGTGTATAAGGATTCCATCTCAGATCGATAAGCATCCAGTCATTCTTACAGAGTCTCACTCCTGATGGTCAGCTCGAAACTAGTTGGGTCATCATCTCATGATGCAATCCTCTCTCCCACTGTCATAGAGAAACCGAAGTATCTCTCAGGTGGGTGAGGAACCCTACTAGATCGGCGGAGAGGCTGAGGTTCGTTGGTTACTATTGAATCCTTTGGTTCTATTAAATCATCTGCTGTAGTTTGTATAGCTGGAACTCCTTCCAGTTCTACCTCATGACCACTAATTTCTTCACAAGAAATTCCCTTTCACAAAGGCGGCATGTTGAGAAACAAAACATTTTTGTTCCTCAGCTAGGTAGAAGATATTCCCTTGTGAATGCTTGGGATATCCTACAAACTTCCACAGATCTGACTTTGCCTCGAGCTTGTCCGGATTTTGCTTTTAGACATAGGCCGGACAACCCCAAATCTTAACAAACTTAAGATATGGGCTCTTCCCATTCCATATCATATATGAAGTGGTAGACAACTGATTTGATTGGAACCCTATTCAATAAGTATGCAGCTTCTCAAGTGCATAACTCCCAAAAGGAAATAGGAAACTCAGTAGTACTCATCATAGAGCGCACCATATCAAATAGGGTGTGATTGCTCCGCCCCGATACACCGACGTGCTGTGGTGTATACGGAGGAGTAATGCTGAGAGAGAATCTCATTCTCCTTTAGAATAGTCCAGAAATTCCGTGCTCAAGTATTCTCCTCCTTGATCTCATCAAAGGACATAATACTTATACCCGTTTTTGGTTCTCTACTTCTAACTTATATTCTGTGAATATCTCAAAAGCTTCGGACTTGTGTTTCAACAGGAACATATGTCTGAATCTTGAGAGATCATCAATGAATGTAATAAAGTACAAAGAACCGGTCTTGGCATGTGTAGACAGGGGACCTTCATACATCAGCATGTATCAATCCCAAGAGTTCACTAACTCTTTCTCTGATTCCAATAAACAGAGCTGTGGTCATCTTATCTTTGTGACATGACCGGCAAGTTTCACAAGATGTAAATTCAAACTAATTTAAATATGCATCTTTATGTAACTTCAGCTAGTCGGGTCGCATTGATATGACCTAGTCTACAAAGCCTCAAGAAGGATTCGTTCATTTCTGAACCCTTCCTCTTGTGTGTGTTCTGTATACTAAGAATTGTAGTTTGATTTAGAACGTCAATGCTTTTAGATAACGTGCCTGAACCGATCAACTCTTGATATAGGAAATGTTCAAAACATTATCCAACAATACAAAATTATATCCTTTCTTTACTATTAAAGAAAAAGATATGATGTTGTATATCAGGTTCGGTATCTAATAACATTCGTTCAGAATGAATGTATTCCGGTAATACAGGGTGATAGTGACCAACAGACTTGGCTGCAACACTTGCACCGTTTCTATCTCATGAAACTTATCACCCGTTCTCAGTTCTCTACCTATCTGTAGCCCATGTAACAGATTACATATGCGGGATCCTGATCCGGTATCTCATACCCAGGACGTAAAGGATACTGAGAAACAGTTCTATGTAATGAACACACCCGAAGATGATGCATCAGCATGCACTTTCTTCGTTTGGGCGGCACAGGAATTCTGGTAATCCCCTATTTCCTGCTCTGTCTTATAACAATTATAAGTTGGAGCGGGACCAAAGTTCCCCAGCTCAGTATAACAAGCGGGTTCGGTCAATACATCCGTATTATTACCTTAATTAAGGCGTGATATGGTCGCTACCTGGAGAGAGAGAGAGAAGAAAACACTCAGCGTATGCTCTTGCAACATTAGATTGGTTATCTAATATATCTAATCAGGATGTCTCCCACTGTTTTAGTCAAATCTTCCTTCAAACCCTAAAAGGAAAGACTAGCCGGGATTAATTACACGCTACAAGTTCGCCAATCTTTCAGCCAGGCCAGTGTCGGTACTTTGAGGGAGGTCCTCCGTGCTTTCGCACGAACCTAATTAAAGTAAACATCGTTTTCCCAGAGGCATAACCCCGTTAACACCTTTCTAGACACCTACTTGATCGGCTAATTGTAATGTGTAAAACTCTTCCAGGAGTAACTCTTACTCGCAGCGGGTATCGGGATCCAACTATCTCATAGAAGGTATGCAATCTCATTGCAAATTTCAACACTTGAAATTCCCAATAATATTTTACCCCTAGCGTCCCATGACCTTGACGCAGACCAACAAACCACAGTGCGCTAGTCAAGTTCAACCCGTCATTTCTTGATTGAATTAAACCCACCCGCACGACCCTTGACGCAGGCCAACAAAGTTGCACGACTACCCTAATCCAATCTGCATCATATGCATAAACAGATAAATACTAGTTAGCTACCGCACACTACGCCTTGACGCATGCCAACAAACGTAGCACGAATACTAAGTAGGATTTATCTGAAATGACGGAGGGCTACGACAGGTTTTTATGAAAACCCTTTGCGTAATGAACTTGATATCGTTGTAGAATCGAGTGATTTTAAATGGAGTGTTTTTGAGGCTTTTCTAGTTTTGCTAAAGGGGTCACTCCCGGTGAAGGGATCGTCGGCCCTTTTCTCATCGAATAAGGTGCAGGATATATCATATATACCACTATGCAAAGCAAGAACTATAGAAGCAATCAAAAGACAAACCGGGTTTGTAGCATCTGCTAGTTTCACTAAAGAGCTCACTCCCGGTGAAGGGATCTCGGCTCTTTCCTTATCGAATAAGGTGCTGGATGTTCTATAAGGAACACTGTTATGCAAAGCAAGAACTAGAGCTACCAGTTTTTAAACAAGTTTCTACAACATCTTGGGTTTCTTTTATTTCATTAATCTCATTAATGAAGTCCCATTTTAATATACTTCACAAGCATCAGATATGAAACGAAATCAACAATATATAATATATATCTCATATATATAATATAAACATTCGTCTCAGGCAGTAATATGGTCTCATCACAGAACATTGCAGCAGAAGAACATATATGAAATATTGGATATACTAGGACGTCCGTGTTTTAATACGAGCCTGTATAAAACACGGATTCCACTGTTACGATGAATAGCCAAACCCACATCCCTAGACCCCTACGAGAGCGGCAAGCAACACTGCCAATTCTAGGGTTAGGAGACCCGGTCTCGACTCCTCGAGATGGTCTCCCACTGGACCCTAGAACCCGGTTACTTGTGCTCCCCGCCTTGGGTCTACCTAATGCGGAAAAGTAAATAATATACAATGGTGACATCATCCTCAGCCCAGAAGTGCCCCAATAAAAGAATATTACATACAAATGAATTTTACATGAATGAAAAAGAAAAACTCTCATCTCACATAAACCCCGGCTATTCAAAACGCGACGATCCAATATAACATATCACAGCAACACATAATATCTCATATCATCAACGTAAGCAAGTATGCGTATCCCGATTGTCGTTGATGTATAGCAACGAAGCCGGCGATACACCACATACTACGCTTACGGTCCCAGAAAAGAAAGTGTAAAACTACAACAGTTGGAATCCGCAACCTCCTTAGACATTGCATGCCTAACCAAATGAATTTCTTAGACATCGCATGCCTAACAATTATAAACCCCGCATTTTAGTCTCATTATCGAAAACTCTTTTCAATATCAAGTCAGGCAATTCAACAAGATTCCCGACATCCTGATCGAATGCTCGTCGCAAACTTTAGTAGACGGCCGCACCCCCAGATGCCGTCGACGAAGTGCACTAAGGCGGAACACCGCTGCCGCGAGCACTCGAACGAATGATTTCGGCGATGGGGTTCTCCTACAGTCACTTGGTCGGGGCTATGGGGCGTGGCTATCTATTAAGTTTACCCGGCGAGTATCCGCGTATGCTACGTGATTGCGACGGACTTTTGATCGCATCAAAATCCCGTAGCAACCGATCATTTGAGACTGAAGTGCTAGATTTATAACATTCAAATTAGTTATCTCATAACTACCTGTGGATTCCAAATATTGTATCACATTCCAGATAAATAGACAATGTTAAACTTTCCGATCGAATAATCAAACACCCAAGATTTCCCCAATAGCTCAACACTTGAGCGGAGTTCAAAAATATCCATCACATGCCACAGTACCGATGGTCCAGCCGTAGAAGGGTTAAGCCAACGCCTCACATGTGGCACGCCGTACTGCCACAAACCCTAAGGTTTAGAGACGGTTCAAGACGGTCGTATAATCGAGTTAAGGTATGTTGTCTTCTAGAGGGTCCACCGCGTTACTTGCACGACTTAGAATGTTCTTAAACTCGAGAAAAAAATCCAACTTTTGAAAATTTTCCGACAAGGGAAAAAGTGAGTTATTGATATCCGGTCGAATTTCTTAACAGTTTCTAAAAATTATCCGGAAAAACTAAACAAAGTTAAACTATCCGATCGAATCAACAAGACCCCAATAAAACCCTAGAAAACTCAACACTTGAGTGGAATTAATAAATTCCCAGAAAAAAATGACAAGAAAGGACCTAAGAATAAATATATGAAGTTTCAGGGACTAATTCACAATTTTGGCCGCGGAACCGCCGCCAAACCCTTGGTTTGGCCGCGGTTCCGCGGTCATATGAGCGAATTAGTGGGCCGTACTTCATAGTAATTCTTAGTTTTTCCTGCTTGTTTTTCTGAGTATTTTTAATACTGAAAAAATTACATTTTTAGAAAATGTACAGAGAGGGGTATTCGTCGGGGTTTCCGGGTTCGATCGGACTTTAAACTTCGCTCAGACTTCGCCTAAAGCTCTAGCTTGGCTCTGATACCACTGTAGGGTTGCTAGGCACACGCACAAGGGTCTACGAGGTATCAACCATGCCCGATTAAAATTTTAGCCGTGCCAAACAACCCAAAGCCGGATCTTTATACTAGAGTTTAGGCGAAAACTAACATGTTAAACAGTTTAACACTAAGTGAGAGGGATTACAACCTTTGTACATCCGGTCCTTCACTTCAATATCTCCATGTAGATGTCCCCTTCGCTGCGATCGTGAACTCCAGACTCTAGAGAAGCTCCACAAGAAGAACGAACGTGCTCGCTTCGATGACTTCGATGCCGAAGATGATCTACGTCGGGGAGACACTAACCCAAGCTATTCCTTCACTAGGTCAAAAAATTTGTGAAGAGAATACCCTCTACTAAATGGCAAGTAGTAGAGGATGATGAAGTAGGAAGTTTGCTCACTTTAGAATTGATTTTCTCACACTTTTTCTCAAGCTCCATTGAAGCTAGAAAACTTTTGTTGAAGGAAGAAGAAGAAGTGAATAATTCATCCAAATGAAAACTTATCCTTTGAATTATTGCACCTTGGTTGAGTTAAGCCCTCATGCTTAACTCATGTAGAGAATTAACCAAAGTATGAGGTTAAGGGTTGGGTTAACTAATATCCTAAGAAATGACAAAAGAGTTGACTCTGTCAATGTTGCATACAAGCTTCTACAAGCTTGATAACATTGACTAAAGTCTCCTCTCTTTTGTTATTCTTAAGGAAATAAGTAAATCCTAATTTAACATAAACTTGATATAAGTCTCATACACCCATCTTGTATGTATCATCAAGCATGATACAAACATGTACACTTGCATATATCACATATAAACAATGTGCACAATCTAGTGAGAAAATAAATCATAAGTGAGCTAATACTAGTTAATGTAATGTAATATATCAAATATATAATTATACATTAAATTATTAAATCAACTCTTGATTTAATAACCCGGCTATAACCGACTAATATCATGTGTAACAACTTATCGAATCAACACTTGATCCGATAACCCGGTTATATCGCATACAACCGATCAATGTTACAAATCGCGAGAATAGAATACGGTATCTCATATCGTATCAATCTCGGTCCCGCACATATCACAAATGTGCTCCTACTCCGTTTCGCTTGATACAGGAAACCCCTGTGTAGGACTCTAAAGACTCATCAATACGCCGGCAGTAGGTGATGATCATATCAAACACCCACAAGCCGCAAGCGGTCTGCTAAACGTAATGGCCACCTGGGTATTGAGCGATCAGAAGATCAACAAGCAAGCCTGTACATTCTCCTGTGAATCCAATCAGTAACACTCCCGTACAGTCCGGTCTCTTCGTCTGATATTTTGCATATCTCACCTAGGGGTGGTAAACGTCAGACCCCAGTAGCTCGATAATGTAAGTGCACGGCGGCGTCCCGGCCGTCAATCCGACGCCGGAATGCGGAAACGAAACCTTTCTAGAACTTAGAAACCGGCACCACCGCGCACTAAAAATCCCGGATCGGGCTATTAACCTAGCTCTAGCAAACAAGAAAAGGAGTAGAGAATGCTATACCAAGCGATCCGTGTCCTTCGGTCTTCGCCTCCACTCCGATCTCCTCGCGGAATCCCCGGTCGTCGCCTCCTCGTCGAAACGGGCACCACATCGCCGGGTTCTTTTACGGGCTCCCACCTCTGGACCGAGGCAACTCGGGCGCGAAGTTGGCTAGCCGACGCGTCCAAAGTTTGTTGTAGACAAGTGTAGAATCCATTGTCTCTAGGGCGTTGAAGTTTCCATGATGGAGGAATGAGAGAAGAACTTTGGAGAAATAATGGTGCTCTCATTTTTCTAGCAAGGAATAATGAAATGAGATCAAGAAATCACCACTCAAAAATGAAACCCTCCCCCTCTCTAAATATGGCCGGCTCCTCATAAAGAATGGTGGAGAGAGAAAATGATAAATCAAAACCATGAAGGGAGGTAAGTGTATGAAAAGAAAAGGGTGACCATAACCAAATGTGATGATAACAAAGTCATTTCCATTTCAAATCTAATCTAATCACATTAATGCAAGAAAAGCAAAGATGCTTTCATAATCTTTCAAATCACAAATAACCCCTCCACAAATGCTAATTTGCGAACTTGCAAATTAGCCCCTCCATCAGAAGAATCCGGCCGTGAAAGAACAAAGGAAAACTGGCCGGAACGGAATGCAAACTGACAACTTCAGAAAACTGATCCCGTAAAAAATTACAGGAAAACCCCGCGACTGCATATACATGCCCGCATTTGTATTCCCACTGAATACAAATGCAAAGAGACAAAATCTACACTGTACAATACTAGGATCTGACTTAAACCAAAGCCCGCTAGTATAAACCGTCCGATCATGATCCGTGCAATACCGCACGTATATGATCGACCCCTGCCATATCTCCATACGGCCTCTACAGCGTTTCGCCCGAAACTTGAGTAACTGTGTGTGGTGGACTCTAAAGACTCGTCAATACTATGGCTGTGGATTTAACCACTAGCACGTCAGAGGTATTAGCCATACATGACGGGCTACCAGCTATTGACCAAAAGGGACGTCGATGAGTGAACTCATCCTGACACCCTACTGAGCCTGTCAGTGACAATATCCGTACAGTCCGGTCCGTTCGTCTATGAGCATCGCATGACGGGCCTAGGGGGTTGGTAAAAGTCAGACCCCCAAAAGCGGTACAAGTCGTGTCGGAGTGTAGCCCAGAACACCCTGAGATACTACTGGAATACCTACCAGTAAATCTCCTGCCTTGGCCAAGGACTTTTCATGTACTGGCTCACCTAGACACAGCGCGACCTCACCCCCAATACCGGGAGAGACCAACCCCTGCAGATCCGCTCACTGCCTCCATGTGGCTCGGGACTGTACCCAACTAAAACCTGTTTGCACGACTCCTTTGAGCCGTGGTAGGGTAGTAATCAAAGCACAGTGGGAACTCACACGAGACAAATGACGATCTCAGGTCGATGAACTAACCTGTACACATGTCACCTGGGAACTGCTATCTGACGTCGAGTATAATACCAACTAGCAGGTTCCCGGCGAGTCCTGTCCGGTGTACTCATAACCCAATGAGCACCTGTATACATCTTAGGTGAACCAACTGACACCAGTGACTTGTGAGACCGGCCACCGCCCCTCATCGGGGTCTCGACTGTATACACTAGTCTACTCTGGAGTATCGATGCCCTGTCTCGAAACTCCCTCGACTACGGACCATTTAAGGATATGCTTATAGACCCCAGCTCCCACGTATATGATCGCCCTCATACTGCTGGTGGTCAAGAAAGAATTCTAGGGGCTCTATCAACGTGCAATAGTGATCAATAAGGTCACCTAAAGCAGTACACGATGATAAAGATAAACCAGATAGCATACTATCATCTTGAGTAAGACTGTCCTACCGGCATAGGTCCTCCCTCAATCATTGCAATCACGTGCCTGTGATCCAATAATTGACTCTGAGGGCACTATATCCAACAATCTCCCACTTGCACTCAAGGCTAATTATTGCGATGTCGCATACTTACAGCCCGTGTGATACCGAACACCCAACTCCTCTACTAATCAGTCTCACAAAGCTCGTTTGCGAAACTATTGCGTTCGAGGAATAGCCTCAGTGAGTGGATCCGCTCTAATGTTTCTTTCTATGTCTCTCTTTATCTCATGTTCGCGGAGAAAGTCATCTCCCGAAATGAGCAATACCTGTCTTAGAATATGTCTGGATATCTGATGGGACCTAGCTCATAAATGAACTCCAAATCCAAACTTCTTAGACTGTATCGTCAACTGAACTTAATCAGTATCCTACGCCATGCCTTCCTTCAGTATCTACCTGGACCACCTGTCCAGATACTGCCCCTCGTCAGAGGGAAAACTATAACTCTGACAGCCACTCTGCCATCCAGGTCACCTTGGAAGCCTGAAATGATAACTGTCTCCTAAAGGAGGCTGCCGTTATCAAATCCCTAGAACATCCACTTATGTTCTAAAACTGCTTCCGAATGTTTCTCCAGGATTGGATTAATATCTTATTGCATCTCGTGCAAAAAACAATATCTGGTGTGGTACTTGACATCTCATGATTGACTCAATTGCCTAAGCAAGTGATCTGCTAATCATGCACATCCCTCTCCCCTTTAGTCTGTAAGACACCTTTAGAGAGGGTGACTCCATTACCTGCAGGTACACCACCATGCCAGGAGTCGTCCATTCTAAATACTCTTAGAATGCTGTCTAAGTACCCTGATTGGGAAACCACCCAAATCTAGATCTAAACCATAGATCTAGTCACCAGAATGTACGATATAAGATCCAATTCCTATGTGGAGAAACTACTGTGTGACAACCAAAGTATAACCGATCGTAGTATAGGAATATCACTTCCTACTCTGTGTATGTCATCAAATACCAGGACATCACACCCTACTACCTTCTTAACAGATCCATTCCCTATTCTGATGAAGTCAAACCTATGACTGTCACATCAGAAATAGATGATCTATCTCCGCTATATCTGCTTTAGTCTATAAATAGACATAAGCCACTTGTCCACTATGCTTCCGCTGCTCCCACTGACTACGACAACCCTCTGGCAGAGTCATATAGACGTACACTTCTAAGCTAGTTCAGAATGACGCTATACTCATCCTCCTGCCGGGTCTCACAGTCTGGAACAACAGCAATGGAAAGTCTGGGTAAACAAGAACCTCCCTGTCACCGTCCTTGAGCATACCGAAGTACCTCTCGAGTGCCTGAGGTTACCCACCATATCTGCGGAGTGGCTAATGGAATGTCAAACTAGATTGAATCTTTAGGTTCTTATCAAATCTTCAGTAATCGTTTGCGGTTCTGGAATCACTTCCAGTTCTACCATAGTCCTACTACGGTTTTCTGAAAAATCCATTTTTATTTAAAACTGTGGCGAGTCAAGAACAATATCACTATTGATCTTCCAGATGGTAGAAAGTCAACCCTCGTCATAGCCCGGGTCAACCCACAAACAGCCATTACAGAAACGTGCCTTGAGTTGTCCAGTGTCTGGTTTTAAACATAAGTCGGACAACTCCCCATACCTTAACAATGTCAAGATATGAACTGTTCTATATCCAATATAGAAACAGAGGCACTGATTTAATTGGAACCAGATTCAAATCATGCAGCTGTCTCCAGTGCATGTCAACTAAATGGAAGGAGGCCGATCAGCGTTACTCAACTTAGGAATGCTTCCAATTATGAGTAACCTGAAAGAGAAGCAAGTTCTCTTAATCATTACTATTAACTGAATACCAGACACAAGTATCTACATCTTCGATCACCTTGAAGAATCCCGATACTTGCAACACCTGGTTCCCTAGTTTATTCATATACCTATAACTTCTCAAAACTCGGACCTTGCATTTCTACGAAATGCATGTCTAAGAACTAGAGAAGTCGTGAGTAAATAGAATATAGTATGAGGACCAACCCCTCTGTCCTAATGGACACTGGACAATATACAATACTCTGTATAAGTCCCTTGAGTCAAAACAACCCATTCCCTGTGTGTCGTAGGTTGAAAACTATACTATGGTTATGAAGAATTACACCGCTGTTTAATGCTTCTTACCTAACCATCCACTGATATAGGTAAATGTCATAGACATAATTTCAAAAAGGTATATCTCACTCTATAAAAATAGACGTACAGATATATTAATTTGAAATTGGTGCATAACAACGGATATTCGAAACCAAATATTTGCTGTCCGGCAAACAACCCAGGTGACTTCCTCAAATATCACCAATTACAACGAATTCCGATATAATGAGGATGATCACCTAATTCCCAATAGCTTACTCCCACTCATCATCTGTAAAACCATACAAATGTGAGAATCAAACCTCGTAAATACATACCCTGGAGCAAGTGTCTAATTGGGAAATCAGTTTTCTTTTAACAGTATACAGTGAAACTGAAACATTGAAATGTTTCGATGGGGTATCCCGGTATTCCCAGTAATGCCTCTTCCATTATCCAGATTCACAACTGTAACCGTATAATTCTTTGCCATCTCTCCAAATCCCTTTATATGTCTTTAGTCATTACCTTCTGTACACCCCTTTAGGCCAAATGGTTTTCTTCATTCCCTACCGTTCGGCACCAGCCTATGGTTTGGAAGAAGACTATCCAATAAGCATAATGGGTGTACTGTCCTAATCCTAGGAGCACTCGCAATGCGAGAGAAGGTGAAGATAAAAGACAACCGAATAAACCTTATTCCTATTTCTCCTGAATCAGAATCCATCCCCGAACTGGAACAAGTTCCTTTCGAGTTCGTATATAACCATACGATGGAGTATCCAATAAACTGTGGATCTTCGTAGTGATACGGAGTGTCCTGGAGAAATACAAAGGTGATTTAGGATTGGCGAAGAATTACTTGGTTTGGTCGTGAATAGCAGTCGCAATTTACTTTGCCCTCTTACTAATCCCTTTCTTTGTCTTTACTTAATACCTTATGTACACCGTTTAGGCTAATTGGTTTTCTTCATTCCCCACCGTTTGGCACCAGCCTAAGGTTTGGAAGAAGACTATCCAATTTTCGTAATAGGTGTACTATCTCCTAAACTAAGGAGTACTCGCAACGTGAGAGAAGGTAAAAGGAAAAGACAACTGAATAGTCCTATTCGTTTTCTCCAGAACCGGAAACCATCCTTGAATAAATTCCTTCGAGTTCGTATATAACCATACGATGGTTTTGTCCAATGAAAGTGGACGTTCGTAGCAATACAGGGTGTCCTGGAGAAAAGGGTAAAAATAGGAGTGGCAATGAGGTTTGCAACTCTGACAATCCAAAAGCCAGTGTTTTAGAAGGTTCGGTTAATTTTGGTCACTGAGTCATAGTCTAGGGTCGGGTCACGGTCGCTGCCAAAGAGAGAGAGAAAAGAAACACTCAGCGTGCACTCTAACCTAGATCAGAATGGTTATCACTTTATCTAATTAGGAAACCTCCCACTGTAACGTCAAATTCTTCTCCAAACCTGAAAGAAGAATTAGTCGGGATCACCCGAGGAGTAAACCAACTCATCAGTGGGAATCGGGATCCAACTATCATCGCATGATAACGTGACGGAATCCGCTCACGTTATCACACTCCAGAAGGTATGCGCATATCTGGCAAGTTTCAGTTTCTTTAGAAACTCCCGATGTGATTTTTGCCCCATGCTCTTATGACCTTGACTTTGGCCAACATATCATAAGTCACATGTCAAGTTCTACCCGTCATTCTCCAGATTAATTTGAACCCACCTGTACCTACCCTTGACTTTGGCCAAAATGGCAGTACGACTGTCCCAAACCAACACATCTATCTATGCTGCATATGAATACCCAATAGCTACCAATCACTGTACCTTGACTTTGGCCAACATACACGGCTTGAATACTTATTGACTATTCATATGAAACGACGGAAGGCTACGAATGGTTTTTGGCGAAAACCTTTAACGTAATGAACTTGATATCGTTGAAGGAACATGATAGCTTTATAAAAATATAGTGACGAAAACCTTTGCTAAAGAGGTCACTCCCGGTGAAGGGATCTCGGCTCTTTCCCCGTAGAATGAGGTGCAGGATATTCCAACTGAATACCACGATGCAAAGCAAAAGTAATCGGCTATAGTGAAGTTATTGCCCTGACGCAAACTTTTGTCCAAGGGGTCACTCCCGGTGAAGGGATCTCGGCCCTTGCCTCGTCGACTGAGGAGCTGGATATTCATAACCGAATACCACTGTGCAAAACAAAAGAGAACGCCCTTACAATAACAGCTTTTTGAAAAATGTTCCAACAACATCAGAATAGGTTTGTTTAACTTGCATTGATCCGAATCAACGCAGTCCCATCAATTGATCACACCACAAAAGAACGAAATAATGTTGTACGTATATGCCATCCGCATTCGCCACTGGGTCCCGTCATCACCCGTTAGGTTACTTAACTAACGACAGAGCGGGGACTGGACTAGCGCGGATGCAAAACATATACAACATCTACTAGTATATATATCAATATATAATATTTCGCTCAAGGCGTGATAAAAATGCAACATCACAGAAATGTACAGCATCACAGAACAATACGGATATCTGGGATCCCCGGGTTTCACAGAGCCACTACTGAAACCCGACGTTCCCCTGGTCGTGTGGATAGCCTGTGCAATAAAATCCTAGACCCCTACGGGCGCGGCAAGTTACCCGCCAAAACCTGAAGCGAGGCAGCCCCCTTCAGCAACGTGAATAGACTACCCAGCACTTCACGGAATCCGGTAACTTGGGCACCCCTCCTTGGGTCAACCTGTACCCCCTACGAGTGTGGCGAATAGCCCTGCCAATTCTAGAGTAAAGCCCCCTCCGTCTCAACACCATGAGATGCGGGCTCGTTGCCCTCTAGAACCCGGCTATCCGTGCACCCCTCCGCGGGGTAATCCTAGTACAGAAAGTAAAATATACATACAACGGGTACATCGACCTCACCCCGGTCGTGCCCCAAAAGAATAATATACAAACAGGCAGTGACGGCAGTCCACATGTCGGACGCTCGCCCCGCAATATCAAATGTACATATAAAACAAAATTGTACTAACATTGCATCTAGGCTATCCCCCACGACCAATCCGCAACATCACAGCACAATACAGAACATCAACGTGAATGTCACGTTCGCAAATCCGTCTAAAATGGCTATATCAGATAGACAGGATTTACCGATCAAATGACATTCACGGTCGCAGATATAATGTAAATACTGTGAACTAACATGTTTAAAATTCTCGATCGATCAAATTTATCGAAGTGGGCCCCAAGCACTACGGTAGCACTCACAGAAAAACTGGGCCCAAAAAGAATATCCCAAAACCCCCATTTCCTAACCAGAAGCTTACTGTGAAAATTTGATGCAAAGATAACACTTTCTCACTGCGGAACCGCGGCCAAACCAGGGGTTTGGCCCCGTTTCCGCGGTCGTAATGAGGAATCAATGCATCGAATTTTCCCAGAATGCTTAGAATTCTCTGATAGTGTTTCTGAAATGACCTGAAAAATTTTTAGAGCCCAAAAAAATTTCGACAGAAACCTGATGCACACGAAATACGGTTTTTGGGATTTTTGTTCGATCGAGTCTTTAAACATACTAGAGCAAGCTAGACAAGATTAATGGCGTGGCTCTGATACCAATGTAAGTGCACGGCGGCGCCCCGGCCGTCAATTCAACGCCGGAATGCGGAAACGAAACTTTTCTAGAAATTAGAAACCGGCACCACCGCGCACTAAAAATCCCGGATCGGGCCATTAACTTAGCTCTAGCAAACAAGAAAATGAGTAGAGAATGCTATACCAAGCGATCCGTATCCTTCGGTCTTCGCCTCCACTCCGATCTCCTCGCGGAATCCCCGGTCGTCGTCTCCTCGTCGAAACGGGCACCACATCGCCGGGTTCTTTTACGGGCTCCCACCTCTGGACCGAAGCAACTCGGGCGCGAAGTTGGCTAGCCGACGCGTCCAAGGTTTGCTGTAGACAAGTGTAGAATCCATTGTCTCTAGGGGGTTGAAGTTGCCATGATGGAGGAATGAGAGAAGAACTTTGGAGAAATAATGGTGCTCTCATTTTTCTAGCAAGGAATAATGAAACGAGATCAAGAAATCACCACTCAAAAATGAAACCCTCCCCCTCTCTAAATATGGCCGGCCCCTCATAAAGAATGGTGGAGAGAAAAAATGATAAATCAAAACCATGAAGGGAGGTGAGCGTAGGAAAAGAAAAGGGTGACCATAACCAAATGTGATGATAACAAAGTCATTTCCATTTCAAATCTAATCTAATCACATTAATGCAAGAAAAGCAAAGATGATTTCATAATCTTTCAAATCACAAATAACCCCTCCACAAATGCTAATTTGCGAACTTGCAAATTAGCCCCTCCATCAGAAGAATCCGGCCGTGAAAGAACAAAGGAAAACTGGCCGGAACGGAATGCAAACTGGCAACTTCAGAAAACTGATCCCGTAATAAATTACAGGAAAACCCCGCGACTGCATATACATTCCCGCATTTGTATTCCCACTGAATACAAATGCAAAGAGACAAAATCTACACTGTACAATACTAGGATCTGGCTTAAACCAAAGCCCGCTAGTATAAACCGTCCGATCATGATCCGTGCAATACCGCACGTATCTGATCGAACCCTGCCATATCTCCATACGGCCTCTACAGCGTTTCGCCCGAAACTTGAGTAACTGTGTGTGGTGGACTCTAAAGTCTCGTCAATACTATGGCTGTGGATTTAACCACTAGCACGTCAAAGGTATTAGCCATACGTGACGGGCTACCAGTTATTGACCAAAAGGGACGTCGATGAGCGAACTCATCCTGACACCCTACTGAGCCTGTCAGTGACAATATCCGTACAGTCCGGTCCGTTCGTCTATGAGCATCGCATGGCGGGCCTAGGGGGTTGGTAAAAGTCAGACCCCCAAAAGCGGTACAAGTCGTGTCGGAGTTAGCCCAGAACACCCTGAGATACTACTGGAATACCTACCAGTAAATCTCCTGCCTTGGCCAAGGACTTTTCATGTACTGGCTCTCCTAGACACAGCGCGACCTCACCCCCAATACCGGGAGAGACGAACCCCTGCAGATCCGCTCACTGCCTCCATGTGGCTCGGGACTGTACCCAACTAAAACCTGTTTGCATGACTCCTTTGAGCCGTGGTAGGGTAGTAATCAAAGCACAGTGGGAACTCACACGAGACAAATGACGATCTCAGGTCGATGAACTAACCTGTACACATGTCACCTGGGAACTGCTATCTAACGTCAGGTATAATACCAACTAGCCGGTTCCCGGCGAGTCCTGTCCGGTGTACTCATAACCCAATGAGCACCTGTATACATCTTAGGTGAACCAATTGACACCAGTGGCTTGTGAGACCGGCCACCGCCCCTCGTCGGGGTCGCAACTGTATACACTAGTCTACTCTGGAGTATCGATGCCCTGTCTCGAAACTCCCTCGACTAGGGACCATTTAAGGATATGCTTATAGACCCCAGCTTCCACGTATATGATCATCCTCATACTGCTGGTGGTCAAGCAAGAATCCTAGGGGCTCTATCAACGTGCAACAGTGATCAATAAGGTCACCTAAAGCAGTACACGATGATAAAGATAAACCAGATAGCATACTATCATCTTGAGTAAGACTGTCCTACCGGTATAGGTCCTCCCTCAATCATTGCAATCACGTGCCTGTGATCCAATAATTGACTCTGAAGGAACTATATCCAACAGATAAGTCGTGTCGATATGAGGTCTATAACAGTTCGAGAAACTACCAATAACACTTACCAGTAAATCTCAGCACCCCTGGCCAGGGATTTCCGGTTATAACCAATCGAACACAGGACAACATCAACTCCCTATACCGGGTGAGACGAATCCCCTCCTATCGCTCATTGCCTCCATGTGATTTGGGACTGTACCTAAAAGCCACCTTTTTGCACGCCCTCTTGGACGTGGTATGATGGAAATCAAAGCACAGTGGGAATCACACAAGACTCTATGACGATCTCGGGTCAACAGACTACTCTGTACCAGTGTCACCGGAGAACTGCCATCTGACGTGAGGTATAATACCATCTTGGAGTTCTCGGCGAGTCCGTCCAGTATACCCAGTCTCCACTGAGCACCCGTACACCATCCTTGATGTCAAACACCGATGGATATGGGATCATCCATCGCCCATCATATGGGTCAAGATGCGTATACGCTAGTCTACTCTGGTGTATCGATGCCCTGTCTCGATACACCCTCAACTAGGAACAGTTATAGGATGTACTCGTCGACTACCGTGGCCCCACTAGTATGATCTCATCATAGTCCCAGTAGTCGAGTACATATCCTAAGGGCTTTATCAACATGTAACATAGAGACAATCAGAGTACATTTTAAGATAAAGTACAACCAGATAGCATACTATCATGTCGAGCAAGAAAGTCCTCCCTATATATGTCCAAGCATCCATTACAATATACATCATATGTACAGTAATGGCCTCTAGGGCATACATATAACTAACATCCACCATGGGAAGCTTCTTGCCCAACAAAGATGTGGATCAAAAGCCCTCATTATGAGGCGGCAGGGTAGCTTCCTGCTCGGCCCATCCACAGTGGGTAGCTTCCTGCCCAACAAAGACGTGGATCCAAAGCGCTCATCACGAGGCGGCCGGGTAGCTTCCTGCTCGGCCCATCCACAGTGGGCAGCTTCTTGCCAAATGAAGACGTGGATCCAAATCCCTGATCATGAGACGACCGGGTAGCTTCCTACTCGGCCCATCCGCAGTGGGTAGCTTCCTGCCCAACAGTGCTGTGGATCCAAAGTCCTCATTACGAGGCGGCCGAGTAGCTTCCTGCTCGGTCCATCCATCATGGGTAGCTTCCTGCCCAACGAAGACGTGGATCCAAATCTCTCATCACGAGGCGGCCGGGTATCTTTCTGCTCGGCCCATCCACAATGGATAGCTACATGCCCAATGAAGACGTGGATCCAAAGCCCTCATCACGAGGCGGCCGGGCGGCCTCCTGCTCAACCCATCAGCAGCGGGTGGCTTCATGCCCAACAACACTGTGGATCCTAAGCCCTTATCACTAAGAGGCCGGGTAGGTTCTTTCTCGGCCCATCCACAGCGGGTGGACTCCTATCCAAGCTAATGTTCGGTCTTTCAACACTTAGGAAACTCAAGAACAAAACAAGTCCAAATAAAAAGACGCAGAAGCGCAAGTGAACAAAGATGATTTCTGGTTATACCCTCAGCGAAGACTATCCTACGGCCCAAATTCTCTCCCGTTGAACGAAGCGTCGCGCCCAATGATTCACGTGACGCCATGAGCCGGCCGGCTATTAGACGCCTTCCCTTCACGCGGATCTGATCAGGCGAAGCGACGTCGCCTTAATGACGTCGTCCTATCAGCGATCCGCTGACATCATCCGAAGACGCGCTTGAAAATTAGGGTACTTAATTATCGCCATGTGGGCATGGAGATTAGGGAGACAGAACCGCTGTAACGACTCTAAAATTTTTGTACGGAAATTTTTCTGTTAATATACAACAAAAGAGTATTACAGCTTGAGTTTGAGTTATAAGTCACTTTTGTTAAATAAAAACAAGAAGCAATTTGTAGCTCACTGGTAAAATCTTTGCACTGCTGTGACGTAGCCTGTGTGTTCGATTCCTATCAGACACAAATTTTTTCTGATTTTTCTTTTTAACTTTTTGGAAGCCCAAAAGGTTGCACGTACAATTCACGGGGAAATAAAAAGTTCAGAAAAATCAAACATGTGGAAAATGGTGTAAACAGAGAGTTGATCTTGTGGCACGAATCTCGAGGCATTTGCCTCAAGATGGACCGGCGGATATGCTATTTGGGCCGACGGGGACGGTTCAGATGGAGCCAAAATGCACCGTAACTCCTCTTCATTGTTTGATTTCTCTGCAATCAAACAGAGACCTTTCAATTCACCAATTAATACCATTTTAATGCTTTTTAATCCACATTTTTAATTCCCAAACCCTAATTCTCCACTATAAATACCACCTCATACCCTAACTCTTCACCATTCTGAAAATTCTAGCAAAAACTCTCTCAGAAGTTCCTAAGTGAAAGTGGAGTAAAGTGGAGTTAGCGAGCAAACTTCTTCCGTCGATGATCGAAGCCGATTCCGGAGCTCCCGCGACGCCACGAAGCCTCTCTCTTCTTCCTAACTCTTTCTTTAAGATATTCAAACCGTAAGTGTTGGGGTCAAAAATTACACCCCGATCGACCAAGTCAAAGTCAATCAACCCTCAGGCCAAGTGGGCCCAAGCCCAACCCTCAGGCCATGTGGGCCCAAGCCCAAGTCAGGACCAAGCATGGAAGGGGCCGACTCCATACCAAGAATAAAGCAATAAATTAGTTTAATATAATTTTTTAGAAATAAATGTATAAAAAATGGGCAGAAAGCCAAAATTTTGTAAACCCCTTGGCTTATGTGCAAAAAAAAGAGATAAGCACATAAGGCATGGGGGGGCACAAGTGCCATTTGGCAAAGCCTAAGGGGCTATATGTAAAGTGTGTAGCCTATAAAGGCAAACATGATGGAAAAGATCAAGAATTACTTTTTTTCTCTCTAAAAAAATATTAGGGTTTCTGCGCCTCCTTCTCCTTCCTCAAGATTTTAAACTTTCTTTCTTTTTTTGAATTAAATCAAGAGTTTAACTCTTTTTTTTCCAAAAAAGAAACAGTTTTTCACCATAAAACCCTTGGAGGAGAGCTCGGATCCTCCATTAAATCCCCCAAAAGGATGATTTTTAAGTCTCACCCCCTTTTTCTCCAAGATCCAGCCAACAGAAAGTAGGAAGAAGGAGACTCATCTCCAAAATCCCCACTTTGGGAAGATCCAAGGCTCAAGAGAAAATCTAGGGCTCAAGGGAGAAAAAAGGGGTCCCTTTTGATCATCTCCGAAAATCTCTGAGGTGTTTAACTCCGAAAAAAAGTCTTTCTTTTTAGGAGTTTAACACCAAAAGTCAATTGGGAGTACAACTTCAAGTGCAGGGGATAAGCCACTTTGTCCTTTTTTTAGGAGTTTAACTCCAAAATAGGGGCTAAGCCTCTTTTTTCCGTCGACGCCCAGCGCCTTCATGCCAAGCACGTGAGGCGCTGGCTCTAACGGCTCTGTTTTAATGTACAGAAAATTTTTAAAGTTAATGTACAAATGGAGTATTTGTAAATCTTGAGCACAAGTTATAAATTTGATTTGTTTTTAAACAGCAAGAAACCACTTGTAGCTCACTGGTAAAGCCTTACACTGTTGTGATATAGCCCCTGTGTTCGAATCCTATCAGCCACATGTTATTTTTGCTGCTTTTTCTTTTAAAATTTTTGGAAGCCCAAAAGTTACATGTGCAATACACGTAAAATGAAAAGTCACTGAAAAATCAAACATGTGCAAAATACTATTAATTACGACTAGCACACGTGGCAAGAATCCAGAGCCCAAACCTCCCAACTTGGCCGGTGAAATTGGGCTTGGGGCCGGCGCCGCCCCCCCCCCCTCCGTAGCTAATGCTCCAAAAAAAATTCCCTAGAACCTCTTGGACTTCCCCACTAGCCCTAGTCTGTTTGTTTTCCCTGCATATTTCCAGAGAATTAAAATGAGGCATTAATTCAAAATGTTAATGCAATTTAATTCCATTTTTCAATACTTTAAACACTAATTTCTCTTATAAATACCATCATACACTATAGCCTTTCTCATTCAGAAATTCTTTACCAAAATTCTCTAAATTTTCCAAGTCCAAGAAGTTGTACAAGTGGAGTTGGCTCAAAGTCAAGTTCCGGCGACGACTCGGGACAAATCTGGCTACCCCGCGACTCCACGACGCTTGCAAACACATCCTCTACATCCCCTCTCTCTTCTCAATCCGTATGTCCCTACTTTTTTTCTCTCTTCTCTATTAAACAAGTCTTTTTTCAAATGATGTCGTTAAGTGGAGTTAACCGGCTTTTAAAACCTAATTTCTTTAAAATGATAATTTTTCTTAAGGAACTCATAACCAAATTAACAAACCTTGCTTATTGACCAATAACTAAAATTTAGAAACCAATTTCACTATAAAACTCCAAGTAAAACCATGTTTATTGCACTTTTACGGTTTAATACCACATACTTACTTTCGACTTATTTTATCATGCTTACTTGTTTTACCTTTAAAAAATTCACTAGGGAATGGCCTACCTCATCACAACACTCATCATGACATAGCACGATAGCTTTTGGAACAATATTTTTGGGGACAAAACAATTTTTACATTAAAATACCCTAAACTAATAAAATCGTATTTCTTTAAAATTGTTTTAATTAAATTTCATACAATTATGTCCTTGCAACCCATTTTTGGGAATCCGATTTGGTTGGTGCGGATTATCGCACATCTATCGGAGTAGTAGGGTGAGATGCAGACTTCCTCACGGAGCATACGATCTCGATGGAATTTTTATTATAATTTCTAAGAAAACGTGATTTCTATTAATAAATAAATTCTATTTTTAATAATTATATATATATAAATTTTACAAAAATATCTGTTTTAAATATATAATATATTCCATGTTTTCTAATCAAAAGAAAAGAACCACAAAAATTCATGAAAATACCATCAAGAATCAATACAAATCAAATTACATGAAAATACCCTATACTATTAAAGTTAGGTTTATATCCACTAAACTATCTCATCACTTTTAAAATTACATATATGAAAACCCTAAAGACGATAATTAAATGCTTGAGATTTATTTTGAAAATATATAAACTATTTTTCATAAAATCCCTCAAATTATATTAATTTACAATAAGGACCTTAGCAAATATAGGTTTAAGCGGGACCCGTTCTCTTGAGCCTCAGGGAGCCGGAGAATTTGCGTGCAATATACCCTTATCTATTTGAAAATTAGTCCCTATGTAAATGTAAATTTCGAGGACAAGAGGGTAGAATGTAACGACTCTGAAATCTTTATCAGAAAATTTTTCTGTTAATATAAAAGAAAAGAGTATTACAATCTGAGTTTGAATTATAAGTCACTTTTGTTAAATAAAAACAAGAAGCAACTTGCAGCTCACTGGTAAAGACTTTGCACTGCTGTGACGTAGCCTGTGTGTTCGATTTCCACCAAACACAAATTTTTTCTGATTTTTCTTTTTAACTTTGTGGGAACCCAAAAGGTTGCATGTGCAATACACGGGGAAATGAAAAGTTCAGAAAAATCAAACATGTGGAAAATGGTGTAAACAGAGAGTTGATCTTGTGGCACAAATCTCGAAGCATTTGCCTCAAGATCGACCGGCGGATATGCTATTTGGGCCGGCGGGGACAGTTCAGATGGAGCCAAAATGCTCCGTGCTTTGCACACTCGTCTCTTCAACTCCCCTCAACTCCTCTGCATTATTTGATTTCCCTACAATCAAATATAGACCTTTCAGTTCACCAATTAACACCATTGTAATACTTTTTAATCCATATTTTTAATTTCCAAACCCTAATTCTCCACTAGAAATACCACCCCATGCCCTAGCTCTTCACCATTCTGAAAATTCTAGCAAAAACTCTCTCAAAAGTTCCGAAGTGCAAGTGGAGTAAAGTGGAGTTAGCGAGCAAACTTCTTCCGTCGAAAATCGAAGCCGATTCCGGAGATCCCACGACGCCACGAAGCCTCTCTCTTCTTCCTAACTCTTTCTTTAAGATATTCAAACCATAAGTCTCTCCCAATCTCTCTTTCTCTCCATTGAAATTCAACTTTAAAACTTATATCGGTAAATGGAATTATTACCGATATCCTTTTTTTAAACCCTAGAAACTTCCTTTTTCTTGATATATTGATCAATTTAAGTTTACCACAATACTTGCAACCTTAATATCAATATTTAGAATTAAGCTTAACCAAGAATCTCATATGAAACAACCATAGTTAAACTTTTTCATTAAAATAGCTTGAACTTTAATATCACCTCTTTACGTTTTCGTTAAAACTATACCTTTAGGAAAAACTTCACGGAGTAACGACCTACCACACACGTACAGCTTGGTTTCTAGCACGATACCTATTTGTATGTATTTTGTTTCGAAAAATAATCTTTACAATAAAATACCATATACTTTAAAACCGGGTTTCTTTTAAACAGTATTTCGTATTCCTTTGCAATTATGTATCTACAAACCTTATTAGGGGACCCGCTAATGGATGATTCGGATTATCACATATCTTGGGAATAGTAGAACGAGATGCAGCATCACGGATTATCGCACATCACGGAGTATTCGATCTCGAAAAGATATAAATACATTTTTTAAGAAAAATGAATTTTCTAAATAAAACTATTTTTTTAATTAAAATTATATCAAATTATAAATCCATATTTTCATTATATTATGAAACTATAATTTTATAAAAATGAAAGATTAAAAAATGTCAATAAAATACCATCAAGTTACTAGAAAGACTAGTTTTCACTAAAATACCATAAACTTTCAAAAGTTAGGTATTTATCATTAAAATATCTCAATACTTAAAACACATGCTCATGAAAACCCTAAGTAATATAAATCACTCTCGAGGTTTTATTTTTAATTTATATTAATATATTTTTCATAAAAACCCCTCGAAATATACAAAACAATATTTAAGAAATTTAGTAAATATAGATTTAAGCGGGATCAATTCTCTTGAGCCCCAGAGAGCCGGAGAAAGTGAGTGCTTGCCTATTCAGGTTAGAAAATTTAACAGGAGTTATCAATGGTAATTGTCTTGGAAAAACACACAAATCCTGCCGTCCATGTGCAGCAGTTGCCGATAACTCCCGAACCTAAGAATTCAGGAGTTAAATCAGTACAAGTGTCTGACTCAGTCTGAGTCCAACCTCAAACCTGAATCCAAAATCAAACATGAATACTTGATAATGAACATGAACACTCGAATCCAAACATCAATTTCTAACATGTATGCTTGACTTGACCGAACCATGATTATAACTTGACTTGAACTTGACATGACTACTTGAATACATGATTATATCCTCAACATGAATACTTGAATATTTTGTATCCATGGTTTCGGTCAAGACTTGTAAACATAATCTATACAATACATTACACGGGGATAAAGGGGTAGATTGATACAGAACGTATATCGTGGCACGAGAGGTCACTTAAAAGACACCTACATGAATTCTCATGCCGTTGTCCAATGGGTTATGATGGTGCCTTGTACTATATGTTACCATAGTCTACGGGGTAAAATGGACTCCTCTCGTATACATGAATACCTTCTTTACCAAACTATAAACAACCACGTTATAATAACTATCATATACCGGTAATCCGTCAAATACTACTTTACCTGTTCATTTCACTCAATATACTATCTTCTCTTTCTTCTTTTGGGACTTACCGAGCTTTAGTTCGCTGACGACATTCCTTTCTGTTTCTTTCTTTAGAATGTTCGTCAGGAGGACCGGACTCTGAGGAGATAGAACCGAGTCAGGAGGACTTGGACTAGTTTACAGCTCAGCAGGACTACTAGTTCTTCTTGCACTTATTTTCTGTATGCCATTGCTTAGGCATTTGCTTTATATCATTGTATCTTTTCATTACAAACAAATTGTATGTTAAGTTGAATGTAAATAAAGTTGTCGTTTATTTTATTACTCTTGTCATTCTTATTCAGTTATATATTGCTTAATTACGCTTTACGTATTTATTTCATAGTAAATGCGATGCGGCCTGCCACGTCACCGTTTCCGTCTACTGGAAAGCGGGGTGTGACAACCGCCGAACACCATGTCGTTTCAGGACAAACCACCACGGAGAATCCTCGACACCAAGCTGAAAAGAGAAAACCGAGCAGATCACTCTCAACCCGACCCATAAATAGGTCGGAACAAGAGTGGGGGGCTAATGATGGTACATAAGTGTGGATTCTCCTGATTAAGACACGTGGCGGATGACAGGTCTCTCACGTGCACCAACTAGCTCTTTGAAGTACCATGTGAAGGGGACATTCCTCGGCGCCTCATCTCCGAGGTATCATCCGACATTTGGGGAGGCCTCCCCTGAGTACATTCACTATTCGTCTAGCAACCAGCCAACAACTCGCCTCCGAGCTATCCTACAGCTGAGCTTCCTCAGCGTCCTCTCTCGTCTTCGAGTTATTATAGAGCTGAGCTTTCTCAGCCCCCTCGTTCGTTTCCGAGCTATCACAGAACAGAGACTTCTCAGCTTACTTACCGATCTCCAAGCTATCCAGTATCTGAGATTCCTCAACGTCCCTGTTTGGCCAGGAGCACAGAGCCCGAGCGGCCGCCATAACTGCTCCGTGTATCTCGCCACGACGAGATCTCCGCCGCTCCACATCCAGCATCCCATGCTAGCGTATCTCGTCATTAATGGGCGTTTCCCGCCATCAAAGCGAACTTGACGCAAGTGCGTAACGGACGGCGAGAATCTCGCATCAGCTCGCTCCATGCGACCGCTATATAAACCCCTCTTCCAGATGACTCGATATGTCGAACTCGAATCTATTCCAATACGCCGCTACCCTGCCATTATTCCTCAGTACTTACTTGATTGTCAGAGGGTCTTACGATGGTTTCCTATCCCGGGACTTCCCTTGTAGGTGGCTCGGCGTCAACGACAACCAATAACCCATTGAGATCCACGCACTCAACTCTCACACTAAATCTCAACCGTTCAGCACTTCTGGCAGTTAGATCGACGGAGGACAACATCTAAGAGAGATTCCGACCTACATCAGTATCATTCTTATATGAATTTAAGAAAAAAAAAACCAAAAATCATGAAGAAGAAAGCAAAAGGAGCTCCTAGTAACTTAAATGAGATTAGCAATTGAGTTTAAGAGCTCAAATGGCATCATGCATGAAGATGTTCATCATGCATGAAGATGTTTGACAGTTTGTAAAGATGGATTATAATCACCCATGCAGCCGAAAATCCATTACTTTTTGCTTGACATGAAGTTCATTTTTCCTTTCTATTAATATAGACCGATGTCCAGTACAAGAAAAGAAACACCACCAACAAAGATATAACTACTTGCACGATCTCACTGAAACCCGGTATTTTTCGCAATGTAGATTATGACTCTTGCAGCCATCTTGCGTTGATATATATTACAATTTATCCCAAAACCCAAAATGAGATAGATTTCAAATGATGGAGGCCACAATCTAGGTTGGATATAATTAATGTATGTACTCAACCCTACAAATGCAAACCAAAGAGAAGCTAGAATTGAAGTGTTGCGGCTGTTCAAATTAATTGGTGGAATTAATTTCACACAACTACAAATATTTTAATTTACATTTATAAGCAGCAACCACATGACACATGCAAAGGCAATGCACACGAGCAAATATTCAATGCACCTAAGTTGGCGTGCACATGCACACGAACACAAAACATGGTTTACACTTTTCACTATTTCCACTTCACACAAAATACTAAACATTAAAAAGGTAGAATTATTACTATTCTTTTAAATCTTTTTACAGTAGATAAATAAACTTTACTTAATAACTGACGGTCTAAGTATTATCTACGACAAAACAGCTAATGCTCAATAATCTTATATATTATTTTAATGCCTAAATGATTCTCAGGTTGCCACGGGCATAAGAATTATCATAATTTTGACAAAAATATTTTTAAATATTAACACAAAAATTCCATAATTTTTAAACAATATATTAAAACATAATTAAATAACAAATTAACAAATCTATTTATTCTTTATGTGCTTTAATTACGTGCGGCGTACGTGCCAAAATGCTAGCATTATATAAAAACAAAACATGTCTCACGTAAATGAACGTATTATATCCACTTATAGCTTCTGTCCTTCAGCCATTCAAAAACACCTTTCGGCCATAAATTTCAATACCCTAATTTTAGTGCAAACAACACCAAAATAAATAGTCATGCTATTACCTTCATATAAAACAAAACTATATCCACACATTAATATCTTCATTCACGAATTTTTTTTTTCTGAAATACCAAAAAAGTCTTCGATGAGTCCCTGTCATGGCCACCAGATGCCAAACAAGTTCCGCAAGTACCCTATTGAATCTGCCATCATATATTCTACATAACAGACCTCAGAAAAAACAGTAGCAAAATCTTTTAATTGATCATCATATATACAAGGTAAAAGCATTTACCATGAGAGGCCAAAAAAAAATTATGAAACAGGACAGCTTCCCGCAGAAAAAAATCAGCCTTTCCCTCGTGCTTGGTCCTTTTCAGCATCCCACCACCACATAAGTATCACAAAAGAAAATTGCAGAAGGCCCTTTCATATCTATTCTTTTTGTTCCCTTCCATATAAATTTAATTATTAAGAGGGAAAAACATGATATTTTTTCCATACTCATTTATGTTTTATCCAAAAATCAAGTTGATCGATTTCGTAATTGATAATATTTATGGCTGACACACATACACACAGAGGATAGCGATCGGGTGAGATAAGGTTCTAAAAGTGATGGAAAAATCCGACCGTTGGATCGACGATCGAGTATTTGCAACATGTTCTAGACGTCAAAACATGTATGTGTATAAAAAAAAATTATACGATTTGGAGGCTTGTAAGTCATGCAAGGGTATGCAACTTTTACGATGTTTTAACCACCATCCATTTTGCGACCGTGATATCTATGCCTTAGAAATGTCTAAATCATCTAAATTTTTGCACACATATGTTGATTGACATGTAAAACAAGATGTATGGAACTGATCGTCATTTTGATTGATAGATGATGGTCGGATTTTGCCATCTCGCTTTAAGAATCTCATCTCACCATATCGCTACCTAATGATGCTCGTAAGTGGGAGCTCTCCAGATCATGACACATGGAAACAGGGTGAGGACTGCATATTGGAGGTGTCCCCCGGGCTATCTTCCCGCTGCTTGGACCCGACCTTCGAGAATTCCCTGAAGAGTCCTGTAAACGACCAATGGCTCACCTCCGAGCCCTCCTACACGCTGAGCTTCCTCAGCTCTCCAACTCGTCTCCGAGCTATCACAGCACCGAACTTCCTGGGCCTCGCGCTCGCCTCCGAGCCTCCCGCCGAGCTAAGATTCCTCGGTTCTATTGGGCGACCCAGAACGCAGATCACAGACGTCTCCGCCACGGCTCCGCGAATCTCGCCAAACGCGAGATATCCGCCACCCCACGATCCCGCGTTCCACGGCGTCGCATCCCCATTAACGAGAGTATCCCATCATTAATGGGGGATCCCGCCATTCTCGCGGGCGTAACGCCAGGGGCGTAACAACCGGCGAAAATCTCGCACCCGCTAGCCCATGACTGCCGCTATATAAACCTCTCTCAGAGACGACTCAGATAGGACAATTCTTATCCAATAGGTCGCTACTCTGCCCAAATACCTCGACTAACTTGATCGTCGGAGGGTCCACAGTGGTATAACCACCCCGGGACTTCTTTGCAGGTAGCTCGGTTTCTCACCAAACCAAACCCATTGAGATCCACACGCCTCAGGAGACAGTTCTCAAACCCAATCTTGGCCGTTCGCCAACGTTGTCGGCAGATCGTCGGAAGACAACATCTGAAGAAGATCCAGACCTCCATCAGTTGACGCCGTCTGTGGGAACGAAAAAGTTCCACCCATCGAAAGTTGATCTTCCGATCTCAAGCTGATGGCGAGTGATCATCGTGACGATCCCAGCGCTAGCTGCCGTCCTTCCCACAACGGAGGCGCGGACGGATCCTCTCCTCCCCCGAACGCCGTTCACGTCCTATCTGCACGGATCGACAGGCTCGCCTGCATTGTGGATACCCTTGTCTGTGTCCAAACAGCTGGGCAAGCCATCCAGGTCGCCGTTCCCCCACCTCGGGACCGTGACCCCCGCAGAGGGGGAGACGACGTTGCCGACGCTGGCACTACGAAACAGTGCCTCGCTATTTCCGGCGGCCACAGATCCCCCGTGGCGACTAATTCAATGACTCGCTGGGCACCTCACAGCTCCACGCCGAGGTCTCACGCAAGAGCACCCCGCCCCGAGGCCTATCACGCTCATGTCCCTCCCGAAGAGGTGTCGGTAAGCTCGCCTGCTCCCAGGCATGGCCGGCACCCTCTCCCTCAATAGGGTCACGCGGAAGGCACTCACCACGGTGACTCAAGGACGAGCTCGCCAGGGGACTTGAGGAATCTCATAGAACGGAACTGGAACCGCGGCCAGGCACAGGCCGCCAGCGGGAGGGGCCATAACTCCGAGTACGCCGAATCCTCGAGATACTACGACCGTCTCGATACCCTTGAAAAGAAGATCGAAGGTATACATCGGGAGAGTCGTCCTTCAAACGAGGGGGCCAGGTATACCGCCGACTTGCTTACGAAGCCCTTCACTGAAGAACTGCTCGCTGTCCGCATCTCCTCCAGAAACAAGCCTCCAAAGGCGGCCTTCTTCGACGGAAAGTCCGACCCGAAATACCACCTAGACGCATTCACGGCGGGGATGAGCTTCCAGGACAACTCTAACGCCGCCCAATGCTGAGCGTTGCCCGCCACTCTCATCCACGCCGGAAGAGATTGGTTCCGAGGACTCCCGCCACGCTCCATCTCTACCTTCGATGAGCTGGCCGCCCAGTTCCTTGGGCATTTCGTCGGGAGCAGACGGCAGAAGCGGATCGTTGATTACCTCTTCACTATAAAGAGCGCGGACAAGGAATCCTTCAAAGGAAACATCACCCGTTTCTACAACGCTCTTCTTGAGGTCCCGGAGCACCGGGACGAGACTGTCATCACGGCCCTTAGGTCGGGTCTTAGGCGCAAGAAGTGGCTCCGCTCCTTTGCATTAGCGCAACCTAAGACCATGGTCGAGGTAAAGGACTGGACCGAGCGAGAAATCCAGCTCGAGTCCGAGGTAAATGCGAACCTACTTCGGAGCGACCAGGTCGATCAAAAGAAGAGGGGTAGAGAAGAGAAGAAGATTGACCGGCTAAAGCCATACTCCCCGAAGTTGCAGGAGTATACCCCGCTCAACATCTCCCAGACAGAGCTGTTGGAGGAGGCAAAGGGCGAGCAATTTTTCAAACTCCCTTCGGCCACCAATATGGCGGCCAAACGGACACGAGACCCTTACTGCGCCTTCCACAGGTCGCAGGGAGAAGCGACAAGCCGACCGGGAGTTAATTCGCTCTGTGCCTACATCGAGGAGTTAATTCGCTCGGGGCACCTGGCAAAATATTTGCGGGAAAAGCGACAAACCGACCGGGAGCAAGAGAACCATCCCCCTCCCGATGAGTTAACAATCGACCAAATCATGGTCGTGTCAACATGGAGTGCGTCTGGAGCCGGTGAGATTCGACGCCTCCTGTCGGTCGAGGGGACTAGCAGCCAGCCCCGGAAGAAGAGCAAAGCAGCCGAGCCCATCACCTTCACCGACGAGGACCTCCACGGGATATCCTTGCCTCATAACGACCCCGTGGTGATTACAGCACGGGTCCACCGCTACGAGGTTCAAAGAATACTGATCGACTCAGGGAGCTCGGCAAATATCCTTTTCTACGACTACTTTTTACGTATGGGGCTCGGCCCGTCGGACCTGAGGCCGACCGCCCACATTCTGTCGAGGTTTACTAACTACTCCATCACGGAAGGAGTGGTCCCCCTCCTACTTAACATCGGGGAGGCGGGCCGTACGCGAACCGTACCAGTGGAGTTCATCGTCGCTAGCATTCCATTGACCTACAATATCCTCCTAGGACGCCCGACGCTAAACTCCCTTCGGGCCCAGATCTCGACCTACCACCTCGCGATCAAGTTTCCACTTGACCAAGACGGAATAAGCCGGGCCTACGGGAACCAGCAAACCGCAAAGATTTTCTTCACAGCGACCTCGGTATGCCCGAGGAACGAAGTGACGACCTTGAAGGCACGGGTGATTTCCGGGGGTCCTTGGATACTCGGAACGAACAAAAAGAAATCCAAGGGGCCCCGATGGAGCCACCAACAGAGGTCCCCCTCGTCGAAGGGGACAATGAATGAACCGTCCAAATCGGGTCACTTTTAATGGGGGCCTGGCTCGACGACATGGTCCACTTCCTCAGAAGAAACTCGGACGTGTTCGCTTGGGCGCCCGCTGACATGCCCGGGATCGACCCCCAAGTAATATCACATAAGCTCGGGGTCGACCCAACGGTCCGACCCATCAGGAAGAAGAAACGAAGTTTCGCTCTGATCAAACAAAAGGCGATCGAGAACGAAGTTGACAGGTTAATCGCAGCCAACTTCATTCGAAATGCGGCTTACTCAGAATAGCTGGCGAATGTGGTAATGGTTAAAAAGGCAAGCGAAAGTGGAGCATGTGCATCGATTTCACAGACCTCAATAAGGCCTACCCGAAAGACAACTATCCCCTCCCTCGGATAGATCAGCTCGTCGACAGTTCGGCAGGCCACGAGTTACTCAACTTCAAGGATGCTTTCTCCGGTTACAACCAGATCCGTATGAATCCAGCAGACGAAGAGCTCACCATATTCACAACGGACCGGGGGGGTATACTGCTATAAAGTGATGCCCTTCGGCCTCAAAAACGCCGGGGCTACATACCAACGCTTGGTCAACAGGATGTTCAAACCACAGATCGGGAGGAACATGGAGATCTACGTCGACGACATGCTCGTTAAATCGACCTTGTCAGATGAGCACACCAAAGATCTTGACGAGACTTTCGACATCCTCCACAAATACAAAATGAAGCTGAATCCCGCCAAGTGCGCGTTCGGGGTCACTAGTGGGAAGTTCTTCGGATTCATGGTTACCCACCGAGGAATCGAGGCTAACCCATAGAAAATCAGTGACATCCTCAACATGGCCGCGCCAAAGACCAACGTCGAAATCATGCAACTCACGGGGAGAGTTGCTGCTCTGAGTCGCTTCATGTCAAGGTCCGGGGAAAAGTGCCTCCCATTCTTCAAAGCCCTGAGGAAAATCCCAAGGTTCGAATGGTCGGAGGAGTGTCAGAAACCTTTCGAGAAACTGAAAATACACCTGGCAACTCCCCCACTGCTCACCCGACCGATTGAAGGAGACGAGCTATCACTGTATCTAGCGGTGTCCGATCAGGCTGCCAGCTCGGTGCTTGTCCGAGAAGTTGAAGGAGTCCAAAAGTCGGTCTACTACGTAAGCCACGTCTTTAAAGACGCGGAAACAAGGTATCCGGCCATAGAAAAGATCGTCTTGGCGCTTATCATGACCTCAAGGAAACTACGACACTACTTCCAGGCAGACACCATCCTCATTCTCACCGAGCGTCCTTTAGGAGCTATTCTCACCTCCCCCGAGTCTTCTGGTCGCTTGGAGAAGTGGAGGTGGGAGTTATCTCAATTCGACATCAAGTATCGCCCAAGGCAGGCTATCAAAGCACAAGTGCTGGCCGATTTTATTGTCGAATGCACAATCCCCAGTAAGGAGGCAGTGTCAGTGCCGGCCTCCGGATCTCAACCCTCGATCGAAGAGAGGCCCGACTCCGTCCCCAATTGGGTCCTTTACGTTGATGGATCATCAATAGAGAATGGCCGTGGTGCCGGCCTCATCATTCGAAGCCCGAACGAGACAGAGATGGAGTATTCTTTGAAGCTCGGGTTCAAGGCCTCAAACAACACCGCGGAGTACGAGGCCTTGCTAGCTGGGTTACGAATCGCCTCCGGAGTGGGGTTGAAGGCAATCCAAATCCGCAGTAACTCCGCCCTGGTCATAGGCCAGGTGACAGGCCGTTTCGAGGCACAAGAGCCTCTGATGGTGAAATATTTAGCCGAGGTAAGGAGACTACGAAAAGATTTCGACGAAGTTCAAGTAGAGCAGATTCCACGGCACCTAAACGTCCAGGCCGACGCTCTGAGCAAACTAACTTCCTCCTATATGGCTAACAACAAGAGAAATATCCTCTTCGAGGTCTTCCCACGGCCCAGCGTGGAAGACAGAGCCACAACACTTCAAGTTTACGCTGCCCGGGAAGAAGACCGGGATTGGAGGAAGCCCCTAGTAAAATTCCTGAAGGAAAGTACGCTCCCAGAAGATCGAGGGGAAGCCCGCCGCCTCCGAGCCAAAGCCCGCCATTTCGTTTGGAGCAGTGGAAATCTCTACAAGAAAGCCTTCACTCAAGCTCTGCTTCGGTGCGTCGACCCCCATGAGGCTGACTACGTCCTCCGTGAGGTTCACGAAAGGGTCGGCGGAGCACATCAAGGGGCCTGCACCTTAGTCCAGAAGACGCTACTCCAAAGATATTTATTGGTCGACCATCCATCAAGACGCTCAAAAGCTCATCAGAAGATGCAAGAGCTGCCAACTCCATGGCAGCATACCCCGTCTTCCGACTACCGAGCTAACGGCCCTGACCTCCCCATGGCCGTTTACCCAGTGGGGAATGGACATGATAGTCCAACTCCCTACTGGTACGGACGGGCACAAATACATCCTCGTCGCGGTGGACTACTTTACGAAGTGGATCGAGACCATCCCCATCAGAAAACCGGGCGCCACCACGACCATCAAGTTCCTGTAGAACAACATAATATTCCGGTTCGGGATCCCGAGGTGTATCGTTACCGACCATAAGACGAATTTCGAAAACGACAAAGTTAAAGGATTCTGCAGCGAATACCATATACTGATGAAGTTTGCCGCAGTCGCGCATCCCCAGTGCATCAGGCAGGCCAAGGTCGCTAATTGGGACGTCATTCGAGGTCTTCAAGCTCGCATGGAAGGGCGGCAGGGCAGTTGGGTCAATGAATTACCCCGGGTTTTATGGGCTTTGCGCACATCGAAGAAGACCCCCACTAGAGAGACCCCCTTCAGCCTCTGCTACGGCACCGATGCGATGGTCCCAGCAGAGATCGGGCTGCCCAGTTACAGGGTCGAGCACTTCGACGACGAAGCAAACACCTCGGCCCTCCGGACTAATTTGGACATCTTGTTAGAGAAGCGGGACCGGGCACAGATCAAAGCTGCCGCTTATCAACAGCAAACTGCCCGCTACTACAAAATGCGCGAGTCAAGCATCGCGCCTTCAAGACCGGAGATTTGGTCCTAAGGCGGAACGAGTTCATTGACCAGGGCAAGTTACACAAGTTTTTCCCAAAGTGAGACGGCCCATTCCTCGTCTCCGAAGTATTACCCGACGGAGCCTATCGCTTGCAAGACGCGGCGGGTCACAAATTTCCACGGCCCTACAACGCCGAGAAGCTCAAGTTGTACCTTTGAAAATTGTATCTATGAATATAAATTTCTTCTTTGCCAAAGCGATGTATATTTTTCTAAGTCTTGAATTAGAAGAAATTCCTCCTATGTGTTTCCCTCTTTCTCGGTTCGAAGGTCACAGAGTTCGTTTCTGTAACAAGAAAAAGAACGAAAATGGTAGCTCTTTCTGATGAAGGTATTTCTGAAGCTATTTCTGATTTTCTAGCTGATAGAAAAGAAAAAAGTTCGTGAAAATACTCAAACGCACCAGAAAGGAAGCAATAATACATTGCAAAAAAAATGACTTTATTTATCAAAGGTATTGTGGGCTCCTCAGCCTTACATGAATTAAAATTACAACAGAAGGGGTACGAGGTCAAGGTAGCACTGCTGGTGGTACACCGTGGAGATCTCCGCCAGCCGAGCCATGGCCTCTTCAGCCCGTTCCTGGTGATGCTGCCCACGTACCTGGGACGCCACGGAAGCACCGGGCCCCCCATCTGCCGAGCAGGAACCTGTGATCTGCCTCTTTCGGAAGCACTCCAAAATAAGGGCCAAAAATTGGTCGTGCCTGTTCTTTGAGATGAGGCCGAGGACATAGAGCGTACGCACCTTGTCGAGCGCCTCATCCAGCAGCTCCTCGGAGAGAGGGTTGTACAGCCCTGCGGACCTCCTCCCAATTGCGTACATCAGCAATTGGAGGAAGGACGACCGATGAAGAAATAGACGGCCGAAGTGGTCCTCAATGCGCTGGACAACGGTACGTCTCCTCGAAAACCAACTGTTCGTACATGTAGACGTTATCGGAAGTGACGATCTCTTCAGTCGCGTAGATACGCCCGGCCATCTCAGAAAAGCGATGCTAAAAGAAACCCATCTCCTTCTCTATTTATAGCCTCTATAGAATCCCCCAAGGGCCCAAATTTGTGCGCGCGTGGGCACGAATCCTGGGATTTTCTCGGCTCTTCTAATACCGTACCGCCACGTGGCGTGCATCCCGTATTTCTCGGCCAACCGCAGTCGGAACGACGCGAATCTTGGAACGCTTCGCCTCACCTATGCGTTTCTGCCATATGTCGCCCGAGACGGTCACTCTTCCGGATTTTCGCGCGTCGAGGGAGATCTAGCGACGCCACGCAAAACCGAGCATCTTCCCTGCCCGGTAGTTTACTACCCACCGACGCCAAGGATCCAAAGCCCTCCTCAAGAGACTACCGAGCAGCTTCCCTGCTCGATCTATCCCTGGCTGGTGGTTTACTCACTGACGCCAAGGATCAGAAGCCCTCAACCTCGGCAAACGCCGACCAATCCGGACTAAGCTCTTGTCTAACTTATTCCAAGAGAAGTGATCACCGGTCCAACTCAAAAGAATGGGCAAATCTATGCCTTTCTATTCGAAAGAGCCAACCGACGTACCTTAAGTGAGCGATTGCCACCTCGACTCCGGGGCAATAAGGACACCGACCTTACACCGGCCTTTGTACACTTAGACAGATAATTGGACTTTCACTCGACGCGTGATTACCAACTAAAGGACCGGTCGCCGACCTAGCACATGGCTCGTCAGGCGAGGAAAACGCTAACAGGCTCACACAAATGAAAACATTGCCACACAAAAATTTGCAAAATGGCTTTATTCACAACTCGAAAGTCTTTACAAAGGTATTATAGGCTCTCCAGCCTTACAAAATTTCCCGAAGGCTTACAAAATTCCAAAACAAAAAAGAGAGAAGGCAGAAAGGCTCAGACCTCGGGACCGGGGAGGACCTCGATATGCTCCACGCCAGCATCGGTAGCCGGGGTGGCGGCCTTAGGGTGCGCCCCCAACAGGAGCTTGGCAATGGGAGCCGGGGTGATCGCCTTATCCCCAACGCTCCCACCAGGAGCCTTCCCCCCGGCGGCACTTCCAACGGCATCACCCTGCGTCTCATCCTTGAGGGGGTACTCGAGCCGGAGCCCGCCGTTAGGAAACTCCGGCATCAACACGCCTTAACGGCATCGAGAACCTGATGCCAGAAGAGGCTGAGGCGTCAGCAAGGTCGGTGTAGAATTGATCCGACGTCATGTAGCTCTCCACCGCCTTTGCGGCCCGGAAGTCGGCGCGCTTCATCCCTTCCTTCACCGTCTCATTCTCCCTCTTAAGGGTGTCCCGCGTCTTCTTCAGAGTGGCGTTGAGCACCCTGGCCTCCTCCAACTTAGCCTCGATGACCTTATTGGACTCCTTCAAAATTCGGATGGACTCCCTGCAGTTGGAGTTCACCCCCTCCTCGGCGGCCACCCGATCTTCGAGAACGGCGATCGTCTCCCTCGCCTGACGTAGCTCCCGGCTCAGGCTCTCCTCCCGCGAGGAAAGACTCGCCCGCTATCTGCATCGTCGGGGCAATTTCCTTGTGCTCCATGTTGGCGACGAAGGCACGGTGCTGGAGGACCTGAGGAAAACAAAAGGAGGGGTTAAAAAGTATCCGGACCGAAAAACAAAAGAGGCTTAATGAAAACCCGAACGGGAGCCGGACACTGACCTGCACAGCCTCCTGAGCTATGGCCGCGATTTGGGCCTTGAGGACCCCCCGCGGATTTTGCCCCCGGCCGATCGTTCCATCTCTGAGAGCAAGCTATCGGCGAAAGAAAGCTCCGAGGGCACCTCGAAGCAAAGGTCCCCTCCTGCACGAAGACCGGGGAAGACGGAGGTCGGGATACCATCCTTTTATGCCGCTTGAGGGGGCCTCGGGGGGTCGGCCTCATCCGCCACCTCCAAAACCAGGGGCTCCGACTCCCGAGCATGTTTACAGCTCTCCCCTCGGCTGATCTCCTGAGCCCGGGACGTGGTAGAATGCCTAGCCGATGTGGCCGCCGACGGGGCCGGGCTTGGAGCGGGGTGTGATGAGCCGGTGCTTCCGACCTTCCTTACCTTTTTCTCGGCCATGGCAGCCAGGAATTTAGATCGGTCTATCGGTTCTGCAAAAAAGGAAAATACACAATGGGAATTAGTGACGCCGGAAAGAACAGAAGAAAAATATGCACGTCTAAACAGGTCGCCTAGGCTCGTAACTTACCCATGAATTGAGCAGGGCTGAGCCCGGCCCAACGAAGGGCCTGCTCGGAAAGCAAAACATTGGCCCGTTGGACAGGCTCCCACGCCGACACCGTCCTTGCTTCGGGAGAGGACGGACACCTCACCCACGGGCAGTCGTCCCTGTGACACTGAACAGGCACATGCCAATCCTTACCCTCGGGTGGCCCGACAAATAGGAACTCCTCCTTCCATTCGTGGATGGAAGAAGGAACTGCTACGACCCCCGACCCGGCCACCCATCCCCTATGTTTTCTAAAGGAAACATATACCCAACTCGGCTCATCCTTATGGATGTCAGGATAATTTTTATAGCAAAGGGAGGAAAAGAAAAGGGTCAAGCAGAAGGTGATTTCTTCGAGTCTCAACCAGACCAGGAACACGAAGAGAATCTTCTACGAGTTCGGTACTAGCTGGCCCGGAGCTAGTTGAAAACAACGCAGCGCGGCGCTAACCTCAGGGGAGAAGGGCAGACGCATTCCAGCCCACAAAAGGAATCCAGGTACAAGGCGATCTCTTTGCCCCGCACCTGGTCCGCCCCCTCTCCCTCCCCAGCCAAGCGAAGCGAATAGCTAGGGGGAATATGGAAGCGAGCCCGGATTGTGGTGAGCTCGTCCACATTTGCCACGCCCCGCTTCTCAAAATACGGAATATGAAGGGTTGACAAGCCCAGCCATGCTCCTACGGTCAAGGAAATATCCTGCCGTAGTCACACTTCGGCTTCTAACTTTACGTGGTAATCAGTAATCAATGCACATGCAATGAGAAATGCAGTCACTACATCAAAACAGATACAAAAACTAACCAGGTAAAGATCAAGAAAAGATGGCGCTAACGTCGCTGATCTAGACGTCCGCAATATCCTCAAGGTACGACAGGTGCTGATCCGAGCCAAGTCCACTTCTCGCTCTGAGCATGCATACTCAAGTCGTCAGAGCGACACAATAACAATATATATAAATGCAAAAGTAAACACATGCAATGATGATGAACATGAAGCAGTAAATATAGAATGATGACGCGCATGAAATAACCGGTACAGGTAAACAGTAAAGTAGGTATATCAAATTAGTAAGCAGTGCATGTCAATGTCGTGAACCCTATCAGTCTCTAAGTCTCACTGTCCAAGTCGCTAAACCTATAGTCGGTCCAAATGTGAGAGTCAACCACACAGGAGTATCCCCAACCTAAGGGTAGGGCCCCAAAGGCAAGGGAACACGAGCCCGAAACGCTCGCTAATAATCAGTAATATCACCCATATGACTCCCAGAATCACTGTATATGCCGGCAATGGGACCCTAAATTCCGTTGAACTCACACTCAAACTACCCCACACCTCGTGGTCTACATCAAATACCAACCATGAATCCAAATACTAGTCGGTCCATGACAAGTCTACGCGAGAACTGGAGACAGGATCTCCATCAAGCATGTCTCGACTGGTAGCCGAGATAAATGGACAGCGTTTGATGCCTTACCTATGACACTAATATAAGTGCTTCCATAACCGTCCGATACTAGTTATAGTTACACTTACATATGCCCCATAGGCGTCGACAATGCAATAAATTAACTGGGTCCGCTGATTGTGTATAAGTACGTATCACTTCACTTATCAATTCACGTTTTAACACTAACGTACTTGCCACAATCCAATCACTAATATCAATCACTGGGTAATATACACGATCACTAGGTTACCAATGTATATGACCTCTACATGATATGATGAGAATGCAATAATTACGATATGAATAAAATATCAGCAACCAGTGTCCTACCATTTGCATAATTTACTATAAACCACACGTGCAGAATTAAGCAAAACAATATAAAAGGGGTAAGCAGTATGTTTAATTATCTGTCCATAAAAATTGGTTTCACGTCAATTGGGCTTCAGGTTCTCTAGTTATGGTCATTCCATTTTAAGTGTTCACCGCTGGAAATCCAATTCCTGAACTGGAAGTCCTTTTCGTAACACGTTTTACTCCCGGTTGGGAGCATAATTAGGCGACACTACAGTTGGATCATATTTAGATTTAACAGTTAGGTTTCCAACGCATCAGACGGATCGATAACATCCATTGTGTGCTGGAAGATATGCAATGTTTAATATCGGGATACGCGTTCTGTCCCTGCTTGGGACCGCAATACACATTGCCGGTTTAAATTGTGATTAAAATAGTAAACGATGGTAAAATCGAATGAAATCACTTCCAATAATTAGCTAACAAATTTATCTTCGCTGCGGTATAGGGTTCCGCATAATATCGTTTTAACACAGAGACATAAAAGAATTTCCAATCGAATGTTGGCGATCAGTGCTGCTCTGGACTGCGGTCCAGGGCCGCACTCCCGACCAGTTTCCATCACCTTCTTAAAATAGAAACATATTTTAGATTATATGGGGTTCTAGTTCGTCGAGTCAGATTTGATATGAGCCCTCGAATGCAACGTTCCAGCGTGTAACCAATTAATTATGATTTTCACAAAATTAAGGTATGGGAGTTTTCAGATTCAACGGATCTAAATGAGGGTGACATATCACGTTGTTAAAGTCCGTATTTTCAAGCCAAATCTTAACACAGTATTCGTTATCACTCGGGCCATCTGTTACTTTTAATTTCCGTCATTTTAAGGGGGCTTGTAGATCATGATTTGCATCAAACACTTGTAATAGTATTAAATCGCAAACGAAATGAATATATATAGCATGAAGCAAGTATTTAAAACTTTCCTGACGACGTATCGAAGACGATACGGCAGCGACACGGCAACAGCGGTGATCTACGGCCACGGCAACGGCACGGCAATTCAACCTCGGCTCGAGCTCGGCGCGTTTTGACCTTAGTCCTTGGCTGGAGGGTGTTGTGTAGGGTGGTCGTCGACGAGGGCCCGACGGTACTAGCGAACGCAGCGAAGGCAGCAACGGCGAGAGGATGTCGACGATCCAGGTACGACCTCGATGAGGTGGGGAGCTCGGGCGGCGACGAAAAGAGGTTGTGAGGGGGGTCGGCCTAGATGGAAAGATGAAGCAAAGGCTGTGGTGATGGGTCCGAGAGAGGGAGTGGTGTCGGTGGTGGGCTCAGGCGGCATTGCTTGTTGGGGCACCGGTGGTGGTCGTCATAGATGGTGAGCGTCGGTGGTGATGTAGGGGAGAGCGAAATATAGGAGCTCGGCTATAGGTTTTGGAGAGGGGAGAAGAGCTTGGGTCTTTGTGTTTGTTTTGAGGTGATGATGGCTTGGGTTGATGGAGGCTGGTGAGAGGTCGATGGTGGATTTGGCAGGTTGTAGTGGAAAGCCGGCGACTAGGTTCTTAGAGGAGACGGGGAGGATGATGGTGATGGTAAGGTGCTGGCGGCAAGAAGAGGAGGTGGTCACGGTGGTGGCGAAGGTTCAATCAGTGGGATCGCCGCTGGTGAAGGGGTTGGTGAGTTGAGTTAGAGAGAGGAGAGAATGGAGAATAGAGGGGGTTGTCGTGGGTGAATGCGAGTGGAGTCGAGCAGGGGAGGGGCGAGACGTGGGTCGGGGGAAAGCGGACGCGGCCGTTGGGGAGTGGGCACGGATCGTGGGGGAGTGAGCGAGAGAAACGGGGGACGTTGAGGAGATGGAGGAGTTGGGCGAGGGAAGCGCGCGGGGTAGTTGATGAAAGAGGAGCGGGTCGTGGGGGAGTGAGGTGGGGGAACGGGTCGTGGGCGCGAGGAGGGCGAAGCGGGGGAAAAACGGGAGAGAAAAAGAAGCGAAGGGAGGAAGAAGAAGGGAGTGGGGAGTTCGGGTCGGGTCGGGTCGGGTTCGGGCTGGGGTGTGGGTAGATCGGGTCGGGTTAGGGAAAGGGTTTGGGTTTGGGGTTCATGGGCCGGGCCGGGATAAGGAAAAAGAGAAAAAAAAAAAAGAGAGTTGGGCTTTGGAAAAAATTAAAAGAGAGGAGAAAAGAATAGGCTGCGTTGGGTTTTAATAGAAATAGGATTTGGGTTTAACATAGGATAAAGGGTTAGGGTTTAATAGTTAGGTTTGGAAAATAAGAATTAGGATAAATAGAAGGGTTTAGAAAAATTAGGTGAAAATTTATTTAGGAAATTAAAATAGGCGTGGGAAAATAATTTGGAAAATATACAAGATTTTTATATATAAGATACCGGGTATTACATCATACCCCACTTATATAAAATTTCGTCCTCGAATTTTAAAATAAACGATAAGCTATAAAATGTAATGCGAAAAACAACAAAATACTATTATATAGCGATTTACGCAGAAGCAGCTAGATGAAAATCCAAGGTCTATATATGTATAAGAAATAACACAACTAAAAGAATAGGCATAAGTAAACACAAGGCATAATCATCTATAATGATAAACTATATGCACAATACCAGGAAAAATAAAATAACAATAATAAACAATAGTGAAGGATTTGCCGATATGCCAAAATATTTTAGAAAGAATATCGATTAAGCAATTTAAAATAATTTGAGGAAACCCATATGGTGAAATAAGATAAATAAAACAAAATAGTATGTGCGACATATATTTGCGCTATTGAAAATGTGAAGAATAGTAAAGCATTTAAAATAAGTAAAACGGAAGTAGTTAATAACACGCAAAAAAAATTGATAAACAAAGTAACGAAAACTAAATCTCGAATAACAATGTCACTGAATGTAATTATAGTAATAAGAGATAGCACTAATAATGTATAAGGGGCTAGCCAGGGTATGGATTACAGCGGAGTATGGCCCATTCAAAAGAAGTCGGAGTGCGGTACTTTAATCTGAATGTTGAAGAGGCTGGGGTCGGGTCAGCACAAGGTACAAGGATGAATAGTAATGAATCTCAGGAGGGGGAAAAATTTATTGGGGAGGGAAAACAGTCAATGCATCATGCGAATCAATACTCAAAAGATGTGCGCACTCAGGAACTTTATTATTATTTATTTCCCAGAAGAATTTCAAGCATGGCATACTCGAAAGATAAAAGTGGCCCTAAGTTATACATAGATTTATTTGGCTAGAAGGAACAAACATAAGTCGCGTCAGTCGCGATTATGGAAGTTCAACAGGTTACGGTAAGCTCGCGCGCTAAGATAGGGGCGTCCATTTCCATAGCGTCTCGCAGGGATTGCCACTGGAGGTTCTTCCGCCTCGAATTCCTCCTCACTCGAGATTTCATCCTCCGACTCTTCCTCGGCTAGGGCCTCATTTTCGGGTTCTCCCAAAGGGTTTTCTTCTCCTGGTCCTTCTTCCTCGGCTGGAGCTTCTTCATCGGGGTTTTCTTCCACGTGATTCACCTCCTCTGGATTTTCTTTCACTGGATTCCCTTCTACTGGGTTTTCCTCAGGATCTTCCTCTATCGGGTCCTCCTCAGGGTCCTCTTCTTCATCGTCAGAATCGCTGATCATGTTGACTTCTGGGGTTGCGACTCCCTCGTCCTCGGAATCGCTGTTGCCGAAGATAACCTATGGGCCGTCGACCTCGTCATCTGAACTCACCAGCATGCAGTCCAAGAAAATGCAGGACCAAGTGTCCTCATCGATAGGCGGCGCTGCTCCAGGATTGGCCATAGCCTGAAAGGGAGAGTCATGATCAGATAGTGGAACACACAAGGAAAATAACCAAAGATGTGGAGCATATAGAAAATATACGGCATGTAAGGACTGAAAAATCAAAATTTTGAATAATGATGCAGTAAGCACTTTAAGGAAAATAAGTGGCAAGGGGACGATACATACATCACAACTCACAATTTTATTGTATTCAAACTAAGAAGTTCAACGGATACAAGATTTTAAACGAAAGGAAACATTTACTAAAGAGTGACAATATTTTTATTGAAAACAGAAAAGGCGATAATTCTTCGTTGATATCTAGACCGCTGCGTTCTCGTCAAGCGAGTTGAATCCTGCACTGGGTCCGTACTATCCTCAAAACTCGAACTATGAAATAACCAAGTTACTTAGCAGGAGTGGAGAGTGTGGACGAATATCCTCCTTGTAGCTCTTTCCTTCGAGGGCAACCATTGATAAGGTGCTCGTTGGATTCACAAATCCGGCATTGCCCTTTAGCCCTGCAACAGTCTCTCTGAAGGTGTCCTGGTCTCCCGCAATAACCACAACATTGGGTTCTCCGCTGCTTCTGTTGCTGAGGAACAAAGGAGCGTTTCATCCGTACACCACCTCTTCGTCTAACAGGGATTCCCTTCAGATTGGGGGCTCCCGCTGGTATTCGAGCCGTTTGCCTTCTTAGTCCTTCAGCTAAGAGATCGTTTGTTCGCTCCTGGGCTTCCTTCAAGCCTTGCAGTACACTCAAAATCTCGACGGTCTGATTCTGGGGAGTAGAGTTGGAAGAAGAGTCGTTGGAAGCCATGGTTCTGAAACAACAATTTTAGAACAGCATAAGATACAAGGAATAAGAATCAGAATAAGATATAGAATGGACAACGAAACAAGAATATCGGGTGAGGTGAAATTCAAACGAGTGGAAATCAAATGTAGAACTCCAAATCACTCAAGCAGAGTGCTGCATTATAACCATGCTGCAGTTCACAGTTACAATCACATAACTCTATTAAGTCACCCATAACTCTAGCGGATGGATCAAAATATGTAGCAAAACACACTATATGAATCAAGATTAAGGATAACAAGTCTACAATCTAGACCGAAATGGTGGCTTAGATTGTCAAGCCTAACTTGGAAACTGCAATCCCAATCATAGCAAACCTGGCTCTGATACCAACAAAACCATGTCACGTCTCGCTTCCCAAAATACGGAATACGAAGGGTTGACAAGGCCAGCCATGCTCCTACGGTCAAGGAAACATCCTGCCATAGTCACACTTCGGCTTTTAACTTTACGTGGTAATCAGTAATCAATGCACAGGCAATGAGAAATGCAGTCACTAAATCAAAACAGATACAAAAACTAACCAGATAGAGATCAAGGAAAGATGGCGCTGACATCGCTGATCTAGATGTCCGCAATATCATCAAGGTACGACAGGTGCTGATCCGAGCTAAGTCCACTTCTCGCTCTGAGCATGCATACGCAGGTCGTCAGAGCGACACAATAGCAATATATATAAATGCAAAAGTAAACACATGCAATGATGATGAACATGAAGCAGTAAATATAGAATGATGACGCGCATGAAATAATCGGTACAGGTAAACGGTAAAGTAGGTATATCAAATCAGTAAGCAGTGCATGTCAATGTCGTAACCCTATCAGTCTCTAACTTCACTGTCCAGGTCGCTAAACCTATCGTCAGTTCAAGTGTGAGAGTCAACCACGCATCCGTATCCCCAACCTAAGGGTAAGGCCCAGGGGCAAGGGAACACGGGCCCGAAACGCTCGCTAATAATCAGTAATATCACCCAAATGACTCCCAGAATCGTTGTATATGCCGGCAATGGGACTCTCGAGATTCCGTTGAACCCACACTCAAACTACCCCACACCCCGTGGTCTACATCAAATACCAACCATGAATCCAAATACTAGTTGGTCCATGACAAGTTTACGCGAGAACTGAAGACAGGATCTCCATCAAGAATGTCTCGACTGGTACCCGAGATAAATGGACATCGTTTGACGCCATATCTATGACACTAATATAAGTGCTTCCATAACCGTCCCATACCAGTTATAGTTACACTTACATATGCCTCATAGGCGTCGACAATGCAATAAATTAACTGGGTCTGCTGATTGTGTACAAGTACGAATCACTTCACTTATCGATTCACGCTTTAACACTAACATACTTGCCACAATCCAATCACTAATATCTATTACTGGGTAATGTACACGATCACTAGGTTATCAATGTATATGACATCTACATGATATGATGAGAATGCAATAATTACGATATGAATAAAATATCAGCAACCAGTGTCCTGCCATTTGCATAATTTACTATAAACCACACGTGCAGAATTAAGCAAAACAATATAAAAGGGGTAAGCAGTATGTTTAATTATCTGTCCATAAAAATTGGTTTCACGTCAATTGGGCTTCAGGTTCTCTAGTTATGGCTTCCATTTTGAGTGTTCACCGCTGGAAATCCAATTCCTGAACTGGAAGTCCTTTTCGTAACACGTTTTACTCCCGGTTGGGAGCATAATTAGGCGACACTACAGTTGGATCATATTTAGATTTAACAGTTAGATTTTCAACGCATTAGACAGATCGATAACATCCGCTGTGTGCTGGGAGATATGCAATGTTTAATATCGGGATACGCGTTCTGTCCCTGCTTGGGACAGCAATACACACTGACGGTTTAAATTGTGATTAAAATAGTAAACGATGGTAAAATCGAATGAAATCACTTCCAATAGTTAGCTAACAGATTTATCTTCGCTGCGGTATAGGGTTCCGCATAATATCGTTTTAACACAGAGACATAAAAGCATTTCCAATAGAATGTTGGCGATCAGTGCTGCTCTGGACTGCGGTCCAGGGCCGCACTCCCGACCAGTTTCCATCACCTTCTTAAAATAGAAACATATTTTAGCTTATATGGGGTTCTAGTTCGTCGAGTCAGCTTCGATATGAGCCCTCGAACGCAACGTTCCGGCGTGTAACCAATTAATTATGATTTTCACAAAATTCAGGTACAGGAGTTTTCAGATTCGACGGATCTAAATGAGGGTGACATATCACGTTGTTAAAGTCCGTATTTTCAAGACAAATCTCAACACAGTATTCGTTATCACTCGGGCCATCTGTTACTTTTAATTTCCGTCATTTTAAGGGGGCTTGTAGATCATGGTTTGCATCGAACACTTGTAATAGTATTAAATCGCAATCGAAATGAATATATATAGCTTGAAGCAAGTATTTAAAACTTGCCTGACGACGTATCGAAGATGATACGGCAGTGACGCGGCAACAGCAGTGATCTACGGCCACGGCAACGGCACGGCAATTCAACCTCGGCTCGAGCTCGGCGCGTTTTGACCTTGGTCCTTGGCTGGAGGGTGTTATGCAGGGTGGTCGTCGACGAGGGCCCGACGGTACTAGCGGCCGCGGCAAAGGCAGCGACGGCGAGAGGAAGTCGGCGATCCAGGGACGACCTGGACAAGGTGGGGAGCTCGGACGGCGGCAAGAAGAAGTTATGAGGGGGTCGGCCTCGATGGAAAGATGAGGCAACGGCTGTGGTGATGGGTCCGAGAGAGGGAGTGGTGTCGGTGGTGGGCCCAGGCGGCGGTGCTTGTTGGGGCACCGGTGGTGGTCGTCATGGATGGTGAGCGTCGGTGGTGATGTAGGGGAGAGGGAAATATGGGAGCTCGGCTATAGGTTTTAGAGAGAGGGGAGGAGCTTGGATCTTTGTGTTTGTATTGAAGTGATGATGGCTTGGGTTGATGGAGGCTGGTGAGAGGAGGTTGATGGTGGATTCGGTAGGTTGTAAAGGAGAGCCGGCGGCTAGGTTCTTGGAGGAGACGGGGAGGATGATGGTGACGGTGAGGTGCTGGCAGCAAGAAGAGGAGGTGGTCACGGTGGTGGCGAAGGTTCAGTCAGTGGGATCGCCGCTGGTGAAGGGGTTAGTGAGTTGAGTTAGAGAGAGAAGAGAATGGAGCGGAGAGGGGGTCGTCGTGGGTGAATGCGAGTGGAGTCGAGCAGGGGCGGGGCGAGACGTGGGTCAGGGGAAAGCGGGCGCGGCCGTTGGGGCGTGGGCGCGGGTCGTGGGGGAGTGAGCGAGAGATGCGGGGGACGTTGAGAAGATGGAGAAGTTGGGCGAGGGAAGCGCGCGGGGTAGTTGATGAAAGAGGAGCGGGTCGTGGGGGAATGAGGTGAGGGGACGGGTCGTGGGTGCGAGGAGAGCGAATAGAGGGGAAAGCGGGCGGGAAAAGGAAGCGAAGGGAGGAAGAAGAAGGGAGTGGGGAGTTCGGGTCGGGTCGGGTCGGGTCGGGTTCGGGCTGGGCTATGGGTAGATCAGGTCTTGTTAGGTAAAGGGTTTGGGTTTGGGGTTCATGGGCCGGGCCGGGGTAAGGAAAAAGAGAAAGAAAAAGAGAGTTGGGCTTTGGAAAAAATTAAAAGAGGGGGAAAGAATGGGCTGAGTTGGGCTTTAATAGAAATAGGATTTAGGTTTGAGATAGGATAAAGGGTTAGGGTTTAATGGTTAGGTTTGGATAATAAGGGTTTAGAAAAATAGAAAGGTTTAGAAAAATTAGGTGAAAATTTATTTAGGAAATTAAAATAGGCGTGGGAAAATAATTTGGAAAATATAAAAAAAATTTATATACAAGATATCGGGTATTACAACATTCCTCAGGAGGGAGGACGCGTCCCGAGCACTCCTGATACGCGCTTTGGGGACCATCCCCGTCGCACGACCACGGGAAGCACGGGTAACCCTAACTCCCCGGGGGGAATCCGACTCGGATGGGACAGAGGAAGAAGCAGCGGAAAACTCCCTAGACTCTACCCTGACTATCTCAAAAGACTTCCCAGAGGAATACATCTAACATGAGTCAAAGAAGGAGTCCTCCGAGAAAAGAGCGCGAGAGATCCGACCTAAAAAGAAGAGCGCCGAGCTAACTCTCGCAGCGATGGAGAAATGATAGCGATGTGTGGACCCTGAGAGGATCCCACCTCTATTTATAGCATTTGGCAAACGCATCCAACAGCACAGATCGTTTCCCGCCAAATTAGCGCTTCGCGCTCAATGGCCGTCGACGTCCCACGTGTTGCATGACCATTGGGCACGTCCCTTCGAGCGCAGGTGACAGCAGCGACCCGTCACGTCAGCCAACCTACGTCGGACGCGTGGCCTGGCGCCTCAACGAACGTACAATCGAATCGGCGCTCCTTCTTTAATGCACGATCTCCTCCCTGATCCGCTGACGTCATCAAAAGATACGCCTAACTACCCCGGGAATCCGTGCCGGCGAGGTCTTCAAATACAAACTGAGCCTGGGTAACCGATCAGACCGCTCACAACCAGACCCATAAATAGGTCGGGACGAGAGTGGAGGGCTAATGATGATGCTCGTAAGTGGGGGCTCCCCAGATCATGACACGTAGAAGAAGACGTGTCCCAGTGCACACGGAAACAGGGCGAAGACTGCACATTAGAGGTGTCCCCCGGGCTATCTTCCCGCTGCTTGGACCCGACCTTCGAGAATTTCCTGAAGAGTCCTGTAAACGACCAATGGCTCACCTCCGAGCCCTCCTGTACGCTGAGCTTCCTCAACCCTTCCAGCTCGTCTCCGAGCTATCACAGCACCGAACTTCCTCGGCCTCCCGCTCTCCTCCGAGCCTCCCGCCGAGCTAAGATTCCTCGGTTCTATTGGGCAACCTAGAACGCAGATCATAAGCGTCTCCGACACGGCTCCGCGAATCTCGCCAAACGCAAGATATCCGCCGCCCCACAATCCTGCGTTCCACGCCGTTGCATCCCCCATTAACAAGCGTATCCCGTCATTAATGGGGGATCCTGCCATTCTCGCGGGCGCAACGCGAAGGGCGTAATGGCCGGTAAGAATCTCGCACCCGCTAGCCCATGGTTGCCGCTATATAAACCCCTCTCAGATGACTCAGATAGGCAATTCTTATCCAACAGGCCGCTACTCTGCCCAAACACCTCGACTAACTTGATCGTCGGAGGGTCCACGGTGGTATAACCATCCCGAGACTTCTTTGCAGGCAGCTCGGCTTCTCACCAAACCAAACCCATTGAGATCCACATGCCTCGGAACACGGTTCTCAAACCCAATCTTGGTCGTTCGCCAACACTGTCGGCAGAGCGTCGGAAGACAACATCTGAAGGAGATCCAGACCTCCATCACTACCCTATACACACACACTGATCAATTAAGGAGGCTGCTCATCTTATACAACGAGGCCAACTTTAATAATATGATAAAAAAGATTGAAGATGAGAAAGTTACGGACATTACTGTATAATACTCATTAACATAAATATTAAACACCTGCTCTCTCTCTCTCGCGTGCGCGCGCGCCCTCTCTCTCTCTCTCACATACCCTCACGTGCATATGAGTACCTTTTCATTCTCCGTAAATTCGTCATGTTAGCTTGATATAGCTAGATATAATCTAACAATGAATGCCTGTAAACTTTCACGCCAATTTGGTTATCTCAACCTACTGATCCCCTATATTTCTATATATAAAATATATGAACGAGAATAATGGAGGAAGGAGGCCCTAGAAGGCTTTTTGCGTTAGGTGGCGGTAAAAAATATGCCCTTCACCATTTTATTCGACGATCGGCACCTTCCAACTTGATATTCATTCTTTAATTTGTCGATACACCAAATTTCATATGTTTACAACACCAACCATTCACTGCTGATTTAGTGGGTGCAAAATTAACGGTTTACCGACAATAGAACTTTTTACATTTGCTAAATCAACGGTGAAATGGTGTTATAATCATATGAAATTTGGTGTATCGACAAATTAGAAAATGGATATCAAGTTGGAAGGTACTGATCGTCGAATAAAATGATAGAAGGCGTACTTTTTATCGCCGCCTAACACAAAAAGCCTCCTAGGGCCTCTTTACTCCATTATTCTCTATATATACATATAAAAGCTATATCAAAACATATTCTAGGAAATATTACCGCTTCTATTTTGTCGGTATGTGCAAAATTTAGTTTAAGCCCTTGCCTTTCTATAAAATGTAAACTAATCCTAATCTAAGCTCATATCTATGTGCAAAAATTAGTTTCGAACCATAACTTTCTATTAAATGTAAATTAATCACATTCTAAGCTCATTTTGTATGTGCAGAAATTAGTTTAGGTCCCTAACTTTCTATAAAATATATACTAATCTCATTCTAAGATCATATCAACATTGAAATAAATATTCACCAAAATTAGATTCTGTAATTTTCTTCAAAATTTAAATTGACCACATTCTAAGCCCATCACAATATATAAATAATATTAATGGGATAGAAAATAAATGTCAGTCCCTTGATATTTTGGTAATGCTCTTGACATATTGAGAATTTATTTATATTTTTCCTTTTGTTCTGTTTTTTCCTCTTTCAATTTTTTCATTTTGCAGATTTTAGCACAACAAAAAAATTGAAAATTATTTAATCCGTTCATCCGCGCAATGGGTGGGCAAGGAACCCAAAGAGAAAAATAATTATATTAATTTCAAAGTTTATTGTTTTATGATTTGTAAATTGTAATATCTCATATTTATGAGTTTCATAAAAAAAATTTATGAAAGATCAACTTTCGAACCATTAGGCATTTTCTTCATATTTTCAATATTTTTCTTGGTATTACATACATATATCATGAAATTTATAAAATTCTTAAATTTTTCTACAGTTTTTCAATATTTTGAACTGTTGGCTATAATGCCCTCAAGACAATTATTATAATCGCAGGCATGCGATTATGATGATTAAAGGATGATCTATACGGATAGAACAGTCTTTCTCGAGAGTCTTACTCGAGATGATAGTATGTTGTCCGGTTCATCTCTATCATCATGTACATGTATTATGTGGTATTACGGATCACTATTACATGTTGATAGAACCCTTAGGATTCATGCTTGATTAATAGGGTTATTGTGGAGATCATACTTGTGAGAACCGGGCAGTCTATAAGCATATCCTTAAATGTCCCTAATTGCAGGAATATCGAAACTGGGTATCGATATTCCAGAGTAGACTAGTGTTTACGTTTCTTGATCCCGACGAGAAGCGATGGCCGGTCTCACAACCATTTATGTAAATTAGTCACCAAAGATAGTATACATGTGCTCATTGAGTTATGAGTTACACTGGACGGACTCGCCGTAAACATGCTAATGGATTATACCTATTGTCAGATAGCGGTTATCCGGTGACATGAATACAACTTAGTCTGTCGACCTGAGATCGTCATTCGTCTCGTGTGAGTTCCCACTGTTCTTTAATTACTACCCTACCACGGCTCTACTGAGTTGTGCAAACAGATTTTAGTTGTACAGTCCCGAGCCACATGGAGGCAGTGAGCGGATCGTCGGGGATTCGTCTCTCTCGGTATTGGGGGTAGATGTCGCGCAGTGCACGGGTAGCCATCACCAGAAATCCTTAAGCCAAGATGGACGGGAATTATTGATTTGGATCAATAGTTTCTTAATAGGTAATGAGCTTCACACCGACACGACTTATCGCATTATTAATAGTCTGACTTTATCCACCCCGTAGACCCGATATGAGATACTTTTAGACGAACAGACCGGACTGTATGGAGATTGTCACTTTCAGGCTCAGTAGGGATACATACAAGTTTTCTTATCGTCCTTCTTTTCATTCAATACCTGGATAGCCCTTTGATTAAAACACGTGTTTTTGTACACGTACTTTTAATTGGATATTTTATTAATACTAGCCGGTTTGAAAGATAGCCAGATTATCACATTTGGATTAAATGTGAGCTTGTATTATATATATCTTTTAGTATCTCTCTTTACGGTATTCATATTTTGACAAAATACGGTATTTATACGAATACTGGTATTTGTGTCTTGATACGAATACGGTATTTGTATTTTGATACGAATACAGATGTATATATTTGTAGCATATACTTGTTTGTTTTAGTGCATTTGTATACATGTGTACATGTATACATATAGATGTGCATATATATCTATGTATACATCTATGTATATATCTATGGATATTTTATTAATACTAGCCGGTTTGAAAGATAGCCAGATTATCACATTTGGATTAAATGTGAGCTAGTATTATATATATCTTTTAGTATCTCTCTTTACGGTATTCATATTTTGACAGAATACGGTATTTATACGAATACTGGTATTTGTGTCTTGATACGAATACGGTATTCGTATTTTGATACGAATACGGATGTATATATTTGTAGCATATACTTGTTTGTTTTAGTGCATTTGTATACATGTGTATATGTATACATATAGATGTGTGTATATCTATGTATACATATAGATGTATACACACATGAGGTGGCTTTCTATTCTTCTCATCTTTTCTTCAACTTGTTAGAATGGTGTGGACTTGTGACTCGCCATGGTGAGTATCATGCCCCACCCCCAATACAAAGCCGAACCCACACGGTTGTCCTTCGGGGCGAACCGGACCCGATCAGGGGCCACTTCCCAGGAGGTCACCCATCCCAGAACTTCCCTGGCCCGAGCACGCTTAACTACGAAATTTTCAAGCTCCTGTAGTGCCGATTCACTTAAAAGGCGCCTCTATAATTGAGAGTGATATCATTACATTTATACTGCGGCTCGGTCCTCTTTCGGAATGTGTTCCGAAGATTCCTCATTGTTCTACAGTGAGTCCCACGGACTCGAGAGGTGACCCCTACGAGTTCAAGAGGTGGCCCCCGCCCCTTTAGCATGACACTTGGCGTGGCACTTTGTTCCGTGAATAAGAACCGGGTCCCGACGGTGAGTCACAATTCCACCCATTCAAGACGTTAAAAGAAAAGCGAGAAGAAAAGAAAAGATGAAGGATTTTTCCTGGCCATGCTTTCTCACTTGCTCTTATCACCCTTGAGCTTCGTCTTCTCTCTCTTGAGTTTTTATTTGTAGAGAAAGGAAAAATAAAAATAGAGAACACCGAGAGATTAGCCACTACTATATCCTTGTGATCAATTCCTATCAAGTTTTGATCACTGGTTGCTTCATTTGGTATTTAGTGTGAAGCTAGAGCTTTAGCCGTGTTCCTTCGGGTGAATCAACTTCGACGAGGAAGACCGACTCCCAAGCTCGTTCCCAACGGCCTAAGAGCGTAAGAAATGACATAGAAGACGAAAGACATGACTATAAAGGTTGTAATCACTAACCTAGTAGTTAAACTCTTTTATGTGTTTCCTAGTTTAGTGTTTGGATTCAATTCTAGGTTGTAAAGTTCGTGCTCTTGTTTCGAAAATTTTCGTTTTGTATCCCGCATAGCCGCAAGTTTGCGGCACGGGCACGAGCATCTACCTATATGAATGTCATGGCACACGAAAATCACGTGATGTAAAAAAAAATCCCAATTTTTTTCTTTTCTTCAAATTTTCAAAATTTTGCACGCTATCTATATAGTACACAAATATTGTGTAATTTTAATATTCTCAATATTTCTATTTTCCAATATTCTATTTTCTATAATATAAGAAAATCATGAGATATTTAAGAATAAATTATTTTTTATCGGTTATTCAATATTTTCTATGATATAACACGAGAAAATTTCAAATTTCATGTTTTCTTTCTATTTTCAATATAATGCATGTTATACAATTTTTCAATAAGAATTTGTTTGAACAACAATGTATTGTATGTAGATAATGATGATGGTACTCGATAAAAATTTGTTTCCAAGAAAATTATTGCACAGATAATCAAAATTTTCTTGTGAATAGACAAAAATATATTTGAAGCGCAAAAATAGATATTAAACTATGTCTCCCACAGAAGATGTCCAATAAGAAAAGAAATACAACAACTTCGAATTTATATATTTCAATCAACACCAATAATAATTGTTAATGGAAAAAAGAAAGAAACCGGTTTTTTTAGATTTTCGAAATTTTTATGATTTTCATGTGCACTATCACGCAATACATTGCAAAAATGAAGAGAACAATTTTTTTTTAAAATTCTATAAATTTTGCAATTTTCACTTGTTATATAGCAAGCAAAATATTGGAAAAATTTAAGGAACACAAAAATTCTCAATTTTCATGTTTTGTGTACCAAGCAAAATAATTTAAAAACGAAGAAAGAAAATATATATGAGATTTTTGAAAATTTCATGATGTAAAATTGTAAAACACGAAGAAAACAAAAGGAAATTTATGGTTTTTTAAGATTTAGCGTTTTTCGCGTGGTATTAAAATCAAAACATCGAGATACGGGAAAAAACAAAATAGAATTTATATTTTTGAAAGGTCCGCGATCTTTAAGTGCTGTATTAAGTAAAATGTAGAAAAAATGTTAAAACAAAAAATATTGAGATTTTTGAAATTTTCGGCATTTCCGTGTTGCAAAATACTGGAAATTTGAAGAAATTTTTTGAATTTTGAAATGCCGTTTTCATGTGCTAATGAAAAATATTAATAATATGAATAAAGCTGAAAACTTAGATATTCTTGAAACTATCATGATTCCCGTGTGGTTATAGCAAGCAAATTATTGAAAATCCAAATAAAAAAAGAAAATTTTCAGATTTTTAAAATATACACAATTTTCGTGGGACACCGTGCAAAATATTGTAAATTTGAAGAAAATAAATAATTTTCGGGTTTTTGTAAATTTCGCGATTATCATGTGCTATAGAATGCAAAATATTTAAAAACCCGAACATGATCAAAAAAATTGATATTTTTAAAGAAATTTTTGTAACATGCATAATATAGCTTAAAAATATTGGAAATGAGAAATTTTGAGATTACTAAATTTCACGATATTCGTGTATCATACAGCATGCAAAATATTGAAAATTTTAAAAAAGAAAATAAATATATGATTTTTGGACATTACGTGATTCTCGTGCGGCAACCAAAATATTGAAAACCGGATTTTTTTTAGATTTTAACAAATATTACGATTTTTGTATGTTATAGCAAGAAAAATATTTAAAATCTAAAAAAATGCCGGAGTATTTGAAAGTTAATCTTCCATATATTTTTTTGTATGAAATTCATAAATAAAAGATATTACAACTTACACAGATAATACAAAAATAAATTTTCAAAATTAATATGGTTATTCTTGACTTTGGATTTCGTGCCCGCGCAATGCTAGTACAATATAAAAGCTATACCTCTAAGCCGCGGTAACTAAGAATTTTGGTAGCGCCAGGAATTCATTAATAAACCCTTAATCAAATATACCAATAATCCACTTACAAAAGCCTTGACCCAAAAAAAACAATCTACCGATCCATTAATAAACCGACACTAAAAAAAACCCCAAGATATCTCCATATCAATCTCCGTATCGGAACTAAGTATCGGAACTAAGACCGACATATTTTAGATCGAAATCGACCATGATCCGAAAGTCTTGACAGTAAAGTTTTGTCCTTGAGCAATGGCTACATCAAAACTGTGAACCATTAAAAAAAAAGCCACGAATCTTTTTCCTACAGAATGGGTTGTTGTTGTTAAATAGGCCCAGCATGGCATATAGCTGCAGTATTAAGATCCAGCTGTAGTGATGGAAGCCTGATGCATGAACAAGTCCACACACTCGACTATTGATGGACAATTCTCATGGCAGCACATCTTCATCCACTTCAATATTGTCAGCAGACATTAATGAGTGTTCTCTCAAGCTGGGTAAGAACTTTTCATCCATGGCATGCAGAAACTTTGTTTTCTTACATGCTGCACATCAGTAGAAAACAAAAACCATAGAGGGATCATATCCTTTGATTGGACTAACAACCAATATATTCAGTACATCCTTTTAAACTGTCCTCATCAATATACAGTACAAAATATGCCCAAATCATAGTGGTATAATGCATTGTAAACCCATCGGGTTTCGATGGGTTTGGGTTTGGGTTTGGGTTTTAATTTTCGGGTTGGGTATAAAATTAGTCAAAACCTGCCCAACCCGACTTGGTTTCACCCCTAGTATGCACCCATTTCTTATCGCATCTCCAAGATTTTTGCCGCTCAAATCACTATGAATCAACTACACTCTTATCAAATTCTTATTCCTACGCCCATGCCGCCAGGATTTGAACCCCGAGTATAGTTTTTCCAGGAATGGAATCCGAACCCATTCATGGAAATTTCCAACCAACACCACATTGGTTGGTTGAATGGTAATAGACTCATAGATACGAAATAACAGAAGAGAGATATTTATATATATGGTAAGTGACCATGAAAAGTAAAAGGGATAGAGGTAAGAAAATCATTAGAAAAGGCAATGTAAGCCATATAATCTGCATCAAGATTTTATCGCTTTCAGTGTCCCACACAGCTGGTAAGGGCCAAAGAACATGCAGTGTCCCTCTAAATTCCAATTCTAGTTTCCTTACAAATAAATTTTGCTGCAAGGAAGGAAGTTGGGCAAGTTAGGCCCCCCTCATATTGTCGCTCATCATTTCATACCCATCTGGATTATGATAGGGTTTTTTTAACCCAAGAAACAAGCGGTCCAACTCCATACGATCTCTATATTAGTGTATCGATAAAAGGACGACGATTATATACGTCGGTACATTATATACGTAATCGTATGCCCCCCATGACTATGAGGTTCTGCACTCTTTCTTAATAACTAGGACTCATTTCCTCCATTCCTTTTCCATGATAGATCCATTTTAACTTCCACACCCCGATCACAGAGTTCGGACAAAAGAGGGCTTGAGATATTATGAGGCCCTGCTTGTAATCTAATCTCGGTAGCTTCAATCCCCTCGCATAAACCTTGTATAGTGGATTTTGATTGATGGTGGCCATGCAGATACTATATTCCTCAATTCTCAAGGTTTTATATTTATCCCATTTTCATCATTGGATATAAAATGAAGTATCAAACCTGATCCGTTTTAAGCATACGAGCTCTGAGAACTTCTCAAGCATTCCTCTATCACAAGGACATGTGAATCTCATGCTGAATTTTGAATAAGATTCATTGTATTTATAACTAAATTCTGCTTAACGCAACCCGTCTCATGTATCCAGACTTCACTGTTAGATCATATAAGATGGTAAAAGGATAAGATTTTCAGAGCAGCACTAAAGAAGTTAGGGGTATGTAGAGGGGAAGGGGAAATACACATCATTACGTAGTCTAACAAATTAAAACTATGTATGTTGTGGATGTAATAGTTTCCTCATGATGTTGTAATTGTTTGGAAGAAAAAATGGATGTAGCAGGAAAAATACGAGTTTGACCACCTTAGGAGAAAATTGTTGCTCATTATTAGTGCCAACCATGTAATTTTGTAGATAATAGATCAAAGAACATGTGAGATCAACTTTGAAGGATAACAGGGGGGATCCTTGAGGCTTCAGGATGCTGAATGCTTGAAGAAAAAGAAGCATAAAGAGAGGGTATAAACATGGAAGCATTAAGAGAGGGTATAAACATGGTTCTCTCTCTCTCTCTCTCTCAATATATATATATATATATATATATATATATATATATATATATATATATATATATAATTGAAAATGTAGTTAGAAACCAAAATCTATGAATATAATGTCGGCTTTTAGATGTTGAACCTCAATGGTTTAGACACTAGTTACCAAAAGAAATCTCCAGCATGATTTTTGGCAAACTATAAACCAATATAGTATGGTTGATACTTTCCAATTAGACTTGGTGTTCAGTTCCTTCATGGAAACTGGCAAGGATCAGTCTTAGATGAGCACGAAACAACAACAGCAACAACAACTGAGCCTTTTATCCCAAGCATATGGGGTGGGCTACATGAACCAACATGAGAATCACGCCGGGTCCAGCACATGAATCCTCCGCCTCCACTCACTCCTATCGAACAATATACTTTCATTGAGTCCTTTGGCAACCATATCGTTTCGTATCACCTCCATCCATGTTTTCTTCGGTCTTCCTTTTGCCCTTTTGCCATTGCCCATATCGAGAGTATCTATTCGTCGAACCGGTGCTTCCATAGGTCTGCGTCGCACATGACCAAACCATCTTAGCCGGTTTTCCCGCATCTTCTCCTCCACAGGTGCTACACCAACTTTTGCACGAATATCCTCATTTCGCACCTTACCTTTTCTAGTGTTACCGCACATCCAACGAAGCATGCGCATCTCCACTACGTGCATCTTCTGTGTATAATACTTCTTAGGAGCTCAGCATTCTGTACCATATAATAAGGCAGGCCGAATGAGAAAGGGTGAGGGTTGTGGTAGGCTTGTGACAGCCAACGTAAAACTTTGTCACATTCTATGACATGAACCATAATAAGAATGAGCACGAACTGGGTGAAAAAATATATGTATTTTCCAAAAGGAAAAGCAAAGCAGTCCTCTCTCTCGATAAAATATATGAATTTTCCAAAAGGAAAAGCAAAGCAGTCCTCTCTCTCTCTCTCTCTCTCACACACACACACAGAGCAAACATGTGGGAAAACCTTTTGATCACAGAATAACTATCATCTTTTTACTACATGAAAAGAGAAAAATATAAAAGAAATTTGAAGGATTGACTATTTATGACCTTGATAATGAATAGATAAGATATGGAAGACGGCGATACTTTGATAAATCTTGCTTCTTTAATGAATTGTTGTTTTCAGCGTCAGCATCCATGGTAAGGACCAAAGAACATGATGAATGCTCTACCCTCACATTCCCGCATTTTGTTCCCTTCTATATGACACCTGTACATGACTTGTATTTGGTAACCAACCATCAAGTCCTAACCTTGGATTCATATCTTCACCAGTAAAATCATTTGCTAGAAGATCCAGTAAATGAAATCTGGTTTAATAAAGACATAGAGAAGACAGAAGGACCTGCTTTCAAATGTGTTACGGTTCATGTTTATAGATCTTCAGCCATCACAACATTGTCACTAAACCAGAAGCGGAGTAAAACTACTTATCCATCGTAGCGAAAATGTAAAACAAATGTGACCCCTCGCACAAATCATAGTATGTGATAGGCAAATCACAGCCAACCTAGGACAAAAAAGTAAGGCAGGCCTTGAAACGTAAAGCTTAATACTCTGAGATATCTGCATCCATTAGATTCATCATTTTCAGCATACCACCACTTGCTAAGAACCAAATGGCTTGCAGTGTCCCTCTAGATTTCCCCTCTTCTTGTCCCTGCAGGAAAATAATTTGCTACAGGCCAAGAAGGAAGTTGGAGAAGTTAGGCCCGCAGACTCATCATTTCGGCAAAAACACTTAAAAGCTTTATGCCCAGAATCCCCCCGAGTTATTGGAGGTTCTGTCCTTTATCTTAGCTGAATTAGTTACACATCAATCAGACTTTGCTCAAGTAAATAGGCTTGATTGAGCAATCAAGCCTATTTGCTATGGCTCCTTTTCAGTAGTATTTAGATTTACACCTAGACTGCATAAAAAATCCTCACCAAATTTCATAATCGCCATCTCGAAAACGTACCAAGTTTATTATATAGAGCTTTATGTTCTTCCTGTTTAAAACTAGTATGTATAAATATCCCAATTTAATTTTATCCAAATTTTCATCTTGGGTTTTTATTTCCAGATATGTCATTAATTTTCCGTTGCTTCAGTAAGGCGATCAGAGTCATCAGACTTGAATAGCAGCCAAATAACAGGCAGAAGCTTTAACTTGAATATAATGTGATGATACCTGTAAATTTTTTATACTAATGCAAAACAATTATCTTAACCATCGGCAAACTACAGAATAAGGCACCAAGTGTCCACTAGCACATAAGCGGACACATGCACCCACACATCACCACTTCTTTAGGATTGAGAGCATAATTGTAAGCATTATCACAAACTAACACATTAAAGAAGACAAATCCCTCAATAATCAAGCACTTAACCTACTGACTTTTTGCTTTCAATGTCCCGCCACCAGCTAAAAACAAAGGAGAAACAGATTCTCCAATTTATTCCACTACATCTAAATTCAGCTCAAGCGAAGCGATGTGGGGAAACCCAAGTCCCATTTCCCACGCATCATGTCAATAAAACCACCAAGATTCAATCCACTAACCGCTATTTTTTGGACCTCTCGCTATCTTTTGGAAGTTTTGGCGTCATTCCCTTCTTTAGGTTCCTCCGTTTGTCTAACTCCACTCATGGATCATATCTCCCTAACCTTTTCTAGCTATCACCACAAGCTCTAATGGCATGCCTAAATTGATTCATCAATATCCAAAATTTGTCGCAAGTTGTAGACACAGAGCAAGATTAGATTCGATATCAGGCTCCGTTTGTTATACTTTACAGGTAAGATGGGTCACATCATGTTTCACGACACTGGCCCTCAATTCTGAGCATCAAATAATCCTTATAATGGATATCCGAGTTCGTTTTTATATAGAAATGATATATGAATAAATTGAGAGGATGTAATGAAGCATTTGTTATTGAATTGAATAATAAGGGATATTTTCCAAGGTAGAGAAAGGCGCTCATGAATATAAACTTGCAAAGCTTAGTAGGACTTTACCATAAGTGCTGTTGGAATCTAAGGACTAAATGATTCCATATGAAACAAGAATTCACAGCAAATATTTCTTGCCTATAGAAGGCGGCTAAACACAGTTCAGGAATAGGTATAGACATACCATTTAAAACACTAATGATGAACAAAGCATGGAATGTCTGGATTGAGTTTATGCTCCATCCGGCTGGATAAATGGGTTTGCTATTTCATCTGTCCCGTCAGTAGGAGATACAAGCATTACAGCAGTTCCCCTGCAAACCTACAAAAGAAAGGAAAAGAAAATAAAGTCAATTACCGCAAATTGAAGACGTTTTACTGTAAAAATTAGTTTACATACGCAGCTACAGGTTAAAATTAATAGCTTAAATTTTGTTTCTTGATTTAGATTTCACAATTAAAAGTCAGTTCACATCATAAGGGGGAAAAAAGGAAGAGAAACGGGAAAAGAGAACGTACAATTAGGCCAAGACGCCTGGTCTGGTCAGTAGTCTTCAAAGGATCCTCAGGATCTGCAGCATTAGAAAAAGAAGAAGAAATAGTCCATCAGTGTATACACGAATTATTTTTATCTTGCAAATAAGCATGTGCTTAAGAAAAAAGCTAAAATAATTACTTTAAAATATACTTTTAAAACTAGATAAAAGCAACCGTCATTAAACAAAATTCGCAAGGAGAAGAGGAACGCTAAAAAATATTGGGTGGTGGAAGAGCCGTGCTCGTAACCAAGGTTCAAGAACTCGGTTTCGGTTTCGGTTTCGGTCTCTCATAATTTTAGTGGTTTCGCTGGGTTTCGGCTAGTTTCGCTAATCTCGGTTCTGGTTTCGGTTTCAACGGTAATACAACATACATAAGTGTAGATATATTAAATAGTTAAATTTATGGTTTTATATTACAAGACTGTTTAAAAATCGAGCCATGATGCAAAATATATTGAAAAATGTACTTAGATAAATATTAATATAGGGTTTGGGTTCACTTTTTTGCGGTTTTCTAATAACGAAGGCCTACAATGATCACAATGACAGTAAAAATGGTATAAAAAAATAATTTTTTAAAAGTTTCAACCGAAACAATATTGTATGATATTGTATGGTTGATTTCGTATCGGTTTCGGGTTTCATATCGGTCTCCACCGAAACCGATACGAAACCACTACGTATCGGTGGTTTCGGCCGAAACCTCGAACCTTGCTCGTAACTATATGATGTTGGCATTGAGGTAAGTTCGATAATGTTATGAATATAAGTTGGTTATGAGTATATTTGTTAGTTGATATTAGTTATCAATATAGTTTGTTGTTAAATTGAGAGATGGTCTATAACTCTCACTATAAATATGTGTACGGACTCTTGATTATTTTCTTAAGCCAATAAAGAATTTTCTCTTGATTATTTTCATGGTATCAAAGTAGTGAAAGTAATCGAGAGAGAACACAAAAAAAAAAACATAATTTCTTCCTAACCCTAGTTTCTCCCGGCCGCCGCCGCCTCCCTCATGCTCGTTCCCTTCCCTTCCTTTCCCTGCCCTCGACACCACAACACCTTCGACTTGCCGATCTCGCTTACCCTCCAAAAGCTCCTTTGCCACCCTTCCCTGCCTTCAAACCCCCCTCTGCCCCTCCCCTTCCTTCGATTCCACCCTAAAAGACCTCGACCCCTCCTCTAAACCCCTCGATAGCTGCCGCCACCCTCAAGAAGCCCTTCGCTGACCTTCCAGAAGACCTCAACTACCGTCCAAAAGCCTTTCGCCGACCCTCCAAGACCCCTTCCTCCCTTCGTTTTCCCTCCAGAAACCCTTCGCCGACCTTCCAGAAGACCTCGACTACCCTCCAAGACACCTCTCTCCCTTCGACTCCACTCTAGGATCTCCTTCAGACGAGAAACATCGACTCTCCTCTCCTACACATCTCCAATACTGCTCGAACCCCATCAACCCTCATCAGCACTCACATGACAGTCATTTTGCTCTTGAACCACTCGAGATCATGGGTCTGATGTTTCTGTTTATTATTGCGAATCTAATACAAATGCTTCGTTGATTTGGGAATTTATTATGTTTTTTTTTGCTGATTTGGAGATTCTTTTGCTGATTTGCTGTGGACACGGCTCGGATCTTGGACATTCTTGAAGATTTGCCTTTTTTTATTTGGAGTTAAGGGATCTTGTTCTTTTGTATTTTTTTTAGCCGTGAGATTCTATTGGATTCTTTGATCGTCTGCTACAGTAAACGTGAAGTGTTTGAGTGTGGATTGTAAACCGCCACATCCGTCTGGATCTTGTTGATTTTATTGATTGTCTACCTTATTATCGCTCTCTCAGGATTTACCTCTGCGCAATGGATTCTGCTTCGGTTTCAACTTCTGCTCATGCTCGTGGTCCACGTATTCGTAATAATAGATTTGCTGGCAGTTATTGTTCTTAATGCGGCGGCACTAATTATCGTGTAGATTGGTGTTGGGAGAAACATGGCTACCCTGCTTATACTTCTATAGCTTGCCAGATATCCACAGCAGTTGCTACTGCCCGATCTTCTTCTTCTGCCGGCAATTTACCTTTATCCAGTACTGAGTGGAGCCAGTTACGTTGTCTCCTCTCCTCTGTAGCTCCTGCTAACCTTTCTACTTCATCAGGTATATCGTTTCTCTCATTCTAATTCGTGGATCGCTGATTCCGACGCCTCACGTCATATGTCTCGTGATTGACCGTCTGATCTTGCTTCTAGTCCTCATAAGTTGATTTACATGGCTGATAGTAATACCATACATGTTTCTCACTCTGCTGATTTATCACTTATTTCATCTTTACACCTAAAAATTGCTTTAATTGTGCTATCTTTAAAACAAAGCTTGATTTATATTTGTCAGCTTACAAATGATTCTAATTGCTCCGTAACTTTTTATCTATCTCACTTTGTGATACCTCACAAGATCTTCTGACGAACAGCAGATTGACGGAGGGCATGAACAGAATGGACTGTACTACGTTGATTATTTTCTCAGTACATTTGCAGCTGTTTCTACCATCCAATGGTATCGACGACTAGGTAATCCTCATCTTTCTTCCTTACATAATATGATGCATTCTCTTGATTTATCAAAATTCAGTTGTGAATCATGTATTCTTCGTAAACGCCATAGCTTCTCTTTTCCTCCAGTTAATAAAAGACATGATTTACCCTTTGCGTTAGTCCACTCCGATATTTATGGTCCGTTTAAAATTCCTAGTCTGTTTAGTTATAAATATTTTGTGACTTTTATCGATAATCATTCATGTATGACTTGGTTATATTTTCTGCATAATAGGTCTAAACTCTTATCTATCTTTAAAATATTCGTAGCTGAGATTACTAATCAATTTGGTGTTCCGGTAAAATTTCTTTATTTAGATAATTCTAAGAAGTATATTGGCATACAGTTTACTGCATTTTGTCATACCCGGGATATATTGCATCAAACTTCATGTTCTTACACTCCTCAGCAAAATGGGATTGCTGAACGAAAGAACCGACATTTGCTTGAGGTAACTCATTCTCTTGTTTTGCATATGCATATGCTTAAACGATTGTGAAATTTTACAGTCTTAGCTGCATGTTTTTATAATCGCATGCCTTCACCAGTCCAAAACAACCATTCTCCTTTCTCTATTTTGTTTTCAAAGGGTAACCATTTTCTTGTTTCTCCTAAACTGTTTGGTTGCCTATACTATCCTCATATTCTAGGTCCTCATATTGACAAACTTGATCTTAGAGCTACCCGTATGGTGTTTGTAGGTTACTCTCGATCCCAAAAAGGGTATGTACGCTCTAACCCTGCCACATCCAAAGTTTGTATTTTATGTGATATGACCTTCTTGGAAGATCAAGCATATTTTCCACCACTTGTTCAGGGCCCCACTTCAACTATTCATGTTCCACACATACCTTCCTCAGAGCTTGATTCATCTATTCCACCTATGCTCCCTAGTGATCAGCTTATAGTCCCTTATCTACATGTGTTCCACCGTAAGAAAGTTGTCCGGCCACTTCCTGCCAATAATTCTTCTAACGATTCTTCTGTAGGTACTCCAATACAGTCCACTATTCCTGATTCTCCACCACTGCTGCCTTCCGAAGAAGAGCTCTCTTCCTATTGCCTTACGCAATGGTAAGCGTTCTTGTAATACTGCTCATTCGATTTCAAATTTTGTTTCCTATCATAGACTGACCCCATCGGCTCGTCGGTTTGTTTCTTCCTTGTCTGCCATGACACTTCCTTCTTTTATTCAGAAAGCACTTCAGCACCCAGGTTGGCATGCAGCTATGTTTGAGGAGATTGCCGCACTGCGCTCTAATCAGACTTGGCAATTGGTGTCTCTACTTTCATATTAGAAGGTTGTTGGCTGTAGAAGGGTTTTTACTGTCAAACAAAATCCAAATGGGACAACTGACCGTCTCAAAGCCCGATTGGTGGCCAAAGGATTTACCCGGCAGTATGATTTAAATCATGTCGCGACTTTTTCGCCAGTTGAAAAATTAACATCGGTTCGTATACTTATATTCTTGGCTGTTTTTAAGGCATGATCCATTCATCAGCTTGATGTGAAGAATACATTTCTTAATGGTGATCTCTCGAAAAGTATTTATATGCAGCAGCCTCCTGACTTTGAGCGACCGGGAGAGTTTATGGTTTGTCTTCTATACAAATCGCTATATGGATTGAAACAGTCACCACGTGTCTGGTTTGAAAAATTTAGCATGATTTTATGACAGATTGGTTTCAACCGTAGTCGCGTCGACACGTCTCTTTTTACATATTATCGTCCTCAGGGCAGGAAATTGTGTTGGAGTATGTTGATGATATTATCATCACTTAAGATGATTTTGCTAGCATCTCTAAGGTGAAAAAACATTTGGCTTCACACTTTCATACCAAGCATCTTTGGCCACTTAGATATTTTCTTGGAGTTGAAGTATCACGGAATTCTGGTTAATTACAGCTCTCTCAGCATAAGTATGCACTTGATCTACTACCTGAGACAGGATTTCCGGGACGTAAACCAGCAAATATCCCTATAGATTCTTCAGTCAAGCTATCTCGATTAAGCTCTCCTTCAGATCCTCCACTATCTGACCCAAGACGATATCTGTTAGGAATATGTATGCCTTAGAGGCCATTATTGTATGATATAGTGGATGCTTGGACATATATATAAAGGACTTTCTTGCTTGACATTATAGTATGCTATCTGGTTGCTCTTTATCTTAACATGTACACTTGGTATTATTATACTCTCTCTGATATATATTGATAAAGCCCTTAGGATGTTTGCATGACTACCAAGCCTATGATGCGGATCATACTTGTTAGATATAGTGCCCTCAAAGTCAATTATTAGATCGCAGGTACGTGATTGCAATGATTGAGGGAGGACCTATACCGGTAGGACAGTCTTGCTCGAGATGATAGTATGCTATCTGGTTTGTCTTTATCATCGTGTACATACTTTAGTTCACTATTGCATGTTGATAGAGCCCATAGGATTCTTCCTTGACTGCCAGCAGTATGATGGCGATCATATACGTGGGAGCTGGGGTCTATAAACACATCCTTAAATGGTCCCTAGTCGAGGGAGTTTCGAGACAGGGCATCGATACTCCAGAGTAGACTAGTGTATACAGTCGAGACCCCGACGAGGGGCGGTAGCCGGTCTCACAAGCCATTGGTGTCAGTTGGTTCACCTAAGATGTATACAGGTGCTCATTGGGTTATGAGTACACCGGACAGGGCTCGCCGGGAACATGCTAGTTGGTATTATACATATCGTCAGATAGCAGTTCCCAGGTGACATGTGTACAGGTTAGTCTGTCGACCTGAGATCGTCATTTGTCTCGTGTGAGTTCCCACTGTGCTTTGATTACTACCCTACCATGGCTCAAAGGAGTCGTGCAAACAGGTTTTAGTTGGATATAGTCCCGAGCCACATGGAGGCAGTGAGCGGATCGTCAAGGATTCGTCTCTCCCGGTATTAAAGGTGAGATCACGCTGTGTTTAGGAGAGCCACTACACAAAATCTCTGGTCAGGGTAATCGAGATTTACTGGTAGGTATTCCAGTAGTATATCAGGTGTTCTGGGCTACTCTCCGACACGATTTATACCGCTATTGGGGGTCTAACGTTTACCAGCCCCCTAGGCCCTTTATGCGTTACTCATAGACGAACAGACCGGACTGTACGGATATTGTCACTGTCAGGCTCAGTAGGGTTTCTGGATGAGTTCGCTCATCAGCTTCCCTTCCGATCAATACATAGGCAACCGTCACGTACAGCTAGTACCACTGACGTGCTTGTGGTTATACCCAGTGCCAGTGTATTGATGAGTCATTAGAGTCCCCCACAGAAAGTTTCCCAAGTTCGGACGAAACGTTGTAGAGGCCGTATGGTTTTATGGCAGGGTTCGAACATGCACGTGCACATGTGCACGTGTCATGGTTCGGACAGATAATACTAGTGGGCTTTGATTTAAGCCGGATCCTAGTATTATAATGTGTAGGAATATTTTTGTCTCTTTGCATTTGTATTCGGTCGGAATATAAATGCGGGTATGTATACACGGACAAGGGGTTTTCTTATGATCCGTTACAAGATTATTTTTTTGAAGTTGCCTATTTCATTTCTCGGATTAAACTTTTGGTTTAAAGTTTAATCTTGCTTGCATGCACCTTTGTGAGCATTGACCTTGACCATTCTTTTTGGCCATTTTCCTTGCATATTTTGCCTTGGCCGAAATTGGTAGGGGTTCACTTCTTTTGGATTGATGATGAGGTGGCTTGGAATTGGCATTAAATAGTCATGGCTTAATTTAGTGGGTAGCATGGGCAGCTTATTGATTAGGGGTGAGGTGGCTGCTTGTTTTATGGTGGTGGGTTTTATTTTTGTGAGTAAAATATTAATCAAGACATTTAATACACTCACTTCCCCACTTCCTTCAAGAGAATTTTTACGGAGAACATTCTCTTCATGAGAGAACCCCATCTTCCTTCACTGGCGGAGCTCATTTTTTTTGAGCAAGGGCTGATTTCATTTTTCCATGCACACAAAAATTCATTTGCAAAATCCTTAGCTCATTCATCACTCCAAAAGGCAACTTCAATTTACCTTCGCCCGATTCATCGGGTGCCTTGAGACAAAGTATTCCACGCACTCTCTACTTCATTCTTGGACATGTCGGCTAGCAAACTTCATGTCCGAGTTGCCTCGGTTTTGAGGCGGGAGCCCGTATAAAGATTCTTCGACGTGGTGCCTCCTCAAAGAGCGAGATTGGAGAGCAGATTTCACCGGGACAGCCGCAACAAGCTAGGGGAGCGGATTGAAGACCGAAGGACACGGATCGATCGGTATAATCTCCAAACTCCTTTTACAGTTTACGGTTAATGGAACGATCCGGGTATTTGGGTTGCGGTGGCGTCGGTTTCGTAAAAAGTTTTTGTTCCGCATTTGGCCTCGTTTAGACGGTCGGGACGCCGCCATGGCCCAAACAATACTATTGGGACTTGTGTAGTCTACAAGCACATCCTTTAACAGTTCCTAGTCGAGAGAGTTTCAAGACAGGGAATCGATATTCCAGAGTAGACTAGTGTGTACGTTTCTTGACCCTGTTGAGGGCGATGGTTGATCCCATAACCATTGGTGTTTGACATCAAAGATTGTACACATGTGCTCATTAGAGAATGAGTACACCGAATAGAACTTGCCAAGAACTCCTAGATGGTACTATACCTATCGTCAGATAGCAGTTCTCCGGTGATACTGGTACATGTTAGTCTGTAGACCCAAGATCGTCATAGTGTCTTGTGTGGTTCCCACTGTGCTTTGATTTCCTCCCTACCACAGCTCAAAGGAGTCGTGCAAACAGATGGATTTTGGATACAGTCCCGAGTCACATGGAGGCAGTGAGCGATGGGAGGGATTTCGTCTCTCCCGGTATTGGGAGTTGATGTTGCGCTATACTCAATTAGCTATAACAATAAGTCTCTAGGCAGTGCTGATGAGATTTACTGGTAAGTGTTGTCAGTAGTTTCTCGAACTGCTATGAGCCACACATCGGCATGACTTATCAAGTTACTGGGGTCTGACGAATTCACCCCTAGACTCAATATGTGACATATCAGACGAAAAGACCGGACTGTACGGAAAGTGTTACTTATCGGCTTCACGGGAATTTAGACAAGCTTGCTTGTTGATCTTCTATTCGCTCAATACCTGAGTAGCTGTTATGTCCAGCTAGTACCGCTGACAACTTGTGGGTGACTGACGTGATCATCACCTACTGCTGGCGTATTGACGAGTCTTTAGAGTCTCACACGGAGGTTTCATAATTCAAGCGAAACGAAGTATGACACATATGCGGATATGTACGAGAGCCTGATTAAATACGAGTATGTGATACCGTATTCTAATCTGATATCATATGATATCGGTTAGGTTATATGTGATATAACCGGATTATTGAATCAAGTGTTGATTTGATAATGTGATACACAGATAAATGATATTAGTCGGTTATATGTGATATAACCGGATTATTGAATCAAGTGTTGATTTAATAATATGATATATATTTAGATTTGATATAATTATATATTAACTAATATTATTGCTCACTAATCGATGTACAGTTGGGAAGTTTATTTACTTCACTGTCACTCGGCCAGACATTGTCTTTGCCGTTAGCACAGTGAGTCAATATATGCAGAATCGTTTGACCTCCCACCTTAAGCCAGTTGAATATATTCGCAGATACATCAAAAGTTCTCCTGAACAGGGTCTTCTTTACAAACCATCATCTATATTATCACTCATAGCCTTTGTGGATGCCGACTTTGCTGGATCCGTTGATGATCGACGTTTCACAAGTGGCTATTGTGTTTTCTTGCGAGGAAATTTGGTCACATGGAAAATTAAGAAGCAAAATGTAGTTGCTTGTTCTTCTGCAGAGGCTGGGTATAGATCAATGGCACATACAGTTGCTGAGTTGGTATGGCTTGCCTCTTGGAGTTCGTCTTCTCTTCTGACTACACTCTTCTGTGATAACAAAACCACAATTCACATTGCTGAGAATCCAATTTTTCATGAGCAGACCAAACATATCGAGATAGATTGCCACTTCATTCATGACAAAGTAACAGATAAGATGGTTGCACTCCAGTATGTTTCCTCTTTTCCTCTGCAGCTCAACTAGCAGATATTCTTATCAAAGCTCTTCTCGACTAGTTTTCGCTCGTTTTCTATCTAAACTTGGCATGATTGACATCTACGCTCCAGCTTGTGGGGAGTGTTATAAATATAAGTTGGTTATTAGTATATTTGTTAGTTGATATTAGTTATGATATAGTTTGTTGTTAAATTGAGAGGTGATTTATAACTCACTATAAATAAGTGTATGGATTCTTGATTATTTTCTTAAACCAATAAAGAATTTTCTCTTTGATTATTTTCATATAAGAACGTAATAAAATGAAATATTTTGGGCTCTTATCATCCCTGAGAAATTAATTAAGCCTATAATAATGACAGAGTCACATTGTTAGGTGCAACATGAAATGGTATTCAACCAAGTCAGACTACAAGGGGTGTCACAATATTTCAGAGAGAGATGTTAAGGGATTGTGACAAAAATATTGTGTAGAAATGCAATTGTTAGAACAAATATATGGTCAACTGAAAGTGGCTTCTAGCCAATAGGTTTCTTGTTTGTTAATCAGACACTTGTTAGAAGTTACTAATAAAACTGCATATAATATGTCCATGGATATATCAGGTGTTACAGTTAAAACAGTCATGATCAATGTGAATAGTGTTGCATGGTTTGAATTGGTATCCAACCAAGTTAGACCGCAAGTTGCTAACGCTGCAGTATAACAGATGTTTATCAAGATACCGGAAAATGGGATGCAATAGTTGAAACTACTACATGTTTAACTAAAGTGGCTTCAAGGGAACCATTTCTATTAATAGAATACCTCTTAAGAATTCTGTTGCTTCATCAAGCACCAGGTTGAGCAGCTGATCGTATCCCTTTAAAGTCCCTGTAACTGCCAATAAAGATTCAAGAAGGTCAGGTAGTTGCTGCTTGCTACAATATTTCGACCCATAGGACTGAAAGTAAACATATTTACAAAGGATGTAACAAGTTTTTGCAGTGTAAAATGACGGCTCTACTTTTAGTTGCATTAAATGCGTATCAAGAGCGATACGAGTCACTAATCATGGTCTAGCATTATGCAAATCAGTGATAAAAAGTGTCAAGTAGTTTCTGAAACATTTTAATGAGATGAGCTGTGCCCAATAAAAGTGTTCGACAAATTAAAATTCTGAAAGGATAAATCCCTAATTCCCTAGAAATTTGAGGAAATATTTATTTTGAAGTAGATGAGGAATTCTGGTGATGAAAACTGTGGGATGAATATTATATACTATTTAAGAAGCGTATCAAAATGAGATATAACTTTGTGTATCCATGTTTTATGGTGTGGGAAGACATCATGATAAACAGTATCGATATTTCATAAAACCAAGGATGGTGCATTTTAATTGCCACCATAAAAAGCTTATATATGGCATGGCACGGTTAGATTTTTACTCATTTAATAAAGAAAACGGATAATTAAATGATGATTCAAGAGAATATTGTTATAAGATAGGCATTTAGTCCTTTGAATCCCCTTGTTTTGTTTCGACAAAAATAGATTGAAAAAGAAGAACTAATACAATGGTCGTTACTATCAAGATGCTTAAAACAGTCCAGTTGTGTGTGTGGGGGGGGGGGGGGGGGGTTCATAATAAGATACAAAATTTGGGTGTAAGAAATCAATCTGTATAGCTAAACAATAATTATGCTAACAAGAAATATTATTTTTCTGAATTCTATGGATGTTTTTTTTATTTAAATGCTTCTCGGTTGTTCCAAGTTCTAGCTACAAGCAGTCACTTTCAGCCGGTGTCATATGATCCAGATGAATGGATCTGATAACGATGGCCTATGTAGCATAGGTTTAGATATGGATATGGAACATGATACAAGTCGGATCCACAGATTCATAATTTTCAAAAAATTAAGGATAGGAAGGATACACTAGGTTTTTGTTGTATAAAGCAAATATATGTATTAAAAAACATTATATTAGCAAATGTAAAATAAAAGCACAAATATTTATTACTTCAGGCGTATAGATAGTTGATGTTTTAGGCGGTCCTCTAAGTTTGCTACATCTAGTACATCATATAAGTTTTAGAATGTGCCAATAAGAGTTCCACAAGCATTCTAGATGAATCTGAAAGAATCCGAAATGGATACATATATGATACGAATCCGAAATGGATACATATACGATACAAATCCGAAACGGATATGCCGTCTCGACAAGGAATCCATGCTACATAGACGATGGCAGTTTATCAAAACTATTGTATGATCGTCATCCAAAGAACAGTTTTGGATAAATGGAGCTTGAGCACTAAATGTTTTAACCTAATTTAAGCGTATATATGATATTTTTCATTCTCTAATCTCTTTTATTGACAGATAATATAATAGAGCCCTAGTCTTAACATTAAAAAAGATGCATAGATAGTACAGGGGGAAAAACCTTGTCTTCCTCCAGTTAGCTTGACTTGGACGCCCTTATCAACAAACTTTGCCAAATCTAAAACTGTTTCCTTTCGCCCTGACTATGATACGGTGCAGAAAATCATAGTAAGATGACAGGCTTGTCCTGATATATCTCATGAATAATTAAGGTTCAAAATCAAATGCCAAAACAGTATAGGAATGTGCTGATTAAATCATAACCGGAACACTCCTTAGCTATAAATCATTCACTTCAGTTGCATCCGGTTAATACGTGCACACAATTTACAAATAAATAATGCTCCAAGAAATGGAAATTCATTAGGTCTCCTTGGCCGTTTGTTTTTATCGTAACTAGGAGTATAAACATTTATAGAGAGAAAAGTTACAATCAGCTAAAGGATCAAGATAAATAACACCATGCGAGGTAGTAACTGCCAACTTAAAAAGGCAACGCAGGAAAAGAAAAGCTTATAACAAAAGACATTAGGACATTTAAGCTGCAAGCAGCGTAATTTGCTATCATCAGTTGTAAACTCCAAGCATATGCATTACCATGTTAAAAGGGTTAGGTCATAGGTGACAGAAGTCTTAGAATCAAAGGATTGTAAGTCATTTCAAAACATCTATCCACCCCATTCAGATATTTCTATCTTCATAATTTTTGTATAACTTTTTGATCATCTTGAACATTATATAAATATAAGGGTGCTTCTTAATAGTATCCAATCCAGTATATATAGCACAAAGTATTTAACATGCTTATGGTAAGGATAGTTCTCCAATGAAGTACTTGTGCTTCATAAGCAACCTAGAAAAGCGAGATTACTACCACTTATATAACTGAAGCTTTTCAACATGGAAAATGTCAATAGAATTTATCTATATAACCAATATCCACAAGCCACTAGTTTCATTATGTTCAAGCATTGTACTAGAAGAATAGTGTATGCATTTTTCTATCCCCTTTGTCCGGATACCAATTTGTCAAGATGCGTTGAAACCTTTATTGTAGACATGAATTTCAGCACAAACCTAGCAAAGATTACATATGTATATCATTATATGTAAATATGGACGTCATTATTTCCTGATTCATGTTTCAATGTACCCCCAAAAAACATCATCTTTCATTGTGCCCACAGATGATAATGGATTTGTCTCATCTAATCCAAATCCTCATTCCAATTGGATTAATCTACGGACATTTTGACCTTGTTACCTCCTTGTCAAAATTCTCTTCTTTGATTGGCGAAATTTGAAGGTTCAAGACAAAATCTACTTAAAATTCATTTCAATTGAATGTGCCGATTGCTTGAGCGATCAAATTCTACAGTAAGCTTTCCCATGATATGAAGAGCATTATGAGCAGGGCAAAACTTACCATTTTGATGAAATGAGTCTCTCCCAAGGATGAAACTTGTTTCAATTAACAACACAATCACCTGCAATTAAATCAAACAGAAAGGGGTGAGCTCGTAAAACCCTAACCCTAAACGCTGACAACAGAGGAATTCAGCAAAAGGGGAGAAGCAAAGTTTTTTTTCCCACATCAATTGATAGAGAAACAAACCTCTCCCGTTCGCTTTCTTCTACGATTTTGATTTTTTGATTTCGGGGGCAGCAGACAGAAGAAAGAATTGCTCCCCAGGGTTTGTGTTTTCTTTTTTCACTTCATTTTACTTTTATTTTTTCATTTTCACTTCATTTTACTTTTATGTTTGGGTATTTCACCCCCAAGACTTTATGTTTTTCATATACCGCCTGCAAAATCCTCGGCCTACCGTCTAAAATTTAATTTGGGGTGCGCTTGGTACATGTCAAGCCCCGCTTCCCAAAATACGGAATACGAGGGGTTGACAAGACCAGCCATGCTCCTACGGTCAAGGAAATATCCTGCCGTAGTCACACTTCGGCTTTTAGTTTTTCATGGTAAGCAGTAAATAATTCGCAGGTAATGAGAAATGCAGTAACTGGAACAAAACTGTAAAATGAACTGACCTGATGAGAAACAAAAGGTATAACTCTGGATAGCTAAACAAGATGTCCGTGATGTGCGACTAGTCCTGATCTAGGCTAAATCTTCTCCTCACACTGAGCATGCATACTCAGGTCGTCAAAGCGACACAATAGCAATATAATATATAAAATCATGTGACAATACTAACAGTGATAATAGATATATATAACAGTAGATCAAAGGCGGTATGGGTATGAACATGCAGTAATTAATGCAGCGGAACAGTAAAAGCAGTAATTAATGATATGCCACGTATGTCAACACAGTAAGTAAGGTATATCAATACTATCATCCCTATCAGTCTCTAAGTCTCACTGTACAGGTCACTAAGCCTATCGTCGGTCCAAGTGTGAGAGTCAACCACTCGCGAGTGTTCTCCACCCAAAGGTAGAACCCAAGGGCAAGGGACCACGGGCCCAACATGTAAATCACGGTAATAATCATGTACCCTGTAAATCTCCATATATCTCCCTAAATATATAAGCCGGCATGGGACTCCCGAGATTCTGTTGAACTCACACTCAAACTACCCCACACCCCGTGATCTACATCAAACGCTAACCATAACCCTAAATACCAATTGGTCTGTGACAAGTCTGCGCGAGAACTGGAGGCAGGACCTCCATCAAGCACGTCCCGACTAATACCTAAGATAAATGGCAGTGTCTGGTGCCTTATCTGTGACACCCGTGCAAGAGCTTCCATAAGTGTCCCATACCACTTATAGTCACACGTACACGCGTCCCACAGACGTCGACAATGCAATAGAATAATAAGGTTCACTGATTGTGTACAAGTACGTGTCACTTTCACTTAATCACTTATACACGAACACTAACGTACTTGCCACAATCATCACTAGTACCTAACACTGGGTAATGCACGTTATCACTGAGTTATCAATGCAGTGACATAAGTAATATGATGCGTAAACAGTATGTAAAGTATGATTAGGGTATCATGAATCAATAATCTACCACTTGCATAATTTATCATAAATCAAACGTGTACAGTTCAGCGAAACGATAAACAGGTAATAATTAGTATGTTCAGTTATCTATCCATCGAATTTAGTTTCATGCCAATCGGGTTCCAGGATCACTAATTATAGCCATTTCATTTTAAACGTTTACGGCTGGAAATCCGGTTTCAGAATCGGAAGTCCGTTTCGCAACGCATTTTAATCCCAGTTGGGATCAGATTTCAGCGACGTTACAGTTGGATGAAATTTAGGGTTTTCAGTAAGGTTTTCAACGCAATATACGGATCTTCAATCGCATCTGTACGTCAGGAGATATACACTGTTCAATACTAGTATGTCAATTCTGATTCTGTTGGGACTGTTATGCGTCCCGATCCTTTTAAATTACAGGTTAAATAGCAAATGTTGACGAAACAGGGTGAAACCACTTGTATTATCTAGCTAACAGATTCATCTTAAATAAACAGCAGAGTTCCGCAACCTACGAGTTAAGGAAACAGTGCGGTACCCATTACGGGACAGCACACAGTAAACAGAGTCGCTCTGGACTGCAGTCCAGAGTCGCACTCCGATCCAAATATTGTCACAGTTTAAGTACATAAACAATTAGAAATTTACCTAGGGTTATAATTCGTCGAGTCGACTTCGATTTAAGCCCTCGAACGCATCATTCCAGTGTGTATATAATTTATGGTAATTTTAACGGTTTTCAGGTACAAGAAAATTCCGGTTTTACGAGTAAACTTGGGGGTAGTCGTTTTAGTCGTTAACGGTCATAATTTCCAGCGAAATTCATACACTGGATTCACAGCCATACGGGCCAGACTATACCATTTAGTTCCGTCAAATTAGGTGAGTAATTTCATTGGGGACACACGTCGAACAGGTATGGCATATAATTGATCTAAAATTGTAACTTTATGATCTATGTAATTAAAGCTTATAACTTGAGTATATAGCATGTAAGAAAGTAAAATACTTGCCTGGAAACGTTGAATTGATAGCACGGTATGCACGGGCACGACCACGCGGCAATTGTGATGATTATAAGCGTTCGATGAAATGCCGGAGTTGGATAGGCTTCGATGAAGGCAATGGTAGTTGCGAAAACAACAATGATGACGATGACAACTGAGATGAAGGCTACTGCGGCGACGGTGACTAGGTGGTGGCCGCGGTGAGGTCGCAGAGGAGGTTGCCGACGAGTTTGGTGGCAGCAAGGGGGCTCGGCGGCCTCGAGAGTGTGAGCTCGGTGGTGGGTTGAAGAGAGAATGATGTTTTAGAGTGAGGGGTGTTCACTGTAAAAGGAAGGAGAGAGAGAGAGGGAGAGAGTGAGATCAGCTAGAGAGAGAGAGAGTAGAGGAAGAGAGTGAGATCAGCTAGAGAGAGAGAGAGTAGAGGAAGAGAGAGAAGGAGAGATCAAGAACAGAGGAAGAGGGAGGGGAGAGATCACAGAGAGAGGGGAAGGAGAGAGAGAGTAGGCCCCGACAATGGCGAAGGGGGCGATCGACGGTGGCAGGGAGGAAGCTAGAGGTGGTGGCGAGGTGGTCGCGGCAGGGCTCGTTGGAGGAGAAGTTGCAGGGGGTCGGTGATGGGTGGTGTCTCGGCTAAGAAGGAGCTGCCATGGGCCTCGAGCTCGACCATGGAGTCGAAGGTTGCATGAGAAGGATCTCGGTGGATGGTGGTCGAAGGGAAGGTGAGTGGCGACTGTGATGCCGGCGATCGCGAGCGTGGGCGTGAGTTCAAGAGAGGAGCGGGAAAGGAAATGGAAGAGAGAGGGAGAGGCGTGTCAACGAGGAGAGGTCGAGGGCGCGCGTCGTGGTAACGCTCGCGAGCGAGGCACGGCGCGTGTCGGGCGGCGATGTGGGCGCAACGGCAGAAAACGCGCGCGGGAAAATAGGAAAAGAGCCGTTGGGAAGAAGGAGGTGTAGAAGCGGGTCGGGTCGGGGAAACGGGCGCGGTTTGGAGGCGTGGGAGCGGGCTGCTGAGGAAGTGAGTGGGCCAGGCCAAGAAAATAAAAAAAAGAATTGTGAAGGGGAAAGAGAGTAAGGGCCGGGCCGGGCCGGCGCGAAGTAAAAAATGAATGAGGAAAATTAGAAAGGGCCGGGCTGCTAATAAATCAAAGATTAATTAATAAACGGGAAAGGGAGATGGGCCGTAGGGATAGAATTTAATTGGGGAAAAATATAGGGAGTGGGCCTGGGATAAGGAAAATATAGGATATAAAAGAATAGGGTTTGGGTTTTTATTGATAAAAGAAAAATGGGGTTTAGAATGAAATAATTTTATAAATAAAATAAATAGAATTATAAATAAAATAAATAAAATTATAAATAAAAATAAATAGAATTCTAGAGTAACAAAATACAGATTTTGGTATAAAAGGGCTGGGTATTACAGTACATGAAATGGAAAATTACCAGGAATTCTTGCATTCCCGGGACTGAAATGACCAGGCATCTAATTCTAAGGAATGTTGCATTAACGTACTTGGTATATTTCAATCATTCACGGTAATGTGTGTGCAACAGTCGACCGGCGATAAAGCCTGCGACGAGCAACCAATTGGCGGCGGGCCTGCTGGCGGGGCCCGTCGGCGAACGACTGGCGACGAACTACGGTCGGCCGGCAGCGAAAGTTCGATCGACGAAGGGTCGGCTGGTGAACAATTGGCGACCGCCGGCCGGAAGCGAACGATCAATCGACGGTATGGTAGGGGACGGACGACCGACGATAGGCGGCGGGGCTGGCCGGCGAGTGGCAATGGAAGCCAAGGCCGGATGGTCGTGGCTCTTTTCATGTTAGAGGGGAATATTTCATGGTAATTTAGGATAGACACGTGTTTTGAGGGAAATATGATTCCATGAAATATGGTCATTTGATTATCATGGTAATCGTATATTTCCGGGAATATCATTTACGCCTAAACAAGTATGGTAATATTTCATGGTAATCTAGAATTACCACCCAAATTACCTCCTGCCAAACACACCCTTAGTTTCATAGCTAAACTGATCACTGACAACAGAAAGCAAGTATTTAGAAGTTGTGAATTGCTGAATTTTGGCTGCTGGAAAAAGCTGCTCATCTACCATTAACCAGTCTAATATTTAACAATTACAGGCAACTAATAGTCTAATACAAAACGCTTCCCTGTTTCCGGCTATGTCACGCCCCGCTTCCCAGTGTACGGGGAGGGGACGCGGCGAGGTCCGCTACGTATTTACTCTGAAGTAAACACGCTAAGCGTATCTAAGCAATATAAAGTAAATGTACACAAGAAAAATGACAATAGATGTAATTGAACGACAACTTTTATTTATTTCTTTACAAATACAACTGGAAATGTAAATACATGAATAGAAAGCAATGTCTAAACAATGGCATGAACTGAAATGAAAAGTATGTACAAGTATCTAAAGCTCGGGGTCGAAGGCTAACTGCTCTAAGTCTTCAGTACTGGGCTCGATCTCCAGTGAGTCCGAATCACCCGACAACATTCCAAAGAAAAAAGAAAAGAAATGTCGTCAGCGAACAATCACTCGGTAAGTCCCAAAGGTAGGTAGAGATAGAATGGACAGTAAAGAGAAAATAACTGGTAAGGTTTGATTATAATGTTAACGCAGTTGTTTGTAACTTGGTACAGAATATACCAGTGTATACGAAAGGAGTCCCACTATCCGGAGACTAAGGTATACGGAGCACAAGAAACCGTTCAGCCATGGTACAACGGTAATGGATGTTCAGGTTAGATGTATTAAAGTGACTGTCTCATACCACATCTAACACATTTCGTACTAGTCTACCCCTTTATAACCCCGCGATGTCTTTTGTATTGATTATATTGTTTTGTTATATAGATGGATGCCTTGCCGAAACAATGATATCGGTAAACGAAATGGATATAAATGGATAGTTATGTAAACGGAGTATATCCATGGTTCGGTTCGGTCAATATAGATTGAATAGACGGATTAATTTTGAATTATAGTTTATACTTGAATCATATTCAAGTCAGATTGATTAGATTGAGACTCAGTCTGAGTCAGACACTTGAAAAGAAATTAAGTCCTGAATTAGTTTTGATGTTATCAGTAACTGCTGTACATAGACGACAGGATTTGTGTTTTTTTCCAAGACAATTACCGTGTTGATAACACCGTTTGTTAGATTGTCTACCTTAGATAGGCAAGCACCCACATTCTCCGGCTCCCCGAGGCTCAAGAGAATTGGTCCCGCTTAAACCTATATTTACTAGGGTCCTTATCGTAATTTAATATAACTTGAGGGGTTTTTATGTAAAAATGGTTTTGATATATTTTCAAAATACACCTCAAGTATTTAATTATCTTCTTTAGGGTTTTCATAGATGCATCTTTTATAAAAGTGAAATTTTCTAGCGAGTAGAACCTAGTTTTCATTGTTCATGGTATTTTAATGAAATATTGAGATTTGTATTGAATTTGGATGGCAGTTTCATGTAATAGTAATTCTTTTGATTTAGAAAACTTAAAATGTTTGTATAATATATTTAAAATAGATCTTTTGATAATATTCATATATATATATATATATATATATTTATAAGAAAATAAATTTTATTTATTTTCTAGAAATCTCATTTTCTTAAAAAAATAGTATTAAAAATTCCATCGAGATCGAATGCTCCTTGCGGAGGTCTGCATCTCGCTCTACTAGGCCCGAGGACGTGCGATAACCCGCACCATCCCGATCGGGGTTCCCCAAAATGGGTTGTAGAGGCGTAATTGGAAGGAATTAGATAACACTCTTTTTAAAGAAAACGGTTTTGTAATAGTTTAGGGTATTTTATTATAACTCATAATATTCCCACAAATATTTTCCAAAAGTAAATCGTTCTATGTCCAATATGTGTGTTGTGATGAAGTAGGTCCTTACCTCGTGAGTTTTCTAAGGTAATACAAGGAATTATATTGAATTATGTCGAAATGTAAAGTATGTGGTATTTTACCGTATAAATATGATAAAAGTTGAAATAGAGATTCTTTTGAGATGAAACTTATTCTAATAGGTTTATTTATGTTTTTTAAACACTATATGAGGATATGGTATTTTATTGTTTAAGAAAAGTGAAAATTTTAAAGAAAAACGAATCGGAAGTTAGATTAACTCCGCTTCCGACGGGTTTTGAAACATGAAAGTTTTAGAGTAGTAGAGGAGGAGGGGAAAGGGGACTTACAAGCTACAAGGAAAGGGTGGAGGTAGGAGAAGGTTTAGGGATCGTCGGGGCATCGTTTTGTCGCCGGAATCTTCTCGAAACTTCGTCGGAATCTTGCCCTTTGCTAACTCCACTTGCACAACTATATGGACTTGAGAATTTTTGAGAGTTTTGGCACTTGATTTCAGAATGAGGAGTGCCAAAGGGTAAGGTTGTATTTATAGAGTAGGATTAGGGTTTAAGGTATGAATTTGAGAATTAAAATGCATTTAATCATGGAGTAATGCTTAATTTTAATTCTGTGGAAAATGTGCAGAGAAAATAAACAACATGAGAGGTGCAAGGGGCAAAGAAATGGAGACCATTCCCTACGGGCGGGTCGGCGGTGCCGGTCTTGGAGGCCATCTCGTCGTCGTGAACCGGTGGTGGGGCTTGGATCTTTGGCCACGTGTTCCTCTCGCTTCATATACCCCAGTGCACATATTTGTTTATTCTGTAACTCTTCATCTTACGTGTAGTGCACGTGTAAAACCTTAGGCTTCTAAAATATTAAAAATAATAATAATAAAAATATAATGTGTGTTTCTCCCAATTAGAGCAAAGCTCTGTTTTAAAATTCAAAATTTAAAAATTGAAGCAACGCTTCAGATTCAGCGCTAGGCACGCTGTGCGCCACGTGTCAAACACAGATACGCTACGCCAGGTGCGCTGCGCCCTAGGCAGCGCACCCCCAATCAGAGCAAAGCTCTGTTTTAAATTCAAAATTCAAATTTTGAAGCAACGCTTCAGATCCAGCGCTCTGCGCTGCGCGCCACGTGTCAAACACAGGTGCGCTAGCGCAGGCTGCGCTGCACTCTGCGCTGCACGCCACGTGTCAAACGTAGGTGTGCTAGCACTGGAATTAAAAATTCCCCACCGTTAGATCAAAAGATCTAATAATGATAAAATCATTAATTAATCAGAATTAAAATTCTGCATGGAAAGATTTCTCAGTCTTATTAAAACAAGAAGATTATTTTCTGTAAAACGGGAGCTGTAGGATCAAAGATCCAACGGTGGGGAAATATCCCCAAATCAATCAGAGAAAGATCTCTTTAACTGATTTAACAAATCAATTTGCCCTATATAAAGGCCCCAAGACCTAAAGTCTGATATAGAGAAACCCCCCTACAAATTTTGAGAAAACTCAAAGAAAGAAAAAGCAAGCTTTTAGCAAAAGAAGATCATTTCTTCAAGGTAAAAAACTTGAACAATGAACACAGAGACGAAATCATCTCATGAAAAGAAGAACCATCTTCTTAAAAGATCATAGATCTGCAAAAGACCAAGGTCTCTTATAAAAAGATCAAAATATCTAATCATAAAAACAAAAAGAAGTATTTACTTCATTCATAGATCATTGATCTACAAAGGCAAAGCCCTTTTATAAATAAGAACTTTTGTTCTTAAATCTTGAGGCAAAACCTCCTTTTTAAAAAGAACATAAACTTGTTTTCTGATCATAAATTTGATCAAATGCTCTTTGCGCTACTGGAAAGTGCCTTGCACTCATGAATTGCGCTTTTGCGCTCCTGGACCGGCGCTCAGCGTCAAAACATGCCACTTGTCAACCACGTATACGACTTGCGCTTTGCGCTTCTGAAACAGCGCACTGCGCTCAGCGCAAAGCGCGCCATGTGTCACCCACTGGTGCGCCAACAAACTAGCGCAATGCGGTCATAAATTAAAAGCGCAATGCGCTTATAAACTGGCGCTTAGCGCTAAGCGCGACACGTGTCCTCTTCGTGTGAGCTACTTGGCAGAAGCGCAATGCGCTCTTTAATTGGCGCAAAGCGCCTGGCGCGCCACATGGCGCACTGTCAGAACACACATTGTTCTGATGAATGGTATGCATTCAATACAAGACAAAAAAATGTCAGGATCTAATGCTCAGCATTGTTAAAAGGACCAAGCCCAAATAAAGGCTCAACAATCCAGAACAATAAAATGTTAAACATTTTAATCTTATTGGACTTAGCCCAATTCTAGCCATAAGTCCTCAACTTATATTGAACCGAGCCCATCTGCTCACGAATATTCAACAGATCTTAGTTCTAAACTGGGCTACAGATCTTCCAATCAATTCACACCGCTTCAAGGGTACATCTCTTTACTCCTCTGATACTCGTCGTTGTAATCCTTCAACGTCTTCAGAGAGGTGACGGGTCCCGATAACCACACATTTCTACGGACTGTGGGGTCTTTAAACTCACGGACTATGATGTCCTTAAACTTCATAGACTGCGACGTCTTTAAACTACGGACTGTGGGGTCCTTAAACTCATGGACTACGATGTTCTTAAACTTCATAGACTACGATGTCTTTAAACTACGGACTGTGGGATCCTTAAACTCACGGACTACGATGTCCTTAACCTGGACTGCGGGGTCCTTAAACCCATGGACTACGATGTCCTTAACATTGGACCACCATGTCCTTAAACTGGTAATGGACCGCAATGTCTTTAAACTAACTGACCGCAATGTCCCTAAACTAAGCAATAGAGCCCAATTGCTCTCTTGTTGGATCTAAACGATCCTGTTAAGTTGATCTTAGTCTAAAAAAAATTAGACTAACGTGTCCTTAACATACGTTTAAGTTGATCTTAGTCTCAAATGAGGCTAACGTATCCTTAAACCCAACCCCCAAACTCAAGTCTACGAAGATACGGATTTGGACTAATCCACGCCCTACGGGCGACAACATAAATTAGTCTCCGTATACAATCCACGGGCAACCAAGAGAAAAACAAACACCTACGACACGAAGTGACCATCCGGAAAAGGAGAAAGTTGTTACCGCGATGCGGTAGCATAATTAACTGCAGGGGCATGCGCCTGCAGGGAAGAGTGTCCCCACAATCAAAACCCCCTCAAACGAGGGGGAATCCGACGAAGTCTGCTACATCGATCGCATCCGTTTAAACCATCGATACATGGTGCCATAAATCAACTTGGCATTTTCGGAGAGGTGGACGGATAGCACCAATTAGCATCTGCCCCGAACTTCAGGCAAGACAGACCCGCGCGGTCGCGTCTCCGTGTTCGGCGGGGAACAGATTCTGGCACGCCCGGTGGGACCTTTTCCTCTTTCCACTCCACACTTCGTGTGTCGTGTTCGTGAACGAATCACGGTTTGATATGGTTGCCCTTGGGTTCGAGGTACTAAGATTTGGTGTCTTGCTCCGTGCAGAAAACGAAACATCAATGGCGTCTACTTGCGCGAAGTGTTCCAACTGCAGTTGCAACTCACGCCCCGCCTCATCTGGAGGCATAGCTTACGGGCCCCAAGCGGCCTCCCTGTTCACGATGCCGGTGGACCAGGTGACTCAGGCCACCACTGGATTGTTTTTCGGGACCATGCTCCCACCGATGAGCTTCAACGCTCCTATACCAACACAAGAAGCTCCTAAGAACTCGGTCTTTGATCGGCTTTCAACTACAGCGGCCCCCCTCAACGGGTCGTTCAGCTTTAGCGCCTCAGTCTTCGCCAGATTGGGCCAAAGTTCATGCGGGTCCATGATGAAGCCTGCAGTTCCAGAAAAGGTTATTCCGAAGAGGATAGCCACCCCTGCTCCCGAAGTCGTCAAAGCGGCTTCTCCTACCAAAGGGTCGGTCTTTACAAGACTGACTGTGCCGGCTCCCACTCCGGCTCCCGTCCCTGCTCCAAAGTCTGTCTTTGAAAGATTAGATACTGCTATTCAACGGACATCAGTCTTCAAGAGGCTGACGCCGGCAACAGCCCTTCTCCAAAACAGGGGGCACAACGAAGCCATCCCCATCGCTGAATCAAACCCAGCAGCTCGGCACGCTCGACGTCGCCACTGGCGCCGAGTAAGGAAAGCTGGGGGCTACTCCCCTTCTGGGCTAACTCCACCATCCCCAACGGTGGAAGTCAATGCTGCTGTTCCAACCGGGAACAGCTTTGAATTGCTGAACAGGGTGCGCAGGAACTCTCCTACCGCCGTACTGAAAAGATCTCCTCCACCCGTGGAGAATGTTACAGAAACAAAGCCGGAGCAGCCCCCTCAGCGTCTGTCCTCCAAAGTTTACAAAGTCTGGCGACGGGTCCAGGAGTCGGTGATTGATCAAGACTATCCTCGCCGACAGAAAAAGCTGAAGGTTCAACAGGAAGAGAACCGTCCTGTCAACTACAAAGGACGGCAACTACCTGCGTGCCCGCTGCAACGGCCCCCTCAACGTCAACTGCTCAAAAGAGAAGGAGGCCAAAGAAAGCCCCTGTAACTACGGTAGACCACAGAGATGCTGAGCCCAAACGCCCCAAGTCTGGGGGCATAAAGGTGCATACTGTTTACATGGCTTCCGGAAAAGAGGAAAGCCGCGCTTCGATGGGTCACCGACCGCTCACCCGATCCGTGACAAAATCCCAGGAGCAGCAACAGAAGCTTCAGGAAATGCTGACGCAAATGGCCGCACTCACCGGGCCAAAAGAAAGCCCGGAGGCGTCATCAGAGCAGCGTCACGAACAGGAAACCGATGCTGACTTCCTACGCAGAGTCCTCGAAAAGAAGGACAGAGAAGCTGCAGAACAAGCTGCCAACATAAAACGAATGGCGCTTCTCTTCCAAGACATGGTCGGGATAATGTTACAGCCGGATCCTCCAGCTGAAGACCCTCCGATCATTATTCAAGACGACAGAGGGGAGACATCGAACCCTCCTCCGGCTCTTTCAGTAGCCAAAGAGGAAACTATTTCCAAGGCCGCTCTGGATGACTATATTGCTCAGCAAATACGAGCTCACCAGGCGAATAAAGCGGCCGGCCAAGTCGTTAAAACTGGGCGACTGTATCCAGGATGGTATGACCAAATAAAATACCCGCCGGGATACACAATCCCCAAATTCCATGTGTACAAGGGGACATGCAATCCCCATCAACATGTCGCTCAGTTCAGGGCTCTTTGCTGCAACACCGGGGGTGATGATAAGCTTTTGCTCCGCCAATTCGTCGGCAGCTTGTCGGAGACGGCATTTGAGTGGTACTCCGAACTTCCAAACGACTCCGTCAAGACTTTCGCAGAAATGGAGTTATTATTCACCCAGCGATTCGCGAGTGCTAGTGAACACACTCCAATAACGGCATTGATCAATGCCAGGGTGAAGCCAGGCGAGACGTGGGTTCGATACGCGATCCGATGGCGGAATTTGTTGTCGAAATGCGAACAGCGCATCGAAGAAGCACCGACGGTGGGCATGTTCGTGGGCACCCTAGACCCTCATGCAACTATTTCACAATTCATGATGTTCTTTAAGCCGACCACATTCCAAGCCTTAATCGACAAACTGGCCCAAATGGACCAGATGGGTCATAGACCGTCTCCTCCAAAGCCGGAGCCGCGGAACGAGAAGGGAAAGGGGAAAGCGATCGTCGTCGCCAATGCTCAACAGCAGCCTGGTGGCCCGAGACCAGTTGATCGCCAAAATAACAGAACTCGATCTCTCGAAGATAAAATGAGACGCCCTTACTCGTTCCCTCGAGACAAGACGAAGAGATTGTTCGAACTTGCCCTGCGCAACAGGCTCATCAATCTGCCGGAGCCAAGACGCCCAGCGCAACCAAGCGACGCTAGCAATCCTAACTATTGCCCTTACCACCGAATGTTGGGCCATCCGATTAAGGATTGTTACATCTTCAAAAGCTGGATAGAAGATCAATACCAGCAGGGCAAATTCGTATTATCTGAGAATTGGAAGGTGAACCCGCCTCGGCCACACACTCCCAAGAATATGGATACACCGGGGGCATCATGCTCTTTCGTAGAAGAAGCTCCATGGGAGATCGCTCTTTCAGCCAAGACAAAAAGAATGCTAAAGGATCTCCAAACATGCCCGGCAATCAGGTGGAAAACCCTACTCAAACCCGAGATCATCGAGGGAATGCTGAAGCCGCGCCCAACTCCAAAAATCGGTGGCGATAGCCAAAACACTCACACCCAGCCGTCAAAATATTCAAAGAAGAAGAAGAAACCCAAGAAGCCCGTGAAGCCTGGTGACAAGCGCACGGACCTGCAGAAACAGATTGACGCGCTGGAAGAGTATAACCAGAAGGTGTGGACTCCAATCACACTCCAAGAGTTTCTCAGCCACGTCTATGAGGACGGAGATGATGAAGAAGACTCGTCGGATGATTCTGAAGGTTATGTAGCAAGTTGCCATGTGATCTCTCACTCGTCGAGAGACGATGAAGAAGCTCCCTGCACCGAGAAACTGTGGGCAAATCCTAAACCAGAACTTCTAGAGCCGTCTGACGAAATAATTGATGCATTCCTGCACGAAGCTCTTCTTAAAAGCAAAGCTGCTCGAGAGCGTGAAATGGCCATACTTGAAAAAGCCAAACGTCGGCGACTGGACGAAAGAATTGAAACACTCCCGCCAGATCAAAGTACATCCGCCGCAAATAAAAACAGGTTCAAGATGAGGAAAAGGTTCACTAAAGCCATCTCGATGGGAATGAAGCTGCCACCCTCCGAAGCGAACGCTCTCCGTGAAGCGGAAATGCATCCTAGCTACTGCTTATATCATCGAAAGATTGCGCACTCCACTGAAAAGTGCAACGCTTTTAAAAGATGGTGGCAGGGATATGTTGCCTACCGACAATATTTTAAGCGGATGAAACGCAAAGCTCGTCGGGAGCAAAGAGATACGACCAAGGAGCATAAAAGAACTACCGGCAACTGTCATATGGTCGGCGCTGGGGGATCGCAAGTTCTCATCTTCGGGAGTGATTCTGATGAAGAAATGACTCTTGGCCCTCTCTTTAAAGGGTCCACCTTGGGAAAAGAGGAAGAACCGAAGACCTGTGAAAATATTCAGCTGCGCAATCGTACGCTGCCCGAAAAGAATCTTGGGCCCTCGAACAGTGGGTCGAATAGAAAAGATAAGGGGAAAGAAAAGGACCCTGAGGATATCATCCTTGATGACCAAGACGTTGAGAAGCTAACAGCTAAGGACCCGCCAAAGAAAAGTAAGGTGGACTACAACGTTCTGGCACACTTGAGAAAGCTACCTTCGCAGCTCAGCATTCTCGACGCCCTTCTGCTATCAAAAGAAGCAAGAGACTCTTTGATCAAGGCATTGCAAGAGCCCGAGCAATTCCAAGCTTTCCTCGCCGAAGAAAAGATGAAGGACGAGCTGGAAGAAGTACACATAGCCGATATCACCTTCGACGATGAAGATCTCCTCCTTGGGACATGCGAGCACAACCGTCCCCTATATGTCTCCGGATACTGTCACGACATCAAGATAGGTAAAATCCTGGTCGACAATGGATCCTCCGTCAATCTCCTTAACGTAAGGATGTTAAAGGAAATCTGCATGAGCGTCCAACATCTCGCTCGTGATAAAATCACCATCTTCGGATTTGACTCCCAGTCATCACGGATGCTTGGGTCTGTAATATTGACACTATGCTTTGGGCTGCTTGTCACGGACATTAAGTTTCACGTCATTGACGCCAAGACATGCTACAATGCTTTGCTCGGCCGACCCTGGTTATACGAGTACAACATCATCCCTTCTACACAGCATCAGTGTATGAAGTATTTCAAAGATGGTCTAGAGTATACCGTAACAGGGGAGCTAAACCCATTCTCCGTGAACGAAGTCCGCAAGTACGAAGATGCAAAATACTTCTTGCCAGACTTTGAGGACACAGAAAGATGTCACAAACCGAAGAATAAAGCTATCACCACCATTCCGGTCTTCGGGAGCGACACCGAGGAGGAAGAAGAGATAGTTTACTCAGGTCTGCCCCAATATAACAACCCGAGACCGTCCACTCCTATGTTGATCTTCAGCAGCGACTCGGAAGATGAGGTCAATGCCGTATTCTCTGCTCGGCCATCAATACAAGCCTTCGCTGATGAAGATCAAAGTTTGCAAGTTGCCATGGTTCCACCAAAGCATCATAAAGAGCTAGACGTGCTTAATACCTACAGTGTGGAAGAACTGCATACATTCTACGTCCCTCCCACGCGAAAAGGTGAAAAGGCGATCCTATTCTACCGATCCGGGGAAACCAAAGTGGAGAAAGAAATCTGGCATGGCGCGGATTCTACACTTGACAGGCTCCAGCCCATCCGTTTGCCCAGATATTACACGAATGGACTAAAGAGACTCTTGAGACGCCAAGGTGTACCCCTTAAGCAAACTGCGCGACAAGCACGGTTCTATAATAGGATCTGGAACGTTCCCGGAACTCAACGAAAGTTGCCCAACGGAAGAATGGAAACGACCGGGCTTGGGTATATTCAATCCAAGAAACGGGAGCTACTCCGCGATTGCTACGTCATACATGACTTTGATGAAGAAGGAGATGCTCTGTGGGAAGACGCTAACCCCGAACCAGAACGAGCTCCCGCCGTGAAAATGCCAAGTCCGTCGTTCGAAGAACAGATGGACAAGCTTATAAGGGAAGCAGGTCAAAAGGTTCGAGACGACCATAATCGTGAAATGGCTATCTACGAGAAAGCCAGGACGCAACGCCTCCTTCAACAGGCTGTGAAAAATGAAAATGCTCCTCCCTGTCAACCCGTTGTACAAAAGGCCCGACGCAGAGGCAGAAACAAAACAAAGAACGGGAAAGGCGTTCGACAGCGACAAAGCGGGTCCAAGAAACCACGCGATCAGGAATCGAACAGTCCGGATTCGTCTCTTATAAAAAAGATGGGTCGAGCATATTCTTTTCCCCAAGACAAGACAAGGAAGATATTCAATCTTGTTATAAAACATCAGATGATGACACTGCCGGAATCCAAGCACCCCGAGCAAGCAGGCGAAGTCTCGCACCCGGACTATTGCTCCTAACACAGGGCAATAGGACATCCTCTCGAAGACTGCTTCACATTTAAAGACTGGGTAGAAGACCAGTATCAACAAGGCAGGTTCGCTCTATCCAGCAGCTGGAGGATAGCCCCGCCGCAGAAGTATGAACCCAAAGCCGCGAGAGTAGAACCAGATCAACATCGATCTTAGAAACGATCTCGTACTTGTCATATGATAATGTTGTCAGGAGAAGAGCCCGAGAATGTGGATGACCTCTCCTGGTGCTTCGAAAACGATGATGACGAGGTAATCTCAGAGTTTCCACCTGCGCCAAAGGAGTTGGAAGATGGGATACATACTACTGCAGATAACCTCAAGAAAATTGATTTGGGGACAGTAAGTGACCCGCGGCCGACGTTCGTCAGTGAGCTGTTGTCTGAAGAAAGGGTGGCTACGCTAAAAGATGTTCTCATGCAGCATAAAGATTGTTTCGTATGGAACTATTCCGAAATGCCAGGGTTAGATCCAGTAATTGCTGTGCATAAACTGGCGATATCTCCGGACATCAAGCCGATCAAACAAGCACCGAGAAGAATGCGGCTCGAGTTTGAGATGAGCATCAATGCCGAGGTCAAGAAGCTAATCGACTCCGGCTTCATCCAAGAGGTTCAATACCCGGACTGGATCGCTAATATTGTCCCAGTGATGAAGAAGAATGGGACAGTGTGCATATGTGTGGACTTTCGGGGTCTCAATAAAGCTTGCCCGAAAGACGACTTCCCAGTACCAGTCACTGAGCTGATGATAAACAATACGTCCACTCATGAAGTCTTCTCCTTCATGGACGGCTCGTCAGGATACAATCAGATAAAAATGCATCCCGAAGACCAGAAGCATACCGCTTTCCGGACCCCTTTGGGCATATTCTGCTATAAGGTGATGCCTTTCGGTCTAAAGAACGCCGGTGCCACTTATCAAAGGGCCATGATGAAGATCTTCGATGACCTCATACATGAAATCGTCGAATGTTATATCGACGACCTTGTAGTTAAAAGCAAATCATACGAGGAACATTTAAAGCATCTGAAGATCGTGTTTCAGCGCCTTTGGCAATATAACTTGAAGATGAACCCTCTCAAATGCGCGTTCGGAGTTTCCTCGGGCAAATTCCTAGTATTCATCGTCCGACACCGAGGCATCGAGATAGATCTGTCAAAGATCAAGGCGATCATGGAAATGCCTCCACCAAGGACTCTCAAGCAACTGCGATCTCTCCAAGGGAAGCTCACGTATATCCGGCGATTTATAGCCAATCTTTCCGGCAAGTGTCGCCCCTACAGTCACCTGATGAAGAAGGGAACCCCTTTCGTCTGGGATCGCAAATGCCAAGACGCACTGGACGAAATCAAGCAATACCTGCAGAATCCGCCAGTACTGGCTGCTCCCGTTAAGGGAAAACCTGTTGTCCTGTACACAACAGCCCTTGAAAGTTCTTTGGGCGCGCTGTGGGCATAAGAGAACGACCAAGGGAAAGAAAGAGCTCTCTACTCCTTGAGTCGAGTTCTACTGGGGGCAGAAAGCAATTACTCTCCTATTGAAAAACACTGCCTGGTGTAGATCTTCGCAATAACGAAGCTCAGACACTATGCGTGGGCGCATGAGGTCCATCTCATATCAAAGGTGGATCCCCTCAAATATTTGATGTCAAAGGCCATATTAACAGGACGACTCGCCAAATGGGCCCTGCTTTTGATGGAATTCTCGATAACTTATCGGCCTCTTAAGGCAGTGAAAGGCCAGGCCATCGCCGACTTCCTCGCTGAGCACCCGATACTCGCCGATTCCCCTTTGAACTGCGAATTGCCAGACGAACATGCGTTTGACACGATCGACGGGGATGATACCCAGTGGGAACTCTATTTTGATGGAGTGTCTTCCATGAAGAAGCGCAAACAAAACACCCCTATAATCAAATCGGGGGTGGGCCTTATCTTCGTAACTCCACAAGGAGGGATAATGCGCTTTTCTTTCTCCTTAACAGAGCCCAGGACGAATAACGAAGCCGAATATGAAGCTTTGATAGCAGGTCTCGAGATCGCTATCGACATGGGAATTGAAAACCTCCTCATACACGGAGATTCCCAACCGGTCGTTAGTCAAGTAAACGGTGACTATCAACCGTGCAAGCCAGAGTTGGTGAAGTATGGCAGAAGAGTACAGCAACTGCTGACTCAAATTCCTTCTTACACCCTGGAAAGCATACCGCGTGCGGAAAATAGCAAGGCGGATGCACTAGCCAAGCTCGCTAAAGAACTGGCTGACGAAAACCTCGATGACGTGAGGATCGTTGTGCAAAACCGTCGGGTTCTCGCACCAGTAGAAATATCTCCGGAGTCATCAAAGAAAAAGGAGCAACCGAGCAAATGTCCCTACAAATAAAAGACTAGGAAAAGGCTAAGGATTGGAGGGAAGTCTTTATAGACTACTTCGAATCCCGTCGAACACCTGAAGATGCGTCCTCAAAACATCAGCTCATGAAGCGAGCTCTATCTTTTGCTTTCGTCAATAATACTCTGTATAAAAGGTCATTTGATTCTCTGTGGCTAAGATGCTTGGGACCTGAAGAGGCAAAGAGAGTCGTCCAAGAAACTCACGACGGACTCTGCGGTTCTCACCAAGCCGGGCCGAAGATGAAGCTGAAAATCAAACGGATGGGTTATTATTGGCCCACGATGATCCAAGGCTGCCTTGAATACGCGAAGCAGTGCCACTCCTGCCAGATTCACGGGGACTTTATCCATCAGCATTCGAATCCGCTACATCCAACGGTGGCTAGCTGGTCGTTCGAAATGTGGGGAACCGACATAATCAGCCCCATCGAACCAGCATCGTCCAGAGGACATCGATTCATTTTAGCGACAACTGATTACTTCTCTAAATGGGCAGAAGCAGTACCGCTGAGGGAAGTGAAGACGGAGAATATCCTCCATTTCTTCAAGACACACGTTATTAATCGGTTTGGCACTCCGAGACGGATCATCTCCGATAACAGACCAGCCTATAGAAGCCATAAGATCAGCCGCTTTGCACAACAACATAACATAGAGTGGAGATACTCCTCAGTCTATAATCCCCGAGCTAACGGTCTAGCTGAGGCTTTCAACAAGACCTTGACGAAGATTGTGAAAAAGATGGTGTCTCGAAATAAGAAGGACTGGCATGAGAGACTGCATGAAGCTCTCTGGGCATATCGAACTACGTTCAAAACGGCCACGAATACAACGCCGTATGCATTGGTATTTGGTACGGAGGCGGTTCTCCCCCTCGAGATAGAGTTACCCTCTCTACGAGTGGCAATTCATTATGAGCTAACGGACGAAGAGAATACTCACCTTCGGCTTGAGAATCTCGATGCCCTCGATGAAACCCGGTTCATAGCGCAACAAAATCTGGAGGCTTATAAAGCAAAGATGACGCGCTCATACGAAAGATTGACTAGGCCGAGAGCATTCCGCCAAGGCGAACTCGAGCCAGTGGTCAAAAGGCCTATGATCCCCAATCGCGCCAAGCGGGGAAATTCGAGCCGAACTATGAAGGCCCGTATATCATAGACAAGGTCTACCAGGGTGGAGCTTATCTACTCATGGACATGCATGGTGAAAGACCTTTCACGCCAATAAATGGTTGCTTTCTGAAAAAGTACTACGCTTGACGAGTTACGGCTTAGGTCAATGGTGGATGACGACGATTATGTCCGCTCGCTATCTTCCTAAGCCCAAACTCTATAAGTAGCAGCCGGCTAACGGACCGAAACGTCCTTAAACTAACAGCGGACCAAAACGTCTTTAAACTAACAGCGGACCGAAACGTCCTTAAACTAACGATAGACCACTATGTCCTAAAACTAGCTGTTGATCGAGATGTCGATAAACTACGGTGGATTGCAGCATCGCAAAGCTGATACAAAAAAAAGAATAAAAAAAGAGAGAGAAAAGAAAACGGTATGTCTATAAGCAAAACGGGCACGGATGAAAACCCGAAAGTGCTCCGTGAGTAAAAACAGCAGGGCTACCGGCGAGTTTTTGTGAAAACCCGAAAGGGCGCAATCTCGTTAAAAGACACTTGCTAGGTCCTCTCGACCTTGTGAGGAGAAACCACCTGCGTGAGATCCTTACGACTCACAAGGGAGCAACAACACACTTAGAGATCCCCACGATTCCTAAGGAGAAATTACACTTACGAGATCCTCATGACTCGTAAGGAGAACCCTCTTATGAGACCCTCACGGCTCATAAGATTCAAAAGTCTTAAGCTACAGGGATCTGAACATGTTCTTAAGCGGCCACCACAACCTCCAATTTTTCCCTACAAGCGGCTCAATGCTGACCCTTGTATACAATCCACGGGCGTGAAAAAACATTTCCCTAACAAAGTCCCATCCGTGACTAGGGATATGTCTACACGGTGAACAACCCTTGTAAGTCCTCTCGACTTATATGGAGAAAATACTTTTGTAAGATCCTTACGACTTATAAGAGAACATGCACTTAGGAATCCTCACGATTCTTAAGGAGAAAACGCACCGACGAGATCCTCACGACTCGCAGGGAGAAAAACCTTTATGAGACCCTAACGGCTCATGAAGTCAAAAGCCTTAATCGACAGGATCCTAACCCTGTTCGCTAAGCCACCTTTGTTCGACATCGACAGAGGCAGATGATGATTCGCTCCTGGCAATATCCTAGTTGTAGCGGTGCTGATGCCGAAATCGGTGTCTAATTCCAAGCTTGCAGTGAGAAGCTAGTAAGCCACACGTGCATACGAAACAGCCGAAATGATGGGGCAACTTGCAAACAAAATCAGCAAGTAAAAATGTATGCATGCAAAATAGCCGAAATGATTGGGCACCTCGCAATAAAAAACAGCGAGTAAAAATAAAATAAATAGCCGAAATGATTGGGGCACCGCGAAGAATAGCCGAAATGATTGGGCAATTGCGACCTTCGTGATATAAAAGCTGAAATGATAGAGCATCGCATAAAGAAATAAAATAAAATGAAATTTATGCCATACAGGTGATATTACATCAATCCCTGTATACAATCTAGGGGCGCAAACAAAGAAGGAATCACACCTTCCCTCCCCAGGCTCCATCAGAAAACGAAGCCAAATCTCGACGGTTCAGGGATAGCTTAGAGATCGTCAACGGCGTTCCTCCTCATTCCAGCAGGATTCAGACGCTACAGTCAACCCTGGAGCCACGGCAAAGCCCCTACTCCAAATCTCGATGGTTCACAGACAACCTGGAGACCACTTCGATATTCGTCTCATTACAACAGACGCTACGTCATCAACATGACCCCGTCACGAAAATACGTCATCAACATGACCCCGTCACGGAAATACGTCATCCACATGACCCCGTCTCGGAAATACATCATCCACATGACCCCGTCTCGGAAATACGTCATCCATATGACCCCGTCTCGGATATACGTCATCCACATGACCCCGTCTCGGAAATACGTCATCAACATGACCCCGTCACGGAAATACGTCATCCACATGACCCCGTCTTGGAAATACGTCATCCACATGACCCCGTCTCGGAGATACGTCATCCACATGACCCCGTCTCGGAAATACGTCATCCACATGACCCCGTCTCGGAAATACGTCATCCATATGACCCCGTCGCGGAAATACATCATCCACATGACCCCGTTCGGAAATACGTCATCCACATGACCTCGTTCGGAAATACGTCATCCATATGACCCCGTCTCGGAAATATGTCATCCACATGACCCCGTTTCAGAAATACGTCATCAACATGACCACGTCACGGAAATACGTCATCCACATGAGCCCGTCTCGGAAATACGTCATCCACATGACCCCATCTCGGAAATACGTCATCCACATGACCCCGTCTCGGAAATACGTCATCCACATGACCCCGTTTCGGAAATACGTCAACCACATGACCCTGTTTTGGAAATACTTTATCCACATGACCCCATCTCGGAAATACGTCATCCACATGACCCCGTCTCGGAAATACGTCATCAACATGACCCCGTCACGGAAATACGTCATCTACATGACCCCGTCTCGGAAATACGTCATCCACATGACCCCGTCTCGGAAATACTTTATCCACATGACCCCGTCACGAAAATACGTCATCCACATGACCCCGTCATGGAAATACGTCATCCACATGACCCCGTCTCGGAAATACGTCATCTACATGACCCCGTCTCAGAAATATGTCATCCACATGACCCCGTTGCGGAAATACATCATCCACATGACCCCGTTCGGAAATAAGTCATCCATATGACCCCGTTCGGAAATACGTCATCCATATGACCCCGTCTCGGAAATACATCATCTACATGACCCCGTTCGGAAATACGTCATCCATATGACCCCGTCTCGGAAATACGTCATCCATATGACCCCGTTTCGGAAATACGTCATCTACATGTCAATCCCGCTAAACACTTACGGGTCCTCTCGATTCATAAGGAAGAAAACTCTCTTATAAGATCCTTACGACTTATAAGGGAAAACACACTTAGGAATACTCACGATTCTTAAGGAGAAAATTATACTTACGAGATCCTCATGGCTCGTAGGGAGAAAAGTCTTCATGAGACCCTCACGGCTCATGAAGTTGAAAAGTCTTAGGTAGCAGATCTGAACCTGCTTCCTAAGCCGTCACTACCTCTCGGAGAGTCCAAGATGAAACGTTCTTTATTATCTACAGGCCACACTTGCCAGAGTAACATGCCACCAACACAGCAAAGAGAAGGAAGCGACAGTAAGGAAAACATTTGATTCGCATTTGATAAAGCGTGCGAAGCATACCCGTTCATGCATATGCAAAAGATTTAGTACATAAAATAAAACACGCTGAAATGAGGAATTTGCCATTCATACTTTTAAAAAGTTCTTACAATTATGAAAGCAGTAAACGAAAACATCATCAAAATGTTTACAATGGTAAAACCTCAGATCCAGGGCATGGATTGAGGAATTCAAAAGTGAGGCCGTATAGAATCTTTCTGGCCTTTCTGACCATTCTCGTGTGCATCCTCTCGCGCTTACGAGTGTCGAGATACTCAGCAATGTCCCCCTTCCTTCGATAAGAAGCGATTATCGTCGTCTGTTGGAAAACCTGATGCAGAATATCGATGCGGTTATCTCGCCGCTTCTTCGAGATCAGCACCGACAGGTACACTGAATGCACCTTGTCTTCGGCATCATCCAGCGCATTAAGTGGTATGGCCTCATGAAATCCAGGAAGTGTTCTCCAAATTGCTCCCACTACGATTTTCAAGAGAGCGGAACGGCGAGGAAGCAACCAACCGACGCGTGCATACAGGCGACCCATAATCTCCGCACATTGGGCATCTGTAATCTCTTGGTTTTGGCAACGGCCCCGTACGCGGATATCCTCATAAGTAATGAACTCGTTCAGACTGTATAAATGAACAGCCATAGTGCCTGAAAAGAAACATCATTAGAAGATCAGTAATGAAGAAAAACAGATACGGAATTTAAACGACTCTTGATATCCCCATGGAGAGAAAAAATCCTAATTATGACTCCTAACAAATTTGAATTTGCGGTAAATCCTATAAAAAAAGGGAATCTCATTTAATGAGCGACCCCTTGGGTCTAGGAGTTAAACTCCTCGAGAGCAATACTCTGCAAACAGGAGTGACACCTGTCAAAACCAATTATGAGGGGAATTTAAAGAAACTCCCCAAGAATGCTAAGAGCCTTGCTCTGAAAAATAAAAAAAGATGATGATAAAAAGAAAGGACATCAGAGAAATTGAAATCAAATTTTTGTATATATGAATTGAAATTCTAAGATCTTCAAGATCCATGAATAAACTCTTAAGAGTTCTTCATGATTTGAAGAGAGCAAAGCTCTATTAATGAAACCATAAATGGGTTCCTTTAGATCAAAGATCTATGAAGAGCAAGGCTCTGTTAATGGGCAAAGCCCTAATTTAGTGAAAGTTTTAAACTTTACCTAAGTTCTAACAGAGTTTTGACTCTTAAAAAGTTTTTCAAACAAGAGAGCTATACTCTGTGGGAGAATGAAATTCTCAGAAAACAAGAAGAAGATGATAATCATCTAAAGGACCAAAAGTCCTATTTATAGGTATTGAGCCGCCTCTTCAACTTCTGAGTTGATCCAAGGGCTCAGATACTGCCACCGCTGCACTCACGTGTGCGCAACGGTGGGGGGGCATTTGTTTCCCCCAATCAGAGCAAAGCTCTGTTTTAAAATTCAAAATTTAAAAATTGAAGCAACGCTTCAGATTCAGCGCTGTGCGCCACGTGTCAAACACAGATACGCTAGCGCCAGATGCGCTGCGCCCTAGGCAGTGCACCCCCAATCAGAGCAACGCTCTGTTTTAAATTCAAAATTCAAATTTTGAAGCAACGCTTCCGATCCAGCGCTCTGCACTGTGCGCCACGTGTCAAACACAGGTGCGCTAGCGCAGACCGCGCTGCACGCCACGTGTCAAACGTAGGTGCGCTAGCGCAAGGTGCGCTAGCGCTGGAATTAAAAATAACCCACCGTTAGATCAAAAGATCTAATAATGATAAATCATTAATTAATCAGAATTAAAATTCTGCATGGAAAGATTTCTCAATTTTATTAAAACAAGAAGATTATCTTCTGTAAAACGGGAGCCCTAGGATCAAAGATCCAACGGTGGGGAAACATCCCCAAATCAATCAGAGAAAGATCTCTTTAACTGATTTAACAAATCAATTTGCCCTATATAAAGGCCCCAAGACCTAAAGTCTGATATAGAGAACCCCCCTACAAACTTTGAGAAAACTCAAAAAAAGAAAAAACAAGCTTTTAGCAAAAGAAGATCATTTCTTCAAGGTAAAGAACTTGAACAATGAACAAAGAGATGAAATCATCTCATGAAAAGAAGAATCATCTTCTTGAAAGATCATAGATCTGCAAAAGACCAATGTCTCTTATAAAAAGATCAAAAGATCTAATCGTAAAAACAAAAAGAAGTATTTACTTCATTCATAGATCATTGATCTAAAAAGGCAAAGCCCTTTTATAAATAAGAACTTTTGTTCTTAAATCTTGAGGCAAAGCATCCTTTTTAAAAAGAACATAAACTTGTTTTCTGATCATAAATTTGATCAAATGCGCTTTGCGCTACTGGAAAGTGCCTTGCACTCATGAATTGCGCTTTTGCGCTCCTGGACCGGCGCTCAGCGCTAAAACATGCCACGTGCCAACCACGTATACGACTTGCGCTTTGCGCTTCTGAAACAGCGCACTGCGCTCATGGGCTGGCGCTCAGCGCAAAGCGCGCCACATGTCACTCACCGGTGTGCCAACAAACTAGCGCAACGCGCTCATAAATTAAAAGCGCAATGCGCTTATAAACTGGCGCTTAGTGCTAAGCGCGACACGTGTCCTCTTCGTGTGCGCTATTTGGCAGAAGCGCAATGCGCTCTTTAATTGGCGCAAAGCGCCTGGTGCGCCATATGGCGCACTGTCAGAACACACATTGTTCTGATGAATGCTATGCATTCAATACAAGACAAAAAAATGTCAGGATCTAATGCTCAGCATTATTAAAAGGACCAAGCCCAAATAAAGGCTCAACAGTCCAGAACAATAAAATGTTAAACATTTTAATCTTATTGGACTTAGCCCAATTCTAGCCAAAAGTCCTCAACTTATATTGAACTGAGCCTATCTGCTCACGAATATTCAACAGATCTTAGTCCTAAACTGGGCTACAGATCTTCCAATCAATTCACACCGGTTCAAGGGTACATCTCTTTACTCCTCTGATACTCGTCGTTGTAATCCTTCAACGTCTTCAGAGAGGTGACGGGTCCCGATAACCACACATTTCTACGGACTGTGGGGTCCTTAAACTCACGAACTATGATGTCCTTAAACTTCATAGACTACGACGTCTTTAAACTACGGACTGTGGGGTCCTTAAACTCATGGACTATGATGTCCTTAAACTTCATAGACTACGACATCTTTAAACTACGGATTGTGGGGTCCTTAAACTCATGGACTACGATGTCCTTAAACTTCATAGACTACGATGTCTTTAAACTACGGACTGTGGGGTCCTTAAACTCACGGACTACGATGTCCTTAACCTGGACTGTGGGGTCCTTAAACCCTTGGACTACGATGTCCTTAACCTTGGACCACCATGTCCTCAAACTGGTAATAGACCGCATTGTCTTTAAACTAACTGACCTCAATGTCGCTAAACTAAGCAATAGAGCCCAATTGCTCTCTTATTGGATCTAAACGATCCTGTTAAGTTGATCTTAGTCTTAAAAAAATTAGACTAACGTGTCCTTAACATACGTTTAAGTTGATCTTAGTCTCAAATGAGGCTAACGTATCCTTAAACCCAACCCCCAAACCCAAATCTAAGAAGATACGGATTTGGACTAATCTACGCCCTACGGGCGACAACATAAATTAGTCTCCGTATACAATCCACGGGAAACCAAGAGCAAAACAAACACCCACGACACGAAGTGACCATTCGGAGAAGGAGAAAGTTGTTACCGCGATGCGGTAGCGTAATTAACTGCAGGGGCTTGCGCCTGCATGGAAGAGTGTCCCCACAATTAAAAACCCTCAAACGAGGGGGAATCTGACGAAGTCTGTGTAGCGTCTTGAAAAGTCGTTTTGGTGTTTTCCTGAAAATCGGTGAAAATTCGGTATTTTTCCGAAAACCGTCTTTCTCGTTATTTTGCAGTTTAGGGCTAATTATATCTAAAATGGATAGGTAATTGCTTATTTTTAGTAGCTAATGAGTTAATTATGAAATTCTGGTCGTTTAAAAATTTTCCCTAATTTTTCAATTTTTTAATATTATTTTATCCGGTAAGAAAATACATTAATTTAGCGATAAATACAAATTTTTCCGGGCTAATTTTAATCTTTAAAATTATGTTAATTAAAATCTAGTTGTAACATAAATTTTTAGTATTTTATTTTGATTTTTAACTAATTTTTATGATAGGAAACGAATTTATTGAATTTTAAGCTAAAACTTGCAATTTTTGACTTGTAGGGGGTCTTTTTGCATAAAATTTCTTTTGTAAAACCCCTCTCTCTCTTCCCTCAGCCCTAGGACAGCCCCACCTTATTCAGGTCCAGAAATTTCTGGCCTCACCTTGTGTTTGTTTCATGTGTTGAATTAGTTGGTTTATGAATTTATTTTAAATATAGTTTGATGAAGTATGGTGCATTGACTTTTGGGAGAGTTGACTCATGACTTTTCCCACACACCCACACCCTCCCCTTACCTCATCTCTGGCCGAAACCTGCTCTCCCTCCATTTCATCTCTTTTCTTTTCATGTTCTTCAAAATTCTTCATGTTTAATTCAACAAAATTGCAATTTAAAGCTTACAAATTAAACCCATCCTTCATCTTTCTTTTCCTTCACCTCCCTAGCTTGTATCTTGATGCTTGAGGCCATCATTTGGAGCAAATTTATTCTTGCTAGATCTCTAATTGAGGTATAATTCTTACCCATTCAACACTTGTGGCTAAATTCCTTTAATTATATGGTTTTAGTGTTAAAAGTTTAGCTAATTTCTAATCTAGTTTCTAAAAGAGTAGTTTGTTTTAAACTAGGGTTTTTAGCACACCATTATTTGGTTAATTAAACTTATTTTGCTTGCTAGTTCCTACACAACCAAATCAAGAAGTTACTTTGTTTATGAGGTCATCAAATTATGCTAATTTAGTTAATTTTAAAAGTGTGATTTTGGTTGTAAATTGTTGTTTTAGGAAATTCAAGAAAGGGTTTATGTATGGAAAATGGGTTGTGAAGCATGATAAATGAGTTGAATTTATGTGATTGTGGCTAACTAGTTGTGTGGTTGGATATTGTGTTGGATTGTGATAACCGTATCGCTAATTTTCGATATTTGCACCAAAATTGCAAGTTTTGTGCTTACTAGGTTTTTATTAAAATTAATTGGTGAATTATTTGTGATACCTTGGGGATATTTTTAGCATCTCCTATGACGTTTAGGATGCGTGAGTGCGGAGTTTTGAGTAGTCGGGTTTTAGTTTTGCCGGGCGGCCAAATCGGCGATTTTTGGCAGTTTTTGCGATTTTCGCGTATGTTCCGCGCACCCTGCGCACGTTGTACCTAGCTAGTGAACATTGGTAGTTTCGTTTGGGTTTTGCGTCGTTCTTGATATGTAACCTTATGTTCGGTATTGATGTAAATTCCAGGTTCGGTCGCGGAGACGTCAGACGCGGCACGAAAGGGGAAAGCGGTGATTGGAAACAGCTAGCCAGGGATTCCGGTGAGTAGATGTAACATCTACGGGGGACTATCGTTGGATGGCGCAAGCCGCCCGATAGTTTTAGTAACTTAAAAGATTCTTAGTAATGTTAGTAATTAGGGGTGTAATACTTGTATGATTATTTGCTACATTCATGCCCTATATTGACATACCTATACGAAACCATTTTATAGGACACCTGCACCATTGCCAGGATTTTTATATGCAGCACGAGCACTATTCATGCTTACACACACCACCCTGGTAATTGCCATGCCACCACACTAGATAACCTTTAAATTTAAAGCTTTTACTAATTGATACTTAAACTTGTGCTATTGCCTTTAATTCCTTAAAATGAAATCGTAGAATTGCTATTCATGTGCATGTACCTCATCATATTATTTGTTCATGCCTAGTCTATTAATCATACATCGTAGCTTAATTATTGATACCATATGCATTCATCACCATTGACATATACACTTATGAGGATTTCTTGAGATTTTATGATATTTCTGGATTTCGGGAGAAAGCCGCAAAATTTCTAAACTTATTATATTTTTTTAAAATATGTAAATTGCGGTTTTCTAGTGATGTAAGTGTCGTCCACCATGAGTTTGCTGTGGTTTTCGAGATCCGTGTCGAGGAGTGGAGGAACCGTCACGGGTACATGGTGGGCCCGGTAAGGTACCCCGGGGCAAGAGGAATGTGGTGTTGACGTTGAGCCTGGCAGGGGACGGATTACCTACCGGTGACTGTTTGGCACGGCGGATATCCAGAGGATACCGACCGTGGCCGCGAGATGATGAGATTTTGATATTGAGCTGGGTCAGCCGGATGGCTGAGGCCAGAGACACTATGACATGGATTTATGAGATTTGAGACAGCATTTAGGTGTCGTTGCTGGACACCGGTTCTCGTCGATTCTTTGAGTATTATGCTGGCATTCTAAAAGAGTTTCAAAAATAAAAAGAAATAAAATGTTTCTTATATATACCTATTGAGACCTCAGATATTCATGTTGCATACATATTCGTACACTGATGTTGTATACACACCTGCTAGTGCATCCAGTCATACCTGTATTTTAGATGCTAGGATGCTTGTGTGCATGCATACGATAGCCTTTGTAGGTGTTATTTATTACTCACGAGTTGGCAACTCACCCCCGTTGTGCCACAGTCTTTTGCAGGTCCGCTCCGTCAGTTCAGTAGCGGCGGGCGCACTTGTTCTTTTGCCTCCTTTGCCTGGACTCGAGGTTTTGCTCCTAGGTGGGTTATATTACTATTTTGTACCACCTTGTATATTCTTTGTATCTAGTGTACTCCATCTACTGTATCTACCAGCATTATTGTATATTGACCTAGAGATGAGACTGTGAGATTTGTAGACTTTTATGCTGTATTTTGGGGTCGAGCTCACTTGAGTCGACATGCTGTTTTTCTTATGCTTCATTATGATTATTTTGCTTGTTGTCATTTTATATTGCGTGGGATTTGTGACCGCATTGTGGCGAAGAGCTAGCTCCCGCTTGGGGATGCCCTATTTTGTTGGATTCATATATATTTTTGTTGTACCCATTTTGGGGGCCAGTATTTACAAAGGAGACTCTGCCGAAATTTTCGGAAAAATTGGTATTGTTTTTAAAAAGGGTTTTACATGACTTATTTGATAACTCGCTTTCAATTGATTGGGTTTTCTTCACTCTTTTGCTTAATTGGTTTTGTTTTCTGGGCTTTGGCTTATTTATTTTACGGACGTCGTTAGACGTTTCGTAAACTTAAGTGCCAGTCACGTTCCGTACCCTGCGGGTCGTGACAGTCTGCTACATCGGTCGCATCCGTTTAAACCTTCTATACATTGCCATAAATCAACTTGGCATTTTCGGACAGGTGGACGGATAGCACCAATTAGCATCTGCCCTGAACTTCAGGCAAGACGGACCCGTGCGGTCGCGTCTTCATGTTCGGCGGGGAACAATGTGGCTGGGGGGATTCGATCACGGGGGCTACGTCACAGCAGTACAAGGCTTTACCAATAAGCTACAAGTTTTTTCTTTTTGTTCAAAAGCAAATCAAATACTTATAGTGTACACAGGATTGCAAATACTCCATATGTATATTAACTTTTAAACAATTTTCTGTACATTGAAATTGGAGTTGTTACATTCTACCCTCTTTACAAAAATTTCGTCCTCGAAATTTACAATTATTTTAAGGACTAGTTTACAAACAAATGAGGGTATCTTGCACGCATGTCGTCCTCACGTTCCCATGTTGATTCTCCTGGTGAATCTTTTCTCCACATCACTCGAACCAAGTTGACTTCCTTGTTCCGAAGTGACTTCACCTTACTATCCAGGATTTCAACAGGTTGTTGCTCACAAGATAAATCTGCATGTACAGTGAGTTCGAAGTGATCAAGAATATGGCTGGGGTCACTCACATACCTTCTGAGTTAGGATATGTGAAACACATTGTGCACTCCTTCTAATGAAGATGGAAGTGCCAAGCGATAAGCCACTTCTCCGACTCGTTCGAGTATGTTGAACGGTCCAATATACTTCGGACTGAGCTTACCCCGTCTTCCAAAGTGAATCACTCCACGGCTCGGAGATATCTTCAAAAATACGTGTTCTTCCGGTTGAAACTCCAAGTGACGGTGCTTTGCATCAGCCCAGTTGATGGAGGTCTGGATCTCCTTCAGATGTTATCTTCCGTTGATCTGTATCGAGCGTTGATGGATGGTTGAGATTGGGTTTGAAGGTTGCCTCTTGAAGCGTGTGGATCTCAGTGGGCTTGATTTGGAATGAAGCCGAGCTACCTGTAAGGAAGTCCCGGGGTGGTTGTACCACCGTAGACCCTCCGACAATCAAGTTAGTCGAGGTATCTTGGCAGAGTAGCGGCCTATTGGGTAAAAATTGTCTTACCTGAGTCATCTGAGAGAGGGGTTTATATAGTGGCAACCATGGGCTGGCGGGCGCGAGATTCACGCCGGCCGTTACGCCTCTGGCGTTACGCCTGGGTGAAAGGCGGGATCCCCCATTAATGATGGGATACGCTCGTTAATGGGGGGAACGCGATGGCGTAGAACGCAGGATCGTGGGCGGCAGATATCTTCCGTCTGACGAGATTCGCGGAGCCGTAGCGGAGACGCCTGTGACCTGTGCTGTTGGCTGGTCGGTGATACCGAGAAAGTTGAGCTCGGCGGGAGGCCCGAAAATGAGCGGTAGGTCGAGCAAGCTTGGTTATGTGATAGCTCGGAGGCAAGCTAGGTGGGCTGAGGAAGCTCAGTGTGCGGGAGGGATTGGAAGCGAGCCAATGGTTGTTTGTAAGACGAGCATAGGAGTGGTCTGGAAGGCCACCAAAGGTCGGGAACATTCTCGGAAGGGAGGCCCGGGGTATGCTTCCAATGTACCGTTCTTGCTCCTTTCTAGTAAGCTTTGGGACACGTCATCTGCCACATGTCAAGATCTGGGGAGTCCCCAGTACCGAGCATCATCATTAGCCCCCCACTCTCGGACCGACCTATTCATGGGTCGGGTCGAGAGTGGTCTGATCGTTCACCTGGGCCAAGTTCTTATTTGAAGACATCGTCGGCGCGGATTCCTAGGCAATTAGTCGCATTTCTTTTCGACGATGTCAGCGGATCGGGGGAGAGATCTTGCATCAAAGAGGAAGCGCCGATTCGAACGTACATTCGCCGAAATGCCAGGCCACGTGTCCGGCGCTGGTTGGCTGACGTGACGGGCCACCGGTGTTCTTCGCGCTTGACGGGACGCGCCCAATGCGTGTGCGACAGGTAGAACGTTGACGGCCATTGAATGCGAAGTGTTGTTTTGACGGGAGACGATCGACGCCGTAGGATGTGTTCGCCGACTGCCATAAATAGAGGTGGGATCCCCCCAGGGTCCACACTTCGCTATAATTTCCTCAGCTCTTCATGTGTTAGCTCGGCTCTCCTCTCTTTAGGTCGGATCTCTTGTGTTCTTCCCTCGTACGTCTCCTTCCTCTATTCAGGTTAGATGTCTTCCTATGAGGAGTCTGTTGAGGTATTAGTGGTAGAGCCTAGGGAGTCTTCTGCCGCTTCTTCCTCTGCTTCTTCCTTATCCTCGTCCGAGTCGGAATCCTCCCGGGAAGTTAGGGTTAGTCATGTTTCCCAGGGCCGCGCAGCGGAGACGGTCCCCAAAACGCGTGTTAAGAGTGTCCGCGACGCGCCTTCCTTCCTGAGGCATGTGGTCGAGCTCACCACAATCCGGGCTCGCTTCCACATTCCCCCCGGCTACTCGCTTCGCTTGGCCGGGGAAGGAGAGAGGGCGGACCAGGTACGGGGCAAGGAGATTACCTTGTACTTGGAAGCCTTTTGAGTGGAATGCGTTTGCCCTTCTCCCTCGAGGTGAGTGCGGCGCTGCATTGCTTTCAATTAGCCCCGGGCCAGTTAGTGCCGAACTCATGGAGAATTCTCCTCGGGTTCTTGGCCCGGTTGAGACTGCAGGGGATCCCTTTCAACCTGAACCTTCTCCTTTCCTCCCTATGCTACAAAAATCATCCCGGCACTCGTAGGGATGAGCCTAGCTGGGTATACATTTCTGTTAGAAAACACAGAGGAGGGATGGCCGGGTCGGGGGTCGTAGCAGTATCTTCTTCCATTCATGAATGGAAGGAGAAGTTCTTATTCGTCGGGCCACCCGAGGGTGAGGATTGACCAGTGCCTGTTCAGTGGCACAAGGACAACTACTCGCGGGTGAGGCGGTCGAACGATCCTGATGCGGTGGCGGTGTCGGAGTGGGAGCCCGTCCATCGGGCCGATGTGTTGCTGTCCGAGCATGCCCTCAGTTGGGCCGGGCTCAGCCCCGCTCAGTTTGCGGGTAAGTTAGGAGTTTAGGTGACCTGTTTAGACTTGTGTATTCTTCAACTTTTTCTAGCATTGCTAACCCCTTCTTTGTATTTTCGGTTTTTTGCTGAACCGATGGACCGATCTAAATTCCGGGCTGCTCTGGTTGAGAAGAAAGGGAGGAAGGCCGGAGGCGCCGTCCCATCATGCCCCGCTGCGAGCCCAGCACCGTCGGCGGCCACTCCGTCCAGACACTCCAGCATGCCCCGGGCCTCGGAGGCTGGCCGTGCGCAGAGCCGCAAGCACGCTCGGGAGCAGGAACCCAAGGTTTTAGAGGTGGGAGGCGAAGTCGATCCTCCTGCGCCCTTCCTTAAGAGGCACCATAGGAGGGTGCCTCATTCCCTGTCTTCCCTGATCTTCGTGGATGAAGGGGATCTTCGATTCTTGGTGCCCTCGGGGCTTGCTGTCACCGATAGCCTGCTCTCGGAAATGGAAAGGTCGGCTGGGGGCAAAATCCCCCGGGAGACCCTCAAGGCCCAAATGGCGGCCATAGCCCAGGAGGCTGTGCAGGTCAGTATCCGCCTCCCGCTCGGGTTTTTATTAAGTACTTTTTGTTCGCGGGATCAGGTGCCTTTTTAACCCCTCCTTTTGTTTTCCTCAGGTCCTCCAGCACTGTGCCCTCATTGTCCATATGGAGCACGAGGAAATTGCTCCGGCGATGCAGATCGCTGGCGAGTTTTCCTCGCGGGAGGAAGGCTTGAGCCGAGAGCTGCGTGAGGCGAAAGAGAGGATTGACGCCCTTGAAGACTGGGTGGCAGCCAAGGGTCAGGTGAATGCCGGCTGCCGAGAGACCATCAGAGTTTTGATGAAGTCCAACAAGACCGTTGATGCCAAGTTGGAAGATGCCAGGGTGCTCGCCGCCACTCTGAAGAAGACGCGGGACACCCTTAAGAGGGAAAACGAGGCAATGAAGGAAGCGATGAGGCGCGCTGACCTCCGGGCTGCGAAGGCGGTGGAGAGCTACAGAACGTCGGATCAATTCTATGCCGACCTCGCCGAAGTCTCGACCCTCGTCTGGCATGATGCCCTCGACGCCGTCAAGGCTGCCGGAGTTTCCCGACGCTAAGCTCCGGCTCGAGTATCCCCTCGAGGGTGAGGTGCAGGGGGATGCCACCGGGAGCGTCGCCGGGGGGGAAGGCCCCTGTTGGGAGCGTCGGTGAGAAGGCGGTTACCCCGGCTCCCAGCGCCGAAGCTCCTGCGGTGGGCGCCGACCCTCAAGAAATCACCCCGGCTCCCGAGGTGGCCGCGGAGCACGTCGAGGTCCTTCCCGGCCCTGAGGCCTGAGTCTCCTTGCCCTTTTTTCTGAATATTTTTTGTTTTCATCTTGGAATTTTGTAAGCCTTCAGGCGATTTTGTAAGGCTGAGGAGCCCACAATACCTTTGTAAAGACTCCCGAGTTGTAAATAAAACCCTCTTGTAGAATTTTTGTGGTAATGTTTTCATTTCGCTGCAATGTCTTCATTTTCTCGCCTGATGAACTCTAGGTCGGCGGCAGGCCCTTTAGTTGGCGATTGCGCGTCGAGTTAAATCCAATTATTTGAAGTGTATAAAGGCTAGTGGAAGATCGGTGTCCTTATGGCCCCGAAGTCGAGGTGGCGATCGCTCGTTGAAGATGTGTCGAGTTGGACCGGCGACCATCGCTCTTAAGATCAGTCGGCGTCGCCGAGGTTGAGGACTTCGGACCCTTAGCACATATGGATAGGGAGTTACCCACTAAGGATGGACCGAGCAGAGAAGCTTCTCGGTTGCTTCTTGGTGAGGGCTTTGATCCTTGGCATCGGTGGGTAGTGAACTACCAGCCATGGAGACCGAGCAGCATAGCTGCTCAGTTGCCTCTTGGTGAGGGCTTCGATCCTTAGTGTAGATGGGTAAGAAGTTACCCGCTAAGGATGGACCGAGCAGGGCAGCTGCTCGGTTGCCTCTTGGTGAGGGCTTTGATCCTTGGAGTCAGTGGGTAGTGAACTACCGGCCATGGATGGACCGAGCAGGGTAGCTGCTCGGTTGCCTCTTGGCGAGGGCTTTGATCCTTGGCGTCGGTGGGTAGTAAACTACCAGCCATGGATGGACCGAGCAGGGTAGCTGCTCGGTTTCCTCTTGGTGAGGGCTTTGATCCTTAGCGTAGATGGGTAAGAAGTTACCCGCTAAGGATGGACCGAGCAGGGTAGCTGCTCGGTTGCCTCTTGGCGAGGGCTTTGATCCTTAGCGTCGGTGGGTATTTAACTACCAGCCATGGATGGACCGAGCAGGGTAGCTGCTCGGTTGCCTCTTGGTGAGGGTTTTGATCCTTAGCGTAGATGGGCAAGAAGTTACCCAGTAAGGATTGACCGAGTAGGGTAGCTGCTCGGATGCCTCTTGGTGAGGGCTTCGATCCTTGGCGTCGGTGGGTAGTGAACTACCAGCCATGGATGGACGGAGCAAGGTAGCTGCTCGGTTGCCTCTTGGCGAGGGCTTCGATCCTTGGCGTCGGTGGGTAGTGAACTACCAGCCATGGATGAACCGAGCTGGGTAGCTGCTCGGTTGCCACTTGGCGAGGGCTTTGATCCTTGGCATCGGTAGGTAGTGAACTACCAGCCATGGATGGAGTAGCTGCTCGGTTGCCTCTTGGCGAGAGCTTTGATCCTTAGCGTAGATGGGTAAGAAGTTACCCGCTAAGGATGGACCGAGCAGGGTAGCTGCTCGGTTGCCTCTTGGCGAGGGCTTTGATCCTTGGCGTCGGTGGGCAGTGAACTACCGGCCATGGATGGACCGAGCAGGGTAGCTGCTCGGTTGCCTCTTGGCGAGGGATTTAATCCTTGGCGTCGGTGGGCAGTGAACTACCAGCCGTGGATGGACCGAGCAGGGTAGCTGCTCGGTTGCCTCTTGGCCAGGGCTTTGATCCTTGGCGTCGGTGGGTAGTGAACTACCAGCCATGGATGGACCGAGCAGGGCAGCTGATCGGTTTGCGAGGCGTTGCTCGACCTTCCTTGGTGTGTGAATATCGGGAAGAGTGACCGTCGCTGGCGGCACATGGCAGAAATGCATAGGTGAGGTGAGGTGTTCCAAGATCCGCGTCGTTCCGACTTCGATTCGCCGAGAAATATGGGATATCTGCCACGTGGCGGTACAGTATTGGAAGAATCGAGCGAATCCCTGGATTCGCACCTATACGTGCGCAAATTTGGACTCATGGGGATTCTGTGGAGGCTAAAACTAGAGAAGGAGATGCCAACTTTTCAGCATTGCTTTTCGAGATGGCCGGGCGTATCTATGCGATCAAAGAGATCGTTACTCCCGATGACATCTATATATACGACTAGTCTGTCTCCGAGGAGAGGTATCGGGGAGTGGTCTAGCGCATCGAGGACCACATCGGCCGTCTCCTTCCTCGCCGGTTGCCCCTCCTCCAATTGCTGATGTACGCAATTTGGAGGAGGTCCCCGGGTTTGTACAACCCCCTTACTGAGGAGCTACTGGACGAGGCGCTCGACAAGGTGCATACGATCTTCATTCTCGGTCTCATCTTGAAGACCAGGCATGGCCGATCCTTGGCCCTCATTTTGGAGTGCTTCCATAAGAGACAGATCGTGAGCCATGGCTCGGCTGGAGGAGCGCACGGCCCTTCCGTAGCGTCTCGGGCTTGCGTGCAGCATCAACGGGAGCGGGCTGCAGAGGCCAGGGCTTGGCTGGCGGAGATCTCTTGGGAGTATCACCAGGAGTACTTCCTTGACCCCGCTCCCCCTCTGTTGTAATAATAATTTTTTTATGTAAGGCTGAGGAGCCCACAATACCTTATAAATAAATAAAGTTCTCCTTTTTGTGATGCTCTATTGTTTCCTTCTTATTATTTTAAAAAAAAGAACTTAGAAAAATTTACATCGCTTTTGTGAAGGAAGAAATATACATTCATAGATATTCCTTTCAAATGTATAACTTGAGCTTCTCAGCGTTGTAAGACCGCGGAAATTTGCGACCCGCAGTGTCTTGTAAGCGATAGGCCCCGCCGGGCAAAATTCCGGTGAAGAGGAAGGGGCCGTCCCACTTCGGAGAAAACTTATGCAATTTGCCCTGATCAACAAACTCATTCCGCCTTAGGACCAAATCTCCGGTCTTGAAGGCGCGACGCTTGACTCGAGCGTTGTAGTAGCGAGCAATCAGTCGTTGGTAAGCGGCAGCTCTGATCTGTGCCCGATCTCGTGTTTCCACCAATTAGAGAGCAAAGCTTTATTCAAATTTCAAAATTTGAAATTTGAAATTTAAAATGAGGCAGCGCCTCATGATAGCGCTCGGGCCAAGAGCGCCAGCGTTAAGAGTCAAAGACTCTGAGATAGCGCCTCACGTGCAAAGCACAAGAGCGTTGAGCACCAGGAGCGCCAGCGCTGAAGAGTCAAAGACTCTGAGGCAGCGCTTCACGTGCAAAGCACGAGAGCGGTAGCGCCAGGAGCACCAGCGCTAGGAGTCAAAGGCTCTGAGGCAGCGCCTCACGTGCAAAGCACGAGAGTGCTAGCGCCAGGAGCGCCGGCGCTAAAATTCAAAGACTCTGAGGCAGCGCCTTACGTGCAAAGCACGAGAGCGCTCATGCCAGGAGCGCCAGCGCTAGGAGTCAAAGACTCCGAGGCAGCGCCTCACGTGCAAAGCACGAGAGCGCTAGCGCCAGGAGAGCCAGGAGCACCAGCGCTAAGAGTCAAAGACTCTGAGGTAGCGCCTCTCGTGCAAAGAACGAGAGCGCCAAGCGCTAAAACTAAATGTTCTCGACCATTGGATCAAAAGATCCGACTAAGATGAATAAATCATCAAATTACAGAATAAAATTCTGTTGATGAACTACTCCTCAAATCTTTCCAAACAGGAAAGATTGTGCTCTGTAAATCAGAGCACCGTTGGATCAAAGATCCAATGGTGATTAAAAAATCACTAAGATACATAATGAGTTCTGTATGGGAAAACATTTCTCTAATCTTGTTAAAAATAAGAAGATTGTCTTCTGTAAAACAGAAGCCCTTGGATCAAAGATCCAACGGTGGGAAACATTCCCTAAATCAATCAGAGATCTCTCAATGAGAGATTTCCCTAACTGATTCAACAAATCAGCCTCCCCTATATAAAGGATCCAAGACTTCAATTCTGAAAAAAGAGGAACCCACCTATAAACTTTGAGAAATTTCAAAGAGAAGAGCAAGCTCTCGGAAGAAGAAGAATTTCTTCAAGGTAAATAAAACAGAGAGATCAAAGTATCTTATCAAAAGAGAAGAAGAACCTATTTCTTTTTCTAGACCATAGATCTATAAGACCGAGGTCTTTCACAAAAGAGATCATAGCGTCTCATCATAAAATGTGAGGGGGAAGAACTTAGTTCTCGTTAGATCACAGATCTATAAGATAAAAACAAAGTCTTTCACAAAGATAGAAGATATTGTAAAATTTTATATTAAAATAAGAACTTAGTTCTTAGATCTATGAGACAAAGTCTCCTATGAACGAGAATTTAATTCTCAGAGTGCAGAACTGATCAAAGTTGTCTAAGAAGAGCCTTAGCGCTCCAATTGAAAAGAAGCGCCTCAGTGCTTCAAGACTGGCGCACAACGCCACAACGCTCCTAGCGCTCCAATTGAAAAGAAGTGCCTCAGCGCTTTAAGATTGGCGCACAGCGCCATAGCGCTCCTAGCGCTCCAATCAAAGAAGCGCCTCAGCGCTCCGAGTCCGGCGCTCAGTGCCCGGCGCTCCAAGCGCTATTTTAAAGAAGCGCCCAACGCTCCAAGGTTGGCGCTCAACGCCAAGCGCACCATGTGCTCCTCACGTGGGCGTTATTTTATAAAGAGCACTCTGTACTCATTGACTGGCGCTCAGCGCCAAGCGCGCCACGTGCTCCTCACGTGTGCGCTATCTCACAGGAAGCGCCTTAGCGCTTTAAGTCTGGCGCTTAGTGCCAAGCGCACCACGTGCTCCTCACGTATGCGCTGAGAGAACATAAACTGTTCTTTACATAAAACCCCAGAGCCATAATGGGAGCTCAACACTCAACAAAAGACAAATGTTGTCAGAACCCAAACCAATGCTCAGCATTGTTAAATGAAAAAGGACCGAGTTTAATTAAATGTCTAACATTTTAACTGAGTGGGCTGAGCCTAAGTTGGCCACAGATCCCTCATTTAGATTAATCGAGCCCATATGCACATAAATCTTTTTAACTGATCTTAGTCCCAAACTTGACTATAGATCTCCCAACCAACATTGGTTCAAGGGTACATCTCTTCATACCTCTGATATACGTCGTTGTAATTCCTCAACGGATTCAGAGAGATGGAGGGTCCCAATAACCAATAACTTTTGGTGCATCTCCAAACGGTTGAATCAAAACCACACAGACTATGACGTCTTTAAACTGTCATGGACTATGATGTCCTTAAACTTATGGACCGCAATGTCCCTAAACTAAAACAATAGAGTCCAATGTTCTTTTGTTGGATCTAAATGATCCTGTTAAGTAGATCTTAGTCTAAAATTAGACTAAAGTATTCTTAACAAACGTTTAAGTTGATCTTAGTCTCAAATGAGATTAACGATCCTTAAACCCAACCCAAAACCAAATCTAAGAAAATACGGATTTGGACTAATCCACGCCCTACGGGCGACAACATAAATTAGTCTCCGTATACAATCCATGGGCAACCAAAAACAAAACAAACACACACGACACGAAGTGACCTTCTGGAGCAGGAGAAAGTGGTTACCGCGATGCGGTAACGTAATTAACTGCAGGGGCTTACGCCTGCAGGAAAGAGCGTCCCCACAATCAAAAACCCCTCACAATGAGGGGGAATCTGACGAAGTCTACTACAACGGCCGCATCCGTCTAAACCTCCGATACATGGTGCCATAAATCAACTTGGCATCTTCGGAGAGGTGGACGGATAAATCCAAATAGCATCGGCCCCCAAATTCAGGAAAGACGACCTACGCAGTTTCGTCTTTGTTTTCGGCGGTAAACAGATTCTGGCACGCCCGGTGGGACGTTTTCCTCTTTCCACTCTACACTTCGTGTGTTGTGTTCGCGAACGAATCGCGGTTTGATATGGTTGCCCTTTGATTTGAGGTACTAAGATTTGGTGTCCTGCTCCGTGCAGAAAAAGAAGATCAATGGCTTCTAACTGCTCCAGCTGCAACAATTGCAACAACTCCCGCTCCGTCTTCGCAGGAGGAGTGACCTACGGGCCTCAAGCGGCCTCCATTTTCGTGATGCCAGTGGAACAGGTGACTCAGGCCACCACTGAACTGTTCTTTGGGACCATACTCCCACCAATGAGCTTTAACGCCCCAGTGCCATCGCAAGAAGCTTCAAAAAAGTCGGTCTTCGATCGACTTGCAACTATCGTGGCCCCTCTCAACGGGTCGCCCAAATTCAATGCCTCAGTCTTTAACAGACTGGGCCAAAGCTCCCATGGGCCCGTGAAGAAGCCCGCATTACTTGAAGGGGCTATCTCGAAACAGATAGCCATCCCTGTTCCAGTAAATGAAATCGTCGGAGAGGCTTCTCCTGCTAAGGGGTCGGTCTTCACAAGACTGGCCGTGCCAATTCCTGCTCCAGGCGAAGTCACCAAAGCCGCTACCCCTGCTCGAAAGTCTGCCTTTGACTGGTTGATCATTCCCTCACAGCGGACGTCAGTCTTTGATAGGCTGGCACCAATAACAACCTTTCACCAGATCAGGGGGCATGAGGGAGCCACCCCATAGCTGAATCAATACCGTCTGCAAGGCATGCTCGACGTCGTCATTGGCGCCGAGTGAGGAAAGCTGGGGGCAGTTCCCCTTCTGGACTGACTCCGCCAGCTCTAACGGTAGAAGTCGATGCTACTGTTCCAACTGGGAACAGCTTCGAACCACTCAGGAGAGTGCACAAAAACTCTCCAACTGCTGTATTGAAAAGAGCTCCTCCACCTGTAGAGAATGCTACAAAGACAAAGCCAGAACAGCCCCCTCAGCGGCTGTCCTCTAAAATTCACAAGGTCTGGCGACAGGTCCAAGACTTGGTAATCAACCAAGACTACTCCCGCCGACCGAAGAAGATGAAAGTTCGGCAAGAGAAGGACCACCCTGTTGCACCACAGAAGGTGTCGTCTACTTGGGTGCTTGCCGCAACGGCCCCCTCAATTTTGACCGCTCACAAAAGAAGAAGGCCGGAGAAAAGCACCGTGTCTGCGACGAATTTAAAAGGGCACTAAACCCAGACGCTCCAAGTCCGGGGGCATGGTGGTGCATACTGTTTATATGACTTCTGGGAAAGAGGAGAGCCGTGCCTCTGGGGTCATCGACCACTCACCCGATCGGTAACAAAAGCTCAGGAGCAACAACAAAAGCTCCAGGAGATGTTAACGAAGATGGCTGCACTCACGGGACATAAAGAAAGCCCCGAAGCATCGTCGAATCAGCGCCATGAACAGGAAACCGATGCCGGGGTCTTCCGGAGGATGCTAGAAAAGAAAGATCAAGAGGCAGCGGAACAAGCGGCCAATATAAAACAAATGGTGCTATTATTCTAGGATATGGTGGGCATGATGATCCAATCAGACCCTCCAGCCGAAGATCCGCCAATAATAATCGAAGACGACAGAGGGGAGACGTCAAACCCTCTTCCGGCCTTTTCAGCAGCAAAGGAGGAAACATTCTCGAAAGCTGCGCTCGATGATTATATAGCTCAACAGATATGAGCTCATCAAGCAAACGAAGCTGCTGGCCAAGTCGTCAAAACGGGGCAACCATATCCCAGCTGGTAAGATCAAATTAAGTACCCGCCAGGATACATAATCCCTAAATTTCATGTATACAAGGGGACATGCAACCCCCACCAGCATGTCGCCCATTTCAGGGGCTCTGTGCGGCAACACTGGAGGTGACGATAAGCTACGGCTTCGCCAATTTGTCGGCAGCTTGGCGGAGACGGCGTTCGAATGGTATTCAGAGCTTCCCAACGATTCTGTCAAAACTTTTACGGAGATGGAGTTGCTATTCACCCAGCGTTTCGCAAGCGTTAGCGAATGCACCCCAATCACGGCATTGATCAATGCCAGGGTGAAGCCTGGAGAAACATGGGTTCAGTACGCGATACGGTGGCGAAACTTATGGTCGAAGTGCGAACAACGCATAGAAGAGGCTCCTGCAGTAGGCATGTTTGTGGGAACTCTCGATCCGCAGGCGACCATATCTCAATTCATGATGTTCTTCAAGCCAACTACTTTCCAGGCCTTGATTGACAAGCTGCCCAAATGGATCAGATGGGCCATAGGCCTTCCTCTTCGAAGTCAGAGCCGCGGAGTGAAAAGGGGAAATGGAAAGCGACCTTCGTCGCCAATGCTCAGCAACAACCGACTGGTCCAAAACCAGCTGATCGCCAAAGCGATAGACAGCGATTTATCAATGAAAAATTAAAGCGTCCTTACTCATTCCCTCAGGATAAAACAAGGAGACTGTTTGAACTGGCGGTGCGCAACAGGCTCATTACTCTACCAGATCCAAGACGTCCATTGCAGCACGGTGATGTCAACAATCCCAATTATTGCCCCTATCACCGAGTAGTAGGCCTTCCAATCGAAAATTGCTTCGTCTTCAAAGGCTGGATTGAGGACCAGTACCTGCAAGGCAAATTCGCGCTGTCCGAGAATTGGAAAGTAAGCCCGCCCCAGCCACACGCTCCTAAAAAGGTAGACACGCCGGGGGCATCATGCTCTTTTGTAGAAGAAGCTCCATGGGAGGTCGCTCTTTCAGCCAAAGCGAAAAGAATGCTGAAGGATCTCCAAGCATGCCCAGCGATCAGGTGTAAAAGTCCGCTGGAACCCGAGGTCATTGAGGGGATGCTGAAGCCGCGCCCAACGCTGAAAGTTGGTGATGGTGGAAAAAACATTCAAGTCAAGGCTCCAAAGTCTTTAAAGAAAAAGAAGAAGGACATGAAGCCCATCCAACCCAAAGACAGCCGTACAGGTCTGCAGAAATACATCGATGCACTGAAAGAATATAACCAGAAGGCGCGAACCCCGGTCCCATTCCAAGAGTTTCTCAACCACATCCTTGAGGACGAAGATGATGATAACGATGGGGGAGAAGACTCGTCAGATGAACCTGAGAACTATGTGGCGAGCTACCGCATGATCTTTCACTCATTAATAAATGGTGAAGAAGCTCCTGATACAGAGAGACTGGGGGGAAATCCAGAACCGGAACCAAAATCCCTCGAGCCATCAGACGAATTGATTGACAGGCTGCTGAACGAAGCTCTTCAGAAAAGCAAATCCGACCGAGAATGTGAAACGGCCATATATGAAAGGGCCAAGTGTCGGCATCACGTTGAAGAAGCTCCGGTATGGAGAAGCCATAGAGTACCCATACCGGATAGAAGCACTTCTGCCGCTAGCAAAAGCAGGTTTAAGACAAGGAAGCAGTTCGCTAAAGCCCTGCCGATGGGAATGAAGTTGCCACCTTCCAAAGAAAACACTTCAGAAAACACGTTCCCCGACGAACTAGATGCACATCCAAATTACTGCTTGTACTATCGGAGGATCATGCACCCTACCTAAGAGTGCAATGCCTTTAAAAACTGATGGCAGGGATATGTTGCCCACCGACAACACGTCAGGCGATTGAAGCGTAAGACTCGTCGGGAGCAAAGAAACATGACAGATGGGCGCAGAAGAACTGCCGGCAACTGCCACATGGTAAATTCCGGGGGATCACAAGTTCTCACCTTCGGGAGCGATTCCGATGAAGAAATAGCCATCTGCCCTCTCTTCAAGGAATCCATCTCCGAAACAGAAGAGATAAAGACCTACGAGAACATTTAGCTGCGTAATCGCACGTTACCCGAGAAGAATCTCGGACCCACAAACAAGGGGTCAAGTAAAAAAGATAAAGGGAAGGAAAAAGTCCCTGAAGATATCACCCTCGATGATCGACTCGTCGAGGAGTTGGTAGCCAAGGACCCGCCAAAGAAAAACAAGGTGGATTACAACGTTCTGGTATACCTGAGGAAGATACCCTCGCAACTGAGCATTCTCGATGCCCTTCTGCTATCTAAAGAGGCGAGAGATTCTTTGATCAAGGCAATACAAGAACCCGAGCAATTACAAGCTTTCCTTGCCGAAGAAAAGATGAAGGACGAGCTAGAAGAAGTGCACACTGCTGATGTCACTTTCGGTGATGAAGATTTCCTCCTCGGGACGTGCGAGCACAACCGTCCCCTGTATGTCACCGGATACTGCCATGACATCAAGATAGGGAAGATCTTAGTTGATAACGGGTCCCTGTCAACCTTCTCAACGTGAGAGTGCTAAAAGAAATCTGCATGAGTGTTCAATACCTCGTTCGGGATAAAATCACTATCTCCGGGTTCGACTCTCAGTCATCACGAACGCTCGGGTTTGTGATACTGACATTACGCTTTGGGCTGCTCGTCACTGACATCAAATTCATGTCATTGACGCCAAGACTTGCTACAACGCTTTGCTCGGCAGGCCTTGGTTACACGAGTACAACACCATCCTTTCTACTCAACGTCAGTGTATGAAGTATTTCAAGGATGGTCTCGAGTATACCGTAACAGGGGAGCTGAACCCATTCTCCTTGAATGAAGTCCGAAAGTACGAAAATGCATAATACTTCTTATCAGACTTCAAAGACACGGAAAGATGCCATAAACCGGAGAATAAGCAAAAAGCTATCACCACCATTCCGGTCTTCGGGAGCGATACCTAGGAGGAAGAGATAGTCTATTCGGGACCGCCCCAATGCAATAAGCCTAGACCGCCTACCCCTATATTGGTCTTCGGCAGTGACTCTGAAGATGAGGTCAATGCAGTATTTTCTGTTCGGCCATCAATACAAGCCCTCACTGGCGATGAACGGAGTTTGCAAATCACCATGGTTCTGCAAAAACATTACAAAGACATCGACGCACTTGATACCTATAGTGTGCAAGAACTGCAGACGTTCTACGTCCCTCCCAGGCGAAGTGATGAAAAGGCAATCCTCTTTTATCGATCCACGGAAACTAAAGTAGAGAAAGAAATCTGGCATGGTACCGATTCTGCACTTGACAGGCTCCGGCCTATCCGTCTGCCCAGATACTACACGGAAGGATTAAAAAGGCTGTTGAGGCGCCAAGGCGTACCCTTCAAATAGACTGCTCGACAGGCTCAGTTCTACAACTGGATCTGGAACGTCCCTGGAACTCAGCAAAAATTGCCCAACGGGAGAATGGAAACGATCGGGCTTGGATATGTTCAATCCAAGAAACGGGAGCGATTCCATGGTTGCTATGTTATACATGACTTTGATGAAGAAGGAGATGCTTTGTTAGAAGACGCTAACCCTGAACCAAAACGAGGTCCCGCCATGAAAGTGCCAAGTCCGTCGTTCGAAGAACAGATGGACAAGCTAATAAGGGAAGCGGGTCAAAATGTCCGGGATGACCACAACCGCGAAATGTCCATTTACGAGAAAGCCAGGACGCAGCGCCTCCTTCAGCAGGCTGCGGAGAATGACGATGCTCTTCGTTACCAGCCCGTCATACAAAAGACCCGACGCAGAGGTAGAAACAAGCTAAAGAACGAAAAATAATTTCAATAGCGGCAAAGCGGGTCCAAGAAGCCACGCGATCGAGAATTGAGCAGCCGGGATCCATCTCTTATAAAGAAGATGGGTCGAGCATATTCTTTTCCCCCTGACAAGACAAGGAAGATATTCGATCTTGTCATGAAACATTAAATGGTTACGCTCCTGGAGTCCAAACACCCTGAGCAAGCAGACGAGGTCTCTCACCCGGATTATTGCTCCTATCACCGAATGATAGGGCATCATCTTGAAGACTGCTTCACCTTCAAAAACTGGGTCGAGGACCAGTATCAGCAAGGCAGGTTCGTTCTATCCAGCAGTTGGAGAGTGTTAGTTATATATATGCCCTAGAGGCCATTGTTGTACATATGATGTATATTATAATGGATGCCTGGATATATATAGAGAGTACTTTCTTGCTCGACATGATAGTATGCTATTCGGTTTCACTTTGTCTTAACATGTTGACTCGTATTGGTTTACTGTCTTACTCTCACATGTTGATAAAGCCCTTAGGATATGTACTCGACTACTGGGACTATGATGCAGATCATACTAGTGGGGCCAGGGTAGTCCAAGAGTACATCCTATAACTGTTCCTAGTCGAGGGTGTATCGAGACAGGGCATCGATACTACAGAGTAGACTAGCGTATACGCGTCTTGACCCATACGATGGGCGATATATGATCCCATATCCATTGGTGTTTGACATCAAAGATGGTGTACGGGTGCTCAGTGGAGACTGGATACACTGAACGGACTCGTCGAGAACTCCTAGATGGTATTATACCTATTGTCAGATAGCAGTTCTCTGGTGACACTGGTACAGGTTAGTCTGTAGACCCGAGATCGTCATAGAGCCTTGTGTGATTCCCACCGTGCTTTGATTTCCACCTTACCACGTCCAAGAGAACGTGCAAAACGGTGGCTTTTAGGTATAGTCCCGAATCACATGGAGGCAATGAGCGATAGGAGGGGTTTCGTCTCTCCCGGTATTGGGAGTTGATGTTGCGCTGTGTTCGATTGGATATAACTGGAAGTCTCTGGCCAGGGCTAATATGGAGATCTATTGGTAAGTGTTATCAGTAGTTTCTCGACCCGTTATGAGCCTTACATCGACACGACTTATCGGTTACTGGGGTCTGACATTTACCACCCCTAGACTGGATATGCGACATATCAGACGAAGAGACCGGACTGTACGGGAGTGTTACTGATTAGATTTACAGGAGAATGTACAGGCTTGCTTGTTGATCTTCTGATCGCTCAATACCTGGGTGACTGTTACATTTAGCTGACCGCTTGCAGCTTGTTGGTGTTTGATATGATCATCACCTACTGCCGGTGTATTGACGATTCTTTAGAGTCCTACACAGAGTTTTGCTGGCTCAGGCAAAACGGAGTAGGAGCACATATGTGATATGTGTGGGACCGAGAATAATACATGTATGTACCGTATTTGATTCTCGCGATATGTGATATCGGCCGGGTATATGTGATATAGCCGGGTCATCAGATCAAGTGTTGATTCGATGAACTGATAAAGATTATATTAGTCGGTTATTTGCAAAATAGCCAGATTATCGGATCAAGTGTTGATTCGATAATTTAATGTATAATTATATATTTGATATATTACATTACATTAACTAATATAAGCTCACTTAAAAATTCTTTTTCTCACTTGATGATACATTGATATATATGTAATATATGTTAATTGTATTATTTTCTTTTGTTACAAAATATTGTATATGTGATATATAATATTGTAACATGTTAGGGTTACAAATGCAACTAGGGTTAAGACTATGCTAGGGTTTAAACTTGGGTTAAAATTTTCTTTTTGGTTAATTCTTTTTGGATGGATAATGTTTTGGATGAGCTTTGAGGGAGCTTCATGATCCTTTGACAATGTCCACCCTCTTTGTTTTATCCTTGATATTTGTTAACCTAACTTTAACCCTAGCCTATGGTTTATTCTCTACATGAGTTATCCATGACACATACTTAACCTTGGTGGCAATTCTAACCTCAACAATAATTCATCCATCACTTGTAATTCTTCTTTTTCTTGATAAAAAAGCTTGCTTGATTTTTGCAAGTGATGATTGTTTGTGAGAAATAGAAAACAAAAGAGAGAAAAATTCCTACTTCATCATTCTCATTTATTCTAGCCACTTAGATTAGGGTGTTCACTTCACTAATACCTCATTAGAGAAGTGTGAGCTTGGGTTAGTGTTTCTTCAAGGTAGATCATCTTAGAAAGTGAAGACTTCAAGCAAGATGCCTCATTCACCTCATGGAGCCTCTCTAGAGTCCGGGTACTTGATGATCGCAGCGAAGGGACTTCAACTCGGAGCTTATGAAGCGAAGGAACGGACTACAAAGGTTGTAATCCCAAACTCTTAGAAGTAAAGATGCTTACTTGTTGGTTTTTGTTTGATTTTCTAGTTAAGATCCTTGGTTTAGGGTTATCTTTAATGGCAAAATTTTAACTTGGCATGGATGATGCCACCCGAAACCTTGCTGCCGTTGTAGCTAACCCAACAGAGAGTAACCCCACCATAAATACATGTGCCAAAAGCAACGTATGCGGCGATAGTAGAACCGGATCGACATCGGTCTTGGAAGCGATCTCGTACCTGTCACGCGATAACGCTGTTAGGAGAAAGAGTATGCGAGGATATGGCTGACCTCCCTTGGTCCTTCGAAAACGATGATGATGAGTTGATCTCAGAGTTTCCACCAGCGCCAAAAGAGCTGGAAGATGGGATACATATTACTGCAGATAACCTCAGAAAAATCGACTTGGGAACGGCAAACGACCCACGACCGACGTTCGTCAGTGAGCTATTGTCTGAAGAAAAGGTGGCTACGCTCAAGGACGTGCTCATGCAGTATAAAGATTTCTTTGCATGGAACTATTCCGAGATGCCAGGATTAGATCTAGAAATAGCCGTCCATAAATTGGCGATTTCTCCGGACGTCAAGCCGGTCAAACAAGCGCCGAGAAGAATGCGGCTCGAACTTGAAATGAGCATAAACGCCGAGGTCAAGAATCTAATCGACTCCGGCTTCATCCAACAGGTGCAATACCCTGACTGGATTGCCAACATTGTCCCAGTGATGAAGAAAAACGGGACGGTACACATCTGCGTAGACTTTCGAGACCTCAACAAAGCCTACCCAACGGATGACTTTCCCGTACCGGTGACCGAGCTGATGATAGATAACACGTCCACTCACGAAGTCTTCTCCTTCATGGACGGTTCATCACGGTACAATCAAATAAAGATGCATCCCGAAGACCAGAAGCATACCGCTTTCCCGACCCCTTTGGGCATATTTTGCTACAAAATGATGCCTTTCGGTCTGAAGAACGCTGGCACCACCTATCAGAGGGCCATGACGAAGATTTTCGATGACCTCATACACGAAATCGTCGAGTGCTATATTGACGACCTCGTGGTAAAAAGCAAATCGCACGAGGAGCATTAGGAGCATCTGAAGATAGTGTTCCAACGTCCTTGGAAATACAATCTGAAGATGAACTCTCTCAAATGCGCGTTCGGAGTTTCTTCAGGCAAATTCCTAGGATTCATCGTACGACACCGAGGCATCGAGATAGACCCGTCAAAGATCAAGGCAATCATGGGAATGCCTCCTCCAAGAACTCTCAAGCAATTGTGGTCTTTTCAAGGAAAGCTCGCATATATCCGACGGTTCATAGCCAATCTCTTCGGTAAGTGCCGTCCCTACAGTCATCTAATGAAGAAGGGGACTCCGTTCGTTTGGGATTGCAAATACCAAAGCGCACTAGATGAAATCAAGCAATACCTGCAGAATCCGCCAGTACTGACCGCTCCGGTCAAGGGAAAGCCTCTCTTCCTGTACACAACAGCCTTTGAAGGTTCTTTAGGCGCGCTATGGGCACAGGAGAACGACCAAAGGAAGGAGAGAGCCCTCTACTATTTGAGTCGAGTTCTCATGGGGGCAGAAAATAACTACTCCCCCATTGAAAAACACTGCCTGGCGCTAATCTTCGCGATAATGAAGTTTCGGCACTATGCATTGGCGCATGAGGTCCAATTCATATCAAAAGTGGATCCTCTCAAATATTTGATGTCAAGAGCCATACTAACGGGATGGCTCGCTAAGTGGGCCCTCCTCTTGATGGAGTTATCGATAACATACCGACCTCTCAAAGTAGTGAAAGGCCAGGCCATCGCCGACTTTCTCGCTGAACACCCGATACCTGCCAGGAACTGCCAGACGAGCACGCGTTTGACACGATTGACAGGGAGAAAGGAGAGAGTGATACCCGATGGGAACTCTACTTCGACAGAGCATCTTCTATAAAGAAACGACAACACAACACCCCTATAATCAAATCGGGGGTAAGCCTTATCTTCGTGACTCCGCAAGGAGGGATAATGCGCTTTGCCTTTTCCCTAACAGAGCCGAGGACAAATAATGAAATAGAATATAAAGCTTTGATAGCAGGTCTTGAGATCGCTGTCGACATGGGAATTGAAAACCTCCTTATATACGGAGACTCCCAGTTGGTCGTTAGTCAAGTAAACGACGACTATCAAACGTGCAAACCGAAGTTGGTAAAATATGGCGAAAGAGTGCAACAATTACTGACTCAAATCCCTTCCTACTCCCTGGAAAGCATACCGCAAGCGGAGAATAGCAAGGCGGATGCGTTAGCCAAGCTCGCTAAAGAATTGGCTGACGTAAACCTCGATGACGTAAGGATCGTTGTATAAAGCCGCCGGGTTCTTGCACCAGCAGAAATATCTCCGGAGTCGTTTGAAGGAAAGGAAGCGACTGAGCAAACAGCCCTACAAATAGAGGACCAGGAAAAGGCCAAGGATTGGAGAGAAGTCTTTATAGACTACTTCAAATCCCGTCAAACACCTGAAGATACATCCTCGAGACATCAGCTCATGAAACGAGCTCTGTCTTTTGCCTTCGTCAATGATACGCTATATAAGAGATCGTTCGACTCTCTGTGGCTAAGATGCCTAGGACCGAAAGAAGCAAAGAAAGTCTTCCAAGAAACTCACGACGGACTCTGCGGTTCTCATCCAGCCGGGCCGAATATGAAGCTGAAGATCAAAAGGATGAGCTACTATTGGCCCTTGATGATCCAAGATTGCCTCGAATACGCGAAGCAGTGTCACTCGTGCCAGATTCACGGTGTAACGTTTTGAAAATCGTTTCGGTGAAATTTCGAAAAATCGGTAAAATAAGGGGGTTTTCTGTAAAAAGTCAAAATACAAATATCTTATTATAAAAATTAAATATATATATTCTAGCTATGTAATTGCTATTATTTGGTGTTTATTGAGCCGTTGGTGAAATTTTAAATTTTCTGAAAAAAAATATTATTTTATTATTATTTAAGCCGTCACTAATACATTTAATTAGGGAAAATTACAAATTGGAATGAGTTGAAACAAATTTTGTGCATCATAAAACATTAAATAAAATTTTATCATGTGGTTTTTGGAACGAAATCATTTGCCAAAACGGTTTAGAAATTATTGAAGAAAAAAGGCTTTTTTTAGCGTAAATGGATGTTTGGGGTATTATATTTATCATTTTTCATCACCCCACACCCGTACCCACATCCACACACTCCCATTTACTTCTCCCCTTGAAGAATTCAGCAGCCCACTTCTCTCCCTCAAAAATTTCTCCATCTCATTTGTATGGGTGAAATAGAGTTTATAGGTGTAGGTTAAGATGTATTGTTTTGGAGGCTCATTGTTTCTTGATTTGAGGGGGGTTGACTTGACCAATTGTGCACAACACCCACACCATTCCCCCCATCACCCCATGGCCGAAATTCTGCAGCCCTTCCCCCTTCATTTTCCCTCTTTTCATTTCCTTCAATTTAAATCAAAAAAAATTGCTCCAAAATCCAATTTAAATCTCACAAATTGATTTCCATTCTTCATCCCATTCTCCTTAGCTTTTATCACTTGGATCATGGTGTTATGAAGCCATCATTGGAGGCAAATTCTTCTTGCTAGATCACTAGATTTTAAGGTATAATTTCTACCCATTTAAATTCTTATGTTTAGATTTATTTAATTGAGTTGTTTTAGTGTTAATTTTAGTGCTATTTGCATACTAGTTTTTTTTTAAAAAGTTTATGGCTTGAGTTGAATTAGGGTTTTGTTGTGGAAATGGGTTATGATAAATTGTGCATGGTTTTGTGTTGTGGATTAACATCTTAAGTTTTATAGAAAGCTAATTTAGTTGTTAATTCCAAACCATTACTTATAAAATGCCCTAATTAAGTTATTTTACTAACTAGAGTTTTGAAAAATTATTAAATGCCTTAGATTAAATTATAATTATGGTTTCATGTCATTATAGATAATATATTGAGTGGGTTAATGCTTTTAGTTCATGAAAATCCTAGCTAAATTGTTGTTTGTGCATTTTTGCTATAAATTGAAAAAAAATTTGGGTATTTTGTAAACTAGAATTTTGGGGTTAATGGAATTTAATGAGATTAAATTATGGAAATTGTTTTTATGACTTATTTAAGATATTTAATAAGTATTATGGCCACTAGATTTGTTTAAACATCATGTTTTGTACAAAAACGGCGAATTGTGCTTGCTAGATTTTCGGAAAAATGACTTTTTAAGTGAAATTGGGGTTTTTGTGAATTTTAACCTATTTTATATTAAAATTAGTGTTCGTGAATGTGCAAATGAGTGTATTTGAGTTTTTCTCGATGATTTGGCGTTTGTACGCCGACGTCGAGGGTTTTTGGGTTGATTTGTGAAAGCAACCATAGGTTTTGACCTATGTGGGATTCGTGTGTCGTTTTGGTCATGAGTCGGATTTTAATACGATACGGTGCGTTATGATATGTAGGTACCCCATGTAGACTTCGAGACGACAAGCAAGCGCGTGGCGACGTCGGCACCGGCGAACGAGGACCAGGTGAGTAGATTTATATCTACGGGGAGAAGTCGGGTGGATGGCGTATAGCACCCCCGCAGTTCGTGGTGATGTATACGAATACGTATACACACAGATATTGATTATATGTTGTTGAGATTATTGATGATAAGATGGATATTTGGTATTTTTGGATTGGTTTAGTGTAGTTGCGAAACCCTAGAGTAGTGGTCGCACTCACACACGCACACACACACATACTTGCATACATTCTTCTTTTATATGTGCGTATATGGGAGTATATATTTATGTGTTCACATGGATATGTGACTATGTGTTCATATACTGGATTTGAGGATAGTATTTGGAATTTGAGATGAGTTGATGATATTGGGCCTGAGGCCAGAAGATCGGTGATGTGATTTGGTTCGTATTGAGATACGACATGATGTTTTAGCGGGTCTTTTGACGTAGCAATTCTTACACCTGTATGCATGCTTAGGCGGTATCAGTATTGTACTAGACGTAGGACATTGTCCCGGATCATGATATTTACAAAGGAGACTCTGCCAAAATTTTCAGTAAATTTTTGATGTTTTAAAAACTTGGAATGAGTTGAAACAAATTTTGTGCATCATAAAACATTAAATAAAATTTTATCATGTGGTTTTTGGAACGAAATCATTTGCCAAAACGGTTTAGAAATTATTGAAGAAAAAAGGCTTTTTTTTAGCGTAAATGGATGTTTGGGGTATTATATTTATCATTTTTCATCACCCCACACCCGTACCCACATCCACACACTCCCATTTACTTCTCCCCTTGAAGAATTCAGCAGCCCACTTCTCCCCCTCAAAAATTTCTCCATCTCATTTGTATGGGTGAAATAGAGTTTATAGGTGTAGGTTAAGATGTATTGTTTTGGAGGCTCATTGTACCTTGATTTGAGGGGGGTTGACTTGACCAATTGTGCACAACACCCACACCATTCCCCCCATCACTCCATGGCCGAAATTCTGCAGCCCTTCCCCCTTCATTTTCCCTCTTTTCATTTCCTTCAATTTAAATCAAAAAAATTGCTCCAAAGTACAAAGGAAATCTCACTAAATTATGGAAACAGTTCTTTATTTACATGTATTCTGTTTTCATGCATTCATACCTCATTCATATGATATATTGCTACCCTTGGGCACTGACACGGGCACATGAGATTACACTCGGGTTAGATATTTACCCTAGCCTTGTTATAGGCTACGTGTTATTCATATATTTGAGAATATATTATGATCATTGACCTAGGTTGCGTTATTTATGCGATTTCTGTGCGTAGATATTTTTCTATTCACGAGTTGGCAACTCACCCCCGTTGTGCCCTAGTTTCTTGCAGGTTGCCGTACAGGTTTCATTACGGCTTTGCGGGCTCAGTTTCATTCGGGTGACTTGCTAGTAGGTGGGTTTTTCTTATATCATACCCATCATATTACCTTGTATAATATTATTCCGTTGTATCTAGTAAATTCCATCAACCAAACATGTATTTTTTTGAGATAGAGACCAGTGTTGTTTATTCTTTCGACCTTAGAGTTGCTCGTTATATTTCTGGTGGTTTTGAGTTTCCTTTTGAGTATTGATCCTCGCCGTTGGCGTTGTATATTATATTGTTTGTGTGGTTGTGACCGTCGATTGACGAAGAGCTAGCTCCCGCTTGGGGATGCCCTTTTCTTGTTTTCGTATACTATTCATGTTGTATCCCGTTTGGGGGCCTGTATTTACAAAGGAGACTCTGCCGAAATTTTCAGTAAATTTTTGATGTTTTAAAAACCGCATAATTCGGCTTATGCTATTAAAACTACTTGTTTTAAATTGGTTTTCCTTCACTCTACTTCTTTTCTTGGTTTGGATTTCTGGGTTTTCGGTTTACTTAGATTACGTACGCCTCGAGACGTTTCGTAGTTTAAGTGCCGGTCATGTTCCGTACTTTCGGGACGTGACAAAGTTGGTATCAGAGCGTTAGGTTTTAACCTTCGGAGCGTAGGATGACCCTTGGTTGATGGAATAGGTGACTAAAGTAGAGTGACGTACCGTTGGTATGTTCCGCGGCATATTTACGACACGTCACTCCACTTAAGAAGCCTTAGGATGTACATTTCCTTGTTCAGTATTATAGTCCTTCCTGATCTAGCCTCATCGTTACCAGTTTGGTTTTGCTGCCACGATTTCGGGCAGGGAGAGATACGGCTAGAGTTGCGGTCAACAGGAGCTCGTCACAAACGAGGACTGACCAGGGCGTGATTCTGGCGACACCCAATTGCAGAGATGTGTCTTTTTACTGTGTTTCCTCGCCACGAGCGTTTGACGGATTGCCTTTATGAGGTTACTCGGAGGTGCTGATCGACACTAGAGAATTGAGCCAATGATGGAGGCCAGCCAGATTTTGATGACCGTTGGTGTGTTGCTTACTCCTGATGATTGAGGCACGGTTCAGCATGCAGACGAGTGAGCCAGTTATTGCTGTGAACGACGAGATATCGCCCCAGATGTTGGAGCTATTGCAGTATAAGTTGTACTAAGAGATGATAGAAGGTCGCTAGTCATCGAGGATGAATGACTAGGACATGTGGATCGTTCGCCTACCCCGATGCGAGGTCATCAGATAGATTGATTCCAGCTAGAGACGACTTCACGCGGAGACGTTGGGAGTCGACAGAGACGATCGAATGTCAGAAACCTATTATTCCAAGTTTAAAGTAGTCGGAAAGACATGCAGGCAATTCTATGGTCCCTCTAGAAGAATGAAACCCTAACTCGACTTAATGACCGTGTGAAAGCCTTTGAACCTTCGGGTTTGCGGCAGTTCTACGGCGCCATTAGTGAGGCTTGGGTTTGCCCTTCTACGGCTGGACCACCGATGCTGTGGTACGTACTCGATACTATTATACTGTACCCAAGATGTTGAGCTCTTGGGGGATTATGAGGTTTTGACGACTCGATTGGATGGCTCGACTTAATTCGGATGCTAGGTGGTGAGATGCATTTCTTGGGAGACGCCCGATACGAGGATAGCCGTTGGAGCTCAGTCCATGCAGCCACGACGAGACGAGTCCGAAACGGCCGACCTTGGAGAAAAGTGGAGTAAGCGGTGCGTACGAGATCTTGATAAGATGATGTTCTACTCCGCCGACATCATAAATGCGATACGCATGCCGAGGCATTGTACTTGGATATACCTTTTAGAAGGAGTCGCGATGAGTATGCAGCCGTTCCGGAACAAGGAGCAGATATAGTAAAGGACGATGACTCCCGGACAGTTGGCAGAGATGAGACTGGAAGAGACCTTGAGTAGGATTCCTTTCAGGACAATGCTGCAATGATATTTGCACCCAGGATCAGATGTGTCACGTACATTTAGAGAGCCAGAGGCCGACTCCAGTGACATGTTGCTTTACGAGTGGTCGTGCGGATTGACCGAGAGATGACCAGAGAAGTGCCAAAACGGAATCGTCCCCGTTAGCACACCTGACAGGGCCGATGAGCCGATGGACCAAAAGATTGGTAATTCACAGTGAAGACCTTGACCCAGGAGTGGTCATGGTTACGCACGCCAGCAGGACAGAGTTCATGATCATCGACGAGACGTCCCATTAGTGACCGCGACAGTTGGCCGAGATTCTTAGAGAATGCGCTTGAGCAGTACTATTCCGCCATTATTGATTACGATGTTTTGGGTGATTTATTCGTATGATTTGATTTTGATGATTGAGGATTTACGATCTTTGCACAGTGTTGCACTTGATATCGTTTTCGTGCTTCAGTTTCATATGTTTGTGATTTTACGATTTTAAACAGTTGAGTTGGTTTTGTGCGTATGCATGCACACGATTTCGTTCCTGCACTCGGTATAGTTTATATATGCTTGCAGTGCAGTGATACGCCTTTTGTGCACTTAGATGCACTGGACTTCGGTTTCAATTGTGATACCCGATATTTGTTTTGTGCACCTTGTGCACCTGATTGATTTTGCGCACGTTCGGCGCTTGATATTGGATTTCATGATTTCGTGCACGATAGATGCACCTGATTTTGCTGTCAGGCACACATGTTGCCTACGACAGATGTTTCGTGCACACCCGATGCACTTAGATGTTGTTTCTGTGCGCATGTATGGCACATTCATGGATTTTAATTTCCGTGCGCACCAGACGCACGTAGCATTCATGTGCATATTTTGGGATTGATTTCGTATAGAGCAGTACGTTTTTATGATATTGCTATGTATTTTCATACTGAGCAGGACTAGTCAGAGGACAGTACCTGAATATATTTTGCATGCATTGATAGTTATTGAAGGGATTTCCAAAAAGCGAGCTATAGCCTCAGTATTTACCTACGTGTCTGATATGACAGGAAATGTTTAAAACAAGGAGACCCTTCTAAATTGTTTCCAAAACGGCGGAACGTACATTTCAAAAAAAGGTATATATGTATATAGTTATTTTCTTATGATATACGTCCGCCACTGTGCAGTGTTATACGCGTTGCACAGCGACTTAAAGAGATTTGGCATGCATTTCCTTCAGATACTTACAGATATAGATTCGATGTTTGCATGTATAGTTTCGAGTTATATCATATTGGTTTGATTTAGATTTGGCATTGATGTCTTCTCCATGACTCCGATGATTGCGGGATGCTTGACGGAGTTTTGATTTGAGTTATATACTCATTTTTCAAGCGCATGCGCTGCGCTACGATTTGTTTTATGTAGTTACAATTTCGGAGCCCCGACGACTTGATGGTTTTTCTTAGATGTTTTAGTATTTGGGGGAGTTTGAATTTAAATTCGGGGACCGAATTTCTTTAAGGGGGGAAGATTGTAACGTTTTGAAAATCGTTTCGGTGAAATTTCGAAAAATCGGTAAAATAAGGGGGTTTTCTGTAAAAAGTCAAAATACAAATATCTTATTATAAAAATTAAATATACATATTCTAGCTATGTAATTGCTATTATTTGGTGTTTATTGAGCCGCTGGTGAAATTTCAAATTTTCTGAAAAAAAATATTATTTTATTATTATTTAAGCCGTCACTAATATATTTAATTAGGGAAAATTACAAATTGGAATGAGTTGAAACAAATTTTGTGCATCATAAAACATTAAATAAAATTTTATCATGTGGTTTTTGGAACGAAATCATTTGCCAAAACGGTTTAGAAATTATTGAAGAAAAAAGGCTTTTTTTTAGCGTAAATGGATGTTTGGGGTATTATATTTATCATTTTTCATCACCCCACACCCGTACCCACATCCACACACTCCCATTTACTTCTCCCCTTGAAGAATTCAGCAGCCCACTTCTCCCCCTCAAAAATTTCTCCATCTCATTTGTATGGGTGAAATAGAGTTTATAGGTGTAGGTTAAGATGTATTGTTTTGGATGCTCATTGTACCTTGATTTGAGGGGGGTTGACTTGACCAATTGTGCACAACACCCACACCATTCCCCCCATCACCCCATGGCCGAAATTCTGCAGCCCTTCCCCCTTCATTTTCCCTCTTTTCATTTCCTTCAATTTAAATCAAAAAAATTGCTCCAAAATCCAATTTAAATCTCACAAATTGATTTCCATTCTTCATCCCATTCTCCTTAGCTTTTATCACTTGGATCATGGTGTTATGAAGCCATCATTGGAGGCAAATTCTTCTTGCTAGATCACTAGATTTTAAGGTATAATTTCTACCCATTTAAATTCTTATGTTTAGATTTATTTAATTGAGTTGTTTTAGTGTTAATTTTAGTGCTATTTGCATACTAGTTTTTTTTAAAAAAGTTTATGGCTTGAGTTGAATTAGGGTTTTGTTGTGGAAATGGGTTATGATAAATTGTGCATGGTTTTGTGTTGTGGATTAACATCTTAAGTTTTATAGAAAGCTAATTTAGTTGTTAATTCCAAACCATTACTTATAAAATGCCCTAATTAAGTTATTTTGCTAACTAGAGTTTTGGAAAATTATTAAATGCCTTAGATTAAATTATAATTATGGTTTCATGTCATTATAGATAATATATTGAGTGGGTTAATGCTTTTAGTTCATGAAAATCCTAGCTAAATTGTTGTTTGTGCATTTTTGCTATAAATTGAAAAAAAAATTGGGTATTTTGTAAACTAGAATTTTGGGGTTAATGGAATTTAATGAGATTAAATTATGGAAATTGTTTTTATGACTTATTTAAGATATTTAATAAGTATTATGGCCACTAGATTTGTTTAAACATCATGTTTTGTACAAAAACGGCGAATTGTGCTTGCTAGATTTTCGGAAAAATGACTTTTTAAGTGAAATTGGGGTTTTTGTGAATTTTAACCTATTTTATATTAAAATTAGTGTTCGTGAATGTGCAAATGAGTGTATTTGGGTTTTTCTCGATGATTTGGCGTTTGTACGCCGACGTCGAGGGTTTTTGGGTTGATTTGTGAAAGCAACCATAGGTTTTGACCTATGTGGGATTCGTGTGTCGTTTTGGTCATGAGTCGGATTTTAATACGATATGGTGCGTTATGATATGTAGGTACCCCATGAAGACTTCGAGATGACAAGCAAGCGCGTGGCGACGTCGGCACCGGCGAACGAGGACCAGGTGAGTAGATTTATATCTATGGGGAGAAGTCGGGTGGATGGCGTATAGCACCCCCGCAGTTCGTGGTGATATATACGAATACGTATACACACAGATATTGATTATATATTGTTGAGATTATTGATGATAAGATGGATATTTGGTATTTTTGGATTGGTTTAGTGTAGTTGCGAAATCCTAGAGTAGTGGTCGCACTCACACACACACACACACACATACTTGCATACATTCTTCTTTTATATGTGCGTATATGGGAGTATATATTTATGTGTTCACATGGGTATGTGACTATGTGTTCATATACTGGATTTGAGGATAGTATTTGGAATTTGAGATGAGTTGATGATATTGGGCCTGAGGCCAGAAGATCGGTGATGTGATTTGGTTCGTATTGAGATACGACATGATGTTTTAGCGGGTCTTTTGACGTAGCAATTCTTACACCTGTATGCATGCTTAGGCGGTATCAGTATTGTACTAGACGTAGGACATTGTCCCGGATCATGATATTTGATAAAGAAGATACCAGATGAATAGTGTGATTGAATGTGATATTAACCCGTACCCAGATTTGGGGATGCCGTACGACGGATTTACGTACGAGCTATATTGATGATTGATCCGCACTCTTGACTTGGGATGCCTGATTATAGATATGGTATCGGATATGATATTATTGAGGCGGGATCACCGACTATACATATACAGGTATGTATATGTATCGACTCAGATGATAGGCGGTTTCCTTACCTGTAGTTCAGCTTGTTAGTTCAGCCGTATAGTTTAGTGTAGTTGTTAGATTAGATTAGACTTCTCACCTATTTCAAAAACTAACGAATCGTGGGCATTTTTAAAGAAAGCCCAAGGGATCCTACGGATATTTCAAAAGACGTATCTTTTCATAAAAACACCGTAGCCCCTATTTTCAAAACCCCATGATTTGTGTTATTTCAAAAGGCACCATTTGTAGGACTGATATTAGATTAATGCAGATTAGTTATAGTTGCGTCTAGTTTTCAGCTCCCGCTCATTTTTGTGGTCCGCTTCACATCGCATGCTTATTTTATGTTTCATACTCCATTATTGATATCATGCTGTTAGGACACCAGCACCATTACCGATGATGCGTATGTACCACGTACACTTAATTGCCGGCTCACACACATCTTCATCGGTAATTGCCATGTCACGTACACCTTAGAAAATTTTATTGCTTGACATAGCCTGTTAGCTAATAGTTAGACATGATATTAGTGTACTTGCCTTATATGTTAGTTTAGACATTGTAGTTATTACCTGCTACTTCATGCATACTGTTATTCATTGTTATGCCGCATTCATGGATTCTCATACATATATTCACTATTTTACGTGTTATTGAGGTTTTTGACTCGGATTTCCATGAGATTTTCTGGATTTGGAGGAAAACCGCAAAAACTTATATGAACCGATTTCTCTCTTTTTAAAATAAAAAGTGCGGTTTTCCCATGATGTATGAGTCGTCCACTATGAGTTTGCTGATGGATTTCGAGACCCGATTCGAGGAGACGGATGAACCGTTTCGGGTACATGGTGGACCCGGTAAGGTACCCTGGGGCAAGAAGCGCGTGATGATGACGATGTGAGCCTGGCAGGGGAGCACTACCTACCGGTGATTTTACCCGACGCGTCGGATATCCGGAGGATACCGTCGTGGTCTTGAGATGGATGGTAGGGGCCGGTCTGGACTGACGGCGCCCTAGATATTGAGGTACAGAGACTGTGATACAGAGATATCGAGATATTGGGATTACATTTTGTGCCGATGCTAGGCACTGTTTTATGCTGATTTCATTATGATACCTCATTTTAAAAATACAAAGGAAATCTCACTAAATTATGGAAACATTTCTTCATTTACATGTATTCTGTTTTCATGCATTCATACCTCATTCATATGATATATTGCTACCCTTGGGCACTGACACGAGCACATGAGATTACACTCGGGTTAGATATTTACCCTAGCCTTGTTATAGGCTACATGTTATTCATATATTTGAGGATATATTATGATCATTGACCTAGGTTGCGTTATTTATGCGATTTCTGTGCGTAGATATTTTTCTATTCACGAGTTGGCAACTCACCCCCGTTGTGCCCCAGTTTCTTGCAGGTTGCCGTACAGGTTTCATTACGGCTTTGCGGGCTCAGTTTCATTCGGGTGACTTGCTAGTAGGTGGGTTTTTCTTGTATCGTACCCATCATATTACCTTGTATAATATTATTCCGTTGTATCTAGTAAATTCCATCAACCAAACATGTATTTTTTTGAGATAGAGACTAGTGTTGTTTATTCTTTCGACCTTAGAGTTGCTCGTTATATTTCTGGTGGTTTTGAGTTTCCTTTTGAGTATTGATCCTCGCCGTTGGCGTTGTATATTATATTGTTTGTGTGGTTGTGACCGTCGATTGACGAAGAGCTAGCTCCCGCTTGGGGATGCCCTTTTCTTGTTTTCGTATACTATTCATGTTGTATCCCGTTTAGGGGCCTGTATTTACAAAGGAGACTCTGCCGAAATTTTCAGTAAATTTTTGATATTTTAAAAACCGCATAATTCGGCTTATGCTATTAAAACTACTTGTTTTAAATTGGTTTTCCTTCACTCTACTTCTTTTCTTGGTTTGGATTTCTGGGTTTTCGGTTTACTTAGATTACGTACGCCTCGAGACGTTTCGTAGTTTAAGTGCCGGTCATGTTCCGTACTTTCGGGACGTGACACACGGGGACTTCATCCACCAGCATCCAAACCCGCTACATCCAACGGTGGCTAGCTGACCGTTCGAAATGTGGGGAATTGACATAATCGGGCCCATCGAGCCAGCATCGTCCAGAGGACATCAGTTCATATTGGCGACAACTGATTACTTCTCCAAATGGGCAGAAGCAGTACCACTAAGAGAAGTGAAGACGGAGAATATTCTCCATTTCTTCAAGACACACGTCATCTATCGGTTCGGCACTCCGCGACGGATTATCTCCGATAACAGACCAGCCTACAGAAGTCACAAAATCAGCCGCTTCGCACAACAGCATAACATAGACTGGAGATACTCTTCGGTCTATAATCCCCGAGCTAACGGTCTGGCTGAGGCTTTCAACAAGACCTTGACGAAGATTATAAAAAAGACGGTGTCCAGAAACAGAAAAGATTGGCACGAGAGACTGCATGAAGCTCTCTGGGCTTATCGGACCACGTTCAAAACGGCCACAAATACAACGCCGTATGCATTGGTATTCGGCACTGATGCAGTACTCCCCTTAGAGATAGAGCTACCCTCCTTATGAGTGGCGGTTCATTATGAGCTGACAGACGAAGAGAATGCTCATCTCCGGCTTGAGGACCTCGATGCCCTCAATGAAACTCGTCTCATGGCGCAACATAACCTAGAAGCTTACAAAGCAAAGATGACGCGCTCGTACGAAAGATTGACTAGGCCGAGGACATTCCGCCAAGGCGAGCTTGTGCTAGTCGTAAAAAGACCTATGATCCCTAATCGTGCCAAACGGGGGAAATTCGAGCCAAACTATGAGGGCCTGTATATCATAGACAAGGTCTACCAAGGTGGGGCTTACTTGCTCATGGATATGCATGTCGAAAGACCCTTTAGGCCAATAAACGGTCGGTTCTTGAAAAAATACTACGCTTGACCGAAACGTCTTTAAACTTCTATAAACCTGCAGCATCCTTGGGCTGACTCGTAAAAAAAACAAAAAAAATGGTACGTCCATAAGAAATATGGGCACAGATGAAAACCCGAAAGGGCTCCATGAGTAAAAACAGCAGGGCTGCTGGCAAGTTTGTGAAAACCCGAAAGGGCGCAATCTCGTTAAAAGACACTTGCAAGGTCCTCTCGACCTTGTAAGGAGAAAACTACCTGCGTGAGATCCTTATGACTCACAAAGGAGCGACACACTTAGGGATCCCCACGATTCTTAAGGAGAAATTACACTTACAAGATCCTCACGACTCGTAAGGAGAACCCTCTTATGAGACCCTCACGGCTCATAAGATTCAAAAGCCTTAAGCTATAAGGATCTGAACCCGTTCTTAAGCCATCACCTTTCCCAGATTGCCCTACAAGCGGTTCAATATTGACCCTTGTATACAATCCACGGGCACAAATAATCATTTCCTTGCCGAGTCCCACCAACGACGAGGAATGCCCTCATTTGATGAACAAACACTTGTAGGTCCTCTCGATTTATAAGGAGAAAACACTCTTGCAAGATCCTTACGACTTACAAGATTCTTAAGGAGAAAACACACCTATGAGATCCTTATGACTCATAGGGAGAAACACCTTTATAAGACCCTTACGGCTCATGAAGTCAAAAGCCTTAGTCGACAGGATCCTAACCCTGTTTTCTAAGCCACCTTTGTTCGAATCGACAGAGGCAAATGATGATTCACTCCTGGCAATGTTCCAGTAGTAGCAATGCTGATTCCTAAACCGGTAACAAATTCCAAGTCCTTTCACGGCAAATGATAATTCGCTCCTGGCAACATTCCAGTCGCAGCTATACTGATTCAAGATTGGTATCAGACCATGAGTTCTATACTCAGGAAAAAAATGCATATGAAATAGCCGAAAGGTTTGGGCAACTCGCAATAAAAATCAGCGAGTAAAATATATGTATACAAAAATAGCTGAAATGATTGGGCAACTCGCAATAAAAAACAACGAGTAAAATGAAAGAAAAAAAGCCGAAATGATTGGGCATCGCGAAAAATAGTCGAAATGATTGGGCAATCGCGACTTACGCGATAAAAAACCTGAAATGATAGAGTATCGCGGAAAGAAATAAAAAAAATGAAAAATGATGAAAGAATGAAACTTTTGCCCTACAGGTAAGTCCCTACTGACCCCTGTATACAATCCATGGGCGTAAACAAAAGGGGAACCACATTTCCCCACCAAGCCCTATCAAAGGGAAGTCAGGTCTCAGCGGCAATATCTGCATCTCAGGAGACCAACAACGACGTTCCTCCTCATGCCAGCAGGGCACGGACGCGACACCACCAATCGGAGCCACGGCGAAGCCCCCAATTCCAAGACTCTACGGTTCATGGACAATCTAGAGTCAGCCCTGACACCGCAGAAAATGGAATACAGCATCCAATGACCCTGTCGCGGAAATACGTCATTCAATAACCCCGTTACGGAAATACGTCAGCAAATGACCCCGTCGCGGAAATACGTCAGCCAATGACCCCGTCTCGAAAATACGTCAGCCAATGACCCCGTCTCGGAAATACGTCAGCAAATGACCCCATTACGGAAATACGTCATCCAATGACCCCGTCGCGGAGATACGTCAGCAAATGACCCCGTCGTGGAAATACGTCAGCAAATGACCTCGTCGCAGAAATACGTCAGCAAATGACCCCGTCGTGGAAATACGTCATCCAATGACCCTGTCTCGAAAATACGTCGGCCAATGACCCCGTCGCAGAAATACGTCATCCAATGACCCCGTCGCGGAAATACGTCAGCAAATGGCCCCGTTACGGAAATACGTCAGCAAATGAACCCGTTTCGGAATTACGTCAGCAAGTGACCCCGTCTCGGAAATACGTCAGCCAATGATCCCGTCTCGGAAATACGTCAGCAAATGACCCCGTTACGGAAATAAGTCAGCAAATGATCCCGTCGCGGAAATACGTCAGCAAATGACCCCGTCGCGGAAATACGTCAGCAAATGACCCTGTCTCGGAAATACGTCAGCAAATGACCCCGTCGCGGAAATACGTCAGTAAATGACCCCGTCGCGTCATCCAATGACCCCGTCACGGAAATACGTCATCCAATGACCCCGTCTCGGAAATACGTCAGCTAATGACCCCGTCTCGGAAATACGTCAGCAAATGACCCCGTTACGGAAATACGTCAGCAAATGACCCCGTCGTGGAAATACGTCAGCAAATGACCCTGTCGCGGAAATACGTCAGCAAATGACCCCGTTACGGAAATACGTCAGCAAATGACCCAGTCGTGGAAATACGTCAGCAAATGACCCTGTCGCGGAAATACGTCATCCAATGACCCCGTCGCGGAAATACGTCATCTAATGACCCCGTCGCGGAAATACGTCAGCAAATGACCCCGTCGCGGAAATACGTCAACCAAATGACTTCCTCGTCGGAGCAGTGCTTCGACTCGGAAAAAGGCCAACTCATCGATCACTTACAAGTCCTCTCGACTTGTAAGGGAGAAAATTCTCTTGTGAGATTCTTACGACTCTCAAGGAAAAGCACACTTATGAGTCCTCATGACTCCTAAGGAGAAAATACACCTACGAGATCCTTACGACTCGTAGGGAGAAAAATCTTTATGAGACCCTCATGGCTCATAAAATTGAAAAGTCTTGGGCGACAGATCTGAACCTGTTTCCTAAGCCATCACTACCCTACAAAGAGTTCAAGATGAACTATTATCTATCATCTACAGGCCAAATTTTCTAAAATCACATGACTGCAAAGAAAAGAAGGCGATAATACAAGATAGAAAAGAAATGTGTCATTTATTCATGAATTCAATTGGATACAAGGTACATCATATGAAAATGAATGGAATAAAAGAATAAAAAAAATGAATGAATACATGTTATTCATGAATTAAAAATTTCCATCAATACAAAAAAATTTTACAAAGACAGGTACTAAGAAGGGGGCCTCTTCAACAAGTCGGCAAGCCGCTCGTGCACTCCTTTCAGCTCCTTCTCACAGTCAGCCACCGCTGCCAGCTCCGCTTCAATTCGTGCCCGTTGCTGCAAGCAGGATGAAAGCTTCGTATCGATTTCATGCTTAGCAGCTTCACAACTTTTCACAACCCGCTCGGTGGAGTCAAGCTTCTGCCTTAGCGCCAACCCATTTGAGATACATCGTTGGAGACTATCGAAAATAGTCTTCAGCTGTGCAGCGTTTGCATCGACCTCGGCGCGCAACCGAGCAGACTCGTTAGAAGCCGCATCATGTTCCTTCTGTCGCAGGGTCGTCTCTTGTTCAAAATGGTGAAGGAAAGGAACACTCTGCTCCATCCACGCAACCCGCTGGGAAGTTGAAGCTAACACCTCAGGAGCAATACGCTTGAGATCGATCTCGTGCAAGCAAGCCTCGATCTGTCTGCAGTAATCAACCTACGACCTGACGATGTCCTTAGCATGGAAGTTCACGAGTGTCGCCAGCATCGGATTAACCTGCATAGCAAAATTTGCAGCGGAGGTGAGGGCTTCAACATCAAGATCCTCGACGAACTCGCTCAACATTTGTCGGCTGTTCACGGCGCCTCGAGAAGATGTGAGTTTAACAAGAGGCCCTGCCGGCATCATAATACGAGTCTCGAAGGGAGCTGGAGCCGGTGCGATTGCTGTAGAATGAGTTACGGTTAAATGCCAACTCAGGAAATAAAGAAAACGCATAAGGGGTAAAGCCTATCATACCGGCTACAACAGGCGGTAGGACGGGAAGTGCAGGGAGCTCGGTTATTCTCTCGACCCGTGAAGCTATATCCAATATGAAGAAGAGTTAGCAATATGGCTATCTGTAAGAGAAAGGAAAAGACATCTGTTATAGACTATACTCACCGACATCAGCAGGTAGTGCAATCTCTGGCTGGAATAAGAAATGCGGATTTAGCACCTGATACAGGTGATCAAAAAGGACTCCTGCAAAGTTATGATGACATACTGTTAGTACAAGGAGAGGGATACCCACAATGAAGCTGATGAATCACAAACCTATACCTTCCAGCATTTCAGAAGACATGGGTGAAGGCGAGGGAACAACAGCCGTCATTGCGGCGATCCGAGGTGGTTCAGAGGGCACAATTTCAGCAACGGAAGCATCGCTAGGCCTAGTGACTTCTTCGCTCTCCTTTAGTGGGACGGTCTCGGCGCCCATGGCTTCGTCCCCTGATTCGACAAGGGCCGTCGTGACACTCGTGATGCCTGCTGACGCCAGAGAGCCACAAGGGGAGAGAGCAGCGGTTTGGGGAGTCTCAGACTCCCTGGAGAGAGTAGCTACTTCGGGCTCCATGGTCGCCGTCGCCTCGCCTACCATCTCACTGCCAAGACTTGGTCCTGCAGGACATGATATATAAGAATTTGCAGACCAAGTTCTGATAAAAAAGAATGGGCATTGCATTACCTTGCGATGGATCCTCAGTTTCCTCCCGAACAGCGCACGCAACCTGTCTATGGGCGGTAGAAAAGGCAGCTGGGGTATCCTCTGAAGTAATAGTGATAGAAGGGATGGTGCTTGAACCTGCACCCGCAGCCAAGGTAGCATTACGCTCCCTCGCTGCGTGCTTCCTGCGCTTCTTTTCAGTTTGAGCAATGAGGACCAACCTCCTCAAGACTTCGGACAAGGGGATACCTTCGCCGTCATCTGACCCTAGTTCTACCTCCGGTGTCGCTACGGCGTCCATCATCAGCTGTTTCAGCGAAGACTCTCGTGCTGGCTTGGGGTTAGCCGTAGCCGTGATGGCCGGCTCTCACAAGACTACTGCACCTTCGCTTGGGATCGGCGCTACACTAGAAACAACTGGAGCCGAAGCAGTCCCTGTAGCATGAGGGCGTAATCAAACAAAATAAGTTATACCCAAGCCACAAGAAGCACGAAGCCTCTCTTCCTCCTCAAAAGTCCGGAGGGAAGCCGCCAGAGCCTCTTCAGCGGAGATGCCTGACAAAGAAGGATATATTAATAAATGCATAATAAGAGCGAAGGAAAAACCTCAAAATGACATGACTAGAGCATACTCGTCTCCGCAAGTGATATCAACGCAGCCTCTGTGCGATCCTGCCGCTCGGAAGCTACAAGGGCGGCTTGAAGATCGGTATCATCTGCAGGCTCAATAAATAGACCCTCATTGGTCCCGTACTCACTCAAGCTCTCGCTATAGGGAGCATGGGGCTCCTGGCTGAGTATGACGTCGAGAGAAAATATCGACTTCTTCTTCTTCTGCGAACGAGCCCCGGCGGCCGACGATAGGAGCCTACGCTTCACGGGCATTTTTGGGTGACGGGTCCCAATCTCCGTGTTCATATCATAATATTGCATTATTATATTCCCCACTCCTAGTCATTTTACAAATAAATAGGTGCTTTTGACCCATGTCTGCTACTTAGTTGCAGGCTACAGATTCTCGGGACAAAAACAGTGAAAAAGACAAAAGACGATACAAAAGTGAGACTACGACCAATAAACGTTGGAATCTTGATCAAGCCTGCATGAAGATCAGTTCACAAAGTACAAGGCAGTGCAAGGTTCAAGACTTCGTCACGAGGCAACGGTAAAAGTCCACTACAAGTAATCACTGTGGAAATCTGGAAGAGAACCCGAAGGTATTCTGAAGAAAAAAAAGTGAAGAAAAAGTAGCCAAAATGCAACAGACCAAGCCCAAGAATTTTCAGCCAACATGACCACTATTTGACCGCGGAACCGGGGGTTTGGCCGCGGAACCGCGGCCATCAAGTACCCGTGTCGGTGCAAAAAGAGTCGGTGCGCTGGCGGGCGTTGACTAGGTCTTTTCTTAGGGGGTATTTTTGTAAAAGCATACATGCGGAGATTGTAAATCTAGGATTTTCTATGTCCTATAAATAGAAACCCTAAATCTTGTATTAGGTTATGCCTCTTTTCATTAATAAAATTCAGATTTCTTTTGGAGAGCATCGATGCCTCTTTTCATATCATCTATTCAGATCTGACAAGTCTTGTGTAAATGTTTGGAGAGAGCCATCTATAAAGTAAGGAGTTTTATTTAATTGCCCTAGTATAGATCTTTAATTCCTTGCCCTAGTTAGATATATAGAATGTTCTTCAATTCCCTAATGAGCGAGTAGTCTCCTCGCTTGTTAGGGTTAGCTTTGGGGAAGGCTTTTGAGAGACGAGATCTCTCATCTCTTTCTTGCCCATCACATATAATCAATAGGACTCCATGCATACATGCACACACCGCTCCCTATGGCACCCTATCCCACGAGGTAGCGGTGATACCGTAGTATAAAGGCCCGGTTGCGCGTGGTTTCCATGGAGGTTAGGGTAAGGATTGATAAAGGAAGGACAAGAACCTAGAGGAAGAAACATCTTCCTGAATGGTTCTAATCCCCTTTATTAATAATTACCATAACACCTCATAGATCTTAATTTGGGTATAAAAAGCGGTGAGATTTATTTACATTTCCAAACCTACCCTAAACCTAACCCTAGCAAGATTTAGATATAGATAGATTTAGTTTTTAGATTTAATCAATCCGACACCCATCGGAATTAACTCGTAAGAACAACTAGGAAATTCACAACATCCCTGTGGACCGACCCGTACTCACCGGCTAGCTACCAAGCGACGCCGTTCTTGATTGCGGTTATAAATTCTTTGATTCATCTTTTAAAAGCGTACGAGCACGCTAAAATCATATCAATCAAATGGCGCCGTTGCCGGGGATGGCGTGTTATTTCCTTTTTGCAATTTCGGGTTAATCTAAAATTGAAAAATCATAAAAAACTGAAAAAATTAAAAAATATAAAAATTTATCATCTTTGTATTTTGTGAAGGGTATTTTTGTTTGAATTTTGCAGGATCTACAATCGAATTCAGATTTGGAAAAATCCAGAAATCAAAACAGAAAACAGAAAATCTGAAAATCAGAGGAGTACCATAACAGAAGAACAGAAGATTTTTGGAGGCATAAACCCACTAGCCGACCGCGCTTCCGCTGCGCAAACCCAGCTTTGACCGCGTATCCGCGGCGGCTTGGTGACATCATCACCTCCAAATTTTTCTCGGGAACTACGCCGCCGCCGCCGCCGCGCTTCCGCCGCCATAAGCGCCTTCTGGCCGCGCTTCCGTCGCGGGTCTGGTGACGTAAGCACTAAAAATTCACTGTAAGTCTCCTCTTCTTCTCCGCTGCAAATCCCGATATATCTTTTGTCAAATCTCCTGCAGGATTCTTTGAGCTTAAAAAAAAAATCTCTCCCCCTTCTCAATAACAAATCTTGTGCAGGATTCTTTGCGCCACGCTTAAAATAAAAAAAATTTGATTGCAACTGGTTGTTTACTATTTTGCATATTTTTAATCGGACTTTAAGGGGTTTGAAACCAATCCAGATTGGGTGGGGATTTCATCACCCTTTCCAGGACCCCAGAAATCATATAAGGCATTTTGCATTGACCAATATTTAATTAAAAAATACTAGACTCAGCCCTAAGGACGTCGCGCTCAATAGGACAGAGGACTAGTTGTAGGCATCAGCCGTTGATCCTAACCTGACTTTGCGGTGTCTAGGCAAGTGTGTATAAGGCGAGTGGTTACTTAATTAGGACCACTACTTGTAGTGGAGAGCCTCCCACTCACCTGGCACTTACCTGGCCGCAATTGGCGGTGAAGAGGCGGTTTGAGGTCCTATTTCTAGCCCTTTGGAACAGTTAGGAGATGTCTAGTTGACCTAGGTGACCCTAGATCTAGGCCTGATTGTGCATTTGTGGTTGATTGAAAGTGTGTTTAAGCCCTTTATCGAAAATCTTTTGCAAAAAGTTCCAAATAAAAAAAAGGGAAATTTAAAAAAAAAAAAGACTTGCAAATTTTGTCGCTAAGAACTCCTTGCACCATCCACCTTCTTTCTCTTCTCCTTCTTACATCATGGGCACCCCACCTCATAAATCTCTTGCCGAACTTTGGTATCCTGAACCTAACTTTGCCTCTTACGCGAATTGTTTCGGTCGATTTAAGGACGACCCCTCCATGCCAAAAATTTCTTTGAAAGATCGAATAGAAGCGTCTAGGAGAAACAGTTCGACTTTGCAATCCACTATGTATCAACCGTGTCAACCTTCACCACATTCTTACGTTGATACTACCTTTTCGAGTCCTATTGTAACTCCGAAACCCTTGTCTATTGCTGAACACATTGAACAATCTCGTAGCCGATCTTTCACTCCTCTCCACACATCCAGTTCTAGGGATCAACAAGTCCATTCACCTTTTTATCCAAATGTTGATCCTCCTCCTGTCCAACCATCCAATTCCTACCAGTCCTACCCGACTTTCTCACCTTCACTAGACATTGCTTCTACACAGCCATTTGGGAGTTTCACGTATCTAGATAATTTTGAATCTTTTACCGAAACCCCTTCACAACCCATGTCTAGTTTGGAACAGTCGTTGGAAGCTTATATTTTAGCAACAAATAAAATGATGAGGAATGTGGATGCGTCCATGGCCGCCCTTATACAACCTAGTGACCCGGTAGCTAGTTTCCAAGTAGCTCCAAAAATTCCAATGTATGATGTGGCGGTTGGACAGAGTGACAATTTGAGAGGAGAGAGTGAGTTCTACACCTTTCCAAATCAAACCTACCCATACCCAATTGAATCCTACAACTCCGGTTTTCCATCGATTGTCCCAAATGATTCACAAGTTAAAAATAAAACATTTAACGAGTTGTGCGACTTTGTAGTGCTTGATTTTCCAGATTGTGAAGAGTCCCTTTCGAGTGAAACCATACCTAATCCTTTTGAACCTTACACCTCCACTCTAGAACCTGAATTGATAAATATCCATGCTTTTGATGAGGTGTCAGAAAAAATTGATTTTCACTTTATTGAGGATATAGACGCCGGGAATATTTTGGATGATGAACCCGTAAATTTGGTTGAAATTTTATCCCCAATTCATCATCCAGAGTCATTAAATGTTTCTCCCGAACTTCATGTGCGTTTTGATGTTGATGATAATGGCATGGATAAGCGAAATATTGAGGAGAATTATGAGGATAGTATTGAGGAGAGTATTGAGGATAATATCGAGGATGAACCATTTTTGTTTGATGTGTCGGATTTTCCAATTCATCCTCCTGAACCTTTAACTGTTATACTTCCTAAATCAAACCCCCTCCTTTCCATCGTTCCGACCACGCAAAATATCACGCTTGAAGACTGTGAGCTTGAAAAATTTCTTTTTGAATCTGATACAGTTCTCACAGACGATAACGATTATGAGTGTTTCACTTTTTCGGACGATGTTGAAAACTCACCTCCCGAGTTTGAGTCCTTTAAATTTTCAGATGAGTTAGTTGAACCATCAGACTCGGTTGCTTACAGTCATTTCGAACCATTGATGGAATTCTTCGAGTTCGAGACAGATTACTTCGGTGAGAATCAGACTATCCCTAATTCACTCATTTTCGTCCTTCCTATCGCTTCGACCACGCAAGACTCCGTCGCGTTTCCATTTTCAATGGAGGGTTTACCAAGTTCGACGTACCCATGTTTTCTTGCGAATCTTGAGGGATTTGACCCCATTTCTCGACGGGTTGATAGATTAGCACAATCGCTTTTAACACATCGGTCATCACAAATTGTGCTAATTTATTCACTCAATTTACACCCTCAAAATCGTACTGCACTTCTTTCTCTTTTTCGCCATTCTCCTCCTCCACCTAGACCGTATACCGTTTCTATCTCCACACGGTCTCGTGTGCTTCTCATTTCTTTTCTTTCCACTCCATTCTTTCACCAACTCTACCATTACCACGATAAGATTTTTGAATGGTTGGTGCTAACCTTTGGCTTGTGTAAGGCCTTGTTTAGTTTAGGAAGGACCTTATTGTATATATGTATATATATATTTTTTGTTTTCTTTTTCTTTTAACAATAAAAAAAATTCAAATAAAAATAAAAAAAATAAAAAAACAGGGGAGTGCCGACATTTTGACCCTCTTGGTGTGGCATGACAGTGAGGACACTGTCAAGTTTAAGTTTGGGGGTATGCTCGGTAAGCCTTCTTCCTTCGCATTCATATGTATATTTTTGCATTTGCATACTTATTTTAAAACCCATAAAACAAATTGAAAAATTTCAAAAAATTATAAAAATTAAAGTATTCAATTTTGGCCATAATTGACTCGAGTTTGACAAAAAGATTAACTAGCTAGTAACAACTAGATCTTAGATTTAGTAAATTAAAAACCCTAAAAATAACCTTTCTTAAAGTTTACGGTAGAAAGTATATGTCTTTGTAGTTTATTTAGAAATAGGCAAATTTTGAGTTCACTTCTTGGGCTAAGTTAAAACAAGGGAAGAGTATTGATGTTTTTATTAAAGTATAAGTTTGAAAAATAATTCCTAAGCTTAAGTCTAAATTCTGAAAATATATACCCTACAAATTGCACAAACACGTACCTTGAAACTTGGAATAGTAGAGGAGACCTTGAAATGCTCTTGTCTAAAGTCCTTAGTACGAAGAAAAAAATAAAATAAAAATTCAAGTGTGAATAAAGAGATAATAAAAAAAAAAATGAACACTGGTTTGTGTGATTACTTAAGGCTGCAAAAATAGAAAAATATTTAGCGAGGGTGCTTCATAATCTAGTGCCTTAGACCAACAGGTTTGGGGAGTCACTGCTAAAGCCTTAGGTGTTACAAGACTAGGAATTACGTTTTAATGTGCAAACACATCTTGTACTCGGTTGTTGGTACCTCAAGAAGTATTAACGGTCGCATGAAGGATGTGTGAGCAAATTTTATCTAAAAATTTACCAATTAAGAAGTGCTTTGGACAATGGACAAGAGTATGATTGCTTGATTTGAATTTCCAAGTGTAGGGGTGATTTATACACACACGTAGGGGTATGTGATTGGGGTTTAGATAAGAGATAGGAATGAAAAATAGGACTTATATCTTTAATAGAGATGATAAAAATTCCTAAGTTGAGATAGAACCCTAGAAGGAAAACTTAAGAGATGCCGAAAGCTAAGTAAGTCTACAGAATATATATAATCTTAAGTTAAATGATAAGGAAGCGTGAAGAATGTGGGTGGATAATTTATGAGTCGAAAATAATAGAGTTTCTTGTTAGAAAACCTAATTGGAGAATAAAAGTCAGTGGGCCTAATTGATAGGATTTTGTGGGTAGTATCCGCTGAAAACCCTCAGGAGACAACACTCCTCCTACTAGGGACACCTAGAGGTTTAACGGCTTATTGCACGTGCTCAGTGCAATCGCGTTTCCCTACGAAAGTGAGGTTAGGTTTTTGTTGAGAATAAAACTAGGTTTGCTCGAGGACGAGCAAAAGATAAGTTTGGGGGAATTTGTTCATATCATAATATTGCATAATTATATTCCCCACTCCTAGTCATTTTACAAATAAATAGGTGCTTTTGACCCATGTCTGCTACTTAGTTGCAGGTTACAGATTCTAGGGACAAAAACAGTGAAAAAGACAAAAGACGATGTGAGACTACGACCAATAAACGTTGGAATCTTGATCAAGCCTACACGAAGATCAGTTCACAAAGTACAAGGCAGTGCAAGGTTCAAGACTTCGTCACGAAGCAACGGTAAAAGTCCACTACAAGTAATCACCGTGGAAATCTGGAAGAGAACCCGAAGGTATTCTGAAGAAAAAAAAGTGAAGAAAAAAGTAGCCAAAATGCAACAGACCAAGCCCAAGAATTTTCAGCCAACATGACCACTATTTGGCAGCGGAACCGCGGCCAAATAGGGGGTTTGACCGCGGAACCGCGGCCATCAAGTGCCCATGTCGGTGCGCTGGCGGGCGTTGACTAGGTCTTTTCTTAGGGGGTATTGTAGGACTATGGTAGCGCCCCGGCCGTCTTTCCGAGGCCAAAATGCGGAAACGAAAATTTTTCACAACTAGAAAACCGGCACTACCGCATCCTAAAAACCCGGATCGAACCATTAACCTATACTTAGCTAACAAGAGAAAGGGTAGAATGCTATACCGAGCGATCCGTGTCCTTCGGTCTTCGGCCTCCACTCCGATCTCCTCGCGGAATTTCCGGTCTTCATCTCCTCGTCGGAATGGGCACCACATCGCCGGGTTCTTTTACGGGCTCCCACCTCTGGACCGAGGCAACTCGAGCATGAAGTTGGCGAGTCGACGTGCCCAAGGATGCTGTAGGCTAAGTGTAGTAAAGTTTGTCTCAAGCGGGTATGAAGTTGCCTTGTATGGATGTGGAGGAGAATGAACTTTGAGCAAGAGGAAAATGAGATTTTTGATTTTTGATACAAGCATAGAATGATATGATAATTTCCCATACACAAAATGAACCTCTCCCCTCTCAAGAATGTGGCCGGCCCTTATCAAGAATGAGGAGGGAAAAAGGTATCAGGGGGGTGAGCACAAGATGGTGACCATAAGCCAAAAGTAAGTCTCACATCAATATCAAAATCAACTCTCATCACATCCTTTCTCAATAAATGCAAAAGAAATGATGAAAGAAAAAGCAAAGATGCTTAATCCATCATAATCCCTCATTTACAAATAAACCCTCCACAATTGCTAATTTGCATACTTGCAAATTAGCCCTCCCATCACAAAAGTCCGGCCGTGAAGGAACAAAGGAAAACTGGCCGAAACGGAATGCAAACTGGCAACTTCAAAAAACTGATCCCGCAATAAAATACAGGAAAACCCCGCGACTGTATATACATACCCGTATTTGTATTCCCACTGAACATAAATGCAAAGAGACAAAATCTACACTGTACAATACTAGGATCCGGCTTAAACTAAAGCCCGCTAGTATTATCCGTCCGATCATGATCCGTGCAATACCACATGTATCTGATCAAACCCTGCCATATCTCCATATGGCCTCTTACAACGTTTCACCCGAAACTTGAGAAAACGGTCTGTGGGGGACTCTAAAGACTCGTCAATACTTTTGTTGTGGATTTAACCATTAGCACGTCAGAGGTATTAGCCATACGTAACGGGCTACCAGGTATTGACCAAAAGGGACGTCGATGAGCGAACTCATCCTGACACCCTACTGAGTCTGTCAGTGACAATATCCGTACAGTCCGGTCCGTTCGTCTATGAGCATCGCATTGCGGGCCTAGGGGGTTGGTAAAAGTCAGACCCCCAAAAGCGGTACAAGTCGTGTCGGAGTGTAGCCCAGAACACCCTGAGATGCTACTGGAATACCTACCAGTAAATCTCCTGCCTCGACCGAGGGCTTTGTGTAATGGCTCTCCTAGACACAGCGTGACCTCACCCCCAATACCGGGAGAGACGAACCCCTGCAGATCCGCTCACTGCCTCCATGTGGCTCGAGACTGTACCCAACTAAAACTTGTTTGCACGACTCTTTTGAGCTGTGGTAGGGTAGTAATCAAAGTACAGTGGGAACTCACACGAGATAAATGACGATCTTAGGTCGATGAACTAACCTGTACACATGTCACCAGGGAACTGCTATCTGACGTCAGGTATAAGACCAACTAGCATGTTCCCGGCGAGTCCTGTCCGGTGTACTCATAACCCAATGAGCACCTGTATACATCTTAGGTGAACCAACTGATACCAGTGGCTTGTGAGACCGGCCACCGCCCCTCGTCGGGGTCTCGACTGTATACACTAGTCTATTCTGGAGTATCGATGCCCTGTCTCGAAACTCCCACGACTAGGGACCTTTTAAGGATGTGCTTATAGACCCCAGCTCCCACGTATATGATCGCCATCATACTGCTGGCCGTTAAGCAAGAATCCTAAGGGCTCTATCAACGTGCAATAGTGACCTGTAAGGTCACCTGAAACAGTACACGATGATAAAGATAAACCAGATAGCATACCATCATCTTGAGTAAGACTGTTCTAATGGTATAGGTCCTCTCTCAATCATTGCAATCACGTGCCTGTGATCCAATAATTGACTCTGAGGGCACTATCTCCAACAATCTCCCACTTGCACTCAAGGCTAATTATTGCGATGTCGCATACTCACAGCCCGTGTGATACCGAACACCCAACTCCTCTACTAATCAGTGTTACAAAACCCGTTTGCGAAACTAATGCGTCCGAGAAATAGCCTCAGTGAGTGGATCCGCTTTGATGTTTCTTTCTATATCTCTCTTTATCTCAAGTTCGCGGAGAAAACCATCTCCCGAAATGAGCAATACCTGTCTTAGAATGTGTCTGGATATCTGATGGGACCTAGTTCATAAATGAACTCCAAATCCAAACTTCTTAAACTGTATCGTCAACTGAATTTAATTAGTATCCTGCGTCATGCCTCCCTCAGTATCCGCTTGGACCACCTGTCCAAACTACTGTCCCTCGTCAGAGGGAAAACTATAACTCTGACAGTCACTCTGTCATCCAGGTCACCTTGGAAGCCTGGAATGATAACTGTCTCCCGAAGGAGGATGCCGTCATCATATCCCTAGAACATCAACTTATGTTCTAAAACTGCTTCCGAACGTTTCTCCAGGATTGGATCAATATCACCTTATTGCATCTAGTGCAAAAATAACATCTATATCCTATGTGGAGAAACCACTGTATGACAACCAAAGTACAACCGATCGTAGTATAGGAATTTCACTTCCTACTCTGTGTATGTCATCCTAATACCAGGACATCACACCCTACTACCTTCTTAACAGATCCATCCCCTATTCTGATGAAGTCAAATCTATGACTGTCACATCAGAAATAGATGATCTATCTCCGCTATATCTGCTTTAGCCTATAAATAGACATAAGCCACTTGTCCACTATACTTCTGCTGCTCCCACTGACTACGACAACCCTTTGGAAGAGTCATATACACGTGGACTTCTAAAGCCAGTTCAGAACGACGCTATACTCATCCTCCTGCCGGGTCTCACAGTCTGGAACAACAGCAATGGCAAGTCTTGGTAAACAAGAATCTCCCTGTCACCGTCCCTGAGGCTACCGAAGTACCTCTCGGGTGCTTGAGGTTACCCACCATATCCGCGGAGTGGCCAATGGAATGTCAAACCAAATTGAATCTATAGGTTCTTATCAAATTTTCAGTAATCGTTTGCGGTTCTAGAATCACTTCCAGTTCTACCATACTCCCACTACTGTTTTCTGAAAAAAATCCATTTTTATTAAAACTGTGGCGAGTCAAGAACAATATCACTATTGATCTTCCAGATGGTAGAAAGTCAACCCTCGTCATAGCCCGGGTCAACCCACAAACAGCCATTACTGAAACGTGCCTTGAGTTATCCAGAGTCTGGTTTTAAGCATAAGCCGGAAAACTCCCCGTATCTTAACAATGTTAAGATATGAACTGTTCTATATCCAATATAGAAACAGAGGCACTGATTTAATTGGAACCAGATTCAAATCATGCAACTGTTTCCAGTGCATGTCTACTAAATGGAGAGAGGCCGATCATCATTACTCAACTTAGGAATGCTTCCAATTATGAGTAATCTGAAAGAGAAGCAAGTTCTCTTTATCATTACTATCAACTGAATATCATACACACGTATCTACATCTTCGATCATCTTAAAGAATCCTGATACTTGCAATACCTGGTTCTCTACTTTATTCATATACCTATAACTTCTCAAAACTTGGACCTTGTGTTTCTACGAAACACTTGTCTAAAAACTAGAGAAGTCATAAGTAAACGGAATATAGTACGAGGACCAACCCCTCTGTCCCAGTGGACACTGGACAACATACAATACTTTGTATAAGTCCCCTGAGTCTAATAACTCATTCCCTGTGTATCGTAGGTTGAAAACTGTACTTATGGTTAAGAAGAATTACACCGCTGTTTAATGCTCCTTACCTAACCATCCACTGATATAGGTAAATGTCATAGACATAATTTCAAAAAGTTATATCTCACTTCATAAAAATGAACGTACAGATATATCAATTTGAAATTGGTGCATAACAACGGATATTCAAAACCAAATATTTGCCGTCCGGCAAACAGCCCAGGTGATTTCCTCAAATATCACCAATTACAACGAATTCCGATATAATGAGGATGATCACCTAATTCCCAATAACTTACTCCCACTCATCATCTGTAAAACCATACAGATGTTAGAATTATACCTGGTAAATACATACCCTGGAGCAAGTGTCTAATTGGAAAATCAGTTTTTCTTTTAACAGTACACAGTGAAACTGAAACATTGAAATGTTTCGATGGGGTATCCAGGTATTCCTAGTAACGCCTCTTCCATTATCAGATTCACAACTGTAACCGTATATTTCTTTGCCATCTCTCCGAATCCCTTTATATGTCTTTAGTCATTACCTTCTGTACACCCCTTTAGGCCAAATGGTTTTCTTCCTTCCCTACCGTTCGGCGCCAGCCTATGGTTTGGAAGAAGACTATCCAATAAGCATAATGGGTGTACTGTCCTAATCCTAGAAGCACTCGCAACGCGAGAGAATGTGAAGATAAAAGACAACCGAATAAAACCTTATTCCTATTTCTCCTGAACCAGAATCCATCCCCGAACTGGAACAAGTTCCTTTCAAGTTCGTATATAACCATACGATGGAGTATCCAATAAACTGTGGATCTTCGTAGTGATACAGAGTGTTCTGGAGAAATACAAAGGTTATGTAGGATTGGCGAAGAAATACTTGGTTTGGTCGTGAATAGCAGTCGCAATTTACTTTGCCCTCTTACTAATCCCTTTATTTGTCTTTGCATAATACCTTCTGTACACCATCGTTAGGATAATTGGTTTTCTTCATTCCTACCGGTCGGCACCTGCCTATGGTTTGGAAGAAGACTATCCAATAAGCGTAATAGGTGTACTATCTCCTAATCCTAGGAGTACTCGCAACCTGAGAGAAGGTAAAAGGAAAAGACAACTGAATAGTCCTATTTGTTTTCTCCAGAACCGGAAACCATCCTCGAATAAATTCCTTCAAGTTCGTATATAACCATACTATGGTTTTATCCAATGGAAGTGGACATTCGTAGTAATACGGGGTGTCCTGGAGAAAAGGGTAAAAGTAGGAGTGGCAATGAGGTATGCAACACTGACAATCCAAAAACCAGTGTTTAAGAAGGTTCGGTCAACTTGGTCACTGAGTCATAGTCAAGGGTTGGGTCATGGTCACTGCCAAAGAGAGAGAGAAAAAAAACACTCAGCGTGCACTCTAACCTAGATCAGAATGGTTACCAATTTATCTAATCAGGAAACCTCCCACTGTAACGTCAAATTCTCCTCCAAACCTGGAAGAAGAATTAGCCGGGATCACCCGAGGAGTAAACCAACTCATCAGTGGGAATCGGGATCCAACTATTATTGCATGATAACGTGACGGAATCCACTCATGTCACCACACTCCAGAAGATATGCGCATGCCTGGCAAGTTTCAGTTTCTTTAGAAACTCCCGATGTGTGTTTTTACCTCTAGGACCCAAGTGACCTTGAATAATCAACAAATCAAAAGGTCCTAGTCAAGTTCAACCCGTCATTATCTTGATTGCGTTAGACCCACCCGCACGACCCTTGACGAATAATCAACAAAGTCGTACGACCATCCTAACCAATCCACATATCCATGAGACAGAAAGCATTACAGAGCTACCGCACACTGCGCCTCGGCGAATAGCAACGACAAACGCAGCGCGAATACTAAGCAATACTAATCTGAAATGACGAAGGGCTACGAATGGTTTTTGGCGAAAAACCTTTTACCGTAATGAACTTGATATCGTTGAAGGAACTGGATAGCATTTTATAAAAAATATAGTAGCGAAAACCTTTGCTAAAGAGGTCATACCCGGTGAAAGGATCTCGGCTCTTTCCCCGTAGAATGAGGTGCAGGATATTCCAACTGAATACCACGATGCAAAGCAGAAGTAATCGACTATAATGAAGTTATTGCCCTGACGCAAACTTCTGTCCAAGGGGTCACTCCCGGTGAAGGGATCTCGGCCCTTGCCTCGTCGACTGAGGTGCTGGATATTCATAACCGAATACCACTGTGCAAAACAAAAGAGAACGTCCTTGCAATAACAGCTTTTTTTGAAAAATTGTTCCAACAACATCAGAATAGGTTTGTTTAGCTTGCATTGATCCGAATCAATGCAGTCCCATCAATTGATCACACCAATAAAGAACGAAAATAATGATGTACGTATATGCCATCCGCATTCGCCACTGGGTCCCGTCATAACCCGTTAGGTTACTTAACTAACGACAGAGCGGGGACTGGACTAGCGCGGATGCAAAACATATACAACATCTACTAGTATATACATCAATATATAATATTCGCTCAAAGCGTGATAAAATGCAATATCACAGAAATGTAATCAGCATCACAGAACAATACAGATATCTGGGATCCCCAGGTTTCATAGAGCCGCTACTGAAACCCGACGTTCCCCTGGTCGTGTGGATAGCCTGTGCAATGAAATCCTAGACCCATACGGGTGCGGCAAGTTACCCGCCAAAACCTGAAGCGAGGCAGCCCCCTTCAACAACGTGAATGGACCACCCAGCACTTCACGGAATCCGGTAACTCGGGCACCCCTCCTGGGTCAACCTATACCCCCTACGAGTGCGGCGAATAGCCCGCCAATTCTAGAGTGAAGCCCCCTCCGTCTCAACGCCATGAGATGCGGGCCCGTTGCCCTCCAGAATCCGGCTATCCGTGCACCCCACTGCGGGGTAATCCTAGTACAGAAAGTAAAATATACAACGGGTATATCGACCTCAGCCCGGTCGTGCCCCAAAAGAATAATATACAAACAGGCAGTAACGGCAGTCCACATGTCGGACGCTCGCCCCGCAATATCAAATGTACATATAAAATGAAACTGTACTACCATTGCATCCAGGCTATCCACCACGACAATCCGCAACATCACAGCACAATACAGAACATCAACGTGAATGTCACGTTCGCAAATCCGTCTAAAAGGGCTATAGCAGTTAGACAGGATTTACCGATCAAATGACATTCACGGTCGCAGATATAATGTAAATACTGTGAACTAACATGTTTAAAATATTCGATCGACTAAATTTACCGAAGTGGGCCCCAAGCACAACTGTAACACTCAAAGAAAATCTGGGCCCAAAAAGAATATTCCAGAAATCCTATTTTCATGTCAGAAAGACACTGTAGAAATTTGGTGCAAAGAAGAGTCAATATTGCGGCGGAACCGCGGCCAAAGCATGGGTTTGGCCGCGGTTCCGCGGCCTAATAGTAAAGTTAGGGCACCAAATTTTCACAGAAATCTTAGAAAACCCTGCACGTATTTCTGCAATACACCAAATAATTTTTTGACCACTGCAAAAATTCGACAGAAACTGATGCAAGAAAATACGATTTTTGGAAAATCTAATCGATCGAAGTTCTAAACACATTAGAGCAAGCTAGACTAGGTTAATGGCGTGGCTCTGATACCATGTAGGACTACGGTAGCGCCCCGGCCGTCTTTCCGAGGCCAAAATGCGGAAACGAAAATTTTTCACAACTAGAAAACCGGCACTACCGCATCCTAAAAACCCGGATCGAACCATTAACCTATACCTAGCTAACAAGAGAAAGGGTAGAATGCTATACCGAGCGATCCGTGTCCTTCGGTCTTCAGCCTTCACTCCGATCTCCTCGCGGAATCTCCGGTCTTCATCTCCTCGTCGGAACGGGCACCGCATCGCCGGGTTCTTTTACGGGCTCCCACCTCTGGACCGAGGCAACTCGAGCACGAAGTTGGCGAGTCGACGTGCCCAAGGATGCTGTAGGCTAAGTGTAGTAAAGTTTGTCTCAAGCGGGTATGAAGTTGCCTTGTATGGATGTGGAGGAGAATGAACTTTGAGCAAGAGGAAAATGAGCTTTTTGATTTTTGATACAAGCATAGAATGATATGATAATTTCCCACACACAAAATGAACCTCTTCCCTCTCAAGAATGTGGCCGGCCCTTATCAAGAATGAGGAGGGAAAAAGGTATCAACGGTGGGGGGGGGGTGAGCACAAGATGGTGACCATAAGCCAAAAGTAAGTCTCACATCAATATCAAAATCAACTCTCATCACATCCTTTCTCAATAAATGCAAAAGAAATGATGAAAGAAAAAGCAAAGATGCTTAATCCATCATAATCTCTCATTTACAAATAAACCCTCCACAATTGCTAATTTGCATACTTGCAAATTAGCCCTCCCATCACAAAAGTCCGGCCGTGAAGGAACAAAGGAAAACTGGCCGAAACAGAATGCAAACTGGCAACTTCAAAAAACTGATCCCGCAATAAAATACAGGAAAACCCCTTGACTGTATATACATACCCGCATTTGTATTCCCACTGAACATAAATGCAAAGAGACAAAATCTACACTGTACAATACTAGGATCCGGCTTAAATCAAAGCCCGCTAGTATTATCCGTCCGATCATGATCCGCGCAATACCGCACGTATCTGATCGAACCCTGCCATATCTCCATGCGGCCTCTTACAGCGTTTCGCCCGAAACTTGAGAAAACGGTCTGTGGGGGACTCTAAAGACTCGTCAATACTTTGGTTGTGGATATAACCACTAGCACGTCAGAGGTATTAGCCATACGTAACGGGCTACCAGGTATTGACCAAAAGGGACGTCGATGAGCGAACTCATCCTGACACCCTACTGAGCCTGTCAGTGACAATATTCGTACAGTCCTGTCCGTTCGTCTATGAGCATCGCATGGCGGGCCTAGGGGGTTGGTAAAAGTCAGACCCCCCAAAGCGGTACAAGTCGCGTTGGAGTGTAGCCCAGAACACCCTGAAATACTACTGGAATACCTACCGGTAAATCTTCTGCCTCGGCCGAGGGCTTTGTGTAATGGCTCTCCTAGACACAGCGCGACCTCACCCCCAATACCGGGAGAGACGAACACCTGCAGATCTGCTCACTGCCTCCATGTGGCTCGGGACTGTACCCAACTAAAACCTGTTTGCACGACTCCTTTGAGCCGTGGTAGGGTAGTAATCAAAGTACAGTGGGAACTCACACGAGACAAATCATGATCTTAGGTCGATGAACTAACCTGTACACATGTCACCAGGGAACTGCTATCTGACGTCAGGTATAAGACCAACTAGCATGTTCCCGGCGAGTCCTGTCCGGTGTACTCATAACCCAATGAGCACCTGTATACATCTTAGGTGAACCAACTGACACCAGTGGCTTGTGAGACCGGCCACCGCCCCTCGTCGGGGTCTCGACTGTATACACTAGTCTATTCTGGAGTATCGATGCCCTGTCTCGAAACTCTCACGACTAGGGACCTTTTAAGGATGTGCTTATAGACCCCAGCTCCCACGTATATGATCGCCATCATACTGCTGGCCGTCAAGCAAGAATCCTAAGGGCTCTATCAACGTGCAATAGTGACCTGTAAGGTCACCTGAAACAGTACACGATGATAAAGATAAACCAGATAGCATACCATCATCTTGAGTAAGACTGTTCTAACGGTATAGGTCCTCTCTCAATCATTGCAATCACGTGCATGTGATCCAATAATTGACTCTGAGGGCACTATCTTCAACAATTTTTATAAAAGCATACATGCGGCGATTGTAAACCTAGGGTTTTCTATGTCCTATAAATAGAGACCCTAAATCTTGTATTAGGTTATGCCTCCTTTCATTAATAAAATCCAGATTTCTTTTGGAGAGCATCGATGCCTCTTTTCATATCATCTATTCAGATCTGACAAGTCTTGTGTAAATGTTTGGAGAGAGCCATCTATAAAGTAAGTAGTTTTATTTAATTGCCCTAGTATAGATCTTTAATTCCTTGCCCTAGTTAGATAGATAGAATGTTCTTCAATTCCCTAATGAGCGAGTAGTCCCCTCGCTTGTTAGGGTTAGCTTTGGGGAAGGCTTTTGAGAGATGAGATCTCTCATCCCTTTCTTGCCCATCACATATAATCAATAGGACTCCATGCATACATGCACACACCGCTCTCTACGGCATCCTATCCCACGAGGTAGCGGTGATACCGCAGTATAAAGGCCCGGTTGTGCGTGGTTTCCATGGAGGTTAGGGTAAGGATTGATAAAGGAAGGACAAGAACCTAGAAGAAGAAACATCTTCCCGAATGGTTCTAATCCCCTTTATTAATAATTACCATAACACCTCATAGATCTTAATTTGGGTATAGAAAGCGGTGAGATTTATTTACATTTCCAAACCCACCCTAAACCTAACCCTAGCAAGATTTAGATCTAGATAGATTTAGTTTTTAGATTTAATCAATCCGACACCCATCGGAATTAACTCGTAAGAACAACTAGGAAATTCACAACATCCCTGTGGACCGACCCGTACTCACCGGCTAGCTACCAAACGACGCCGTTCTTGATTGCGGTTATAAATTCTTTGATTCATCTTTTAAAAGCGCACGAGCATGCTAAAATCATATCAATCACTCCGCGCCAACTCCAGAGTCCGGAGACGCTATAGCTACCGTTTTAGGAACGCTGGGCTGTGGCTTTGAAGTAAAGGTGTGAGGGACCACAACCGTATCAGTCTGCTTTAATGAAGGACGAACGACAATTTGTCGTTTTAAAGGGACTGACAGGTTACCGGCAGGGATTGCACCCTTGCGATCAAGCAGCAGCCGTTGTTCTTCCCTAATCACGGCACCCGTTGCGTTCCGATACCACGCCACATATGCGTTCGAGGCGTTCGGGATGTAGCTCGGCTCGCTGATAAGGAAGATGGACCCGGTATTCAGGCGCATGAAGTGGTGCGGCGTAGTGCGAATGCCCTCTTCAGTAGCAGTTGGTTCAGCCAGAAAAGCTTCAAAGGGAACACCCTGGTTGTAACCCGACTGTTGGGCAAAGTGGTGCGGGTTGTACCTCATAAACAACGCCGACTCGTTCTGCTAGAATACTAAGAAGCCCGGCCTGATCGAGTACAAATGTACGATCTCCCGAGCCTTCAACGTGGAAACCCCGTCCTTGAAGGTGTCACGCAGTGGCTGCATCGCCTTAGTTGACTCCTTGCCGATAGTCATGACCCTATCAATTAAGGTCGTGTTGTCCCCAACCATGCGCGGGCGGAGGATCACTCCCCGAGCTTCTCACGACGACGGGTCTGAAGCAGAGGCGTCGATTAGAGACATCACCCAGGGGAAATTGTAGCTATCATAGAAACGGGGACGTTTGTGGATTCCAAAGGCTCCAAGCACGTGCAGCTCGATCCACGGAGTAAAAAAGTGCTGCGGGAGATGTACAGGCTCTAAACCCGGCTGAGTAGTGTCCGCCGCTAAGCTCAAGCCATGATACAAATGAGCCAGCCCGGCAATCCCGGCGGCAACCCGCGTTCCTTCAACCATCCGTTGAGCCGGGTAGAAAACGGACGACCTCATATGACGAGGGTGTATGGGAAGTACGAACCAACTTAGCCATAGGCCGAGAAACCCCAAAAAGAACGTCTCTTCACCGACGTCTGAAGCTGCAAGTTCTGCGAATGGGATGACCAGAGTGTCCGGGAGAAAGAAATTCTTCTGATCCGCTTCTGCTGCCGGCTGTTTGTCCAAACCAAAGCCGAAGGGATCGGCGAGCTTGGCAAATTTCACGGTTTCCTTTGAAAGGACTTCGGGGCGAAGAAAGCGGGTAATAAAATCTGTGAAGCTGACGCCGTGCCCCCCAGATTCCAAGAACAGGCACTCATAAATATTCAACACCTTGATTAAGCTTGGGAATCAGTGCTGAATGGCATTTTCCGGAGTCAGACCCATCACTACCGATCGGGTCGCAAAGACGTATTCGTTAGGGGGAAGTATTTCTGTTGGGGTAAAAATTTACAACCCGGTTGACCAAGTTAAAATCAAAGTCAACCCCAAGCCAAGTGGGCCCAAGCCCAGATCAAGTGGGCCCATACCTGGGTCGAGTCCGAACATGAAGCGGCCGGCCTCCCCCTATGCCAAGATAAAAATTTTGTAATAAATAATTTTATTGTATTTCTTTTATTTTATTTTACGAATGAATGTAAGAAAAATGGGCATAAAGCCAAATTTTTGTAAAGCCGATGGCTTATGTGCAAAAAGAAATGGCACATGAGCCATGGGATAGGCAAAACGCCATTTTGTGAAGCCCAAGGGGTTATGTGTAAAGTGTATAGCCTATAAAGGCAAGGATAATGAAATATCCCAACAACTTTTTCTCTCTCCAAAAAAATCCAGATCTGTGATCTTCTTCTTCCTCAAGGTTCTAAAACCTTCTTTTTTCTTTTGAATTAAATCAAGAGTTTTACTCTTCCTTTTAAAAAACTAAATAGTTTTTCACCACAAAACCCACAAAGGGAAGCCCAGATCTTCCATCAGATCTCAAAAAGAAGAGATTTTTAAAATCTCACACTTCTTGATCTTCAAGATCCGGCCAACAAAGGAAGAAGAAGGAGACCCATCTCCAGAAACCCCCAATCATGCGACTCACAGAGAGGGTAGCCCGAGCTTCAATAACGCCGACTTTTTTGCCAATAAGATGTACCGGGCCCACTGCAGGTATCCGGATGAATGACGAGGAGTCAGGCCAATCATTTACACCTGTCCCCATGGGCGCGACTCGCCCTGACATATGCGCCGCCCCAGAATATCTAAAGCCATTGGCGGCTGCATAGGTATCGCGGCCATAGAGGGCTGAAGGCGACCCTCTGAGGTCCAGTGGACCTCCTCTACGGTATAGTTAACCTGGGGTGAGTCGGCATAGTGAATAGCGGAGATTGGTTCTGAAGGCGTCGCACAAGAGAACCTGCGCAGACCATGGATAATCTGGTTGTACCACAACCCCCACAAATGAAGCGACTTCTGCCCCGGGTCACGATCCTTGATCAGTGCAAAAACTTCTCGGTCTACGGGCGCGTCGGCGAAAGCGCTCTCCGGATGAACGAATGGGAAAGAAGTGTCGTAAGACATAGTACCTGCACGGGAAGAACGAGGGTTAGCCGTCAATGCTACAGTCCAAAGCCTAGTACCTGATACTTTAAGTTTGTACCACACTGCAGTGCAGTGGAAAGGGATCAAAGGGGGCCCACAAAATCAAGATGACGGCTCATCCTTGACGAGTCAGTCACTCATTAATAAAGAAATCATAAAAGGATTCTCATTTAATGAGGGCCCCTCAGGCCAGGGAGTAAATCTCCCTTGAGTGCAGCGCTCTACAACAGATATGACATCTGTCATAATTAATGAGGAAGGGAATAAAATTCCCCCCAAAGAGCAATGCTCTGTGAAGAAAATGGAATAATCCATCAAAAAAAACCCTAAAAGCAAAGCTTTTATTAAGTTAAAAACTTCAAGATCTGTGAACAAAACTCTAAGAGTTCTTCATGAACAATGTTCCAGTTCATAGGTTAAAATCACCCTAAAAAAGATTATATCTTGAAGATCTATGATCTAAAAGATGAGCATGGCTCTGGGTAAAAACCCTAAAACTTTTATATCTATGATCTAAAGATGAGCATGGCTCTGTTAATGGGTAAAATCCTAAAAAAATATTTTTTTAAGATCTATGATCTGAGAAGAGCAAAGCTCTGTTAAATAGTTTAAATCTTACCAAAATTGGGCAGAGTTTTGACTCTTAAGAAATTTCTTAAAACAGAGAGCTTGGCTCTGAAGGAAAATTAAATTCTCAAGAACAAGAAAACGAGAAGGAAGATGAACAAACAGTCATCTCAAGGGCCAAAGACTGTATTTATAGGCACTGGGAGCCGGTTCAACTTCCAAGTTGATCCAATGGTGGTCACCGCTGCACTCACGCGTGAGCCACGTGAGCGCAACGGTGGGGGGGCATTTGTTTCCACTAATTAGAGAGCAAAGCTTTATTCAAATTTCAAAATTTAAAGTGAGGCAGCGCCTCATGATAGCGCTAGCGCCAGGAGCGCCAGAGCTAAGAGTCAAAGACTCTGAGGTAGCGCCTCACGTGCAAAGCACGAGAGCGTTGAGCGCAAGGAGCGCTGAGCGCAAGGAGAGCCAGTGCTGAAGAGTCAAAGACTCTGAGGCAGCGCCTCACGTGTAAAGCATGAGAGTGCTGACGCCAGGAGCGCCAGCGCTATGAGTCAAAGACTCTGAGGCAGCGCCTCACATGCAAAACACGAGAGCGCTAGCGCCAGGAGCGCTAGCATTAAGAGTCAAGGACTCTGAGGCAGCGCCTCACGTGCAAAGCACGAGAGTGCCAAGCGCTAGAACTAAATGTTCTCCACCATTGGATCAAAAGATCCAACTAAGATGAATAAATCATCAAATTACAGAAAAAAATTCTATTGAGGAAATACTCCTCAAATCTTTCCAAACAGGAAATATTGTGCTCTGTAAATCAGAGCACCGTTGGATCAAAGATCCAATGGTGATTAAAAAATCACTAAGATACAAAATGAGTTATGTATGGAAAAATATTTCTCTAATTTTGTTAAAAATAAGAAGATTGTTTTCTGTAAAACAGAAGCCCGTGGATCAAAGATTCAACGGTGGGAAACATTCCCCAAATCAATTAGAGATCTCTCAATGAGAGATTTCCCTAACTGATTCAACAAATCAGCATCCCCTATATAAAGGATCCAAGACTTCAAGTCTGAAAAAAAGAGGAACCCCCCCACAAACTTTAAGAAATTTCAAAGAGAAGAGCAAGCTCTCGGAAGAAGAAGAATTTCTTCAAGGTAAATAAAACAGAGAGATCAAAGCATCTCATCAAAAGAGAAGAAGAACCTATTTCTTTTTCTAGATCATAGATTTATAAGACCGAGGTCTTTCACAAAAGAGATCATAGCGTCTCATCATAAAAAGTGAGGGGGAAGAACTTAGTTCTCGTTAGATCACTGATCTATAAGATAAAGACAAAGTCTTTCACAAAAACAGAAGAGATTGTAAAATCTTCTATTAAAATAAGAACTTAGTTCTTAGATCTATGAGACAAAGTCTCCTATGAACGAGAATTTAATTCTCAGAGCGCAGAACTGATCAAAGTTGCCTAGGAAGAGTCTTAGTGCTCCAATTGAAAAGAAGCGCCTTAGCGCTTCAAGACTGGCGCACAGCGCTCCTAGCGCTCCAATTGAAAAGAAGCGCCTCAGCGCTTCAAGACTGGCGCACAGCGCCATAGCGCTCCAATCAAAGAAGCGCCTCAGCGCTCCGAGTCTGGCGCCCAGCGCCTAGCGTTCCAAGCGCTATTTTAAAGAAGCGCTCAACGCTCCAAGGTTGGCGCTCCTCACGTGGGCGCTATTTTATAAAGAGCGCTCTGTACTTATTGACTAGCGCTCAGCACCAAGCGCGCCACGTGCTCCTCATGTGTGCGCTATCTCACAGGAAGCGCTTTAAGTCTGGCGCTTAGCGCCAAGCGCACCACGTGCTCCTCACGTGTGCGCTGAGGGAATATAAACCGTTCTTTACATAAAGCCCCCGAGCCATAATGAGAGCTCAACACTCAACAAAAGACAAAAATGTTGTCAAAACCCAAACCAATGCTCAGCATTGTTAAATGAAAAAGGACCTAGTTTAATTAAATGTCCAACATTTTAACCGAGTGGGCCGAGCCCAAGTTGGCCACAGATCCCTTATTTAGATTAATCGGGCCCATATGCACATAAATCTTTTTAACTGATCTTAGTCCCAAACTTGACTATAGATCTCCCAACCAACATTGGTTCAAGGGTACATCTCTTCATATATCTGATATACGTCATTGTAATTTCTCAACGTCTTCAGAGAGATGGAGGGTCCCAATAACCAATAACTTTTGGTGCATCCCCAAACGGTTGAATTAAAACCACACAGACTGTGACGTCTTTAAACTATCATGGACTATGATGTCCTTAAACTTATGGACCGCAATGTCCCTAAACTAAAACAATAGAGTCCAAATGCTCTTTTGTTGGATCTAAATGATCCTGTTAAGTAGATCTTAGTCTAAAATTAGACTAAAATATCCTTAACAAACGTTTAAGTTGATCTTAGTCTCAAATGAGATTAATAATCCTTAAACCCAACCCAAATCCAAATCTAAGAAAATACGGATTTGGACTAATCCGCGCCCTACGGACGACAACATAAATTAGTCTCCGTATACAATCCACGGGCAACCAAAAACAAAACAAACACACACGACACGAAGTGACCTTCTGGAGCAGGAGAAAGTGGTTACTGCGATGCGGTAACGTAATTAACTGCAGGGGCTTGTGCCTGCAGGGAAGAGCGTCCCCACAATCAAAAACCCTCACAATGAGGGAGAATCTGACGAAGTCTACTACAATGGCCGCATCCATCTAAACCTTCGATACATGGTGCCTTAAATCAACATGGCATCTTCGGAGAGGTGGACGGATAAATCCAAATAGCATCGGCCCCCAAATTCAGGCAAGACGACTACGCGGTTTCGTCTCTGTTTTCGGCGGTAAACATTTCGCTTCTCCAGCAAGACGTCCAAGTTAGTACGAAGGGCCGAGGTGTTTGCTTCGTCGTCGAAGTGCTCGACCCTGTAACTGGACAGCCCGATTTCTGCTGGGACCATCACCTCGGTGTTGTAGCAGAGGCTGAAGGGTATCTCTCCAGTGGGGGTCTTCTTCGATGTGCGCAAGGCCCATAAGACCCGAGGTAATTCGTCGACCCAACTGCCTTGTCGTCCTTCCAGGCGAGCTCGAAGTCCTCAAACGACGTCCCTATTAGCGACCTCGGCTTGCCTGTTGCACTGGGGGTGTGCGACTGCGGCGAGCTCATCAGTATATGGTATTCACTGCAGAACCCTTTAACTCTTTCGTTTTTGAAATTCGTCCTGTGGTCGGTGATGATACACTTCGGGATCCCGAACCGAAATATTACGTTGTTCTGCAGGAACTTGATGGTCGTGGTAGCGTCCAGTTTTCTGATGAGGACAGCCTTGATCCACTTCGTAAAGTAGTCCACCGCGACGAGGATGTATTTGTGCCCACTCGTACCTGTAGGGAGTTGGCCTATCATGTCCATTCCCTACTGGGAAAACAGCCATGGGGAGGTCAGGGTAGTCAGCTCGGTAACCGAAAGGCAGGGTATTCTGTTGTGGAGTTGGCAACTCTTGCACCTTCTGAGCGTCATGATAAATGGTCGGCCAGTAGCACCCTTGGAGGAGCATCTTCCGGACTAAGGTGCGGGCCCCTTGATGTGCTCCGTCGACCCCTTCGTGGACCTCACGGAGGACATAGTCAGCTTCGTGGGGGTCGACGAATCGAAGTAGGGGTTGGGAGAAGGATTTCTTGTAGAGGTTCCCATTGCTCCAGACGAAATGGCGGGATTTGGGCCGGACACGGCGGGCCTCCCCACGATCTCCGAGGAGCGTACCCTCCTTCAGGAATTCCACGATGGGCTTCCTCCAATCTTGTCCCTCTTCCCGGGCTGTGTAAACTTGGAGCGATGTCGTTCTGTCTTCTACGCTAGGCCGTGGCAAGACCCTGAAGAGGATATTTCTTTTGTTGTTGGCCGAGTAGGAGGAAGCGAGCTTGTTCAGGGCGTCGGCCTGGGCATTTAGGTGTCGAGAGATCTGCTCTACTTGAACTTTGTCGAAGTCCTTTATCAGCCTTCTTACCTCATCTAAGTACTTCACCATCAAGGGCTCCCGTGCCTCAAAACGGCCGGTCACTTGGCTGACAACCAGAGTGGAGTCGCTACGGATTCGGATCATCTTCAGCCCCACTCCATAGGTGATCCGCAGTCTAGCGAGCAGAGCCTCATACTCTGCTGCGTTGTTTAAGGTTTTGAACCCGAGCTTCAAAGAATACTCCATTTCTGCCTCATTCGGGCCCTGAATGATAAGGCCGGCGCCACAGCCTTCCTCGGTTGATGACCCGTCGACATAAAGGACCCAATCGGGGATGGAGTTCGGCCTCTCATCGATCGAGGGTTGAGATCTGGGGACCGTCACGGGCACTGCCTCCTTGTTAGGGATAGTGCATTCGACGACAAAATCGGCCAGGACTTGTGCCTTGATAGCTTGCCTCGGGTGGTATTTGATGTCGAATTGGTACAACTCCCACCTCCACTTCTCCAAATGACCAGAAGACTCGGGGGAGGCGAGAATAGCCCCTAAAGGGCGTTCGGCGAGGACGAGGATGGTGTGCGCCTGGAAATAGTGCTGTAGTTTCCTCGAGGCCATGATGAGTGCCAAGGCAATCTTCTCTATGACCGGGTACCTTGTTTCTGCGTCCTTGAAGACATAGCTTACATAGTAGACCGGCTTCTGGATTCCCTCAACTTCTCGGACGAGCACCGAACCTGCAGATTGATCGGACACTGCCAGATACAGCGATAACTTATCTCCTTCAACTGGCCGGGTGAATAGTGGGAGAGTCGCCAGGTGCACTTTCAATTGCTCGAAGGCGATCTGAAACTCCTCCGACCATTCCAACCTTGGGATCTTCCTCAGAGCTTTGAAGAACGGGAGGCACTTTTCCCCGGATCTTGACATGAAACGACTCAGAGCGGCTACCCTCTCTGTGAGTCGCATGATTTCAACATTGGTCTTGGGCGCTGCCATGTTGAGGATGGCGCTGATCTTCTCCGGGTTTGCCTCGATCCCTCGGTGGGTGACCATGAACCCGAGGAACTTTCCACTAGTGACCCCGAACGCGCACTTGGGGGTGTTCAGTTTCATATTATATTTGCGGAGGACGTCGAAAGCCTCGCCCAGATCTTTGGCGTGCTGATCTGACGAGGTCGATTTGACGAGCATGTTGTCGAACGTAAATCTCCATGTTCCTGCCGATCTGAGGCTTAAACATCCTGTTGACCAAGCGTTGGTACATAACCCCGGCGTTTTTGAGGCTGAAGGGCATCACTTTATAGCATTATACCCCCCAGTCCATTGTGAATACGGTGAGCTTTTCATCTGTCGGGTTCATACGGATCTGGTTGTAGCCGGAGAAGGCGTCTATAAAGCTGAGTAGCTTATGGCCTGCTGAACTGTCGATAAGCTGATCTATCCGAGGGAGGGGATAGTTGTCTTTCGAGCAGGCCTTGTTGAGGTCAGTGAAGTCGACACACATGCCCCACTTCTCGCTCTCCTTTTTAACCATGAACACATTCGCCAACCACTTTGAGTAGGCCACGTTCCGAATGAAGTTGGCCGCGAGCAACCTGTCAACCTCGTCTTCGATCACTTTTTGCTTGATCGAAGCGAAGCTTCGTTTCTTCTGCCTGACGGGTCGGACCGCCGGGTCGACCCCGAGCTTATATGATATTATTTTAGGGTCGATCCTAGGCATGTCGGCGGGCACCCAGACGAACACGTCTGAGTTTCCCTTGAGGAAGAGGACCAAGTCGTCGCGCCGAGCTCTCGTTAAGAGTGACCCGATTTGGACGGTTCGTTCATTGTCTCCATCGACGAGGGGACCTCTGTCAGCGGCTCCACCGGGGCTCCTCGGATCTTTTTATGCTCGTCCCGAGTATCCAAAGATCCCCTGAAATCATCCGTGCCCCCAAGATCATCATTTCTCTCCTCAGGCATAGATGTCGCTGTGAAGCAAATCTTCACGGTTTGCTGGTTCCCATAGGCCCGACCTATCCCGCCTTGGTCGAGGGGAAACTTGATTGCTAGGTGGTAGGTTGATATCTGGGCCCGGAGGGAATTCAGCATTGGGCATCCCAGGAGGATATTGTAAGCCGATGGAATTCTGGCGACGATGAACTCCACAGGCACAGTACACGTATGGCCTGTCTCCCCGATGTTAAGTAGGAGGGTGACCACCCCTTTTGTCGGGATAGAGTAGTTGGTGAATCCCGACAGGATGTGGGCGGTCGGCCTCAGGTCCGACGAGGTAAGTCCCATACGCAGGAAGCAGTCGTAGAACAGGATGTATGTTGAGCTTCCCGAGTCGACCAATATCCTTTGCACTTCGTAACGGTGGACCCGTGCGGTGATTACTAGAGGGTTGTTGTGGGGCAGGGATATCCCGTGGAGGTCCTCGTCGGTAAAGATGATGGGCTCAGCTGCTTTGACCCTCTTCCTGGGTTGGCTGCTAGTCCCTTCGACCGGGAAGGGGCGCGGTATCTCATCGGCCCCAGGTGCACCCCCCGCTGATACGACCATGATTTGGCCGATCGTCAACTCGCCAGGAGGGGGTAGTGCTCTTGCTCTCGGTCGGCCTGTCGCTTGTACCGCAAGTATCTTGCCAGGTGCCCTGAGCGGATTAACTCCTCGATGTAGTCTCAGAGCTATTTGCAGTTCTTGGTGGGGTGGCCCTATGACCTGTGGAAAGCGCAATAGGGGCCTCATGTCCGTTTGGCCGCCTTATGGTTGACCGGGGGGAGCTTGAAGAATCTTTCGCCCTTCGCCTCCTCCAACAACTCTGTCTGGGAGATGTTGAGGGGGTATACTCTTGGAATTTTGGGGAGTAGGGATTTGGCCGTTCAATCTTCTTTTTATCCTCTCTTGCCCTCTTCTTCTGATCGGTCTGGTTTGTCCGAGGTAGGTTCACATTCACCTTGGACTCGAGCTGGATCTCTCGCTCTGTCCAGGCTTTTACCTCGGCCAAGGTCTTAGGTTGCGCTAATGCAAAGGAGCGGAGTCACTCCTTGTGCCTAAGACCCGACCTAAGGGCAGTGATGACCGTCTCGTCCTGGTGCTCTTGGACCTTAAGGAGAGCGTTGTAGAAGTGGGTAATGTATCCTTTGAAGGATTCCTTGTCCCTGCTCTTTATAGTGAAAAGATGATCGACGGTCCGCTTCTGCCGTCTGTTCCCGACGAAATGGCCGAGGAACTGGGTGGACAGCTCATCGAAGGTAGAGATTGAGCGTGGCGTGAGTCCTCAGAACCAGTCTCATCCAGAGCGGATGAGAGTGGCGAGGAATGCCCGGCATTGCGCGGCATCAGAGTTGTCCTGGAAACTCATCCCTGCTGTGAACGCGTCCAAATGGTCTTTCGGATTGGACTTCCCATCGAAGAGGGAGGCCTTTAGGGGCTTGTTCCTGGAGGAGCGTGGATAGCATGTAGCTCTTCGGTGAAGGGCTTCGTAAGCGAGTCAGCGGCATATCTAGCCCCATCGCTTGAAAGGCGACTTTCCTGATGTATACCCTCGATCTTCTTTTCAAGGGCATCGAGTCGGTCGTGGTATCCCGAGGATTCGGCATACTCGGATTTATGGCCCCTGCCGCTGGCGACCTGTGCCTGGCCGCGGTTTCGGTTCTGTTCAATAAGGTTCCTCAGGTCTCCTGGCGAGGTCATCCTCGAGCTGCCATGGTGAGTCCCGTCTGCGCGAACCTGTCGAGGGAGAGGGCGTCGGCCATGCCTGGGAGCAGGCGAGCTGACCGACACCTCCTCGGGAGGGACAGGAGCGCGATGGGTCTCAGGGAAGGGTGATCTTTCATAAGACCTCGGTGTCGAGCTGTGAGGTGCCCACTAGGTCATCGAATTGGTCGCCACGGGGGATCTGTGGCCACCGGAGATAGCATGGCGGTGCTCGGATGCGCCGGCGCGGGCGGTGTCTTCTTTCCCTATGTGTCGCTCCCGAGGTGGGGGAGCAGCGACTTGGGGAGCTTGTCCTGCCGTTTGGACACGGACAAGCATATCCATGATGGACGCGAGCCGATCTATCCACGCAGACAGTGCGTGAATAGCGTTCGGGGGAGGAGGGGATCCACCCGCGTCTCCGTTGTAGGAAGGATGGCGGCTAGAGCTTGGATCGTCGCGATGATCACTCGCTATTAGTTCGAGATTAGAAGATCAACTTTCGTTGAGCGGAATTTTTCATTTTCCCACAGATGGTGCCAACTGATGGAGGTCTGGATCTCGTTCAAATGTTATCTTCCATTGATCTGTAGCGAGCGTTGATGGATGGCTGATATTGGGTTTGAAGGTTGCCTCTTGAAGCGTGTGGATCTCAGTGGGCTTGATTTGGAATGAATCTGAGCTACCTGTAAGGAAGTCCCGGGATGGTTGTAGCACCGTGGACCCTCCGACGATCAAATTAGTCGAGATATTTTGGCAGAGTAGCGGCCTATTGGGTAAAAATTGCCTTAACTGGGTCGTCTGAGAGAGGGGTTTATATAGTGGCAACCATAGGCTGGCGGGCACGAGATTCACGCCGGCCGTTACGCCTATGGCGTTATGCTTGCGTGAAAGGCGGGATCCCCTATTAATGACGAGATATGCTCGTTAATAGGGGAACGTGATGGCGTGGAACGCGGGATCGTGGGTGGTGGATGTTTCCCCAATCAGAGCAAAGCTCTGTTGAAATTCAAAATTCAAATCTTAAAGCAACGCTTCAAATATCGGGCGCAACGAGGCACGTTTCAAGCGCTGATACGTCAGCGCAGCGCCCAAGAAGGCGCGCCCAATCAGAGCAAAGCTCTAGGAAGCAACGTTTCAGTTGCGCAAGCACTGCGCTGCGCGACACATGTCAGCGCAGATGCGCTAGCGCAGTTGCGACACGTGTCAGCGCAGATGCGCTAGAGCAGTTGCGCTGCGCTTTGCGCTGCGCGACACGTGTCAGCGCAGATGCGCTAGCACAATTGCGCTGCGCGCTGCGTGACACGTGTCACGCGCTGGGGCATTTGTGCCAAACAGAATTAAGATTTTAAAGAAATCTTTCTGTTCTTGTTAAAACAAGAAGATTTTCTTCTGTAAAACAGAAGCCCTTGGATCAAAGATCCAACGGTGGAGAAAATTCCTCAAATCACTCAGAGAAAGATCTCGTTATTAAATTCAACAAACTTATGGGCACTATATAAAGACCCCTAGACCTTAAATCAAAGGCATGAACACTCTTTGAGAAATTAAACAGAGAGAACTCTGAGAAAATTCAAAAAAAAAAGAAGAAAGGTAAAAGACCTTTTAGATAGAAGAATTTCTTCTGATAGATCATTGATCCAAAAACAAGATCAATGATCTTTAATAAAAAAAAAAACAAAAATAAAAGCAGTGCTTTGCACTTTTTATGAACCTCTGGTTCCTGAAATAAGAAAAAGCTTGTTTTTTCTTTGATCTAGATTAGATCAAGAAATCAAATAGTGCTTTGCACTTCCTTTATGAACCATTGGTTCTTGAATCTAAAAGATTCTCAAATTAATAGTGCTCTGCACTTACAAATCTGCACTGTTGTGCTCTTGGGTTGGCGCAAGCCACCAGAAAGCGCCACGTGTCAGTATCTGAACCACTTGCGCTTTGCGCTTTAAGATAGAGCTTTGCTCTCTGAAATTGGCGCAACTCACCAGAGTGCGCCATGTGTCAGCAGCGCAAGCACAGCGCACTAGCGCAGCGCACTGCGCTTGCATGACACGTGTCGTCACTACAAGCGTTGCGCTCTTTGATTGGCGCAAAGCGCCTGAAATGCAATGCATTTCTTTTGCTTTAGGCCAGGCCCAAGTCAAAAAGACCTAACAGGCCAAATTAAATTGCAAAGCAATAAATAGGCAGAGCCCAGGTAAAATTGATGCTCTGCATCTTTTATAAAAGGGCAAAGCCCAAGTAAAATTGATGCTCTGCATCATGGGCAGAGCCCAAAACAAATTGATACTCTGCATCCTTTATTGGCAGAGCCTAAATAAAAAAGAAATGCAATGCATAAACAAATAAAAATGATGAGCATTTTCCAACTGGACTTAGCCCAATCATTGCCGTAAGTCCTCAAATTAAATTGACTGAGCAAAATTGCTCTCCTAAAATCAATTTACATCCGGTTGGAGGGTACATCTCCGAACTCCTCTGACACCTATCGTTGTAATTCCTCAACGACGTCAGAGAGGTGACGGGTCCCAACGACCACACATGAATACGGACTGCGGGGTCCTTAAACTCGTGGACCGAAACGTCCTTAAACTAATATTCGTTCCTAAATGGGAATGTTGGACCGAAACGTCCTTAAACTAATGATGGACCGAAACGTCCTTAAACTAATATCGGACCGAAACGTTCTTAAACTAATATTGGACCGAAATGTTCTTAAACTAATATTTGACCGAAATGTCCTTAAACTAATGACGGACCGGAACGTCCTTAAACTAATGACGGACCGGAACGTCCTTAAACTAATAATGGACCACCACGTCCCTAAACTGGCGATGGACCACCACGTCCCTAAACTGGAACATGGACCACCACGTCCTTAAACTGGAACACGGACCGGAACGTCCTTAAACTAATAATGGACCACCACGTCCCTAAACTGGCGATGGACCACCACGTCCCTACACTGGAACATGGACCACCACGTCCCTAAACTACCTATGGACCACTACGTCCTTAAACTAGAACAACAGAGCCCCCAAACGCTCTCTTGTCGGATCTAAACGATCCCGTTTAAGTTGATCTTAGCCCCAAATACGGCTAACGTATCCTTAAACATTCAAATGTACTATAAAACTCCAAATCGACTTTGGTCCAAAGTTACATCTCTGAACTCCTCTGACACCTATCGTTGTAATCCTTCAACGACGTCAGAGAGGTGACGAGTCCCGACGGCCATATAGTAAATGGAGCACCACGTTAAGTTGATCTTAGTCTCAAAACAGGACTAATGTATCCTTAACGAACGTTTAAGTTGATCTTAGCCTCAATACGGCTAACGTATCCTTAAACTAAAAACACTAAACCCAAATCTAAGTAAATACGGATTTGGATTAATCCACGTCCTACGGGCGACGGCATTACTCAGTCTTCGTATACAATCCACGGGCAACCACTAACAAAAAAAACACACACGACACGAAGTGAAATTCTGGAGAAGGAGAAAGTGGCTGCCGCTACGCGGTAGCGTAATTAATTGCAGGGGCTTGCGCCTGCAGGGAAAAGCGTCCCCACAATAAAAAACCCCTCAAACGAGGGGGAATCTGACGAAGTCTGCTACATCGGCCGCATCCGTCTAAACCTCCGATACACGGTTCCATAAATCAACTTGGCATCTTCGGAGAGGTGGACGGATAAAACCATATAGCATCTGCCTCGAATCTCAGGCAAGACGTCCATGTCTTGCGCGTCTTTCGGAGGGGAACAGATTCTGGCACGCCCGGTGGGACCTTTTCCTCTTTCCACTCCACACTTCGTGTGTCGTCTTCGCGAACGAATCGCGGTTTGTTAACGGTTGCCTTTGGATTTTCAAGTTACTAAGATTTGGTCTTTTTTCTGGCGCAGAACTCAAGCATCCATGGCCTTTAGCTGCACCAACTGCTCGAAGTGCCACTGCAACGGACGCTCCATCTCACCTAGAGGTGTAGCATATGGCCCCCAAGCGGCTTCCTTCCTCGCTCTGCCGGTAGAACAGGTGGCCCAGGCCACCACCGGCCTGTTTTTCGGGACCATGATCCCGCTTTCAAGCTTCTCTATGCCAATACCTGCACCGGAAGCGAACAAGAAGTCGGTCTTCGACCTGCTCACTGATATGACGGCCCCTGTCAACGGGTCGTCCATTACCAAGCCAACAGCCTCTGTCTTTACTAGGCTGGATCAAAACTCTGAGGGGCCCACCAAGAAGCCTGTGAATCCTAAGGTGGCTGTCCCAAGGAAGGAAATAGCCACTGCTCCAGAAGTCGTCAAGGCGGCTTCCCCTGTCAAAGAGTCAGTCTTTTCAAGACTGACTATTCCTGCTCCTGCTCCTGCCCCTGCTCGAGGATCTGTCTTCGACAAGTTAAATATCATCCCTCAAAGGACAACCTCAGTCTTTGAGAGGTTAACACCAGCGGCGCCTTATTCAGACAGGGGGCAAAAAGAGGCTGTCTCTATCTCCGAGCCAGTCCCAACGGCTCGTCATGCTCGACGTCGCCATTGGCGACGAGTAAGGAAGGCAGGGGGCAACTCCCCCTCAGGGCTAACTCCACCGGCTCCAGAGGTGGAAGTCAACGCTGCTGTTCCAACTGGGAACAGCTTTGAACTGCTGAGGAGGGTACGTAAGAACTCTCCAACCGCTACATTGAAAAGATCTCCTCCGCCCGCGGAGAGAGTTCCGGAAACACAGCAAGAACAGCCCCCTCAACGGCTGTCCTAAAAAATATATAAGGTTTGGCGGAGGGTTCAAGACTCCGTGATTGACCCAGATCACTCTCGTCAACAGAAAAAGCCGAAGGTACAAAAAGAAAAGGACCGTCCTATTAAACAGCAGAGGACAACAATCACCAGGGTGCCCACTGCAACGGCCCCCTCCACTTCAACAGCCCACAAAAGAAGAAGGCCGGAGAAAACCCCCACGCCCGCGGCAAATGCCAAAGGTGGTGAGCCTAAACGCCCTAAGTCCGGGGGCATAACAGTTCATACAGTATACATGGCGTCAGGAAAGGAAGACAGCCGTGCATCCACAGGTCACAGACCGCTTACACGGTCAGTGACCAAGGCTCAGGAGCAACAGCAAAAGCTCCAGGAGATGATGAACGCAATGGACGCACTCACTGGGCCAAAAGAAACCCCTGAAACCTCCTCGGATGAACGTCAGGAACAAGAAACTGACGCCGAATTCCTTCGTCGCGTACTGGAGAAGAAGGATAAAGAGGCTGCAGAACAAGCAGCCAGTATAAAGAAAATGGCCCTCCTGTTCCAGGACATGGTGGGCATGATGATTCAACAGGATCCACCCACTGAAGATCCCCCAATCGTCCTTGAAGACGATAGGGGAGAAACGTCAAATCCTCCACCGGCTCTGTCAACAGCCAAGGAGGAGGCAATCTCCAAAGCCGATCTGGACGAATATATAGCTCAGCAGATCCGGGTCCATCAAGCGATGGAAGCAGCCGGTCAGGTCGTAAAAACAGGGCGACCGTATCCAGGCTGGTACGACCAGATCAAATACCCGCCAGGTTATACGATACCAAAATTCCATGTGTATAAGGGGACTGGCAATCCCCACCAGCATGTCGCCCAGTTCAGGGCGCTTTGCGGCAACACCGGCGGTGATGATAAATTGTTGCTCCGCCAGTTCGTTGGTAGCTTGTCAGATACGGCGTTCGAGTGGTATTCCGAGCTCCTGAATGACTCAATCAAGATCTTTGCTGAAATGGAACTGCTATTTACCCAACGCTTCGCGAGTGCCAGCGAGCGTACCCCGATAACGGCATTGATTAATGCCAGGGTAAGGCCGGGCGAGACATGGGTCCAATATGCTATACGGTGACGTAATTTATGGTCAAAATGCGAGCAACGCATTGAAGAAGCTCCTGCAGTGGGTATGTTTGTGGGAACCCTCGATCCGCAAGCAACCATCTCGCAATTTATGATGTTCTTCAAGCCGACCACCTTCCAGGCACTAATCGACAAGCTAGCGCAAATGGATCAAATGGGCCATAAACCTCCTCTTCCAAAGCCAGACTCCCGAAATGAGAAGGGAAAGGGGAAAGCGATCGTTGTCGCTAATGCTCAGCAACAGCCGAACAACCCGAAGCCGGTCGTTCATAAAAATAATATGCGCCCGTACGTACCCCTTGAGGAGAGGATGGGACGTTCTTACTCGTTCCCCCGAGATAAAACGAGAAGGTTATTCGAGTTGGCGTTGCGCAACCGACTCATAAATCTGCCAGATCCAAAACGTACGTCGCAACCAAGTGATGTCAATGAGCCCAACTACTGTCCTTATCATCGAGTACTGGGTTACCCGATCGAGGATTGCTACGTCTTCAAGAATTGGCTCGAAGACCAGTACCGACAAGGCAAGTTTGCATTATCCGACAAATGGAAGGTGAATCCACCGCAGCCCCACACCTCTAAGGGAATGAATACGCCGGGGGCAACATGCTCTGTCGTTGAAGAAGCTCCTTGGGAAGTTGTATTATCAGCCAAGACAAAGAGGATGCTGAACGACCTTCAAACATGCCTAGCGATTAAGTGGAAGAACCCATTGGAGCCGCAGATCATTGAAGGGATGTTGAAGCCTCGTTCAACTCAAAAGATCGATGGAGGTGGCCCAAGCATTCATAACCAGCCGTCGAAATCTTCAAAGAAGAAGAAAAAGAAATCAAAGAAGCCCGTGAAGCCTGGCGACAAGCGCACGGACTTGTAAAAACAAATTGACGCGCTGGAGGAATACAACCAGAAGGCACAGACTCCCATTACATTCCAAGAGTTCCTCAACCATGTATTTCAAGAGGAAGATGAGGGAGATAGTTCGTCAGATGAATCCGAGGAATACGTGGCGAGCTGTCATGTGATTTCCCATTCGTTCATGGACAATGAGGAGACTCCTTGTACTAAAACGCTGGGGGCAGATCCTGAACCAAAAATTCTGGAGCCATCGGATGAAGTAATTGACGCATTCCTCAATGAAGCTCTCTTAAAAAGCAAAGCTGATCGGGAGCGCGAGGCGGTCATATTCGAAAAGGCCAAACGCCAACGCCTTGACGAAAAAATTGAGATACTCCCGCTGGAGCAAAGCACACCCACTGCGGATAAAATCAAATTCAAGATGAGGAAGAGGTTTGCTAAAGCCGTGTCAATGGGTATGAAACTACCATCCTCTGAGGGAAACGTTACTGGTGAAGCGGAAATGCACCCCTCCTATTGCTTGTATCATCGGAAGATTTCGCACCCCACTGAAGAGTGCAAAGCTTTCGATAGATGGTGGCAAGGATATGTTGCTCACCGGCAGTAGTTTAAGCGGGAAAAGCGCAAGACTCGCCGAGAGCAGAACAGAACGATCGAAAGGCTTAACAGAACTACCGGCGATTGTTGCATGGTTGACGCCGGGGGATCACGAGTGCTCACATTCGGGAGCGATTCTGATGAGGAGCTGGAGCTTGGCCCTCTCTTCAAGGAATCCACTTCGGGAAAAGAAGAAGAACCGAAGGTTTGCGAAAATATCCAGCTGCACAATCGGACGCTACCTGAAAAGAATCTCGGACCCTCAAATAAGAAAGATAAAGGGAAAGAGAAGGTCTCTGAGGATATTGCCCTAGACGACCAAGTTGCGGAGGAGCTAACTGCCAAAGACCCGCCGAAGAAAAATAAGGTGGATTACAACGTCTTAACGCATCTGAGGAAGCTACCCTCGCAGCTCAGCATTCTTGACGCCCTTTTTCTATCAAAAGAGGCGAGAGATTCGTTAATTAAGGCACTACAGGACCCGGAGCAGTTCCAAGCCTTCCTGGCCGAAGAAAAGATGAAGGATGAATTGGAGGAAGTGCACACGGCAGATGTCACTTTTGGTGATGAAGACCTTCTCCTTGGGACGTGCGAACACAATCGCCCCCTCTATGTCTCAGGATACTGCCATGATATAAAGATAGGCAAAATCCTGATCGATAACGGGTCGTCTGTTAACCTACTCAATGTGCGGGTGTTAAAGGAAATCTGCATGAGCGTCCAACACCTCGCTCGAGACAAGATCACCATCTCCGAGTTCGACTCCCAATCATCAAAGACTCTTGGATCTGTGATACTGACGCTACGCTTTGGGCTGCTCGTCACGGATATTAAGTTCCACGTCATAGATGCCAAGACATGCTACAACGCTCTGCTCGGCCGACCATGGTTACACGAGTACAACATCATCCCTTCTACATAGCATCAGTGTAAGAAATATTTTAGGGATGGTCTCGAGTATACCGTGATGGGAGAACTGAATCCGTTTTCCATGAACGAAGTCCGCAAATATGAAGATGCCAAATACTTCTTGCCGAATTTCGAAGACACGGAAAAGTGTCACAAGCCGGAGAATAAAGCTAACGCTACCATCCCTGTCTTCGGCAGTGATACCGAGGAGGAAGAGGAGATAGTTTATTCAGGTCCTCCCCAATACACCAAGCCGGGACCATCTGCTCCTACGTTGATCTTTGGTAGTGATTCGGAGGATGAGTTCCATGCTGTATTCTCTGCTCGACCTTCAATACGAGCTTTCGCTGACGAAGAGCAAAGTCTACAAGTCGCCATGGTGCCGATTAAACATTATAAAGAACTGGATGCGCTCGATACCGACAGTGTAGAGGAGCTGCAGACGTTCTATATCCCTCCCAGATGAGAAGGCGAAAAGGCAATTCTATTCTATCGCTCTGAAGAAAACAAAGTGGAGAAAGAAATCTGGCACGGGGCGGATCCTACGTTGGACAGGCTTCAACCCATCCGTCTACCCAGATATTATACAGAAGGCTTGAAGAGGCTGTTGAAGCGCTAAGGTATACCCTTCAAACAGACCGTTAGAAAGGCCAAATTCTATGACAGGGTCTGGAACGTCCCTGGAACTCAGCACAAGCTGCCTAATGGGAGAATGGAGACAATCGGGCTCGGATACATTCGCTCAAAGAAACGAGAGCTGCTCCGCGACTGTTACGTCGTACACGACTTCAATGAAGAAGCAGATGCTCAATGGGAGGACACTAATCCTGAACCAGTAAAAGTTCTTGATGCAAAAGTGCCCGGTCCGTCGTTTGAAGAACAAATGGACAGGCTTATAAGGGAAGCTGGTCAAAAAGTCCGAGATGATCACAATCGTGAAATGGCCATTTACGAGAAAGCCAAAACGCAACGCCTCCTTCAACAGGCCATGAAAGATGAAAGTGCCGCCCCCTGTCAACCTGTTCTAAAAAAGGCTCGACGTAGAGGCAGAAATAAGTCGAAAGGCCAAAAAGGCGCTCAACAGCAACAAAGCGGGGCTAAGAAACTACGCAAACGGGAGTCGAGCGTTATTGATCTATCCCTCATGAAGAAAATGGGTCGAGCGTACTCGTTTCCTCGGGACAAGACGAAAAAGATACTTGATCTTGCTCTAAAACATCAGATGCTTACACTGCCGGAGTCCAAGCACCCCAAACGAGCAGGTGAAGTCTCTGACCCAAATTATTGCTCTTACCATCGAGTAATAGGGCACCCTCTCGAAGACTGCTTCACCTTTAAGAATTGGGTCGAAGATCAGTATCAGCTCGGCAAATTCGCTCTGTCCGACAACTGGAAGGTAACACCGCCACAAAAGCATGAACCCAAAGCTACGAGAACAGAACCAACTCCACATTGGGATTGGAAGCGGATTCGCACTTGTCACGTGATAACAATATTAAAAGAAGAGCCCGAGAACATGGATGACCTTCCCTGGTGCTTCGAAAATAGCGACGATGAGGTGATCTCAGAGTTTCCACCAGCGCCGAAAGAGCTGGAAGATGGAATCTATACCATGGCAGATAACCTAAAGAAACTTGAGTTGGGGACAACAAATGACCCGCGACCAACATTTGTCAGCGAGCTGCTATCTGAAGAAAGGGTGGCTGCGTTAAAAGACGTCCTTGTACAGCATAAAGATTGCTTCGCATGGAACTATTCCGAAATGCCGGGACTAGATCCAGAAGTTGCTGTGCACAAATTGGCGATATCCTCGGACGTCAAGCCAGTCAAACAGGCGCCGAGAAGAATGCGGCTCGAGCTTGAGATGAGCATCAACGCCGAGGTCAAGAAGTTAATCGACTCTGGCTTTATCTAGGAGGTTCAATATCCTGAATGGATCGCTAACATCGACCCGGTGATGAAGAAAAATGGGACGGTGCGCATATGCGTGGACTTTCAGGATCTCAATAAAGCCTGCCCAAAGGATGATTTCCCGGTGCCAGTCACCGAACTGATGATAGACAACACGTCCACTCATGAGGTTTTCTCCTTCATGGACGGCTCATCAGGGTATAATCAGATAAAGATGCATACCGAAGACCAGAAGCACACCGCCTTCAGGACTCCTTTGGGAATATTCTGTTACAAGGTGATGCCCTTCGGTTTAAAGAACGCCGGTGCCACCTATCAAAGGGCCATGACAAAGATCTTCGATGATCTTATACATGAAATCGTCGAATGCTATATCGACGACCTCGTGGTCAAGAGCAAATCATATGAGGAGCATCTCGAGCATCTCGCGACGGATCATCTCCGATAACGGGCCAGCTTACAGAAGCCACAAGATCAGTCGCTTCGCGCAACAACACAATATATACTGGAGATATTCCTCGGTTTATAATCCGCGAGCTAATGGTCTAGCCGAGGCCTTCAACAAGACCCTGACGAAGATCATGAAAAAGACGGTGTCCCAAAATAAGAAAGACTGGCACGAGAGACTGCAAGAGGCTCTTTGGGCGTATCGAACTACGTTCAAGACGGCCACGAATACAACGCCATACGCATTGGTATTCGGTACGGAAGCAGTACCCCCCTCGAGATAGAGCTACCCTCTCTACGAGTGGCAGTCCACTACGAGTTGACGAACGAAGAAAATGCTCACCTTCGCCTTGAGGAGCTTGATGCCCTTGATGAAACACGGCTCATAGCGCAATAAAATCTGGAAGCTTATAAAGCAAAGATGGCATGCTCATATGGAAGATTGACCCGACCGAGGACATTCCGCCAAGGCGAACTCATGCTAGTGGTCAAAAGGCCTATGATCCCCAATCGCGCCAAGCGGGGAAAATTCGAGCCAAACTATGAAGGCCCGTACATCATAGACAAGGTCTACCAGGATGGAGCCTATCTACTCATGGATATGCACGGTGAAAGGCCTTACAGGCCAATAAATGGTCGATTCCTAAAGAAATACTACGCTTAGTGAGTTACTGCCTAGGTCAATGATAGATGACGACGACTATGTCCGCTCGCTATCTTCCTAAGCTCAAACTTTATAAGTAGTAGCCAGCCTTCTCCTGGACGGACCGAAATGTCCTTAAACTAACAAAGGACCGAAACGTCTTTAAACTACTACCGCAGCATCCTTAGGCTGACGAGATAAAAGAAAAAAAAAATATAATAAATAAAAACGGTATGTCCATAAGCAAAAAGGGCACGGATGAAAACCCGAAAGGGTTCCGTGAGTAAAAACAGCAGGGCTAACGGCGAGTGTTCGTGAAAACCCGAAAGGTCGCGACCTCGTAAAAAAAAAGAAAAAGAAGAAGAAAATAAAAAGAATAAAAAAAATGGTATGTCCATAAGCAAAATGGGCACGGATGAAAACCCGAAAGGGCTCCGTGAGTAAAAAAAACAGGACTACCGGCGAGTGTTTGTGAAAATCCGAAAGGGCGCGACCTCGTTAAAGGACACTTATAGGGTCCTCTCGACCTTGTAAGGAGAAACCACCCGCGTGAGATCCTTACGACTCACAAGGGAGCAGCACACTTAGGGATCCACACGATTCCTAAGGAGAAAATACACCTGCGAGATCCTCACGACTCGTAAGGAGAGCTCTCATATGAGACCCTCACGGCTCATAAGATTTGAAAGTCTTAAGTTACAGAGACCTAAACCTGTGCTTAAGCAACCCCCACAACTTTCGATATTGCCCTACAAATGGTCTAATACTGGCTCTTGTATACAATCCAAGGACGCGAATAAACATTTACCTAACCAAGTCCCATCCGAGACTGGGGATATGTTCGCATGGTGAACAACCCTTGTAAATCCTATCGATTTATGAGGAGAAAACCCTCCTGTAGGATCTTTACGACTTACAGAGGAACAAACACTTAGGAATCCTCACGATTCCTAAGGAGAAAATACACCTATAAGATCCTCACGACTTGTAGGGAGAAATACCTTTGTGAGACCTTTACGGCTCATGAAGTCAAAAGCCTTAGTCGACAGGACCTTAACCCTGTTCGCTAAGCCACCCTTGTTCGACGTCGACAGAGGCAGATGATGATTCACTCCTGGCAATATCCCAGTTGTAGCGGTGCTGATGCCGAAATCGGTGTCTAATTTCAGGTTTACGGCGAAAAGCCAGTAGGCCGCATATGCATATGAAATAGCCGAATTGATGGGGCGACTTGCAATAAAAAGCAGCAAGTAAAAACGTATGCACACGAAAAATAGCCGAAATGATTGGGCAACTCGCAATAAAAAGCAGCGAGTAAAAATAAAATAAACAGCCGAAATGATTGGGTACCGCGAAAAATAGCCGAAATGATTGGGCAATCGCGACCTTCGCGATATAAAAGCTGAAATGATAGAGCATCGCGGAAATAAAACAAAAAAAATGATCGTAAAACTTTTGCCCTATAGTTAAGATCACATCGATCCCTGTATACAATCCAAGGGCGCAAACAAAGAGGGAATCATACTTTCCCAACAGGCTCCGCCAGAAAACGAAGCCAAACCTCGACGGTTCATCTCAACTCCGAAGGAACCAATGTCTTCGGCAAACTACCTCAACTCAGGGAAACAAACAATCCTTGACGAGAGCCTCCTGATTCGCGTCGACTCGCAGAGCAACCAGTGCCTCCGTGGGAAATTTTCGACTTGTTTCAACACCAAGGAAACAAATAATCCTTGGCAAATACCTCAACTCAGGGAAACAAACAATCCTTGATGAGAGCCTCCTGATCCGCGTCGACTCGCAGAGCAACCGGTGCCTCCGTGGGAAATTCTCGACTCGTTTCAACACCAAGGAAACAAATAATCCTTGGCAAATACCTCAACTCAGGGAAACAAACAATCCTTGATGAGAGCCTCCTGATCCGCGTCGACTCACAGAGCAACCGGTGCCTCCGTGGTAAATTCTCGACTCGTTTCAACACCAAGGAAACAAATAATCCTTGGCAAATACCTCAACTCAGGGAAACAAACAATCCTTGATGAGAGCCTCCTGATCCGCGTCGACTCGCAGAGCAACCAGTGTCTCCGTGGGAAATTCTCGACTCGTTTCAACACTAGGGAAACAAATAATCCTTAGCAAATACCTCAACTCAGGGAAATAAACAATCCTTGACGAGAGCCTCCTGATCCGCGTCGACTCGCAGAGCAACTAGTGCCTCCGTGGGAAATTCTCGACTCGTTTCAACCCCAGGGAAACAAATAATCCTTGGCGCTAGGAAAACAAATAATCCTTAGCAAATACCTCAACTCAGGGAAACAAACAATCCTTGACGAGAGCCTCCTGATCCGTGTCGACTTGCAGAGCAACCAGTGCCTCCGTGGGAAATTCTCGACTCGTTTCAACCCCATGGAAACAAATAATCCTTGGCGCTAGGGAAACAAATAATCCTTAGCAAATACCTCAACTCAGGGAAACAAACAATCCTTGACGAGAGCCTCCTGATCCGCGTCGACTTGCAGAGCAACCAGTGCCTTCGTGGGAAATTCTCGACTCGTTTCAACCCCAGGGAAACAAATAATCCTTGGCGCTAGGGAAACAAATAATCCTTAGCAAATACCTCAACTCAGGGAAACAAACAATCCTTGACGAGAGCCTCCTGATCCGCGTCGACTCGCAGAGCAACCAGTGCCTCCGTGGGAAATTCTCGACTCGTTTCAACCCCAGAGAAACAAATAATCCTTGGCGCTAGGGAAACAAATAATCCTTAGCAAATACCTCAACTCAGGGAAACAAACAATCCTTGACGAGAGCCTCCTGATTCGCGTCGGCTCGCAGAGAAACCAGTGTCTCCGCGGGAAAATTCCCGATTCGTCTCAACTTGCAAGATGAAGCCTCAGGCAGCAGGGACTAAAAAACTTGCTTCCTGAACAATGGGACCCTACAAGTCGATCTAAAACGGTCTCTTGCATACTATTCACGAGTCTCACTCTCCAAAGTCGAGTTTCGACAAGGAGGGAAACAACCGCTTACGGGTCCTCTCGACACGTAAGAGGGAAAAATTCTCTTACAGGATCCTTACGACTTACAAGAGAAAACACACTTAGGAATCCTCACGATTCCTAAGGAGAAAACCCACCTACGAGATCCTTGTGATCCATAGGGAGAGAAGTCTCTGTAAGACCCTCATGGCTCATAGAGTTGAAAAGTCTTAGGCGGCAGATCTGAACCTGCGGCTTAAGCCATCGTTATCTCGTGAAGAAATCAAGGTGCTTACTCTATTATCTGCTAATTGTGACAGCATGCTGATAATAAGAAAAGAAAAAGCAAAGAAATAGCACGAGACATTACAAAAAAAAATGTGTATCTTTTATTCATAAACTTGATTGAGTACAGGATACATTGTGCTAAAGAATAAAGAATATATATATACATTTTTTTATTTACAAGTACAAACGATACAAAGAGGGATAGGTACTGAGGAGGAAGTGTCTTTAACAAATCCGTAAGCCGCTCTCGCACTTCCTTCAGCGCCTCCTCCTGAGTGGCTGCCGCGGCCACCTCCGCTTCCACCTGGGCCCGCTGCTGTAAAAAAGATGAAAGTTGCTCCTCGGCCGCCTTCTGGGCTGCCTCCTGGCTGGGTGCATCCCGCTCGACAACGTCAAGCTGTTGCCTCAATGATAACCCTTCGAAAAGACATTGCAGAAGGCCCTCAAAGACAACCTTCAGCAGTGCAGCATTGGCCTCCACCCGAGCATGCAGTTGGGCAGACTTGCTCGAAGTCTCACTGTGCTCCTTACGCCTTGAAATGACTTCTTGTTCGAGATGGCGGAAGTAAGAAACGCTCTGCTCAATCCACGCTGCCCTTTGATTACTGGCGGCTAAGGTCTCAGGAGCGGGACGCATCGACTCCAGTTAATGCAGGCGTGCCTCGATCTCCCTGCAATGGTTAACCCAAGATGCGATGATGCCCTCGTCATGAAAGTTCACGAGTATCACCAGCATCGGGTTAACTGCTGTAGCGAAGTCTGCGGCAGATGCAGGAGTTTCAACGTCGAGTTCCTCGACGTAGTCACTCAACATACGCAGACTATTCGCGGCGCCTTTCGAAGATGGACGCCTCAGATAAGGACCCGCCGGCATTGTAATGCGAGGCTCAAAAGGCACCGAGATTGGAACGACAGCTGAAAAGAAACAAGATGTGATCAGATAACAGTACAGAAAATAAAAAGGGGGGTTATCAGTATAATAATCGCTGTACCAGTTGAAGCAGATGGCAAGACCGGAAGGGCCGGTGGCGCAGCTGATCTTTCACCCCCTCCTTCAATCTGTAGCACTGCGGTCGGGACGAGAAAAAAGGTTAGAAGTAATTCCATCAATGGGAAAGGAAGATATCAATGAAAATCATACTCACCAGCGCCACCAGAGGAAGAAGCGAGTTCGGATGGGAAGGAGAAGTGTGGGAGCAACACCTGATAAAGATGGTCAAAAAGCACTCCTGAAAGGCACAACAAGTACGACTTTAGTACACAAATTATACGTCTGAAAGACAAGATTAATAAATTGCAAACCCATACCTTCCAACATCTTCGATGGTATGAGAGAGGGCTGAGAGGTGACCACCGCCAAGGCAGTCGTTGAAGGCGCTCCCTCGAGCAGTGGGACATAGGCACTGGCTGCACCTGCATTACGAAAATATGAACTTGTCAGAAAGGATTGCAAAATAAAAAGGACAGTAACTTGGGATTTACCTGACGAGCTGCCGGCAGAAACGGAGGCCACTCTCTCCTCCATCGACATGAGGCCACCGCCCGTGGCCTCGTCACCCGACTCAATAGGGACCGTTGTCATGCTCGCAAGACCTGGAGACGGCGGAAGATCGTACACGGGGAGGGAAATGATTGGAGCGTTGCCGGACTCTTGGGAAAGAACAGCTAACTCTTCCCCAAGAGTCGTACCCATCTCACCCGCTACTTCTGCGGGCTCCGCGGTCTCCATCGGCTCATCCGCCGTCACCACGACATCGCCGGTCTCAAGCACTTCGTCCGCCACCACCCTGGGCTCAGTTGCAATGATCATTTCATTTGCCGCCACTTCAGGCTCAGCATCAATGACCTTCTCGACTGCAGACCCCTCAACCTCTATCTCAGGCTCCGAAGCCTCAGCGACGTTGCCCACCGTTGGCTCAGGTTCGGCAGGTGCCGCCTCCTCTGTTTCCTTGGGTTCAACGGTCTCCGCCTCCCCCTCGGTCGGACTTGGCCCTGCAAGATAGAACATATAAGAACCGATGGCACTATAATTCTTACAACAAGATTCTGAAAGAAATATTACCTGAAGTGGATTTATCGTTGACACTCCGAACTGCATGCGCCACCTGTCTGCGAGCAGTGGATAGGGCGACGGGTGCCTCTTCTGAGGGAGTATCAGCATGAGGGACGGTGCTTGGGCCCGCTCCAATGGCCAAGGCAGCCCTGCGTGCCTTCGCTTCGCTCCTCGACCGCTTCCTCTCCTCCCGGGCCGTCGCGATAGACCTCTTCGACGCTTTCTTAATCAAAGCGTCGTCTTCCTCGTTCAGAGATGCCTCTAGAGCCTTTAAGGCATCTCTCATCGGCTCTTCAAGACGGACCTCCCGCGGTAGCCCCGAAGAAGCAGGAACGTCGGCAGCTGGAAGAATGTCCGCGTCGCTTGGCGGGAACGGCATTGAGGTTCCTGCAATAAAAAAAAAGAGAGGTTAGATCGACCATAACACAAGGGAAATGAAAACTTGATGAATTGAAACTTACTAAGGCCCATGGACGCTCTAAGACGTTCCTCCTCTTGGAAAGTCTTGAGGGAAGCGGCAATGGCTTCTTCAATGGTGATGCCTGTTGGAAGAAAAGAAGGAAAAATGTTAGTCAAAGGAAATAATAAAGATATGATGCAATAGAAAATGCGAGTAGTGATTACCTGATGCCGCAAGCTTAGCCAGCCATGCGTCACGCCTCGCTAACCGCTCGAAGCTTCGAGGGCGGCCTCCAAATCCGTGTCATCCGGCATGACTAATCCCTCGTTAGTCCTATATTCACTCAGGCCCTCGGCATAGGGAGCGTGGGGTTCCTGACCAAATACGACATCAGCTGCGAAGAGCGACTTCTTTTTCTTCTTTTGCTCACCAATCCTAGGTGCCCCTAGGATCGACTTACGCTTAGCAGCCACCTTGGGGCGGCGGGTCCCAATGTCCGCAGCCACACCAGACTCCGGCGAGACTACAATCACTGTCTCCACTAGAGCGCATGGCGCTGGTGGTGCATCCGCAATATCAGGGAGCGGCAACTCGCATGGGGGACTCTGCGCACGCGATGGTCCGGCTCTAGCATCTTTCAAATGGAGAACTACCGGGGTCCTTGGCACCAAAGGGGCGTTGCGATCGCTACCTGGAGGCGTACCCTTACGATCGACCAACAATCGCCTTTCCTCCTTTATAACGGCTCCCGTCGCATGATTGTACCATTCTTTATATACGTTGAGGAGTCGTGGAGCGTAAGCCGGCGCACTGATAAAAAAATGAGAACCCGTGTTCAGGCGCATGAAGTGATGCAACGCGTTCTCCATCCCTTCTTCATTGGCAGCAGGTTCCAGTAGGAAAGCTTTCAAGGGTACCCCTTGATCGTAGCCCAGTTGTTGGGCGAAAAGATACGGGTTATATCTCATGGAAATTGCCGTACCGTTCTGCCTGAAGACTAGGAAGCCCGGTCTAATAGAATATAAGTGGAGGGTCTCCCGGGCCGTCAAAACTGAGGCTCCATCCTTAAAGGAGTCTTGTAATGATCGCACCGCGGTGGTGGACGCCTTTCCAATAGTCAACACCTTGTCAATAAAGGACATCCCGGCGCCGACGGTGTGAGGGCAAAGAAGTAAACCTCTGGCGTTCCGTGGTGATGGGGTCACGATTGATGCGTCGATCAGCTGTATAATGCGAGGAAAACCGCACTTGTCGAAGAACGAGGGCCTTTTGTGCATGCCGAAGACGCCCGCCGTGTGCAGCTCGAGCCACGATATAAAGTAGTGCATCAGAAAGACCACGTGCAGTACCCCAGGCTCATTAGCATCCGCTGCTCGACTGAGGCCATGATATAAGTGTGCCAAGCCGGCGATCCCTACGGCCACTTTTACCCCTGATTGCCATCCGGTGGGCTGGGTAAAATACAGAGGGCCGCATACGGTGAGAGTGCATTAGGATCGCAAACCAACTCAGCCACAACCTGAGAAATCCTAAGAAAAATGCCTCCTCTTCCATCCCAGGGGCCGCAATTTCTGCAAAAGACATAGTCGGGAAGTCCGGAAGAAAAAAACCCTTTTGGTCTATCTCCTCCGGCAGGTTATCCACACCTAGACTGAAAGGGTCATCCAGGGTAGCGAACTTGGCAGCTTCTGATGAGAGGACGCTTGGGCGAAGGACGCTTGGGCGAAGGAACCGAGCGATGAAATCCTCAAAGTTAACTCCTCGACTCCCATGTTCGATGAAAAGGGACTCATAGATGTTCAACACTTTAATCAAGCTTGAGAATTGGTGTTGAACAGCATTCTCCGGCATGAGCCCCCTTACCACCGGCATAGCACCGAAGACGTACTCGTCTGTCGGGAGCAACTCCTCGTAGTGTTCCCCTATGACTGGTAAACCGGATACCTCCGTGAACTCCTCCAAAGAGATTGACACTTCCCGATCCATGGCAAGGAAAGTGTGGGTAGGAATGTTCCACTGCTCCAAGAAAGCCTTGAACCACCAGGTGGGGAGCGTGGGATACTGGAAGAAAGAGACATAAACTGCGGTATACAATCCTAATTTTATCAACTGCGACTTCTTCGTCGACAGGATATACCGAGCCCATGGCAGGTAGCCGATCGGGTGGCGGGGGATCAGACCTATGTTATATGATTGCCCCCAAGGTCGTGCCTCACCTTGACAGATACAGCGTCCCAGGATATCTAAAACCATGGGACGCTGAACTGGAATCGCATCTATGGCGGGATGTAGAAAGCCCTTCGAGGTCCAATCAACCATCTCCACGGCATACTGCACCGAGGGTGGGGTGGCATAGTGGATCGCTGTGATGGGTTCTGATGGCACCGAGCATGTGAAGCTGCGTCGACCCATAATGATCTGATTGTACCACGACCCCCAAAGATGTAGACTCTTGTACTCCGGGTCGTGGTCCTTGATCATGGCCAAGACTTCACGGTCCAAGGGCGCTTCGGGAAATCCCTCCGAACGAACGAACGAACGGGAACGAAGTGTCGAAAGACATGGTCACTGCAAAAGAACAAAATAGCCGTCAGTGCTGCAATTCCAACGCTTGGCGTTTAAAAATTTTCAATTAATTGAATTTAAGAATTGATTAAATTAAAATTGATCACACCACTCTGCAGTGCGGTGGGTAGGGAACCAAATGGGGACCCACAAAATCTGGATGACAGTGCCTCACGAAATAAGACAGCCCCATCATTGGTTGAGACTGTCAATTAATGAAAAGACGCCCAAGAGAATATTTTCATCAATGGGAGATCCCTAGAGACAAGGAGAAAATCTCCTCTTTCAGAGCAAAGCTCTGTCACAGAATGACACTTGTCAAATTCTGGTCTCAAAGGAATAAAATTCCTTAAAAGAGCATAGCTCTATGGTAATAATGGAAAGGTCCATCAGAAAATTTTTACACTTAAAAGAAATAAAATTTTTGGAATCTTGAAAAATCCATGAAAAACTTATGAAAAATTCTTCATTTTTTTCAGATCTAAAAGATTTACAGTTGATTCAAGAGCAAAGCTCTGTTCATGGGTTAGAACCCATAAACAAGATCTCTGCAGATCTATAAGTTTTTTAGAGCAAAGCTCTGTTTATGAAACCTCAATGGGGATCTCTTTAGATCAAAAGATCTGTGAGAGCAAAGCTCTTTGGTTAAGATTAATTTAAATTAATTTGATTTCAATTAATTTTTACTTAAAGTTTCTAACTTTGGAAATGAGCAAAGCTCTGAAGTTCTTAAGCAAGAGAAAAGATCTGTAGAAAATCAAAAATCTTGAAATGGTGAAGATTTCCTAAGGGCCATAGGTCTTATTTATAAGGCGCTTGCGCCCCTTCAGCTCACCCCTTGATCTAACGGTCAAGAGCTTGCCACCGCTGCACTCACGTGCGCACCACGTGAGCACAATGGTGGGGGGGCATTTGTTTCCCCAATCAGAGCAAAGCACTGTTGAAATTTAAAATTCAAATCTTAAAGCAACGCTTCAAATCTCGGGCGCAACGCGCCACGTGTCAGGCGCTGATACGTCAGCGCAACGCCCAAGAAGGCGCACCCAATCAGAGCAAAGCATTAGGAAGCAACGCTTCAGTTGCGCAAGCACTGCGCTGCGCGACACGTGTCAGCGCAGATGCGCTAGCGCAGTTGCGCTGCGCTTTACGCTGCGCGGCACGTGTCAGCGCAGTTGCGACACGTGTCAGCGCAGATGCGCTAGCGCAGTTGCGCTGCGCTTTACGCTGCGCGGCACGTGTCAGCGCAGTTGCGACACGTGTCAGCGCAGATGCGCTAGCGCAGTTGCGCTGCGCTTTGCGCTGCGCGACACGTGTCACGCGCTGAGGCATTTGTGCCAAACAGAATTAAGATTTTAAAGAAATCTTTCTGTTCTTGTTAAAACAAGAAGATTTTCTTCTGTAAAACAGAAGCCCTTAGATCAAAAATCCAACGGTGGAGAAAATTCCTCAAATCACTCAGAGAAAGATCTCGTTAACAAATTCAACAAACTTATGGGCACTATATAAAGACCCCTAGACCTCAAATCAAAGGCATGAACACTCTTTGAGAAATTAAACAGAGAGAAATTCAAAAAAAAAAAAGAAGAAAGGTAAAAGACCTTTTAGATAGAAGAATTTCTTCTGATAGATCATTAATCCAAAAACAAGATCAATGATCTTTAATAATAAAAAACAAAACAAAAATAAAAGCAGTGCTTTGCACTTTTTATGAACCTCTGGTTCCTGAAATAAGAAAAACCTTGTTTTTTCTTTGATCTAGATTAGATCAAGAAATCAAATAGTGCTTTGCACTTCCTTTATAAACCATTGGTTCTTGAATCTAAAAGATTCTCAAATTAATAGTGCTCTGCACTTGCAAATCTATACTGTTACGTTCTTGGGTTGGCGCAAGCCATCAGAAAGCGCCACGTGTCAGTATCTAAACCACTTGCGCTTTGCGCTTTAAGATAGAGCTTTGCTCTCTGAAATTGGCGCAATTCACTAGAGTGTGCCACGTGTCAGCAGCGCAAGCACAGCGCACTAGCGCAGCGCACTGCGCTTGCATGACACGTGTCGTCATTACAAGCGCTTGTGCTCTTTGATTGGCGCAAAGCGCCTGAAATGCAATGCATTTCTTTTGCTAAAGGGCCAGGCCCAAGTCAAAAAGACCTAACATGCCAAATTAAATTGCAAAGCAATAAATGGGCAGAGCCCAGGTAAAATTGATGCTCTGCATCTTTTATAAAAGGGCAGAGCCCAAGTAAAATTGATGCTCTGCATCATGGGCAGAGCCCAAAACAAATTGATGCTCTGCATCCTTTATGGGCAGAGCCTAAATAAAAAAGAAATGCAATGCATAAACAAATAAAAATGATGAGCATTTTCCAACTGGACTTAGCCCAATCATGGCCGTAAGTCCTTAAATTAAATTGACTGAGCAAAATTGCTCTCCTAAAATCAATTTACATCTGGTTCGAGGGTACATCTCCGAACTCCTCTGACACCTATCGTTGTAATTCCTCAACGACGTCAGAGAGGTGACGTGTCCCAACGACCACACATGAATACGGACTACGGGGTCCTTAAACTCGTGGACCGAAACGTCCTTAAACTAATATTCGTCCCTAAATCGGAATGTTGGACCGAAACGTCCTTAAACTAATGATGGACCGAAACGTCCTTAAACTAATATCGGACCGGAACGTCCTTAAACTAATAATAGACCGAAACGTCCTTAAACTAATATTGGACCGAAATGTCCTTAAACTAATGACGGACCGGAACGTCCTTAAACTAATGACGGACCACCACGTCCCTAAACTGGCGATGGACCACCACGTCCCTAAACTGGAACATGGACCACCATGTCCCTAAAATGGAACACGGACCGGAATGTCCTTAAACTAATAATGGACCACCACGTCCCTAAACTGGCGATGGACCACCACGTCCCTAAACTGGAACATGGACCACCACGTCCCTAAACTGGAACATGGACCGCAATGTCCCTAAACTACCTATGGACCACTACGTCCTTAAACTGGAACAACAGAGCCCCCAAACGCTCTCTTGTCGGATCTAAACGATCCCGTTTAAGTTGATCTTAGCCCCAAATACGGCTAACGTATCCTTAAACATTCAAATGTACTATAAAACTCCAAATCGACTTTGGTCCAAAGGAACATCTCTGAACTCCTCTGACACGTATCGTTGTAATCCTTCAACGACGTCAGAGAGGTGACGAGTCCCGACGGCCATATAGTAAATGGAGCACCATGTTAAGTTGATCTTAGTCTCAAAACAGGACTAACGTATCCTTAACGAACGTTTAAGTTGATCTTAGCCTCAATACGGCTAACGTATCCTTAAACTAAAAACACCAAACCCAAATCAAGTAAATACGGATTTGGATTAATCCACGTCCTACGGGCGACGGCATTACTCAGTCTCCGTATACAATCCACGGGCAACCACAAACAAAACAAACACACACGACACGAAGTGAAATTCTGGAGAAGGAGAAAGTGGCCGCCGCTACGCGGTAGCGTAATTAACTGTAGGGGCTTGCGCCTGCAAGGAAGAGCGTCCCCACAATCAAAAACCCCTCAAATGAGGGGGAATCTGACGAAGTCTGCTACATCGGCCGCATCCGTCTAAACCTCCGATACACGGTGCCATAAATCAACTTGGCATCTTCGGAGAGGTGGACGGATAAAACCATATAGCATCTGCCCTGAATCTCAGGCAAGACGTCCATGTCTTGCGCGTCTTTCGGAGGGGAACAGTGGATATCTCATGTCTGGCGAGATTCGTGGAGCCGTGGCGGAGACGCCTGTGACCTGTGCTGTTGGTCAGTCGGTGATACCGAGGAAGCTGAGCTTGGCGGGAGGCCCGGAGATGAGCGGGAGGCCAAGCAAGCTTGGTTATGTGATAGCTCGGAGGCGAGCTAGGTGGGCTGAGGAAGCTCAGCGTGCGGGAGGGCTCGGAGGCGACCCAATGGTTGTTTGTAAGACGAGCATAGGAGTGGTCTGGAAGGCCACCATAGGTCGGGAACATCCTTGGGAGGGAGGCCCGGGGTATGCTTCCAATGTACCATTTTTGCTCCTTTCTCGTAAGCTTTGGGACATGTTATCTTCCATGTGTCAAGATCTGGGGAGTCCCCAGTACTGAGCATCATCACCAGTGCTTCTGTCGATTTGGGATATACGCATTCTTTCTCTGATAGTACGAACCACGTCGACAGTTGCAACTATCATCTCAAGTCCAAGGAGTTCTCTATCTCTGATTCCGTCCCAACTTAATGGCGATCGACACTTCCTTCCATAGAGCGTTGCAAACGGTGCCATTCCTATACTTGCTTGGTAGCTGCTGTTGTATGAAAACTCCACAAGATGTAGTTGATCTTCCCACGATCCTTCGAAGTCTAGCATATACGATCTTAGCATATCTTCAAGTATCTGAATAGTTCGCTCAGACTGTCCATCTGTTTGTGGATGGTAAGCTGTGCTGAAGTTCAGACTTGTTCCCAAGCTAGCTTGCAGACTTTGCCAAAATTGCGATTGAAATCTGGTGTCACGATCGGAGATAATGCAAACCGGTACTCCATGTAATCTCATGATTTCCTGCATGAGTTTATAGGTATCAGAGATAGTACACATTGAAGAGTTTAAATCTTACTTAGATTCTTACCCCTATGTACTTCTTTGCTAGAGTCTCAGTAGATTGTCCAACTCGAAATGGGATGAAGTGAGCTGACTTTGTGAGTCGATCCACAATAATGCATACCGCATCGTTACCTTTCGTGCTGCGAGGAAGTGCAGTCACGAAATCCATTGTGATGTGTTGCCACTTCCATTCTGGGATAGGTAACGGTTGAAGCAAACTAGCTGTCCTGTGATGTTCAGCTTTTACTTGTTGACACACTAAGCATTTTGCGACGCTTTTGGCTACTTCACGCTTCATTCCATGCCACCAGTAATTTTGACGTAGATTCTTATACATCTTTGTACCTCCAGGGTGTACTGAATAAGGAGAGCTGTGAGCTTCTTTCATCAACTCTTCTCGCACAGAACCTTTTGGTACACACAGTCTACTGCCGTATCTCAATGATCCGTCTTCATGGATGATGAAGTCTGTTCTAAGTCCACTTTCTACTTGTTCTCTAATCTTTTGCAACTTAGAATCACTTGCTTGAGCTGCTTTGATCTGATTGACAATGGTAGATTGAACTTATAAGTTCATCAAACTTGAAGCGTTACCTGGCATGACTGCTTCAATCTCCATCTGTTGCAAGTCTTGTTGAAGCTTCCACTATGCGGCGAGATTCAATGCTAATGGTTGGCGACTAAGTGCATCAGGTACTATATTCACCTTCCCTGGATGATATTGTAGGTTGATGTCGAAGTCCGCCATGAGTTCTAACCACCTTCTCTGCCGCATATTCAACTCTTTCTGAGTAAACACATATTTTAGACTTTTGTGGTCCGTGTATATGTCCACTCGTCCACTAAGAAGATAATGACGCCAAATCTTAAGAGCAAAGATTACGGCCGCCAACTCCAAATCATGCGTCGGATAATTACGCTCATGAATCTTCAGCTATTTTGAAGTATAAGCTACAACTTTACCCTATTGATGTAGAACATATCCTAATCCCTTACCGGATGCATCACAATGCACTTCAAAACTTCCAGATTGGTCCGGTATGACAAGGATAGGTGCGGATGTCAATCCTGACTTGAGTTCTATGAAATCTCGTTCGCATTCTTCTGACCACATGAATTCTTCATCTTTACGTTTGAGCTTGGTCAGGGGTGTCGTAATTTTCGAAAATTCTTCAATAAACCTTCTGTAATATCCTGCTAAACCCAAGAAACTTCGAATGTCCTTCACTGACTTCGGTGTCGGCCATTCGCTTACTGCTGATACCTTAGCTGGATCTACAGAGATTCTATCGTCTGATACAATATGTCCAAAAAACCGATTTGATCTAGCAAAAACTCGCACTTGCTGTACTTGGCATAGAGTTGATGCTGTCGTAAAGTCTCCAGGACAATTCGTAGGTGCTCGGCATGTTCTTTCCGACTCTTAGAATACACCAGGATATCGTCGATGAAGATGCCAACAAACCTGTCTAGGTACTCTCGGAAAACTTGATTCATTAGGTTCATGAATATAGCTTGTGCGTTGGTCACTCTAAATGGCATCACAAGAAATTCGTAATGACCATAGCGAGTCCTGAATGCCGTTTTATGGATATCAGATTCTTTGACCTTCACCTGATGATAACCCTGTTCTTTATAAAAAAATAAATAATGAACAAAAAAACGATGGGAAAAATTCCCCAAATGGAGTATCACGTGTCCGCACGTGATGCGCCTTGGAGCAAAAATTATAGGCATCACGCTTAACAAATAAGGCTGAAATTGAGCCTCACGTGAAGGCACGTGAGCATCTATATACAAAGTATATAGGCGCCTTCCTAAAAACAAATAACAGGCCAGAAAAGCTCACGTGTCAGCACATGATTCTCTTTGTTGGGCTTAACTTCGTGGGGGTCACGTGTCACACGTGACATTCCTGAACATCAGCTCACGTGCCAACACGTGATGCTTTTCTCTGGGACTACTGCGTATAAGCAAAGCCGGTTAAATGCTATGGGGTCACGTGCTACACGTGAGGGTTCCTAATGCCTTCTGAGCCGATAGAATTAAATTCTAAATAAGAGGGATCAAAGCCCTATTTGGAAAATATTTCCTTAGATCTTTCTAGACAAGAGAGATTACATTCTGTAAAACCGAGCACCGTTGGATTAAAGATCCAATGGTGATTAAAAATCACCAAGCTACAGAATAAGCTCTGTATAGGAAAATATCTCCCCGATCTTTCTAAACAAGAAAGATTATGCTCTGTAAAACAGAGCATCGTTGGATTAAAAATCTAATGGTGATTAAAAATCACTAAGCTATAGAATAAGCTCTGTATGGGAAAATATTTTTCCAATCTTGTTAAAAAAACAAGAAAAATATCTTCTGTAAAACAGAAGTCCCTGGATAAAAAAATCCAACGGTGGATAAAATCCCCGAATCAATTAAAAAATCTCTCAATGAGAGATTTCCTTAACTAAATTAACAAACTTGCCTCTACTATATAAAGAACTCGAGACTAAAAGGAGAGACAGAGAAGACCCCCCATAAGATTTGAGAAACAAAAAAAAAGAATAAGAAGAGTTCTCTTTGAAGAAAAGAAACCCTAGGTAAAGAAAAAAGACCTAGAGATCATTTTATCTCCTCTTACAAGAGTTTAACTCTTCCACAAAAAAGAACTTAGTTCTTTCTCTGGTCGAGGTCTGCAGAAGCAGATCTCCCCACAAGTTGAGAATTTAATTCTCATCGGGGAGAATTGTTATGAAGTCCCAAAACTTAGAGGAAAGAACTAGGTTTGAAGAATTTAATTCTTCCAAAGATATAGGAATTTAATTCCTCTGATAAAACTAAGGTTTAACCCTGCATAAGAATTTATTTCTTATAAAACAAAGGAGTTGAAATTCTTAAGACCTAGATCAAGAGCTCCATGCATATTAGTGTTCAACGCTATAACGACAAATCACGTGTTCCCACGTGAGAATCTCTGAGGACCAAAAAGGAACGACTGAGATCGAGTCACGTGATCCCACGTGACCCCCAATAGTGCTTAGCACCTAGAAAGGGATATGAGGATAAATCCAAAGGAGGCGGTGCCCAACTCGGGGGCGCCTCACGTGTCCACACGTGATGACCACAAGATTTAAGTGTTTAACACTTATATGTATAGACAGGGATTCAAACCCAAGGGCACCACACCAATTTTTAGGCGCCTCACATACTACACACGAGCGCTCCAAATTGTAGTGTTTAACACTGCTTTAGAGCATCACGTGGGAGCACGTGAGCGCCAAGCAGATATCAGTGTTTAACACTGTGAGAGGCCAACCTTAGCCCAAATTAGCCAAGTCTCCCGATGCCAAAACCTTTTGACCATCAATCAACCGAGTCCTCCTAAATTCAGGTCTCTCCAAATCGATCTTAGTTCCAAAGATGGCCAATGATCTCCTGACAGATGGCATCAAAAATGATGTTCATTCCACCATGATCTCTCCCTTTAATCTGGAGTTCGGTTCAAGGGCACATCTCTCTACAGCTCTGATACATGTCGCTGTAATTCTTCAATGATATCATAGAGGTGGAGGGTCCCGACAACCAACAGCTCTTGGATGCACCCTCAAACCTATGAGCATACCCCAATGGACCGTAATGTCTTTAAACTAGCTGTGGACCACAATGTCCTTAAACTAGCTATGGACCGTAACGTCCTTAAACTAAAACGATAGAGCCCAAATGCTCTTTTATTGGATCAAAAATGATCCTAAACCCCCGTTAAGTAGATCTTAGTCCAATATCAGATTAACGTATCCTTAACAAATATTTAAATTGATCATAATTTCAAACAAGGTTAACGATCCTTAAATTAAACCAAACCCAAATTTAAGAAAATACGGATTTGGACTAATCCACGCCCTACGGACGACAACACAAATTAGTCTCCGTATACAATCCACGGGCAACCAAAAATAAAACAAACACACACGACATGAAGTGAACATCTGCAGCAGGAGAAAGTGATTACCGCGATGCAGAAATGTAATTAATTACAGGAGCTTGCGCCTGCAGGGAAGAGCGTCCCCACAATCAAAAACCCCCTCACAAACGAGGGGGAATCTGACGAAGTCTGCTACAAAGGCCGCATCTGTCCAGACCTCCGATGCACGGTGCCATAAATCAACTTGGCATTTTCGGAGAAGTGGACGGATAAATCAAAATAACATATGCCCCCAAATTCAGGCAAGACGTTTGTCTTCCCGGTTTTCGGCAGTAAACAGATTTTGGCACGCCCGGTGGGACCTTTTCCTCTTTCCACTCCACACTTCGTGTGTCATGTTCACGAACGAATCGCGGTTTAATATGGTTACCCCTGGATTCGAGGTACTAAGATTTGGTGTCTTGCTTCGTTCAGAAGAGAAGATGACATCAATGGCTTCCAACTGCACCAATTGCAACAACATCTCCCACTCTGTCCCTGCTAGAGGAGTAACTTATGGGCCCCAAGCAGCCTCCATCTTCGCAATGCCAGTGGAACAGGTGACTCAGACCACCACTGGACTGTTCTTCAGGACCATGCTCCCGCCAATGAGCTTCAATGCTTAAATGCCATCACAAGAAGCCCCAAAGAAGTCGGTCTTTGATCGGTTCGCAACCACCATGTCCCCTCTCAACGGGTCATCCTAGTCTGCCACCTCAGTCTTCGATAAGCTGAGCCAAAACTCCACTGGGCTTGTAAATAGACCCGCAATACCTGAAGGGGTTATCCTGAAGCGGATAGCCATTCCAGCTCCGGTACACGAAGTGTTCAAAGCGGCTTCTCCTTTTAAAGGATCGGTCTTCACAAGACTGTCCGTTCCAACTCCTGTTTCGGGCAAAGTTATTAAGGCTGCTTCCCCTATCGAAAGATCGGCCTTTGCAAGATTGACCATTCCCTCTCAGCGGACGTCGGTCTTTGACAGGCTGACACCAACAACACCCCACCTGAGTAGGGGGAATGACGAAGCCACTCCTGTAACTAAACCATTCCCATCTGCATGACATGCTCGACGTCGCCACTGGCGCCGAGTAAGGAAGGCTGGGGCCAGTTCCCCCTCTGGACTTACCCCACCAGCTCCAATGGTAGAAATTGATGTTGCTGTTCCAACTGGGAACAACTTCGAGCTGCTCAGGAAGGTGCACAGGAACTCTCCAACCGCCATACTAAAGAAGTCTCCTCCTCCTATTGAAAACACAACACATGTGAAGCCGGAACAGCCTCCTCAGTGGTCGTCCTCCAAGATCCACAGAGTTTGGCGGAAAGTCCAAGACTCTGTAATTGACAATGATTACTCTTGCCGGCTGAAGAAGATAAAGGCTCGGCAAGAGAAGGACCATCCCTCCGCCATACCATGAAAGGTATCATCTGCATGGGTGCGTGCCACAACGGCCCCTTCAACTTCGACTTCCCATAAGAGGAGAAGCCCGGAGAAGATCCCCATGCCGGCAGCAAATATCAAATGCAGTGGACCCAAACACCCCAAGTCTGGGGGCATGGTTGTGCATACCGCCCACATGGCATCCGGAAAAGAGGATAGTCATGCTTCCGTGAGTCATCGACCACTCACACGGTCTATGACGAAAGCTCAGGAGCAACAACAGAAGCTCCAGGAAATGTTGACAAGAATGGCCGCACTCACTGGGCAGAAGAAAGCCCGGAAATATCGTCGGAACAACGCCAGGAGCAGGAGACTGACACCGAATTCCTACGAAAGGTGCTTGAAAAGAAAGATAAAGAGGTCGCGGAACAAGCGGCTAATATAAAACAGATGGTGCTTCTGTTCCAAGACATAGTTGGGATGATGATCCAGCCGGATCCTCCAGCTGAAGACCCTCCAATGATCATCGAAGACGACAGAGGGGAGACATCGGACCCTCCTCCGGCTTTATCAGCAGCTAGGGAGGAGACGATCTCCAAAACTACTCTTGATGACTACATAGCTCAACAAATACAAGCTCATCAAACGAACGAAGCGGCAGGCTAGGTCGTTAGAACCGGGTAACCTTATCCAGGCTGGTACGACCAAATTAAGTACCCGCCAGGATATACGATCCCCAAATTCCATATGTATAAGGGGATGGGCAATCCGCACCAACACGTTGCTTAATTCAGAGCTTTGTACGGTAATACCGGGGTCGATGACAAACTATTGCTTCGCCAATTTGTCGGCAGCTTGGCGGAGACAACATTTGAATGGTATTTGGAGCTTCCAAATGAATCCATCAAGACATTTATGGAGATGGAACTACTTTTCACACAACAGTTCGCAAGCACAAGCGAGCGCATCCCAATCACGACATTAATCAACGTCGGAGTGAAGCCGGGAGAGATCTGGGTTCAATACGCAATTCAGTGGGGTAACCTATGGTCAAAGTGTGAACAACGCATGGAAGAAGCTCCCGCTGTGGGCATGTTCATGGGGACCCTTGATCCTCAGGCAACTATATCCCAGTTTATGATGTTCTTCAAGCCAACCACCTTCCAGACCTTGATTGACAAACTGGCCTAAATGGACCAGATGGGCCATAGGCCGTCCTCTTCAAAGATAGATCTTCGGAATGAAAAGGGCAAAGGGAAAGCGACCTTCGTCGCCAACGCTCAACAACAACTGAGTGACCCGAAACAGGTGGCTCGCCAAAACAACAGACCGTGATCCCTCGAAGAGAAGTTTAGACGTCCTTACTCGTTTCCCCGGGATAAAACGAGGAGATTGTTCGACCTGGCAGTACACAACAGACTCGTCACTCTGTCGGATCCGAGATGCCCGCTGCAATCAGGCGACGTCAACAATACCAATCACTGCCCCTACCACCGAATAGTGGGCCACCCAACCAAAGTTTGCTACATCTTCAAAAACTGGGTTGAAGACCAGTACAAACAGGGCAAGTTTGCGCTGTCCGAAAACTGGAAGGTAAACCCGCCGTGGCAGCACATTCCTAAAAAGGTGGATACGCCGGAGGCATCATGCTCATTTGTAGAGGAAGCTCCGTGGGAAGTGGTCCTTTCAGCTAAAACTAAAAGAATGCTGAAGGATCTTCAAGCATGTTTGGTGATTAGGTGGAAGAGCCCGCTGGAGCCTGAGATTATTAACGGAATGCTGAAATCGCGCCCAACGCTGAAAGTTGGTAACGATGGGCAAAACCTCCAGGCCAAGCCTCTGAAATCTTTTAACAAGTCTAGCTTTGAAAGTCTCAACTTTTCGATGTACACCAAGTAATCTTCTCAAGATATACTTGCTCCTGATGGGGATTTAACCCTTCAGATATAGCAACCAAAGTCCATACTTTGTTGGTGTATAAGGATTCCATCTCAGATTGCTAAGCATCCAGCCATTCTTACAGAGTCTTCACTCTCGATGGCCTGCTCGAAACTAGTTGGGTCATCATCTCATGATGCAATCTTCGCTCCCACTGTCATAGAGAAACAGAAGTATCTCTCAGGTGGGTGAGAAACCCTACTAGATCGGCGGAGAGGCTGAGGTTCGTTAGAATCTACTGAATCCTTTGGTTTTATCAAATCATCGGCTGCAAATTGTATAGCTGGAACCTTTCCAGTTGTACATTACAGACCTTGCCTCGAGCTTGTCCGGATTTTGCTTTTAGACATAGGCCGGACAACTCCAAATCTTAATTAACTTAAGACATGGGCTCTTCCCTTTCCATATCACATATGAAGTGGTAGGCAACTGATTTGATTTGAACCCTTTTCAATAGGTATGCAGCTTCTCAAGTGCATAACTCCCAAAAGGAAATAGGTCACTCAGTAATACTCATCATAGAGCACACCATATCATATAGGGTGTGATTGCTCCGCCCCGATATACCATCGTGCTATGGTGTATACAGAGGAGTAATGCTGAGAGAGAATCTCATTCTCCTTTAGAATAGTCCAGTATTTTCGTGCTCAAGTATTCTCCTCCTTGATCACATCAAAGGACATAATACTTATACCCGTATTTTGGTTCTCTACTTCTAACTTATATTCTGTGAATATCTCAAAAGGTTCGGACTTGTGTTTCAACAGGAACATAGGTCTGAAACTCGAAAGATCATCAGAGAACGTAATGAAGTATAAAGAACCAGTCCTGGCATGTGTAGACAGGAGACCTTACATACATCATTATGTATCAGTCCCAAGAGTTCACTAACTCTTTCTCTGTTTCCAGTAAACGGAGCTATGGTCATCTTATCTCTGTGACATGACAGGCAAGTTTCACAAGATGTAAATTTAAACTAATTTAAATATACATCTAAATGTAACTTCAGCTAGTCGGGTCACATTGATCTGACCTAGTCTACAATACCTCAAGAAGAATCCGTTCATTTCTGAACTCTTCCTCTTGTGTGTGTTCTGTATACTAAGAACTGTAGTTTGATTTAGAACATCAATGCTTTTAGATAACGTGCCTGAACCGATCAACTTTTGATATAGGAAATGTTCAAAACATTATCCAACAATACAAAATTTTATCATTTCTTTAAGAATAAAGAGAGTGATATGATTTTGTATATCAGGTTCGGTATCTAATAACATTTGTTCCGAATCAATGTATTGGTAATACAGGGTGACAGTGACCAACAGACTTGGCTGCAACTCTTGCCCCGTTTTCTGCCTCATGAAACTTATCACCCGTTCTCAGTTCTCTACCTTTCTGTAGCCTTATGTAACATATTACATATCTGGGATCCTGATCTGGTATCACATACCCAGGACGTAAAGGATACTGAGAAACAGTTCTCTGTAATGAACACACCCGAAGATGATGCATCAGCATGCACTCTCTTCGTTTGGGCGGCAAGGGAATTCTGGTAATCCCCAATTTCCTGCTCTGTCTTATAACAATTATAAGGTGGAGCGAGACCAACGTTCCCCAGCTCAGTATAACAAGCGGGTTCGGTCAAATATCCGTATTATTAACTTGATTAAGGCGTGATATGGTCGCTACCAGGAGAGAGAGAGAAGAAAACACTCAGCATGCGCTCTTTCAAGAATAGATTGGTTATTATTTTATCTAATCAGGATGGCTCCCACTGCTTTTTATCAAATCTTCCTTCAAACCCTAAAAGGAAAGACTAGCCGGGATTAATTACACACTACAAGTTCGTCAATCTTTCAGCCAGGCCAGTGTCGGTACTTTGAGGGAGGTCCCCCGTGCTTTCGCACGAACCTAATTAATGTAAACCTCGTTTTCCCAGAGGCGTAACCCCGTTGACACCTTTCTAGACACCTACTTGATCGGCTAATTGTAATGTATAAAACTCTCCCAGGAGTAACTCTTACTCGCAGCGGGTATCGGGATCCAACTATCTCATAGAAGGTATGCAATCTCATTGCAAATTTCAACACTTGAAATTCCCGATAATATTTTGTCCCTAACCTCCTATGACCTTGACAAAGGCCAACAAACCATAGGATGCTAGTCAAGTTCAACCCGTCATTTCCTGATTGAATTAAACCCACCCGCACGGCCCTTGACAAAGGCCAACAAGGTCGCACGACTACCCTAACTCAATCTGCATCATATGCATAAGCAGATAAGCACCAGTTAGCTACCGCACACTGCGCCTTGACGGAGGTCAACAAACATAGCACGAATACTAAATAGGACTTATCTGAAATGACGGAGGGCTACGACAGGTTTTTCTGAAAACCTATTGCGTAATGAACTTGATATCGTCGTAGAATCAAATGATTTTAAAATGGAGTGTTTTTGAGGCTTTTCTAGTTTTGCTAAAGGAGTCACTCCCGGTGAAGGGATCGTCGGTCCTTTCCTCGTCGAATGAGGTGCGGGATATATCACATATATCACTGTGCAAAGCAAAAACACTTAAAAGCAATCAAAAGACAAACCGAGTGTGTAGCATCTGCCAGTTATTGCTAAAGGAGTCACTCCCGGTGAAGGGATCTCGGTCCTTTCCTTATCGAATAAGGTGCAGGATATATCATATATACCTCTGTGCAAAGCAAGAACTGTAGCTACCTGTTTTATTTTAAAATTCGATTCTACAACATCTTAGGTTTCTTTTATTTCATTAATCTCATTAATGAAGTCCCATCATTTAAGTACCTAAACATTACAGATAAATACGACGTACACTTATGCCATCCGCATTCGCCTCGATGTCCCCTCGTGCACCGTTAGGTTAGGTAACTAACGACAGAGCGGGGCAGGGCTAGCGCGGGTGTAAAACATAAGTAACATCTATATAATATATCATATATACTATATACAGTATCTATCACAGAACATCACATGATCACATCACAGATATCGCAGCAGAAGAATCATATGAAATATTGGATATACTAGGACGTCCGTGTTTTCAATACGAGCCAGTATAAAACACGGATTCGACGGTCGTGATGAATAGCCAAACCCACACCCCTAGACCCCTACGAGAGCGGCAAGCAACCCTACCAATTCTAGAGTTAGGAGACCCGGACTCGACTCCTCGAGTTGGTCTCCCACTGGACTCCAGAACCCGGTTACTTGTGCTTCCTCCTTGGGTCTATCCTAGTGCGGAAAAGTAAATAATATACAAACGGTGACATCTTCCGCAACCTGGAAGTGCCCCAATAAAAGAATATTACATACAAGTTTTTACATGAATGAAAATGAAAAACACTCATCTCACATAAAAACCCCCGGCTATTCAAACACGACGATCCAATATAACATATCCAGCAACACATAACATCACATGTCATCAACGTAAGTAAATATGTCCATCCCAATTGTCGTTGACATATAGCAACGAAACCGGCGATATCACATATTACGCTTACGGTCAAAGAAAAGAAAGTGTAAAACTACAACAGATGGAATTCGCAATCTGCATAGACATCGCATGCCTAATCAAATGAATACCTTAGACATCACATGCCTAACAATTATAAATCCCGCATTTTAGTCACAAAATCGAAAACTCTTTTCAATATCAAGTCGGGCAATTCAACAAGATTCCCGACATCCTGATCGAATACTCGTCGCAAACTTTAGTAGACGGCCGCACCCCCGATACCGTCGACGAAGTGCACCAAGGCGGAACACCGCTACCGCGAGCACCCGAACGGATGCTTTCGGCGACGGGGTTCTCCTACAGTCACTTAGTCGGGGCTATGGAGCGAGGCTGTCTATTAAGTTTACCCGGCGAGTATCCGCGTACGCTACGTGATTGCGACGGACTTTTGATCACATCAAAATTCCGTGGCAACCGATCAAGTGAGACTAAACTTCTATGTTTATAACATTCATTGAGTTATCTCATAACTACTTGTGAATTCCAATTATTGTATCACATTCCAGATAATTAGAAAATGTTAAACTTTCTGATCGAACATTCAAACACCCAAGTTTTCCCGATACAGATCAACACATGAAATAAGTCTAACAACATTCAGTTCGTGCCTCAGTACCAACGGTCCAGCCGTAGAAGGGTCAAGCCAACGCCTCACATGTGGCACGCCGTACTGCCCCAAACCCGAAGGTTCAAAGGGCAGTTCAAGACGGTCACATAATCGAGTTAAGGTTTGTTGTCTTCTAGAGGGTCCATCGCGTTACTTGCACTACTTAGAACGTCGTTAAACTACGGAAAAATCCAACACTTGGAAATTTCCCGACAGGGGAAAAATTGGGTATTTATATCCGGTCGAACTTTTTTAACATATTCTAAAATTATCCGGAAAGCCAAATAGACAGAGTCTGATAAACCCGATCGAATCATCGAAGCTCCAAAACATCCCAGATTATTCAACTCTTGAATAAATATTAAAAATACCCATAGAACTCATCACTGTAAAATATGAATTACTGTGCAAAATTCAACGCAAGAGGAGACCATAAGGCCGCGGAAACGCCGCACATGCCAAGCACGTGCCGCGTTTCCGCGGTGGTTTAATTGAATTAGGCCCCCGTATTTCACAGTAATTCATATAATACCCTGCTTAATTTTCTGCATATTTTTAATGTGGAAAAATGCACTGTTTTGAAAAAAGTACAGAGACCATGGGAAAAATGGGGTTTCGGGTTCGATCGGGATTCAAACGTCGTCTAGACTTCGCCTAAGGCTCTAGCTAGGCTCTGATACCACTGTAGGGTTCCTAGGCACTCCCAAGAGGTCTCACAAGGCATCAACCATGCCAATTTCAAAAAATCTAAGTGCCGAGAAACCCTAATACGGATCGTTGGCTAAAGTTTAGGCGAAACTAGAAACTAGTTAACAACTTAACTATAAAGAATACGGAAATACAACCTTTGTAGATCCGGTGCTCCACCTCCATAGCTCCGCAACGAAGTCCCCTCGCTGTCCAAATGAGTTCCCGGGCTCTAGCGTCGGCTTCGTCGGAGAATGGGCAAGCTAGGTCGTCGATGTCCATGCCGAAGATGATCTACGTCGAGGCATCGCTAGATCAAGCTCCCACTTCACCAAGTCATGAAACTTGTGAAGATAACACCCTATACTACTTGGCAAGATGTAGAGGATGAAGAAATAGGAAGTGGGTAGACTTTAGATTTGGATTTCTCACTCATTTTCATCAATCACCATTGATGTAGCAAGCTTTTTTCTCATGTTGAAGAAGAAGAAGATGAAGAAAAAGAATATGATAAGTATTTTGTAAATGATAAATAAATCAATACTTATCATTTACTAACCCTTGGTTAGTTGTAGAGAATGGACCATGGTTAACTTGAATGGTTAGGGTTAAGGATGAGACAAGAATGGTGGACTAATTCAAAGCTTCAAGAATCTTCAACTAGCAAACAAAAATAGCAACCATTCTTTTCTCATCTTTTTCCAACATAAATAAATAAATAAATAAGGAAAAAGAAAACCCTAATCATAATCTTAACCATGGTCTAATTCTTTACACTAACCCTAGCTTGCATGTATCATCAAACATGATACAATCATGTGCACAAAATATATCACATATGCAATGTGCACAAACCAAGTGAGTAAATCCATTTAAAGTGAACCAATACTAGTTAATGCAAAGTAATATATCAAATATATAATTATACATTAAATCATTAAATCAACACTTGATTTAACGATCCGGTCATATCGCATATAACCGACTAATATCCAATGTATCGGCTTATCGAATCAATCCTCGATTCGATAACTAGGTTATATCGCATACAACCAATCAATACATTCATCGCGAGAATAGAATACGGTATCACATACACGCATTATTCTCGGTCCCGCACATATCTCATATGCGCTCCTATTTCGTTTTGCTTGAGCCAGGAAACCTCTGTGTAGGACTCTAAAGACTCGTCAATACGCCGGCAGCAGATGATGATCATATCAAGCACCCACAAGCCGCAAGCGGTCTGCTAAACGTAACGGCCACCCGGGTATTGAGCGATCAGAAGATCGACGAGCAAGCCCGCTCACACTCCAGTGAATCCAACCAGTAACACTACCGTACAGTCCGGTCTGTTCGTCTGATATGTCGCATATCTCGCCTAGGGGTGGTAAACGTCAGACCCCAATAGCTCGATAAGTCGTGTCGATATGAGGTCTATAACATTTCGAGAAACTACTGGTAACACTTACCAGTAAATATCAGCAACCCTGGCCAGGGATTTCCTGTTATAGCCAATCGAACACAGCGCAACATCAACTCCCTATACCGGGAGAGACGAATCCCCTCCTATCGCTCATTGCCTCCATGTGACTCGGGACTGTACCCAAAAACCACCGTTTTGCACGCCCTCTTGGACGTGGTAAGATGGAAATCAAAGCACAGTGGGAACCACACAAGACTCTATGACGATCTCGGGTCAACAGACTACTCTGTACCAGTGTCACCAGAGAACTGCCATCTGACGTAAGGTATAATACCATCTGGGAGTTCTCGGCGAGTCCGTCCAGTGTACCCAGTCTCCACTGAGCACCCGTATATCATCTCTGATGTCAAACACCGATGGATATGGGATCATCCATCGCCCATCTGTATGGGTCGAGAAGGTACACGCTAGTCTACTCTGATATATCGATGCCCCGTCTCGATACACCCACGACTAGGGACTTTAAAGGATGTACTTATGGACTACCATGTCCCCACTAGTATGATCCGCATCATAGTCCAGGTAGTCAAGTACATATCCTAAAGGGCTTTACCAACATGTAACAGAGAGACAATCAGCATACACGTTAAGGTAAAGGGTAACCAGATAGCATACTATCATGTCGAGCAAGAAAGTTCTCCCTATATATGTCCCAGCATCCACTACAATATACATCCAATGTACAGTAATGGCCTCTAGGGCATACATATAACTAACAATCTCCCACTTGCACTAGGGCCATCTGTAGCAGTGGTTGCAGTATCTCATACTCAACCATCCCATGAAGTCTCTCTCTGGGAACAGGCCTTTGTGAGTGGATCCGCTGTGTTGTCCTCTGAGTCTACTCTCCTAACCTCGATCTCCTTGGAGATCAACTATCTCCTTGATCAGGCGATACTGCCTTAGAATAAGTCTGGATCACTGATGGGACGGACGTTCCTTGGCATAAGCCACAACTCCATTGTCACATAATGGGAGGAACATAGTTCATCTTATGAACCAATATACACCCAAACAGCCTCTTTGGTAGCATCTTAAGTAGCGATGTATCCTGCCTTTATCGTCTAGTGTGTCACGGTATCTATCTTGGAACTCTTCCAACATACCGTCCCTTTACTGAGGGTAAAGACAATGCCTGTGACTGACATTCAGTCGTCTTTATCACCCTGGAACCCTTCCAGTGATTCTCCCCAGGATCGATTGATACCATCTCACTACAACTAGTGACAATCCTAACATCCATTTAGATCTATCTCATAGATCCAAAATCCAGGATTTAGTAGGTATCACTTTGATCCTATATGGAGAATCTTTGTGATAATCGGAGATTGATCGAGCGTAGCATAGGAAACTTCTTCCCTATCAAGAGTATGTCATCCACGTACTCTACGAGGATCGTCACCATACTCCCTACTACCTTTTTGTTTATACAAGGTTCATCTACCATTTTGATTATGTCAAACTCTTTGACTACTTCATCAAAACAGACGTTCCAACTCCGCGATGCCTGCTTTATCCTATAAAGCATCTTGCACACGTTTCCGCTGCTCCCACTGTCTACGAGGCCCTCTGGCTGTATACTTATAGACTCTCTCTTCTAAAACATCATTTAGAAAGGCAGTCATGACACCCAACCACCAGATATCGTAGTCATGGTATGTAGCCGTGGTAAGTAGGATCTGAATGGACTTAAGCATAGATACTTGAAAAGGTTTTATCATTATCCACAGCTGGTCAATGATGCAAACTTTTAACAAGTCTAGCTTTGAAAGTCTCAACTTTTCGATGTACACCAAGTAATCTTCTCAAGATATACTTGCTCCTGATGGGGATTTAACCCTTCAGATATAGCAACCAAAGTCCATACTTTGTTGGTGTATAAGGATTCCATCTCAGATTGCTAAGCATCCAGCCATACTTACAGAGTCTTCACTCTCGATGGCCTGCTCGAAACTAGTTGGGTCATCATCTCATGATGCAATCCTCGCTCCCACTGTCATAGAGAAACAGAAGTATCTCTCAGGTGGGTGAGAAACCCTACTAGATCGGCGGAGAGGCTGAGGTTCGTTAGAATCTACTGAATCCTTTGGTTTTATCAAATCATCGGCTGCAAATTGTATAGCCGGAACCTTTCCAGTTGTACATTACAGACCTTGCCTCGAGCTTGTCCGGATTTTGCTTTTAGACATAGGCCGGACAACCCCAAATCTTAATTAACTTAAGACATGGGCTCTTCCCTTTCCATATCACATATGAAGTGGTAGGCAACTGATTTGATTTGAACCCTTTTCAATAGGTATGCAGCTTCTCAAGTGCATAACTCCCAAAAGAAAATAGGTCACTCAGTAATACTCATCATAGAGCACACCATATCATATAGGGTGTGATTGCTCCGCCCCGATATACCATCGTGCTATGGTGTATACAGAGGAGTAATGCTGAGAGAGAATCTCATTCTCCTTTAGAATAGTCCAGTATTTTCGTGCTCAAGTATTCTCCTCCTTGATCACATCAAAGGACATAATACTTATACCCGTATTTTGGTTCTCTACTTCTAACTTATATTCTGTGAATATCTCAAAAGGTTCGGACTTGTGTTTCAACAGGAACATAGGTCTGAAACTCGAAAGATCATCAGAGAACCTAATGAAGTATAAAGAACCAGTCCTGGCATGTGTAGACAGGAGACCTTACATACATCATCATGTATCAGTCCCAAGAGTTCACTAACTCTTTCTCTGTTTCCAGTAAACGGAGCTATGGTCATCTTATCTCTGTGACATGACAGGCAAGTTTCACAAGATGTAAATTCAAACTAATTTAAATATACATCTAAATGTAACTTCAGCTAGTCGGGTCACATTGATCTGACCTAGTCTACAATACCTCAAGAAGAATCCGTTCATTTCTGAACTCTTCCTCTTGTGTGTGTTCTGTATACTAAGAACTGTAGTTTGATTTAGAACATCAATACTTTTAGATAACGTGCCTGAACCGATCAACTTTTGATAAAGGAAATGTTCAAAACATTATCCAACAATACAAAATTTTATCATTTCTTTAATAATAAAGAGAGTGATATGATTTTGTATATCAGGTTCGGTATCTAATAACATTTGTTTCGAATCAATGTATTGGTAATACAGGGTGACAGTGACCAACAGACTTGGCTGCAACTCTTGCCCCGTTTTCTGCCTCATGAAACTTATCACCCGTTCTCAGTTCTCTACCTTTCTGTAGCCCTATGTAACATATTACATATCTGGGATCCTGATCTGGTATCACATACCCAGGACGTAAAGGATACTGAGAAACAGTTCTCTGTAATGAACACACCCGAAGATGATGCATCAGCATGCACTCTCTTCGTTTGGGCGGCAAGGGAATTCTGGTAATCCCCAATTTCCTGCTCTGTCTTATAACAATTATAAGGTGGAGCGGGACCAACGTTCCCCAGCTCAGTATAACAAGCGGGTTCGGTCAAATATCCGTATTATTATCTTGATTAAGGCATGATATGGTCGCTACCAGGAGAGAGAGAGAAGAAAACACTCAGCATGCGCTCTTTCAAGAATAGATTGGTTATTATTTTATCTAATCAGGATGGCTCCCACTGCTTTTTATCAAATCTTCCTTCAAACCCTAAAAGGAAAGACTAGCCGGGATTAATTACACACTACAAGTTCGCCAATCTTTCAGCCAGGCCAGTGTCGGTACTTTGAGGGAGGTCCCCCGTGCTTTCGCACGAACCTAATTAATGTAAACCTCGTTTTCCCAGAGGCGTAACCCCGTTGACACCTTTCTAGACACCTACTTGATCGGCTAATTGTAATGTATAAAACTCTCCCAGGAGTAACTCTTACTCGCAGCGGGTATCGGGATCCAACTATCTCATAGAAGGTATGCAATCTCATTGCAAATTTCAACACTTGAAATTCCCGATAATATTTTGCCCCTAACCTCCTATGACCTTGACAAAGGCCAACAAACCATAGGATGCTAGTCAAGTTCAACCCGTCATTTCCTGATTGAATTAAACCCACCCGCACGGCCCTTGACAAAGGCCAACAAGGTCGCACGACTACCCTAACTCAATCTGCATCATATGCATAAGCAGATAAGCACCAGTTAGCTACCGCACACTGCGCCTTGACGGAGGTCAACAAACGTAGCACGAATACTAAATAGGACTTATCTGAAATGACGGAGGGCTACGACAGGTTTTTCTGAAAACCTATTGCGTAATGAACTTTATATCGTCGTAGAATCAAATGATTTTAAAATGGAGTGTTTTTGAGGCTTTTCTAGTTTTGCTAAAGGAGTCACTCCCGGTGAAGGGATCGTCGGTCCTTTCCTCGTCGAATGAGGTGCGGGATATATCACATATATCACTGTGCAAAGCAAAAACACTTAAAAGCAATCAAAAGACAAACCGAGTGTGTAGCATCTGCCAGTTATTGCTAAAGGAGTCACTCCCGGTGAAGGGATCTCGGTCCTTTCCTTATCGAATAAGGTGCAGGATATATCATATATACCTCTGTGCAAAGCAAGAACTGTAGCTACTTGTTTTATTTTGAAATTCGATTCTACAACATCTTAGGTTTCTTTTATTTCATTAATCTCATTAATGAAGTCCCATCATTTAAGTACCTAAACATTACAGATAAATACGACGTACACTTATGCCATACGCATTCGCCTCGATGTCCCCTCGTGCACCGTTAGGTTAGGTAACTAACGACAGAGCGGGGCAGGGCTAGCGCGGGTGTAAAACATAAGTAACATCTATATAATATATCATATATACTATATACAGTATCTATCACAGAACATCACATGATCACATCACAGATATCGCAGCAGAAGAATCATATGAAATATTGGATATAATAGGACGTCCGTGTTTTCAATACGAGCACGTATAAAACACGGATTCCACGGTCGTGATGAATAGCCAAACCCACACCCCTAGACCCCTACGAGAGCGGCAAGCAACCCTACCAATTCTAGAGTTAGGAGACCCGGACTCGACTCCTCGAGTTGGTCTCCCACTGGACTCCAGAACCCGGTTACTTGTGCTCTCCTCCTTGGGTCTATCCTAGTGCGGAAAAGTAAATAATATACAAACGGTGACATCTTCCGCAACCTGGAAGTGCCCCAATAAAAGAATATTACATACAAGTTTTTACATGAATGAAAATGAAAAACACTCATCTCACATAAAAACCCCCGGCTATTCAAACACGACGATCCAATATAACATATCCAGCAACACATAACATCACATGTCATCAACGTAAGTAAATATGTCCATCCCAATTGTCGTTGACATATAGCAACGAAACCGGCGATATCACATATTACGCTTACGGTCACAGAAAAGAAAGTGTAAAACTACAACAGTTGGAATTCGCAATCTGCATAGACATCGCATGCCTAATCAAATGAATACCTTAGACATCACATGCCTAACAATTATAAATCCCGCATTTTAGTCACAAAATCGAAAACTCTTTTCAATATCAAGTCGGGCAATTCAACAAGATTCCCGACATCCTGATCGAATACTCGTCGCAAACTTTAGTAGACGGCCGCACCCCCGATACCGTCGACGAAGTGCACCAAGGCGGAACACCGCTACCGCGAGCACCCGAACGGATGCTTTCGGCGACGGAGTTCTCCTACAGTCACTTAGTCGGGGCTATGGAGCGAGGCTGTCTATTAAGTTTACCCGGCGAGTATCCGCGTACGCTACGTGATTGCGACGGACTTTTGATCACATCAAAATTCCGTGGCAACCGATCAAGTGAGACTAAACTTCTATGTTTATAACATTCATTGAGTTATCTCATAACTACTTGTGAATTCCAATTATTGTATCACATTCCAGATAATTAGAAAATGTTAAACTTTCCGATCGAACATTCAAACACCCAAGTTTTCCCGATACAGATCAACACATGAAATAAGTCTAACAACATTCAGTTCGTGCCTCAGTACCAACGGTCCAGCCGTAGAAGGGTCAAGCCAACGCCTCACATGTGGCACGCCGTACTGCCCCAAACCCGAAGGTTCAAAGGGCAGTTCAAGACGGTCACATAATCGAGTTAAGGTTTGTTGTCTTCTAGAGGGTCCATCGCGTTACTTGCACTACTTAGAACGTCGTTAAACTACGGAAAAATCCAACACTTGGAAATTTCCCGACAGGGGAAAAATTGGGTATTTATATCCGGTCGAACTTTTTTAACATATTCTAAAATTATCCGGAAAGCCAAATAGACAGAGTCTGATAAACCCGATCGAATCATCGAAGCTCCAAAACATCCCAGATTATTCAACTCTTGAATAAATATTAAAAATACCCATAGAACTCATCACTGTAAAATATGAATTACTGTGCAAAATTCAACGCAAGAGGAGACCATAAGGCCGCGGAAACGCCGCACATGCCAAGCACGTGCCGCGTTTCCGCGGTGGTTTAATTGAATTAGGCCCCCGTATTTCACAGTAATTCATATAATACCCTGCTTAATTTTCTGCATATTTTTAATGTGGAAAAATGCACTGTTTTGAAAAAAGTACAGAGACCATGGGAAAAATGGGGTTTCGGGTTCGATCGGGATTCAAACGTCGTCTAGACTTCGCCTAAGGCTCTAGCTAGACTCTGATACCACTGTAGGGTTCCTAGACACTCCCAAGAGGTCTTACAAGGCATCAACCATGCCAATTTCAAAAAATCTAAGTGCCGAGAAACCCTAATACGGATCGTTGGCTAAAGTTTAGGCGAAACTAGAAACTAGTTAACAACTTAACTATAAAGAATACGGAAATACAACCTTTGTAGATCCGGTGCTCCACCTCCATAGCTCCGCAACGAAGTCCCCTCGCTGTCCAAATGAGTTCCCGGGCTCTAGCGTCGGCTTCGTCGGAGAATGGGCAAGCTAGGTCGTCGATGTCCATGCCGAAGATGATCTACGTCGAGGCATCGCTAGATCAAGCTCCCACTTCACCAAGTCATGAAACTTCTGAAGATAACACCCTATACTACTTGGCAAGAGGTAGAGGATGAAGAAATAGGAAGTGGGTAGACTTTAGATTTGGATTTCTCACTCATTTTCATCAATCACCATTGATGTAGCAAGCTTTTTTCTCATGTTGAAGAAGAAGAAGATGAAGAAAAAGAATATGATAAGTATTTTGTAAATGATAAATAAATCAATACTTATCATTTACTAACCCTTGGTTAGTTGTAGAGAATGGACCATGGTTAAGTTGAATGGTTAGGGTTAAGGATGAGACAAGAATGGTGGACTAATTCAAAGCTTCAAGAATCTTCAACTAGCAAACAAAAATAGCAACCATTCTTTTCTCATCTTTTTCCAACATAAATAAATAAATAAATAAGGAAAAAGAAAACCCTAATCATAATCTTAACCATGGTCTAATTCTTTACTCTAACCCTAGCTTGCATGTATCATCAAATATGATACAATCATGTGCACAAAATATATCACATATGCAATGTGCACAAACCAAGTGAGTAAATCCATTTAAAGTGAACCAATACTAGTTAATGCAAAGTAATATATCAAATATATAATTATACATTAAATCATTAAATCAACACTTGATTTAACGATCCGGTCATATCGCATATAACCGACTAGTATCCAATGTATCGGCTTATCGAATCAATCCTCGATTCGATAACTAGGTTATATCGCATACAACCAATCAATACATTCATCGCGAGAATAGAATACGGTATCACATACACGCATTATTCTCGGTCCCGCACATATCTCATATGCGCTCCTATTTCGTTTTGCTTGAGCCAGGAAACCTCTGTGTAGGACTCTAAAGACTCGTCAATACGCCGGCAGCAGATGATGATCATATCAAGCACCCACAAGCCGCAAGCGGTCTGCTAAACGTAACGGCCACCCGGGTATTGAGCGATCAGAAGATCGACGAGCAAGCCCGCTCACACTCCTGTGAATCCAACCAGTAACACTTACCGTACAGTCCGGTCTGTTCGTCTGATATGTCGCATATCTCGCCTAGGGGTGGTAAACGTCAGACCCCAATAGCTCGATAAGTCGTGTCGATATGAGGTCTATAACATTTCGAGAAACTACTGGTAACACTTACCAGTAAATCTCAGCAACCCTGGCCAGGGATTTCCTGTTATAGCCAATCGAACACAGCGCAACATCAACTCCCTATACCGGGAGAGACGAATCCCCTCCTATCGCTCATTGCCTCCATGTGACTCGGGACTGTACCCAAAAACCACCGTTTTGCACGCCCTCTTGGACATGGTAAGATGGAAATCAAAGCACAGTGGGAACCACACAAGACTCTATGACGATCTCGGGTCAACAGACTACTCTGTACCAGTGTCACCAGAGAACTGCCATCTGACGTAAGGTATAATACCATCTGGGAGTTCTCGGCGAGTCCGTCCAGTGTACCCAGTCTCCACTGAGCACCCGTATATCATCTCTGATGTCAAACACCGATGGATATGGGATCATCCATCGCCCATCTGTATGGGTCGAGAAGGTACACGCTAGTCTACTCTGGTATATCGATGCCCTGTCTCGATACACCCACGACTAGGGACTTTGAAGGATGTACTTATGGACTACCATGTCCCCACTAGTATGATCCGCATCATAGTCCAGGTAGTCAAGTACATATCCTAAGGGCTTTACCAACATGTAACAGAGAGACAATCAGCATACACGTTAAGGTAAAGGGTAACCAGATAGCATATTATCATGTCGAGCAAGAAAGTCCTCCCTATATATGTCCCAGCATCCACTAGAATATACATCCAATGTACAGTAATGGCCTCTAGGGCATACATATAACTAACAATCTCCCACTTGCACTAGGGCCATCTGTAGCAGTGGTTGCAGTATCTCATACTCAACCATCCCATGAAAGTCTCTCTCTGGGAACAGGCCTTTGTGCGTGGATCCGCTGTGTTGTCCTCTGAGTCTACTCTCCTAACCTCGATCTCCTTGGAGATCAACTATCTCCTTGATCAGGCGATACTGCCTTAGAATAAGTCTGGATCCTTGATCAGGCGATACTGTCATAAATAATTCCGGTAGAGAAACGAATGCATTTCCAGATGGCGTTGATGTCGAACCAGAGCAAGATCCCGCCGTGAGAATACCAAGCCCGTCATTCGAAGAACAGATTGACAAGATGATAAGAGAAGCAAGTCAAAAGGTTCGGGATGACCATAGCCACGAAATGGCCATTTACGAGAAACCCAGGACACATCGTATCATTCAACAGGCTACAGAAGGAGAAGACGACGATGCCCTTCACTCCCAGCTCGCTGTGTGCTCTCATGGAAAGAAAAAAGCCCGACGTAGAAGAAAAGCAAGGTGAAGAACAGGGACGACGTTCAAAGATAGCGAAGCGGATCCAAGAAGCCACGCGAGCGAGGAAAAGTCAGCTGGAACCTGTCTTTTATGAAGAAGATGGGTCGGGAATACTCTTTCCCTCAAGACAAGACAAGAAAAATATTCAACCTTTTCATGAGGCATCAAATGATGACTCTCCCGGAGTCTCGATACCCCGAACAGATAAACAAGGTCCATCACTCGGATTATTGCTCCTACCACCGAGTAGTGGGACATCCTCTTGAAGACCGCTTCACCTTCAAAGACTGGGTTGAAGATCAGTTTCAGCAAGGCATGCTTGCTCTATCCGACAGTTGGAGGGTAGTCCCGCCATGAAAGCATGAGCCAAGAGCAACCTACACTGCGAGGGAAAGTCTAGATCAGCATCGACCTTGGAAACGAGCTCGTATTTGCCATATGATAACATTCTCAGAGGAAGGAGAGCACGAGAATACGAACGACCTCTCCCAGTGCTTCACAAATGAAGATGAGAACGAAGTGATCTCAGAATTTCCACCGGTGCCAAAAGAGCTGGAAAATGGGATACACATCAAGGCAGATAACTTGAGAAAAATCGACTTGGGGACAGCAAACGATCCAAGGCCAACGTTCGTCAGTGAGCTGCTGTTTGAGAAACAGCTAGCCACGTTAAAGGATGTGCTTATACAGTATAAAGACTGTTTCGCATGGAACTATTCCGAGATGCCGGGATTAGATCCAGAGATAGCTGTGCATAAACTGGCGATATCGCCGGATGTCAAGCCAGTCAAACAGGCGCCAAGAAGAATGCGGCTCGAGCTTAAGATGAGTATCAATGCCGAAATCAAGAAGCTAATTGACTCCGGCTTCATCCAAGAAGTTCAATACCCTGACTGGATCGCCAATATCGTTACGGTAATGAAGAAAAATGGGACAGTACGCATCTGCGTAGATTTCCGGGATCTCAACAAAGCTTGTCCGAAAGATGACTTCCCAGTGCCTATTACCGAGTTGATGATCGATAACACATCCACCCATGAAGTCTTCCTTCATGGATGGATACTTAGGGTACAACCAAATCAAGATGAATCCTGATGACCAAAAGCACACCGCTTTTCGGACTCCGTTGGGCATATTCTGCTACAAAGTGATGCCCTTTGGTCTGAAGAACGCTGGCGCCACCTACCAGAGGGCCATGAAAAAGATCTTCGATGACCTTGTACATGAGATTGTCGAGTGTTATATCGACGACGTCGTGGTTAAAAACAAATCGTATGAGAAACACCGGGAGCATTTGAAAATGGTGTTCCAACATCTTCGGAAATATAATCTGAAGATGAACCCTCTGAAATGTGCGTTTGGAGTTTCCTTAGGCAAATTCCTAGGATTCATCGTACGACACCGAGGTATAGAAATAGACCCATCAAAGATCAAGACGAATATGGAAATGCCCGTGCCAAGAACTCTCAAGCAACCGCGGTCTTTCCAAGAGAAGCTCGCGTATATCCGACGGTTCATAGCTAACCTCTCCGGCAAATACCACCCCTACGGTCATCTAATGAAGAAGGGGAACCCATTCATTTAGGATCGTAAATGCCAAAACGCACTGTGTGAAATCAAGCAATATCTGCAGAACCCGCCGGTACTAACCGCTCCGGCCAAGAGAAAGCCTCTCATCCCGTACACAACAGCCCTTGAAAGTTCGTTAGGCGCCCTATGGGCACAGGAGAACGACCAGGGGAAGGAGAGAGCTCTCTACTATTTGAGTCGAGTTCTCCTAGGGCAGAAAATAACTACTCCCCAATCGAAAAGAATTGCCTGGCATTAATCTTTGCGGTAACGAAGCTCCGACATTACGCCTTGGCACATGAGGTTCATCTCATATCAAAGGTGGATCCTCTCAAATATTTGATGTCAAGAGCCATGCTAACAGGAAGGCTTGCCAAATGGGCCCTCCTCTTGATGGAGTTCTCGATAGTATATCGACCCCTCAAGGCAATAAAAGGCCAGGCCATCACCGACTTTCTTTCTGAACATCCGATACCTGCCGACTCTCCCTTGAACTGCGATTTACCGGACGAACACGCGTTTGACGCAGTTGACGGAGAGAAAGAAAGGAATGATACCCGATGGGAACTCTACTTCGATGGAGAGTCCTCCTTGAAGAAGAGAAAGAAAAACACCCCCATGATTAAAGCCGGGGTGGGCCTTATCTTTATGACTCCGCAAGGAGGGATAATGCGTTTTTCCCTTTCTTTAACGGAGCCGAGAACAAATAATGAGGCTGAGTATGAATCTTTGATAGCAGGTCTTGAGATTGCAGTTGACATGGGCATCGAAAACCTCCTCATATATGGAGACTCCCAGCTCGTCGTTAGCCAAGTAAATGGCGACTACCAGACGTGCAAACCAAAACTGATCAGGTATGGTGAAAGAGTGCAGCAACTGCTAACGCAAATCCCCTCCTACACCCTGGAAAGCATACCGCGTGCGGAAAATAGCAAGGCGGATACGTTAGCCAAACTCGCTAAAGAACCGGCCGACGAAAACCTCGATGACGTAAGGATCACTGTGCAAAGCCGCCGGATTCTCACGCCAGCAGAAATATCTCCGAAGTCGTCTGAAAGAAGGGGAGCGACTGAACAAGCGGCTTTCCAAGTAGAGGACGAAGAAAAGGATGAGGATTGGAGAGAAGTCTTCATAGACTACAAATCCTATCGAACGCCCAATAATGCAACGTCGAGACATCAGCTCATGAAGCGAGCTCTGTCTTTCGCCTTCGTCAATGATACTCTATATAAGAGATCGTTCGATTCTTTATGGTTAAGGTGTCTAGGGCCAGGAGAAGCAAGGAGAGTCATCCAAGAAACTCACGACGGACTCTGCGGTTCTCATCACGCTGGGCCCAAGATGAAGTTGAAGATCAAGAGAATGGGCTACTACTGGCCCACGATGATTCAGGACTGTCTCGAATATGCGAAGCAGTGTCACTCGTGCCAAATTCATGAGGACTTCATCCACCAGCATCCGAATCCGCTACACCCAACCCTGGCTAGCTGGCCATTCGAAATATGGGGAACCGATATAATTGGGCCCATCGAACCGGCATCATCTAAGGGACATCGGTTCATACTAGCAACAACCGATTATTTCTCCAAGTGGGCAGAAGCAATACCGCTAAGAGAGTTAAAGACAGAGAACATCCTCCATTTCATCAGGACACATGTTATCTACCGATTTGGCACTCCACGACGGATCATCTCGGATAATGGGCCGGCCTACAGAAGCCATAAGATCAGTCGCTTCACACAACATCATAACATAGATTGGAGATATTCTTCAGTTTATAATCCCCGAGCTAACGGTCTAGCTGAGGCTTTCAACAAGACCTTGACAAAGATCATAAAGAAAACGGTGTCCAGAAATAAAAAAGGACTGGCACGAGAGATTGCATGAAGCTCTTTGGGCCTATCGGACCACGTTCAAGACGGCCACGAACATAATGCTATTTGCGTTAGTATTCGGCACGGAAGCGGTACTTCCCTTGGAGATAGAGGTGCCTTCTCTACGAGTGGCGGTTCGGTACGAACTGACGGATGAAAAGAATGCCCATCTTCGGCTTTAGGAGCTAGACACTCTTGATGAAACTCGTCTCATGGCGCAGCAAAACCTAGAAGCTCACAAAGCACGGATGACGCGCTCATATGAAAGACTGACTAGGCCGAGAACATTCCGTCAAGGTGAACTCGTGCTAGTCGTAAAAAGACCTATGATCCCCAACCATGCCAAACGGGGGAAATTCGAGCCGAACTATGAGGGACCATACATCATAGACAAAGTCTACCAAGGCGGGGCCTACTTGCTCATGGATATGCATGGCGAAAGACTCTTCAGGCCAATAAACGGCTGGTTCCTTAAGAAATACTACGCTTGACAAGTCACGGCTCAGGTTAATGATGGATGACGACACCCGTGTCCGCTCGCTGTCTTCCTGAGTCTAAACTCTATAAGTAGTATCCGGCAAAACCTCGCCTCAAAATCTCAACGGACCGCAACGTCCTTCAACTAGCTGTGGATCGAAATGTCCCTAAACTAACAATGGACCGCAACGTCCTTAAACTAGCTGCGGACGGAAATGTCCCTAAACTAACAATGGACCGCAACGTCCTTAAACTAACATTGGACCGAGATGTCCTTAAACTAACATTGGACCGAGATATCTTTAAACTAACAATGGACCGAGATGTCCCTAAACTAACAACGTCGCCTCAAACACGGTGATAGTGGAATGCAAGTCCATAAGTCCCAGCGGTGAGGACTGCAGCTCAAATCCCACCAGCAAACAAATTGGTCACATGCGGCGAAACTATTCTCGAGAGTTTCATCGCCAAAAAAAAATGTACGTCCACAAGCGAAATGGGCACGGATGAAAACCCGAAAGGGCTCCATAAGTAAAAACAGCAGGACTACCGGCGAGCTTGTGAAAACCCGAAAGGGCGCAATCTCGTTAAAATAAAAACACCCGCAAGGTCCTCTTGACCCTGTAAGGAAAAAATACCCGCGTGAGATCCTTACGACTCACAAGGGAGCAACACACTTAGAGATCCCCACGATCCCTAAGGAGAAATTACACTTACGAGATCCTCATGACTCGTAAGGAGAATCCCCCTTATAAGACCCTCATGACTCATAGGATTCGAAAGTCTTAAGCTATAGGGATCTGAACCTATTCTTAAGCCATCACATTCTCTAGATTGCCCTACAGGCGGTCCGATATCGGCCCTTGTATACAATCCATGATCATAAATAAACATTTCCCCCACCAAGTCCCACCAACGACGAGGAATGTCCTCATGTGGTGAACGACACTTGTAAGTCCTCTCGACTTATAAGGAGAAAACACTCTTGTAAGATCCTTACGACTTATAAGAGAAACACACACTTAGGAATCCTCATGACTTCTAAGGAGAAAATACACCTATAAGATCCTCACGACTAGTAGGGAGAAATAACTTTATGAGACCCTTTCGGCTCATGAAGTCAAAAAGCCTTAGTCGACAGGATCCTAACCCTGTTTGCTAAGCCACCTTTGTTCGAATCGACAAAGGCAAATGATGATTTGCTCCTGGCAACATTCCAGTCGTAGCGATGCTGATGCCTAAGATTGGTATCAAATTCCGAGCCCTTTTACGACAAATGATGATTCGCTCCTGGTAATATTCCAGTCGCAGCGATGCTGATGCTCAGAGTGGTATCAGACCTCGGGTTCCATACTCACAATAAAAATCAACGAGCAAAAATGCATATGAAATAGCCGAAATGATAGGGCAACTCGCAGTAAGAATCAGCGAGCAAAATGTCTGCATATAAAATAGCCAAAATGTTTAGGCAATTCGCAATAAAAAGCAGCGAGTAAAAAGAAAAAATAGCCGAAATAATTGGGCACCGCGAAAAAATAGCCGAAATGATTGGGCAATCGCGACTTTCGCGATATAAAAAGATGAAATGATAGAGCATCGTGGAAACAAATAAAAAATAAAAAAATAAAACTTTTTGCCCTGCAGGTGAGATCACATTGACCCTTGAATACAATCCATGGGCATAAAAGAAAAGGGAACCACATTGTCCTACCAGGCTTCGTCGAAGGGAAGCTAGATCTTGATGGATACACCTATAGCCTAGAAATCAACAACGACGTTCCTTCTTGTTCTAACCAGAAGCAGATACGACGTCAGCAAAACGGAGCCACGACAAAGTCCCCTAGTTCCAAATCTCGACGGTTCACAGACAGCCTAGAGACTACCTCGGAGCCACGGCCAAGTCCCCTAGTTCCAAATCTCGACGGTTCACAGACTGCCTAGAGACTACCTCGGAGCCACGACAAAGTCCTCTAGTTCCAAATCTCGACGGTTCACAGACAACCTAGAGACTACCTCGGAGCCATGGCAGAGTCCCTAGTTTCAAGTCTCGACGACAACATCCACAACCTAGAGATCAACAACAACGTTCTTCCTCCCTCCATCAGGATGCAGACGCGACATCAACAAACAGAGCCATGACAAAGTCCTCTAGTTCCAAATCTCGATGGTTCATAGACAACCAAAAGACAATCTCGACATTCGTCGCAATATTGCAGACACAATGTCAACCAACGAAGCAAAGGAAGATCCCTAGCTTCAGAGTCTTGACGGCAACTCAAATGAGACCTGAAAGACTATCGGGGATCATCCCACTCCAGCGCGGAGTGGTCATGACTCATCGGGGCTCCCAAACTTAGCCTAACCTCAAGTAAAAAGCGACATGGAATATCCCTAACGCTTGCTCTTTCGATGGTAATATTACCTGGAAGATTACCTGAAGATGTCTTGTCCAGCCCTCGAAGGGATCCGAGACACGACAGTCGCGGGGCTACCCGAACAACAAGATTGCATATCGGGGAATACATTGGCCAACGCGATGGTGCGACGGGTAAAAAACCCTAGTACCACAGACCCTAACGGACTTCTATTAGCAGGAGTTAACTGTGACGTTAGGACATCCTTGCGAGAACTTCTCGATTCGTATCGACTCATGAGGAAATTAGTGTCTTTGCGAGAAATTCTCGATTCGTCTCGACTCGTAGGGAAAAGCCTTAGGCAATGGGGATAAGGACATGTTTCCTAACCACTGGGGCCCTGCAAGTCGGTCCAAGATGGACTATTGCATACTATTCACGGGCCACACTCTCCAAAGTCGAATATCGACAAGGAGGGAAATAACCACTTACGAGTCCTCTCGACTTGTAAGAGGAAAATTTCTCTTGTGAGATCCTTACGACTCTCAAGAGAAAACACACACATAGAAGTCCTCACGACTGCTAAGGAGAAAATACACTTACGAGATCCTCTCGACTTGTAGAGAGAAAAACCCTTTATGAGACCCTCACGGCTCATAAAGTTGAAAAGTCTTAGGCGGCAGACCTGAACCTGTCTTCTAAGTCATTGCTGCCGTGCAAGGAGATCAAGATAGACTATCCACAAGACGCATTTGCTAAAGGGACATGCCAGTATGAGATAAAATATGTCTTTTATTCATAAATCCAAATGAATACAAGATACATTTCCTAAAAGAATTAAAATGAATACAAGATACTCTCATTTAGGAGTACATACAAAAAAGGAGAATATAAAAAAAAAATCTTCAAGCTGGCAGATGGTGCAATAAGTTCGTCAGTTCATCGTTCTTCCGCTAAGCCTCGGCTTCAAGCTTTGTTATTGCCACAGGACGGGTCTCCGCCTGAGACTGTTGAGTCTGATACGAAGAGAACCGACTCTCAAGCTCCTTTTCAGCAACTTTATGAGCTTTAACCATCTCGGGTAAAGATAACGGCTTTATCAAGAGCTACCACCTCTATGATAGCTCCTTGAAGCACCCGCCAAATTTCTTACGCACAGTTGGTCTTAGTAGCGAGTTGAGCCTGGAGTTCCCCCAAAGCATTCGAGGCTAGCTCCTTCTCCGAAAATTTCCGATTGAGCCTCTTCTCCCAAGACTGTAGATTAGCGGCGCACCGCTCAATCCACCCCCGCAGGCTCGCCTTTGCAGTTAGGAGCTCGGAAGGAAGGCGTATGCACTCAAGATCATGTAAGCAAGCATCCACTCGATGACAATACTCAACCCAAACACACACCAATGTTTCGTCAGGATAAGTGGAAAGGAAGGGAAAAGAAGTATTGGCTTCGGTAGCAAATTCTTTGACTGTAACAGAGCTACCGGCACGAAGATCTTCAATGAGGGCCGACAAGGAGTGAATGCTTTGTCTCGCCATCCTTTCAGACGCACGTCGGGCATATAGGCCCGGTGGCATGGAGATTCGGGACTCTAATGGAGCCAGAGCTGGCAAAGCTGTCAAAATTTATGAATAATCAGCGAGACTGGCAAACATGGAATATGTAGGGTTCCTATCGACGACAACAAGCTTTCGAGAGGCATCGTCCATGCCATTTTCAAAATTTTGCCGTTTCAAGGAACTCTAAACTAGAATCGTTAACTAGAATATAATACGGAAACTATAATAAACCATTTACAACAAAGTGAATTAGAAATACAACCTTTGTAGATCGATCCTTCACTTCATAAGCTCCTTGCAGTAGTCCCTTCGCTGCGTTGATGGAACTCCCGGACCCTTGCATGGCTTCACAAGGCGAATGGAACGTTCTTGCTTGAAGTCATCGAGGCCGAAGATGATCTACGTCGAGGGAATACTAACTCAAGCTACTACTTCACTAATGAAGGATTAGTGAAGCAAACATCCAATACTAAAGTGCTAATCTGGTAGAGGATGATGAAATAGGAAGTGGGTTCACTTTAGAATTCTTTTTCTCACAATACTTTCTCACATTTTCCAAACCCTAGAGAGCTTTTTCTTTTGGAGGAAGAAGATGAAGAAAGAAGAAGAGAATGAAATGATCAAGTGAGAGAACAAACCATGGGTGAGTGGGTATCATATACTAACTTATGTAGAGACATAACCATGGTTAATTATAGTGGTTAGGTTAATAATATCCTAAGTAAAACAAAATGGGTAGACTTTGTCAAAGCACTCACAAGCTTCTACAAGCTTCATGCTTTGAACAATTATCCACTAATTTTGTATTTACTTTGAATATTAAAATCCCACCATTATAATTAAAATGGTGTATGTCTTATACACTCATGTAGTGTGTATCAACAACCATTACACACACAAAATATAATGCACATCAATATATAACACATATATATTACATGTACACACAAGTGAGAAAAGAATGCTTAAGTGAGCCAATGTTAGTTAATGTAAATTAGTATATCAAAAATACAATTATACACTAAATTATTAAATCAACACTTGATTTAATAATCCGGCTATATCACATATAACCGACTAACACTTAATGTACCAACATATCGAATCAATACTTGATTCGATAACCCGGCTATATCACATATAACCGATTGATACATAAGTCTCGAGAATAGAATACGGTATCACATACATGCATTAATCTCGGTCCCACACATATCACATATGTGCTCCTATTTCGTTTTGCCTGAGCCAGTAAAACCCCTATGTAGGACTCTAAAGACTCGTCAATACGCAGGCAGTAGGTGATGATCACATCAAGCACTCACAAGTCGTGAGCGGTACTAGCTGGACGTAACGGCTACCCGGGTATTGAGCGATTAGAAGATTAGCAAGCAAGCCCACTCCAACTCCTGCAAAAGCCCGACAGTAAAACTTGCCGTACAGTTCGGTCTCCTCGTCTGATATGTCGCATATCAAGTTTAGGGGTGGTAAACGTCAGACCCCAATAACCGATAAGTCATGCCGACGTGAGGCTCATAACTGGTTGAGAAACTACTAGTAACACTTACCAGTAAATCTTTAAATCATCCCTGGCCAAGGACTTCCCTGTTATGGCCAATCGAGCACAGCGCAATATCAACCCCCAATACCGGGAGAGACGAAACCCTCCTATCGCTCATTGCCTCCATGTAACTCGGGACTGTACCCAAAAACCACCGTTTTGCACTCCCTCTTGGACGTAGTAAGGTGGAAATCAAAGCACAGTGGGAATCACACAAGACTCTATGACGATCTCGGGTCTACAGACTAACCTGTACAAGTGTCACCAAAGAACTGCCATCTGATGTGAGGTATAATACCATCTGGGAGTTCTCGGCGAGTCCGTCCAGTGTACCCAGTCTCCACTGAGCACCCATATATCATCTCTGATGTCAAACACCAATGGATATGGGATCATCCATTGCCTATCTATATGGGTCGAGAAGCTATACGCTAGACTACTCCGGTATATCGATGCCCCGTCTCGATACACCCACGACTAGGGACCTTAAAGGATGTACTTATGGACTACCATGGTCCCACTAGTATGATCTGCATCATAGTCCTGGTAGTCAAGTACACATCCTAAGGGCTTTACCAACATGTAACAAAGAGATAATCAGTGTACACGTTAAGGTAAAGTGTAACCAGATAGCATACTATCATGTCGAGCAAGAAAGTCCTCCCTATATATGTCCAAGCATCCACTACAATATACATCTCATGTATAGTAATGGCCTCTAGGGTATACATATAACTAACAATCTCCCACTTGCACTAGGGCCATCTGATAACACTGGTTGTAGTATCTCATACTCAACCATCCCATAAAAGTCTCTATCTGGGAAAAGGCCTTTATGAGTGAATCCGCTGTGTCGTCCTCTGAGTCTACTCTCCTAACCTCGATCCCCTGGAGATTAACCATCTCCATGTTCAGGTGATACTGCCTTAGAATATGTCTGGATCACTGATGGGACGGGCGTTCCTAGGCATATGCCACAACTCCATTGTCACACAATGGTAGGAACGAAGTTCATCTCATGAACTAATATACACCCAGACTGCCTCTTTGGTAGCATCTTTGGTAGCGATATATCCAGCCTTTATCGTCTAGTATGCCACGGTATACAGCTTGGAACTCTTCCAACATACCGTCCTTCCACTGAGGGTAAAGACAATGCCTGTGACTGACATTCAGTCGACCTTATCACTCTAGAAGCTATCCAGTGATTCTCCCCAGGATCGATTGATACCATCTCACTACACCTAGTGAGAATCCTAATATCTACTTAGATCTATCACATAGATCCAAAACCTTGGATTTAGGAGGTATCACCTTGATTCTATATGGAGAATCCTTGTGATAAGAGGAGATTGACAGAGCGTAGCATAGGAAACTCCTTTCCTATCAAGAATATGTCATCCACGTACAATACGAGGAAGACCACCTTACTCTCTACTACTTTTTTGTATATACAAGGTTCATCTACCATTTTGATGAAGTCAAACTCTTTGACTACCATATCAAAACAGATGTTCCAACTCCGCGGTACCTGCTTTAACCCATAAAGCAACTTGCACACGTTTCCGCTGCTCCCACTGTCTACGAAGCCTTCTGGCTGTGTACTTATAGACGCTTTCTTCTAAATTACTATTTAGAACAGCAGTCATGACACCCAACCGCCAGAAATTGTAGTTATGGTATATAGCAGTGGCAAGTAGGATTCGGATGGACTTAAGTATAGCTACCAGAGAAAAGGTTTCATCTTAAACCACACCTGGTCGATGACGAGAACCTTTTACAACAAGTCTAGCTTTGAAAGTCTCAACTTTTCCATCCATACCAAGTAATCTTCTCAAGATATACTTGCTTTTGATGGGGATTTGACTCTCCAGATAAAGCATCCAAAGTCCATACTTTGTTGGTGTATATGGATTCCATCTCAGATCGCATAGCATCCGGCCATTCTTACAGAGTCCCCACTCTTGATGGCTTGCTCGAAACTAGTTGGGTCATCATCTCATGATGCAATCATCGCTCCCACTGTCATAGAGAAAACAAAGTATCTCTCGGGTGGGTGAGGAACCCTACCAGATCGGCGGAGAGGCTGAGGTTCGTTGGGAGCTATTGAATCCTCCGGTTCTACCAAATCATCAGGTGTAGCTTGTATAGCTGGAACTCCTTCCAGTTCTACCTCATGACCACTAATTTGTTTCCAAAATAAATTCCTTTTCTAAAAAAGGCGGCATGCCGAGAAATAAAAAACCTTTTGTTCCTCGGTGTGGTAGAAGATATTCCTTTTCGAATGCTTGGGATATCCAACAAACTTCTATAGAACTGACCTTACCTCGAGCTTGTCTGGATTTTGCTTTTAGACGTAGGCCGGACAACCCCAAATCTTAACTTGCTTAACAGATGGGCTCTTCCCATACCATATCACATATGGAGTGGTAGGCACCTGATTTGGTTGGAACGCGATTCAATAGGTATGCAGCTTCACAAGTGCATAACCCCCAAAAGAAAATAGGCAACTCAGTAATACTCATCATAGAGCGCACTATATCGCATATGGTGCTATTTCTCCGCCCCGATATACCGTTGTGCTGTGGTGTATACGGAGGAGTAATGCTGAGAGAGAATCTCATTCTCCTTTAGAATAATCCAGGAATTTCGTGCACAAGTATTCTCCTCCCTGATCACATCAAAGGACATAATACCTATACCCATTTTGGTTCTCTATTTCTGACTTATAATCATTGAGTTTCTCAAAAGCTTCAGACTTGTGTTTCAACAGGAACATATGTCCAAATCATGAGAGATTATCAGTGAATGTAATGAAGTACAAAGAACCAGACCTGGCATGCGTAGACTGGGGACCTACATATATCATCATGTATCAATCCCAAGAGTTCACTAACTCTTTCTCTGTTTCCAGTAAACGGAGCTATGGTCATTTTATCTTTGTGACATGATTGGCAAGTTTCACAAGATGTAAATTCAAACTAATTTAAATATGCATCTTTATGTAACTTCAGCTAGTCATGTCGCATTGATATGACCTAGTCTACAATGCCATAAGAAGGATTCATTCATTTCTGAACTCTTCCTCTTGTGTGTGTTTTGTACTTTAAGAACAGTGGTTTGATTTAGAACATATATGCTTTTAGATAACGTACCTGAACCGATCAACTCTTGATATAGGAAATGTTCGAAACATTATCCAACGATACAAAATTATATCCTTCTTTATTAAATAAAGAGACTGATATGATGTTGTATATCAGGTTTGGTATCTAATAACATTCGTTCAGAATCAATGTATTTCGGTAATACAGCGTGATAACTGCCAACATCTTGGCTGCAAAAATTGCACCGTTTCCTACTCTTGAAATTTTATCACCCATTCTCAGTTCTCTACCTATCTGTAGCCTATATAACAGATTACATATGTGGGATTCTGATCCGGTATCTCATACCCAGGACGTAGTAGATACTGAGAAACAGTTCTCAGTAATGAACACACCCGAAGAAGATGCATCATCATGCACTTTCTTCATTTGGGCGGCACGGGAATCCTGGTAATCCCCTATTTCCTGCTTGGTCTTATAACAATTATAAGTTGGAGCGGAACCAACGTTTCCCAGCGCAGTATAACAAGCGGGTTCAGTCAATACATCCATATTATTATCTTGATTAAGGCGTGACATGGTCGCTACCTGGAGAGAGAGAGAAGAAAACACTCTGCGTGCGCTCTTGCAAGATTAGATTGGTTATTATTTTATCTAATCAGGATGGCTCCCACTGTTTTTATCAATTCTTCCTCCAAACCCTAAAAGGAAAGACTAGCTGGGATTAATTACACCCTACAAGTTCGCCAATCTTTCAGCTAGGCCAGTGCTGGTACTTTGAGGGAGGTTCCCCGTACTTTCGCACGGACCTAATTAAAATAAAGCTCGTTTTCCCAGGGGCGTAACTCTGTTTACACCTTTCTAGACACCTAGTTGATCGGCTAATTGTAAAGTGTAAAACTCTCCCAGGAGTAACAATTACTCGCAGTGGGTATCGAGATCCAACTATTTCATAGAAGGTATGCAATCTCATTGCAAATTTCAACACTTGAAATTCCCGATAATTTTGCCCCTAGTACCCTATGACCTTGACGGGGGTCAACAAACCATAAGCTACTAGTCAAGTTCAACCCGTCTTCTTGATTGAATCAAACCCACCCGCACGACCCTTGACGGAGGTCAACAAGGTCGTACGACTACCCTAATCCAATCTGCATCATATGCATAAGCAGATAAATACTAGTCAGCTACCGCACACTACGCCTTGACGGAGGTCAACAAACGTAGCACGAATACTAAGTAGGACTTATCTGAAATGACGGAGTGCTACGACAGGTTTTTTCTGAAAAATTATTGCGTAATGAACTTGATATCGTTGTAGAATCAAATGATTTTTAAATGGAGTGTTTTTGAGGCTTTTGCTAGTTTCGCTAAAGAGGTCACTCCCGGTGAAGGGATCTCGGCACTTTCCTCGTCAAATGATGTGTAGGATATTCACAATATCACTATGCAAAGCAAGAACTAGAAAAGCAATCAAAATACAAAACCGAGGGTTGTAGCATCTGCCAGTTATTGTTAAAGAGGTCACTCCCGGTGAAGGGATCTCGGCTCTTTCCTTATCGAATAAGGTGCAGGATGTTCTACAAGGAACACCGCTATGCAAAGCAAGAACTGTAGCTACCTGTTTTTGAAAATTCGATTCCACAACATCTTTAGGTTTCTTTTCTTTCATTAATCATATTAATGAAGTCCTATCATTTTAAGTTATCTAAACATCATTGATAAATACAACGTACGCTTATGCCATCCACATTCGCATCGATGTCCCCTCGTGCACCGTTAGGTTAGGTAACTAAAGGCAGAGCAGGGCAGGGCTAGCGCGGGTGTAAAACATAAGTAACGTATATATAATATATCATATATACTATATACAGTATCCATCTCCACATATTAAATGATCACATCACAGATATCGCAGCAGAAGTAACATATGAAATATTGGATATACTAGGAGATCCGTGTTTTATTTTGAGCCTCTATAAAACACGGATTCCACGGTCGCGATGAATAGCCAAACCCACACCCCTAGACCCCTACGAGAGCGGCAAGCAACCCTACCAATTCTAGAGTTAGGAGACCCGGACTCGACTCCTCGAGTTGGTCTCCCACTGGGCTCTAGAACCCGGTTACTTGTGCTCTCCTCCTTGGGTCTATTCTAATGTGGAAAAGTAAATAATATATATCAATGGTGACATCAACCTCAACCCGGAAGTGCCCCAATAAAAGAATATCACATACATTTAATTTTACATGAATGAAAATAAAAACTCTCATCTCACATAAAACCCCCGGCTATTCAAAACGCGACGATCCAATATAACATATCCAGCAACACATAACATCACATGTTATCAACGTAAGTAAATATGCGTATCCCAATTGTCGTTGACATATAGCAACGAAACCGGCGATACACCACATATTACACTTACGGTCGCAGAAAAAACTAGACGATGTTACACATTCCGATCGAATCAACAAACACCTACAATTACCCAGAAAGCTCAACACTTGAGCGTAGTTTAAAGTTATTCAGCACACGTCACAGTACCAATGGACCAGCCGTAGAAGGGCAAACCCAAGCCTCATTTGTGGCGCCACTAACTACGGTAAACCCTAAGGTTTATACGCAGTTCTGTGGTCACATCTCGAGTTAGGGTTTCATTCTTCTAGAGGGTCCATCGAATAACTTGCATGATCTTCGAAAACTTATTAACAACGGGAAAAATCCAACACTTGGAAATTTTCCCGGCAAGGGTTAAAGCGGGTATTTGACATCCGATTGAACTTTTTAACAACGTCTAAAGTGACCCGAAAACAGTTAAAATTACGACTACGAAACACTCCGAGTTGCCTTTGCATTGAGTTAATCATCACATGAAAAAGTAGCAAAAATAAACAACACCTGAAACCCCAAATCCCAGAGCACAGAGCATGAAAAAAATTTGGGACCCAGAAGACTTCCCAGGGCCGGCCACCCCGTTTTTTCACCCCATGTGCTCGGTCCAAATCCGAGCACTGGGTCCTAACATTCTTCCATGCTCCTATATCTGCTCATAGATGACTCTGCACTTGTTTGAAAAATTTTTGGAGCTCGTTTTAAAATCGACAGAAACATGGTTTTAGGGTTTCAAGTTTCGGAGTTCGTTTCTTATTCGTAATCTAACATTATCCGTATAATTTTCTAGCTTGGCTTTGATACCACTGTAGGGTTCCTATCGACGGCAGCAAGCTTTCGGGAGGTATCATCCATGCCATTTTCAAAATTTTGCCGTTTCAAGGAACTCTAAACTAGAATCATTAACTAGAATATAATACGGAAACTATAGTAAACCATTTACAACAAAGTGAACTATAAATACAACCTTTGTAGATCGGTCCGTCACTTCATAAGCTCTTTGCAGTAGTCCCTTTGCTACGTTGATGGAACTCTCGGACCCTTGCATGGCTTCACAGGGCGAATGGAACATTCTTGCTTGAAGTCTTCGAGGCCAAAGATGATCTACGTCGAGCGAATACTAACTCAAGCTACTACTTCACTAATGAAGGATTAGTGAAGCAAACACCCAATACTAAAGTGCTAATCTGGTAGAGAATGATGAAATAGGAAGTGGGTTCACTTTAGAATTCTTTTTCTCACAATACTTCCTCACTTTTTCCAAACCCTAGAGAGCTTTTTCTTTTGGAGGAAAAAGATGAAGAAAGAAGAAGAGAATGAAATGATCAAGTGAGAGAACAAACCATGGGTGAGTGGGTATCATATACTAACTCATGTAGAGACATAACCATGGCTAATTATACTGGTTAGGTTAATAAATATCCTAAGTAAAACAAAATGGGTGGACTTTGTCAAAGCACTCACAAGCTTCTACAAGCTTCATGCTTTGAACAATTATCCACTAATTTTGTATTTACTTTGAATATTAAAATCCCACCATTATAATTAAAATGGTGTATGTCTTATACACCCATGTAGTGTGTATCAACAACCATGACACACACAAAATATAATGCACATCAATATATAACACATATATATTACATGTACACACAAGTGAGAAAAGAATGCTTAAGTGAGCCAATGTTAGTTAATGTAAATTAGTATATCAAATATACAATTATAAACTAAATTATTAAATCAACACTTGATTTAATAATCCGGCTATATCATATATAACCGACTAACACTTAATGTACCAACATATCGAATCAACACTTGATTCGATAACCCGGCTATATCACATATAACCGATCGATAAATAAGTTTCGAGAATAGAATACGGTATCACATACACGCATTAATCTCGGTCCCGCGCATATCACATATGTGCTCCTATTTCGTTTTGCCTGAGCCAGTAAAACCTCTATGTAGGACTCTAAAGACTCGTCAATACGCCGGCAGTAGATGATAATCACATCAAGGACTCATAAGCCGTCAGCGGTACTAGATGGACGTAACGGCTACCCGGGTATTGAGCGATCAGAAGATCAACAAGCAAGCCCGCTCCAACTCCTGCAAAAGCCCGATAGTAAAACTTGTCGTACAGTCCGGTCTCCTCGTCTGATATGTCGCATATCAAGTCTAGGGGTGGTAAACGTCAGACCCCAATAACTGATAATTCATGCCGATGTGAGGCTCATAACTGGTCGAGAAACTACTGGTAACACTTACCAGTAAATCTCTAAATCAGCCCTGGCCAAGGACTTCCCTGTTATGGCCAATCGAGCACAGTGCAACATCAACCCCCAATACCGGGAGAGACGAAACCCTTCCTATCGCTCATTGCCTCCATGTGACTCGGGACTGTACCCAAAAACCACCGTTTTTCACGCCTTCTTGGACGTGGTAAGGTGGAAATCAAAGCATGGTAGGAATCACACAAGACTCTATGACTATCTCGGGTCTACAGACTAACCTGTACAAGTGTCACCAGAGAACTGCCATCTGACGTAAGGTATAATACCATCTGGGAGTTTTCGGCGAGTCCGTCCAGTGTACCCAGTCTCCACTGAGCACCCGTATATCATCTCTGATGTCAAACACCAATGGATATGGGATCATCCATCGCCCATCTATATGGGTCGAGAAGCTATACGCTAGTCTACTCTGGTATATCGATGCCCCGTCTCGATACACCCACGACTGGGGACCTTAAAGGATGTACTTATGGACTACCATAGTCCCACTAGTATGATCTGCATCATAGTCCTGGTAATCAAGTACATATCCTAAGGGCTTTACCAACATGTAACAGAGAGACAATCAGTGTACACGTTAAGGAAAAGTGTAACCAGATAGCATACTATCATGTCGAGCAAGAAATTCTTCCCTATATATGTCCAAGCATCCACTACAATATACATCTCATGTATAGTAATGTCCTCTAGGGCATACATATAACTAACAGAATAAATAAAACAATACCAAGGGTAAAGCATTACTTACCCACAGTCATGCAAAGGGGGTTTGAAAGATCCCCAGGCCCATCAAGGATCTCCACTTCGTCATCAGCGTCCAGAACTGCAGAGGGCATATTAGCATCGTTGTAAAAAAATGGTAATAAAGCAAAGGGGTCAAAGAAAACCGACCTTGCCCAGAAGAAAGGACGATGCTTTGCGGGGATATCGCCTGTAGGGCAGCCATATCAAGTAAGCGCTGGAAGGACTTCCTTAGAGATAGGTCCACTATAGAAGCCGCCAATTCCCGCAGTTCTGAAGGAAAGAAGAGTTCAGATAATGAGGGGATCATTAAAATAAAATGTAAGAGATTACCTTCGACGTTCCGCTCGCCTTGAACTGGAGGGATAGAAGCTTCGGCAGCCTCCTTCGCGCCCTCAGGCACATCACCGGGGATATTTGCTGGTATAGCAGCTTCCAGTTGCAGAAAAATAGCCTCCACTTCAGGATCTAAAGAGGGATCAGTGGCTTTGGCGGTCCTTCCTACAATCTTCAAGACGCCACCGGAAAGATCCATTGGGTCTACGACCGGAAAGGTCGCCTCTGTGGAAAGTACAGACGCCGAAGAGACGGAGGTCGTCACCGGGAGCTCCAAGATAGAACTAACAGCTTCAACAATCTTTTTTACACATTTCGGTGTATCACTAGTGACATCCATAAGGTCCGTGGCCAATGGGGTCACCTCCGCTTGAGGAATGGACACCGAAGGAACAAGAGCCACCACCGGAAGCTCCACAACAGGAATGGCGACCGTAGTGATTCCTTCTGCATCTACCGATGCGTCATGGGAGACATCTGTAGAATCTGCGGTCATGGCACGACCTGGGCTCAGATCCTCTTTCGTTGCTGAAGTCCTTACAAAGTTATCACAAAGATAAGAAGATATAAAAAGCGATACAAATTACTTTCTAAAAGAAAAATACGGAAAACAAGCATACCGATATGCCAGGATGCTTCTATTATGGCCTTTTCAAGCTGTCGTTCCTTCCTAAGGAAATGTACTCGCCTGGCTTCAAATGCGGATTCATTCCCACCGGTCTTCAGTGCCAGCTCATCTTCAGAAGCAGCCGAGATGGGCTGCTTGAAGGCTCTTTCGTCTTCCCTTCGCAGAGGACCCATATGTACTCTCCGTAGCGACGGGGGATCTTCGTAGAAGATAACCGGTGGGTAGGGCTTTTTCGGGATGCGCACATTTTCGGTATCATCCTGCGAGCGCCTTAAGGCTTCAGCCAATTGCGCGGCTTCCTTAGCGGATGAGCCAGGGCAAATAAGACCATCATCCGGCTCTTACATGGAGATGGGTTCGTCTTGAACAATAGGCTCAGATTCCAGTAAGAGGTCAAGCAAGAGGTCAACAGTTTTCTTCCTCCTTTTCGAGCTAGATGTAACACTAGAAGAGGATCGCTTCCTTCCCCTCGGTACTTTGGCACGACGTTGGCCAACCTCGCTTCCGGTATCCCCTTTTGGCGATACCACCGCAGATGACACCGCCACTGATGGTATTGTCACTAGCGCTTCATCAGAGGCCTTTGCTTGAGCTCTAGTGCGCACTGGCATCCCAGCAGTGCAAGGAGTCAATTCTATTTCTGCGGCTTTCGGGATAAGAACCACGCCGCTATCCCTCAATAGAGGGCGAACCACTGTCCGCGGCCGCAACGGAATACTACTGGCTTAGAACGGAGCCAACGATCGACACTCAAAGAGTACCCGCCTCTCCTCGACAATGACGGGACCGACTCGATGACGATACCAACCCGTGAAAGATCCCACAAACCTTGGAATATAGTCAGCCTCGGGGATCACAAAATGGGAGCCGGTGTTCAGCCGCATAAAGTGATGGGTGACGTCACGCGTGACTTCCAGAGACGGAGTAGGTTCAACCAAGAACGCCTTGAAAGGGACACCCTGGTTATAGCCCAACTGCTGGGCGAAGCGATTTGGATTGTACCGCATAAAAAGGGCCGTGTTATTCTGCTGGAACACCAAGTAGCCCGGCCTAATCGAGTACATGTACATGATCTCCTTAGGCTTTAAAGATAACGCTCCACCTTTCGACAAATCAAACAGCTGCTGGATAGGCCCCGCGGGAGCAGAGAGGACTCGGTCGCTAAAAACCATCCCACCCTCGTTGGAGTACGGATTAAGCAGCACGCGGAGGGCTTCTAGCTGGGTCGGATCGGGAGCGGAAGCATCCACCAACCTCATAACCCTTGGGAAGGTGTAGGAATCATAGAAATCTGGCCTCCAATGCGCTGCGAACGCTCCCAATACATGCATCTCGATCCACGACATGAAGTAGTGGAGGGAGGAATTCACAACGTCTGTACCTGGGGTTGAAGTGTTGGCCGCAACACTTAATCCATGATAAAGATGCGACAGTCCTGTGATGCCAACGGCCAACCATGCCTCTTCGGCTATGTGATGGGTGGGGTAGAAGACGGAAGCTCTCATGAAGCGTCGATGTATCGGCATGGCGAACCAACTGAGCCAAAGGCCGATGAAGCCGACGAAGAAGGTCTCTTCTTCCATGCCAGGGGCCGCAATTGCATCGAAAGGCATGGCCGACGAGGCCGGAATGTAAAACTTCGGCAAGTCCTCTTCTTTGGCCGGCAGCTTATTCAACCCAAACCCAAAAGGGTCATTAATGCTTGCAAATTTCGGGGCCTCTTTTGATAAAACATCTTCACGGAGAAAACATGCGATGAAACTTTTAAAGGTGACGCCCTGTCCTTCTGACTCCGCAAACAGCTTCTCGAAAATACCCAGAGTCTTGATTAGACTAGGATACTTATGACGGACGGCGTTCTCAATCGTCAAATCGTCAAGCGTAGCAGGCACGGTCATGAACACATACTCATCGGGAGGCGGCAACTCTTCATAATGCTCTCCCCTGATCGATAATCCGGAGATCTCGCGGAACTCTTCCAATGAAATCGAGACCTCACGATCCCCTAGCAAGAAGGTGTTGGTGGGAAGATTCCATTGGTTCAAAAAAGCTTTAACCCACCAGACGTGAGGGGCCGGGTAATGAAAAAGAGACGCGTACACCGCTTAATATAACCCAACCTTCTGCAACCTTGCATGATGGGCGGAGAGAACATATCGAGCCCAAGGAAGATAGCCGATTGGGTGGTGAGGGGTAAGCCCTACCTTATAAACTTGTCCCCAGGGTTGGGCTTCATCTTGACAGATGCGGCGCCCCAAGATATCTGTAGCCGGCAAGGACTGGTTGGGTATCCGGTTGTTGATGGCTCAAGACGGCCTGTAGGAGTTCAATTAGCTACCTCCACCGCATAAGTGGTTTGCGGACGCTCCATCAGCGACACTGGGCGGAGAGGCTCTGTTGGCATTTCACAAGTAAAGCTGCGGCGGCCCTGGATAATGTGCCCATACCAAACTCCCCATAGGAGCAAACTAGTACAGTCCCTGTCATGGGCCCTGATCATCGCCATGGCCTCCTCATCCGACGGAGATTGCGGAACAAACTTTCTGTCGTTTCCCTTTATTGTTACACACACACACACACACACATATAGGTTTCATTAACGGCTTTTCTTTCCCCCTTTTTTTAGGAACAATGGCTTCTCATCCGAGCGAGTAAAAGGAAAATAGGGAAGAGAAGCCATTGTTCCTAAAAAAAGGGGAAAGAAAAGCCGTTAATGAAACCTATATATATATATATAACAATAAAGGGAAACGACAGAAAGTTTGTTCCATGGGACCACTGATTGCAAAACTAATGAACCCCACGAAATCTATATGGCGGCTCATCAATGATGAGACATGACAATCATTGTGAGAATCAAAAAAGATTCTCATTAAACGGACATGGGAATTTAAACAACTCTTGACATCCTCATAGAGAAAACAAGTTCTGTTAAAATACCTAACAAATTTGAATTTGTGCAAGTAAGGAAAAACCCTATGAAAATATGCTCAAGAACACCAGGGAATGAAATTCCCGAAGGGCCCTCTTGATCTTCAGAGCAAAGCACTTTGGGGAGGAATTAAATTCCTTTTATGCGATGGAATTAAATTCTAGAAACTCCCATGATGGGGAAACGAAAAATAAAAATGCCATGAATCCTTAAAGATCAGAGGGGGAATTCCCAAGACATTGAGGTTTACTACTCAAAGATTACGTCTTTGGATCTCTGAGAGATGGGTTTCAGAAGAGAGCAAAGCTCTTATGGAGGATTTAAAATCCCGGAATTTTTTTTAAGAAAGGGGTTTCTTTGTTATTCAAGATCGTTACCTAAAAAGGGTTTCTTTTTCTGACAGAGTTTAACTCTGGAATTGCAATGGGCAGAGAACTAAGCTTTGAAGAAGAGAAATAAATTCTTAAAGAAGATAAGGAAGGAAGAAGATGAAAGAATAGTGGCTTCCCAAAGACCAAACCCTTGCATTTATAAGAGGTGACAAGAGCGGTTCACATCCCCTTTCCCCTAGGCAATCCAACGGTTGTAAAGGTGACAGCGTTGCACTCACGTGCAAGCCACGTGAGAACAACACTGTAGGGGCATTTTTTCCCTTATAAAAAATAAATAATGAACAAAAAAGCGATGGGAAAAATTCCCCAAATGGAACATCACGTGTCCGCACGTGATACGCCTTGGAGCAAAAATTATAGGCATTACGCTTAACAAATAAGGCTGAAATTGAGTCTCACGTGAAGGCACGTGAGCATTTATATACAAAGTATATAGGCGTCTTCCTAAAAACAAATAACAGGCCAGAAAAGCTCACGTGTCAGCACGTGATGCTATTTGTTGGGCTTAACTTCGTGGGGGTCACGTGCCATACGTGACATTCCTGAACATCAGCTCACATGCCAACACGTGATGCTTTTATCTAGGACTGCTGCATATAAGCAAACCGGTTTAATGCTATGGGGTCACGTGCTACACGTGAGAGTTCCTAATGCCTTCTGAGCTGATTGAATTAAATTCTAAATAAGAGATATCAAAGCTCTATTTGGAAAATATTTCCTTAGATCTTTCTACATAAGAAAGATTACACACTGTAAAACAGAGCACCGTTGGATTAAAATCCAATGGTGATTAAAAATTACCAAGCTACAGAATAAGCTCCGTATGGGAAAATATCTCCCCGGTCTTTCTAAACAAGAAAGATTATGCTCTGTAAAACAGAGCACCGTTGGATTAAAGATCCAATGGTGATTAAAAATCACTAAGCTATAGAATAAGCTCTGTATAGGAAAATATTTTCCCAATCTTGTTTAAAAAACAAGAAAAATATTTTCTGTAAAACAGAAGTCCTTGGATAAAAAATCCAACAGTGGATAAAATCTCCGAATCAATTAAAAAAATCTCTCAATGAGAGATTTCCTTAACTAAATAAACAAACTTTCCTCTACTATATAAAGGACTCGAGACTGAAAGGAGAGACAGAGAAGACCCCCCAATAAGATTTGGGAAACAAAAAGAAGAGGAGAAGAAGAAGAAGAGTTCTCTTTGAAGAAAAGAATCCCTAGGTAAAGAAATAAGACCTAGAGATCATTTTATCTCCTCTTACAAGAGTTTAACTCTTCCAAAAAAAGAACTTAGTTCTTTCTCTGATCGAGGTCAGCAGAAGCAGATCTCCCCACAAGTTGAGAATTTAATTCTCATCGGGAAGATTCTGTTATGCAGTCCCAAAACTTAGAGGAAAGAACTAGGTTTGAAGAATTTAATTCTTCCAAAGATATAAGAATTTAATTCCTCTGATAAAACTAGGGTTTAACCCTGCATAAGAATTTAATTCTTATAAAACAAAGGACTTGAAATTCTCAAGACCTAGATCAAGAGCTTCATGCATATTAGTGTTCAACGCTATAACGACAGATCACGTGTTCCCACGTGAGCACCTCTGAGGACCAAAAAGGAACGACTGAGATCGAGTCACGTGATCCCACGTGACCCCTAATAGTGCTCAGCACTTGTAAAAAGAAAGAGGAATAAATTAAGACAGTTCCCATTTTTGGGGCGCCTCACGTGATCCCACGTGACCCCCAATAGTGCTTAGCACCTAGAAAGGGATAGGAGGATAAATCCAAAGGAGGCAGTGTGTCACGCCTCGCTTCCCAGTGTACGGGCAGAGGACGCAACGAGGCCGCTACGTATTTACTCTGAAGTAAACACGCTAAGCGTATCTAAGCAATATAAGTAAAATGCACAAGAGACAAAGACAATAGATATAATTGAATAGCAACTTTATTTATTAACATTCTTTTTACAATACATCTGAAAAGTAAATACATGGAATGAAAAGCAATGCCTAAACAGTGGAATAACAGAAAATGGAAAATACAGAATGTAAATGTGTACAAGGAATCTAAAGCTCTGGGTCGAAAGCTAGCTGGTCCAAATCCTCGCTGGTGGGCTCGATCTCCTGAAGGTCCGATCCACCTGACAACATTCCAAAAAAGAAAGAGAACGAATGTCGCCAGCGAACAATCGCTCGGTAAGTCCCAAAGATAAGGGAGGAGTAGAATAGACAGAGAGAGAGAGTGTGTAGATTTTTAAATTGTATTATATTGTTAACACTATTATTTGTAGCTTGGTACAGAAGAGGCTAGTGTATACAAAAGGAATCTCAGTAGACCAGAGACTAAGGTGGACGGAATACAAGGAACTGTTCAGCCACGGTACAACGGCAATTGAATTCAGGTTAGGTGTCTTAATGGTTGCTGTTTCGTGCCACTTCTAACACCTTCCGTACCAATCTACCCCTTAAACCCCGTGATTTCTTGATTGTATTATACTGTCTTGTAATTTGAATTGTATAGATGGATAACTTGCCGAACCATGATATCAGTAAATTGATGTAACTGGAGAATTATGTAGATGGATGTATATCCATGGTTCGGTTCGGTCAAATTGTATAGATTGATAGATTAAACAGATTGAATATATGGATTCATATTGAATTGTTATATATACTTGAATTTCATTCAAGCCAGATTGATTATATTGAGACTCAGTCTGAGTCAGACAATTAGAAAAGAAATTGAATCCTGAATTAGATTTTGGTGTTATCGGTAACCGCTGCACATGGACGGCAGGATTTGTGTCTTTTTCAAAGACGATTAGCGTGTTGATAACACCGTTTCTTAAGTTGTTTACCTTAAACAGGCAAGCACACAAATCTCCGGCTCCGTGAGGCTCAAGAGACTGGTCCCGCTTAAACCTATATTTACTAAGGTCCTTATTGTAATTTAATATAACTTGAGAGGTTTTATATAAAAATAATTTTGTATAATTTTCAAAATACACCTCAAGTATTTTATTATCGTCTTTAAAGTTTTCATGGATGTATATTTTATCATCGTGACATTTCTAGTGAATAAAACCAATTTTTCATAATATATGGTATTTATTTGTAATATCGGAATTTGTATGGTATTTTCTTGCAAATGAGATGTTTTTCTTAAATTTTGGAAATGTGGAATATTATAAATACTAAAAATAGATATTTTGATATTAATTACATATATATATATATTTATTAAAAATATAAATTTTATTTATAATAGAAATCACATTTTCTAAAGAAAATTGTAGTTTTAAATCTTTCGAGACCGTATGCTCCTTGCGGAGCTCTGCATCTCGCACTACTAAGCCCGAGGATGTGCGATAATCCGCACCATCCCAAACGGATTTCCCGAAATGGGTTGTAGCGGCACATTGCAAAGATTTGTTAAAAATACATATCTTGTAGAAAAAGGTTTTTATAAGTTTAAGGTAGTTTTGTGTAAAATCGTATTTTCCCAAAACTATGTTCCCAAAGATCATTGTGCTATATTAAATATGAGTGTTGTGAGGAGGTAGGTAATTATCTCGTGAGTTATTTAAAGGTATAGTAAGGGGTAATGATGTTTTATGTCGAAACTAAACTATATGGTATTTTTCTGTAAAAGTGCTCTAAAAAATTGAAATATAAATTCTTTTGATATGAAACTTGTCAATATGTTTTGTTAATGTTTAATGATCATAATGCGATGGTTTTGTATTATTGTTTTAAGAAAAATATGAATTTTAAGGAAAAATCGAATCGGAAGTCGGATTAACTCCACTTCCGTTGGGTTTTAGAATTCTAAGTTTTTAGAATAGTAAAGGGAAGGGGGAGAAGGGACTTACTAGATTGTAGTATATAGGAGAGGAAAAGGAAGAAGTAGGAGGTGCCGGTGCGTCGTTTCGTCGCCGGAATCTCCTCGGATCGTCGTCGGAAGTTCGCCGGCGCTTCGCCCTTTGCTAACTCCACTTGCACACAAAAAGTCTATAGAATTTTCTTGAGGAGGGGTGAGTTTAGGTGTGGTATTTATAGGAGAAATTAGGATTTAGGGTAGATGAAAGGGTGTGATAAAAATTGTATTAAAAATGGATTAATTGTGTGTTTTAATTTATTTATCTTAGTAATTAACAAAATTGGTTGGAAATTGTCATGGCTAGAAGCTTGGAGAAGCTTGATAACCATTGACTAAGTCCACCAAATTTGTTTTACTTTAAGATATTTAGTTAACCTAACCTTTATCCTATGCCATAGTTAAGTCTCTACAATGGTTAGTGTATGACATTAACTAACCAAGGGTTGCAATTCTAACCTCATTCTATTCTTTTGTTAATTTCATCTTCATCTTCTTCATGAGCTTGAGAAGCTTACTAGGGTTTGGAGATGAGATGAAACCTTGTGAGAAAAATAAATCTAAAGTGAGCCCACTTCCTACTTCATTATCCTCTACTATTAGCCATTTAGTTTAGGGTGTTTGCTTCCCTAATTTCACCATTAGTGAAGAGGTAGCATGACCTCGAGTCTCCTCGACATAGATCATCTTCGGCTTCGAAGACATTGAGCAAGCTTGTTCGTTTCTTCAAGTGAACCCTCTCTAGAGTCTGGGAGTTCACCATTCGCAGCGAAGGGACTACAACATGGAGCTTTAGAAGTGAAGGGCCGGTCTACAAAGGTTGTATTCCGCATTCATTTTGTATGTAAAGTAGTTTACATGCTTATTCATCGGATTTTCTAGTAGCGATTCTATGGTTAGGATTAGCTAATACGGCAAAAATTTAAAAATGGCATGGACGATGCCTCCCGAACTGTCGTGCTAGGTAACCCTGCAGTTCTGCAAATATTGCTTTATTTCGTCCAGTACGCTTTGGCATTTACGATCCCAAACGAACGGAGTCCCCTTCTTCATTAGATGACTGTAGGGGTGGCACTTGCCGGAGAGGTTAGCTATGAACCGCCGGATATACGTGAGCTTTTCTTGGAGAGACCGCAATTGCTTGAGAATTCTTGGCGAAGGCATTTCCATAATCGTCTCGATCTTTGATGGGTCTATTTCGATGCCCCGGTGTTGTATGATGAATCCTAGGAATTTGCCCGAGGAAACTCCAAACGCGAATTTCAGAGGGTTCATCTTCAGATTATATTTCCGAAGATGCTGGAACACTATTTTCAAATGCTCCCAGTGTTCCTCATTCAATTTGATTTTAACCACGAGGTCGTCGATATAAAATTCGACAATCTCATGTACGAGGTCATCGAAGATCTTTTTCATGGCCCTCTGGTAGGTGGCGCCAGCGTTCTTTAGACCGAATGACATCACTTTGTAGCAGAATATGCCCAGCGGAGTCCGGAAAGCAGTGTGCTTTTGGTCTTCAGGATGCATCTTGATTTGGTTGTACCCTGAGGATCCGTCCATGAAGGAAAAGACTTCATGGGTGGATATGTTATCGATCATCAACTCGGTACAGGCACTGGGAAGTCATCTTTCGGACAAGCTTTGTTGAGATCCCGAAAATCTATGCAGATGCGTATTGTCCTATTTTTTTCATTACCGGAACGATATTGGCGATCCAGTCAGGATATTGAACTTCTTGGATGAAGCCGGAGTCGATTAGCTTCTTAACTTCGGCATTGATACTCATCTCAAGCTCGAGCCGCATTCTTCTTGGCGCCTGTTTAACTGGCTTGACGTCCGGCGATATCGCCAGTTTATGCACAACTATCTCTGGATATAATCCCAGCATCTCGGAATAGGTCCATGTGAAACAGTCTTTATACTGCATAAGCACGTCCTTTAATGTGGCTACCTGTTTCTCAGACAGCAGCTCACTGACGAACGTTGGCCTTGGCTCGTTTGTCGTCCCCAAGTCGATTTTTCTCAAGTTGTCTGCTGTGGTGTGTATTCCATCTTCCTGCACTTTTGGTGCCGGTGGAAATTCTGAAATCAGCTCGTTCTCATCTTCATTTGCGAAGCATTGAGAGAGGTTGTCCATTTTCTCATACTCTCCCTCCTTTGAGAATGTTATCATGTGGCAGGTACGAGCTCGTTTCCAAGCTCGATACTGATCTAAACTTTCCCTCGCGGTGTAGGTTGCTCTCGGCTCATGCTTTCTTGGAGGGGATACCCTCCAACTGTCGAATAGAGCAAACCTGCCTTGCTGATACTGATCTTAAACCCAGTCTTTGAAGGTGAAGCAGTTGTAACAACCCTGATTTTCCTATACAATTTTTTCAAATATTTTTATTAATCCTTAAGGGGTATTTTAGCCTGAGCACAAGATATAAGCAATTATCTTGCTTTTTAATTACAAGTTAAAATAATGTAACAACTCCATTTTTAGTGTACAAAATTTGCTTAAAAATTAATGTATACTTGGGGTATTTACATTTACTGTAACTACTTTAAGTAATTAAATAGCTCCATAATTACAAGAAGGAGCTTGTAGCTCATTGGTAATACCTTACACTGCTGAACCAAGCCACCAGAGTTCAAATCCCATACCCCACATTATTTTTAATATTTTTTTATTTTGAACCTTTAGAATACCAAGAGTTTACACGTGCATATCTCACAAAAACCCCACTACACCCTGAAATGTAACTGTACCAGAGGGATCACCAGTCGTCGGGGGAGGATTCCGGCAGCTTGACTCGGCTGGAATCGGTCAACTCGGCTGGCAAACCAGGCCAACTCGGCCGTCGACCGAGTCACGGCCGAGTCGCGACCGAGTCGGCCGATTCCTGCGACGACCCCAACACAAAAAATGTGTCTTTTGGTCTCCCCTATACACCTGCAAAATTTTAGCCTCGGACCACTTCCAGAAGTCTTTTAAAACCCCAATTACTCCACTTTTAATACATTTTTAATATATTTTATCACATTTTCATTTTAATCTTTCACCTACCCTAACCCTAGCCTAACCCTATAAATACCATCCCTACCTCCACCCTATCATCCCAAACTCTGAGCCAACTCTCTAGAATTTCCAAGAAACTTTTGTGTGCAATCGAAGTGAGTGAAAGGCAAAGCTCCGGCGAATTCTTCGGCGGATTTTCCGGCAACGTCCGTAGGAACTCCCGGCAACGAAACGACGCACCACCAACTCCTTACGAACCATCTCACTCTTATAGTTGTCCAAAACCTGTAAGTCCTATTTTCTATCTCTCTTTTCTATTCAAAAAATACGGATTTATAAAACCCGACGGAATCGAAACAAATCCGATTTTCGCTTCGGTTTCTTCATAAAACTCCACTTCTCGTTAATACAATTATGCTTAAACTCCCTCATATTGACTACTAAACACTAACCAACCAAATTGATCAAGTTTCATTTCATAAAATGATGGCTATTTCAATTTATCATATTTTTCACTTAAATACCATATTGTTTCAATTCTACATTTAACTCCATTAAACTTGCTATACATTTAAGTAGATCACGAGGTAACGACCTACCTCCTCACACACTCATATGCAACATAACACGATACCCTTAAGAACTTAGAATACAGGAAAAAAACATTTTCGTTTAAATACCATTTACTTAATAAAACCATTTCTAAAAGATTTAGTATTGATACATCTTTATAAATAAATACCACTTATTGTGAAAATAGGATAAGGTTGTGGGCATTCAGTCGTTTATCTAAACCTGACTTTGTGGTGTCTAGGCTAGACAAGTGAGAAAGGTAACTTTAAAAGGCCCGTCTCACGGTGATTCGTGAGCGGATCCCTCCTTTCTTCACTTGTACTTACCTGGCCACAATTGGCGATGAAGAGGCGATTTGAGGTATCTTACAACTTGTCGCTTTGGACCAGTTAGGAGCAGTCTAGTTGACTTAGGAGACCCTAAAATATAGAATACGGGAAATCGACATCTTTACAAATAAATACCATAATTAATAAAACCGTTTTCCTTAATGATTAGTATTTATACAAATCTTTGCAAACCGCCGCTACAACCCATTTGGGGAACCCGTTCGGGATGGTGCGGATTATCGCACATTCTCGGGCTTAGTAGTGCGGGATGCAGACATCCGCAAGGAGCATTCGGTCTCGAAAGATTTAAAATACGGCATCTTAAAAAAACAAGATTTCTAGAATATTATATATATACTAAAATTATTTTCATATAAATATATGTATATGTAACATAAACATATCTATTTTTGAAGTATTACAAATATTCCACCTTTTCTACAATATCACAAGAATCAATTTTACACTAAAATACCATGAATTCCATGCAAAACCAATATTACAAATAAATACCATTTATTATGAAAATAGGATATTTTCAATAGAAATATCACAATATAAAATCTAAATTCATTACAACTCTAAAGATGATTAATAAATACTTGGGGGTACTTTGAAAAGTATATAAAAGTATTTTTACATAAAACCCCCTCAAGTTCTATAAATTACCCTAAGGACCCTAGTAAACATAGGTTTAAGCGGGACCAATCTCTTGAGCCCCAGGGAGCTGGAGAAGTGGGTGCTTGCCTATCTAAGGTAGACAATCAACAAACGGTGTTATCAACATGGTAATCATCTTTGAAAAAGACACAAATCCTGCCGTCCATGTGTAGCGGTTACTGATAACATCAAAACAATTAGGACTTCAATTTACTTTACTAATTGTCTGACTCAGTTTGAGTCTTATTATAATCTAATTTGAATATGATTCAAGTACAATTTACAATCTACAATCTACAATTTACAATATTATAATTCAACATGAATCCATTAATCCATTATTCAACCATCAACTTGACTTAACCAAACCATAGATATACATTCCATTTACATGATTTTCCAGTTACATCCATTTATATGATTATACAATTACATCTATTTACTGATATCATGGTTTCGGCAAAGTCTTCCAATTATACAATCTATACAGTTTACAATACAATACAACAATACAATCAAGGTATCGCGGGGTTTAAGGAATAGACCGGTACGGAATATGTTAAACGTAGCACGAGGTGGTCACTTAAGACGTAATTACATCCATGTCGTTGTTCTGTGGTATTATCGACGGAGCCTTGTACTACGGGTTACCAAAGTCTCCGGTGTAAGTGGGACTCCTCTCGTATACACTGGCATCTTCTGTACCAAGCTACAAACAACAGCGTTAATACAATATTACAACAATATCATACAACTTTAAAAGATACCTTCTTATTCTGTCTATTCTACTTTCCTCTTATTTTTGGGACTTATCGAGCGACCTGTTCGCTGACGACATTTTATTTCTTTCTTCTTTGAATGTCGTCAGGTGATTTGGACCCGTCAGAGATTGAGCCCACTGCTGAAGACTTGGACCATTTCAGTGAAGACTCCAAGCTCTAGTCATTGTACACTTTCCATTCAGTACTTTCATTTCTGTTATGCCATTGTTTAGGCATTGCTTTTTATTCAGTTGTATTTACTTTTCATGCATTGTACAAAAGAATGTTAATAAATAAAGTTGATGTTCAGTTTATATCTCTTGTCTCTTGTGCTTACTTTTATATTGCTTAGATATGCTTAGCGTATTTACTTCACAGTAAATACGTAGCGTCCTCGTCCCGTCCCTTTCGCCGTATACCGGGAAGCGGGGTGTAACAACAGTCTTCAAGAGGATGTCCCACTACTCGGTGGTAGGAGCAATAATCCGGGTGATGGACCTCGTTTATCTGTTCGGGGTATCGAGACTCCGGGAGCGTCATCATTTGATGCTTCATGACAAGGTTGAATATTTTCCTTGTCATGTCTTAAGGGAAAGAGTACTCCCGACCCATCTTCTTCATAAAAGACGGGTTCCAGCTGACTTTTCCTCGCTCATGTGGTTTCTTGGATCCGCTTCGCTGTCTTTGAACGTCGTCCTCATTCTTGATCTTATCATTGCTTCTGCGTCGGACTTTTCCCTTGCCGCGAGAGCGCATGGCAGGCTGAGGGTGAAGGGCATCGTCGTCTTCTCCTTCCGTAGCCTGCTGAATGATACGCCGCGCCCTGGTTTTCTCGTAAATGGCCATTTCGCGGCTATGGTCATTCTGAACCTTTTGACCCGCTTCTCTTATCAGCTTGTCAATCTGTTCTTCGAATGACGAGCTTGGTATTCTCACGATGGGATCTCGCTCTGGTTCGACATCAACGCTATCTGGAAATGTATTCGCTTCTCCACCGGAGTTATTTATGACATGGCAGCCATGGAATCGCTCCTGTTTCTTGGACCGAACGTATCCAAGACCAGTCGTCTCCATTCTCCCGTTGGGCATCTTTTGCTGAGTCCCGGAAACGTCCCAAATCTTGTTATAGAACCGGGCTTATCGAGCAGTCTGCTTGAAGGGTACGTCTTGGCATCTTAATAGCCTTTTCAGTCCCTCTGTGTAGTATCTAGGAAGAAGGATTGATTGAAGTCTGTCGAGCACAGGTTCAGCACCGTGCCATACTTCTTTCTCCACTTTAGTCTCCGTGGATTGGTAGAAAAGGATCGTCTTCTCACCACTTTGCTTAGGAGGGATGTAGAAGGTCTGCAGCTCTTGCACGCTGTACGTACCAAGTGCATCAAGTTCTTTGTAATGCCGCTGCGGGACCAGGGTAATCTGTAAACTCTGGTCAGCTCCAGCAAATGTCTGTATTGACGGGCAGACGGAGAACACTGCGTTGGCCTCGTCCTCAGAGTCACTGCCAAAGACCAGCATAGGAGTAGATAGTCATGGCCCATTGCCTTAGGGTTGTCCCGAGTAGACCGTCTCTTCATCTTCTTCGGTATCGCTCCCGAATATCGGGAGCGATTCGGACGAGGAAATGGCCCTCGGGAGCGATACCGAAGAAGATGAAGAGATGGTCTACTCGGCTGTTCTTTTACGCTCGCCTGTCGTGCTTCTCTACTCCCGACGGGCTTTGCGCTTTACCCGCTTGAAGTGTTGTCGGTGGGCAACGTATCCCTGCCACCACTTCTTGAAGGCATTGCACTCTTCGATAAGGTGTGTGACCCTCCGATGATACAAGCAATATTTCAGATGGACATCCGGTTCGTCGGGGCATGTATTCCCGAAAGTATTTTCTTTGGAAGGTGGCAGCTTCATTCCCATTGACAGAACTTTGGCGAACTTCTTCCTTATCTTGATTCTGCTCCTGCTGGTGGCAAGGGCACTTTGATTCGGTTGAGGTAATTTATGGCTTCTCATCACCGGAGCTTTTTCGGCCTGACACCGGCGCTTGGCCTTGTCGTAAATGGACGCTTCACGTTCTTGATCAGCTCTGCTCTTTTGAAGAGCTTCGTTCAGCAGCTTATCGATGAGGTCATCTGACGGTTCCATGGGTTTTGGCTCTGAATATGCCCCCAGTTTCTCTACGTCAGGAGCTTTTTTGCCGTTTATCGACGAGTGAGAGATCATGTGGCAGCTCACCACATACTCTTCGGGTTCTTCTGACAAGTCGTCTCCTTCATCAATGTCACTGTCTCCATTCTCAAGAATATGCTTGAGGAATTCTTCCAGTGTGACTGGGGTCCACGCTTTTTGGTTGTATTCCTCCAGTGCGTTGATATACTTTTGCAGACCCATACGATTGCCGTCGAGCTGAACGGGCTTCTTGGCCTTCTTCTTTTTCTTTACAGATTTCTGAGGCTTGGCCTGGAGGTTTTGCCCATCATTACCAACTTTCAGCGTTGGGCGCGGCTTCAGCATTCCGTCAATGATCTCAGTCTCCAGTGGGCTCTTCCATCTAATTGCCGAACATGCTTGAAGATCCTTTAGCATTCTTCTAGTTTTAGCTGAAAGGACCACTTCCCATGGAGCTTCTTCTATAAATGAGCATGATGCCCCCGACGTGTCCATCTTCTTAGGAGTGTGCTGCTGCGGTGGGTTCACCTTCCAGTTTCCAGACAGCGCGAACTTGCCCTGCCGGTACTGGTATTTGACCCAGTTTTTAAAGACGTAGCAATCTTCGATTGGTGGCCCACTATTCGGTGGTAGGGGAAGTAATTGGGATTGTTGACGCCGCTCGATTGCAGTGGGCGTCTCGGATCCGGCTAGTTTGAATAGTCTCCTTGTTTTATCCCGGAGAAACGAGTAAGGACGTCTCAACTTCTCTTCGAGGGCTCGCGGTCTGCTGTTTTGGCGAATAACCGATTTCGGGTCACTTGATTGTTGTTGAGCGTTGGCAACGAAGGTCGCTTTCCCTTTGCCTTTTACATTCCGAAGATCTGTCTTTGAAGAGGACGGCCTATGGCCCATCTGGTCCATTTCGGCTAGTTTGTTAATCAAGGCCTGGAAGGTGGTCGGCTTGAAGAACATCATAAACTGGGATATAGTTGCCTGAGGATCAAGGGTTCCCACGAACATGCCTACAGCAGGAGCTTCTTCTATGCGCTGTTCACATTTTGACCACAAGTTACGCCACCGAATTGAGTATTGAACCCAGGTCTCTCCCGGTTTCACCCTGGCGTTGATTAATGCCGTGATCAGGGTGCGCTTGCTAACGCTCGCGAACCTTTGTGTAAACAGTAGCTCCATTTCTGCAAATGTCTTGATGTAATCATTCAGAATCTCCGAATACCATTCAAATGCTGTCTCCGCCAAGCTGCCAACAAATTGGCGAAGCAATAATTTATCATCGCCCCCGGTGTTACCGTACAAAGCTCTGAATTGAGAAACGTGTTAGTGCGGATTGCCCGTCCCCTTATACATATGGAATTTGAGGATCGTATATCCTGGCGGGTACTTAATTTGGTCGTACCAGCCTGGGTAAGGTCACCCAGTTCTAACGACCTGGCCTGCCGCTTCGTTTGCTTGATGAGCTCATATTTGTTGAGCTATATAGTCATCAAGGGTAGCTTTGGAGATCGTCTCCTCCGTGGCTGCCGATAAGGCCGGAGGAGGGTTCGATATCTCCCCTCTGTTGTCTTCAATGATTATTGGAAGGTCTTTAGCTGGAGGATCCGGCTGTATCATCATCCCAACCATGTCTTGGAACAGAAGCGCCAACTGTTTTATATTAGCCGCTTGTTCCGCGGCCTCTTTATCTTTCTTTTCAAGCACCCTCCGTAGGAATTCGGTGTCGGTCTTTTGCTCCTGGTGTTGTTCCGACGATCCTTCCGGGCTTTCTTTCTGCCCAGCAAGTGCGGCCATTCTTGTCAACATTTCCTGAAGCTTTTGTTGTTGCTCCTGAGCTTTTGTTACAGACCGTGTAAGTGGTCGATGACCCGCAGAAGTACGGCTTTCCTCTTTGCTGGAAGCCATGTACACCATGTGCACTACCATGCCCCCAGACTTAAGGCATTTGGATTCATCACGCTCAGAATTTGTCTGCGGTGGTGGTTGATTCTCTGGCCTTCTCTTTTTACGGGAGGTCAAAGTTGAGGGGGCCGTTGCGGCAGGCACCCATGCAGACAATACCTTTCGTGGTATGGCAGAGGGATGGTCTTCCTCTTGTCGAGCCTTCTTCTTCTTCAGCCGGCGAGAGTAAACTTTGTCAATTACAGAGTCTTGGACTTTCCACCAAACTCTGTTGATCTTGAAGGACAACCGCTGAGGAGGCTGTTCTGGCTTCACCTGTGTTGTGTTTTCAACAGTCGGAGGAGACTTCTTCAGTATGGCGGTTGGAGAGTTCTTGCGCACCCTTCTGAGCAGCTCGAAGTTGTTCCCAGTTGGAACATCAACATCAATTTCCACCATTGGAGCTGGTGGGGTAAGTCCAAAGGGGGAACTGCCCCCAGCCTTCCATACTCGGCGCCAGTGGTGACGTCAAGCATGTCGTGCAGATAGGAATGGTTCAGTTATGGGAGTGGCTTCGTCATGTCCCCTACTCTGATGGGGTGTTGTTGGCGTCAGCCTGTCGAAGATCGATGCCTGCTGAGAGGGAACGGTCAATCTTACAAAGGCCGACTTTTTGGCAGGGGAAGCCCCTTTGACGACTTCGTCTACCAGAGCTAGAATGGCTATCCGCTTCGGGATAACCCCTTTAGGTATTGCGGGTCTCTTCGCGGGCCCACTTGAGCTTTGGCTTAGCCTGTCGAAGACTGAGACGGCAGACTTGGACGACCCGTTGAGAGGGGCCGTGGTGGTTGCAAGTCGATCGAAGACCGACTTCTTTAGGGCTTCTTGTGATGGCATTGAAGCATTGAAGCTCATTGGCGGGAGCATAGTTCCGAAGAACAGTCCAGTGGTGGCCTGAGTCACTTGTTCCACTGGCATTGCGAAGATGGAGGCCGCATGAGGCCCATAAGTCACTCCTCCAACAGGGACGGAGTGGGAGTTGTTGCTGCAATTGGTGCAGTTGGAAGCCATCGATATCATCTTCTCTTCTGCATGGAGTAAGACACCAAATATTAGTACCTCGAATCTAGGGGTAACCATATTAAACCGCGATCCATTCGCGAATACGATGCACGAAGTGTGGAGGGGAAAGAGGAAAAGGTCCCACCGGGCGTGCCAGAATCTGTTTACCGCCGAAAACAATGACGAAACCGTGTAGGTCGTCTTGCCTGAATTTTAGGGCAGATAATATTTGGTTTTATCTGTCTAACTCTCCGAAGATGCCAAGTTGATTTATGGCGCCGTGTATCGGAGGTTTAGACGGATGCGGCCGTTGTAGCAGACTTCGTCAGATCCCCCCTCGTTGTGAGGGGTTTTTGATTGTGGGGATGCTCTTCCCTGCAAGCGTAAGCCCCTGCAGTTAATTACGTTACCGCATAGCGATAACCACTTTCTCCTACTCCAGAAGGTCACTTTGTGTCGTGTGCGTTTGTTTTATTTTTGGTTGCCCGTGGATTGTATACAGAGACTAATTTGTGTTGTCGTCCGTAGGGCGTGGATTAGTCCAAATCCGTATTTTCTTAGATTTGGGTTCGGTTTGATTTAAGGACCGTTGACCTTATTTGAGATTAAGATCGACTTAAATATTTATTAAGGATACGTTAATCCGATGTTGGACTAAGATCTACTTAATGGGGGTTCGGGATCATTTTTGATCCAACGAAAGAGCATTTAGGCTCCATCGTTTTAGTTTAAGGACGATACGTTTCATAACTAGTTTAAGGACATTACGGTCCATAGCTAGTTTAAGGACATTACGGTCCATATTGGGATGTGTCTATGCATTTAAGAGTACACTAAAGAGTTGTTAGTTATCGGGACCCACCACCTCTCTGAAGATGCTGAAGAATTACAACGACATTTATCATAGGTGTGAGGAGATGTACCCTTGAACCGATGCCCGTTAGAAGATCAATAGTTGTGTTTGGGACTAAGACCAATTTCGAAAGATTGTGAGCACATGGGTGTGGTTGATCTGAATTAGGGACTTTTGGTCAACTTAGACTCAACCCACTCAGTCTTTGAATAAAGTGTTAAACACTTATTTGGGCTCGGTCCCTTTTTTGTGCAACAATGCTGAGCATTGATATGGGCTCTGACGCTTACCCTCTTTTTTGTTTTTTATGAAGTGTTAAACACTCTTTAAGGTGCCCACGTGCGGAACACGTGAGGCGCTTGGCGCTGAGCGCCAACCACTGAGTGCTAGGCACTACTTGTTGAGCAGCGTCCACGTAAGGGGCACGCGGGGCACTTGGCGCTAGGCGCCAACCACTGAGTGCTGAAGCACTCTTTATTAAGCAGCGCCCACGTGAAGGGCACGTGGGGCGCTGGACGCCAACCACTGAGTGCTAAGCACTCTTTATTAAGCAGCGCCCATATGAGGGGCACGTGGGGCGCTTGGTGCTAGGCGCCAACCACTGAGTGCTTAAGCACTCTTTATTAAGCAGCGCCCACGTGAGGGGCACGTTGGGCGCTTGGCGCTGGGTGCCAACCACTGAGTGCTAAGCACTCTTTATTAAGCAGCACCCATGTGAGGGGCATGTGGGGCACTTGGCGCTGGGTGCCAACCACTGAGTGCTAAGCACTCTTTATTAATCAGCGCCCACGTGAGGGGCACGTGAGGCGCTCGGCGATATTTCTTCCTTTGTGCATTTTTCTAAAGAGTTCGATTCTTTGTTCTTCCATGGATCTTCAATCCCTAAGAACAAATTCATCCCTACGAGAATTAAATTCTCATTTGTGGGAGACTTGTCTTATGGATCTCAGATCCAGGAAAAGAACTATGTTCTTTTATGAGGGTTAAACCCTTAGATATATAGATGAGATGCTCTGATCTCTATTCTCTTTATTTACCTTGAAGAAAGTTCTTCTTCCTTCTTCTCTCTTAAAGCTTTCTTTTTAGCTTTCTCTTTTTTTTGATCTTGAAGTTTATGGGGGGGTTCCTCTGTACAAGACTTGAAGTCTTGGAGTCTTTATATAGTGGAAGCAAGTTTGTTGATTTAGTTAAAGAAATCTCTCATTGAGAGATCCTTAATTGATTTGGGGATTTTATCCACCGTTGAATCTTTGATCCAAGGACTTCTGTTTTATAGAAGATATTTTTCTTGTTTTTAACAAGATTGGAAAAATATTTTCCATACAGAGCTTATTCTGTAGCTTGGTGATTTTTAATCACCATTGGAGCTTTAATCCAACGGTGCTCTGTTTTACAGAGTGTAATCTTTCTTGTTTAGAAAGATTGGGGAGATTTTTCCAATACAGAGCTTATTCAGTAGCTTGGTGATTTTTTAATCACCATTGGATCTTTAATCCAACGGTGCTCTATTTTACATAGCGTAATCTTTCTTGTTTAAAAAGATTTGAGGAATATTTTCTCAACAGAATTTAATTCTATATTTTGATGATTTATCATCTCTGTTGGATTTTTGATCCAATGGCAGAGAACTTTTAGTTCTAGCGCCGTCGCCCTCGTGCAAGGCACGTGAGGCACTGCCTCAGAGTTTTTAACTCTTGGGCGTTGTCGCCCTCGTGCAAGGCACGTGAGGCACTGCTTCAGAGTCTTTAACTCCTGGCGCTGGCGCCCTCGTGCAAGGCACGTGAGGCGCTGCCTCCTAAGAGTTTAACTCTTATTTAATAGATTTGTGCTTTGCATATTGGCGCCTGTGTGAGGAGCACATGAGGCGTCATCATAGGATTTAATTCTATCCGAGGCAGTACCTACATGCTTTGCGTGTAGAGTTTTTCCTTTATTTTTTTTATTTTATTGTTATTATTTTTTTTAGCGAGCAAGTTTTGAGCCAAAATTAGGCGGGAACAGGGCACCGTGAGTAAAACAGCAAGACTACCGGCGAGCTTGTGAAAACCCGGAAGGGCGCAAACTCGGAAAAATAAATAAAAATAATAATAAAATACACTTGCAGGGTCCTTTCGATCTTGTGAGGAAAGAAAAAAACCCTGCGTGAGATCCTTATGACTCACAAAGGAGCAAAACATTTAGGAGTCCTTAATATTTCCTAAGAAGAAATTTCACTTACGAGATCCTCACACCTCGTAAGGAGAATTTCTCCCTATGAGACTCTCACGGCTCAAGGGATTCAAAAGCCTTAAGCTACAGAGATCTAAGCCTGTTCTTAAGCCATCAAAAACCCTTTTGCCTTACAAACTTTCCAATATCGACCCTTGTATACAATACACGGGCATAAATAAATATATCCCCAACCAAGTTCCACCAATGACAAGAAATGTCCCCATATGGTGAACGGCAATTGTAAGTTCTCTCGACTTATAGGAAGAAAATACTCTTGCAAGATCCTTACGACTTACAAGAGAAAACACACTTAGGAGTCCCCATGATTCCTAAGGAGAAAATACACCTACGAGATCCTCATGAATCATAGGGAGAAACACCTTTATGAGACCCTTACGGCTCATAAAGTCAAAAAGCCTTTGTCGACAGGATTATAACCCTGTTTGCTAAGCCACCATTGTTCAAATCGACAAAGGCAAATGATGATTCGCTTCTGGCAATATTCCAGTGGTAGCGATGCTGATTCCTAAATAGGTACCAAATTTTAAGTCCACTCATGGAAAATGATGATTCGCTCCTGGCAATATTCCAGTGGCAGCAATGCTGATGCCACAATGGGTATCAGGACCAAATCCCCAACTTGCGATAAAAAATCAGCAAGCAAAAAAAAATATGCATAAAAAAAGCCGAAATGATTGGGCACAGTGAAAAATAGACGAAATAATTGGGCAATCGCGACTTTTGCGATATGAAAAGCTGAAAAGATAGTGCATCGCGAAAATAAAAAATAAAACAAAATAAAAATTCCTCTGCCCTGTAAGTAGGTCCATATCGACTCATGTATACGATCTATGGGCACAAATGAAAGAAAGAGACCATATCTTCCACCATGCTTCGTCAAAAAGAGAACCAAGTCTTGACGATTCATATACAACCTAGAGACTATCCAGGTGTTTCTTCTCACTTCGGAAGAATGCAGACACAACGTCACCATCAAACAAAAAAGACCCAAGGGTCGAAAAAAATAGAGTAATGGTAAAATCCTAACTCTAAATCTCGAAGGTTCATATACAACCTAGAGACTATCCCTGTGTCCCCTGCTCATTCCAGCAGGGGCAAACACAACAATCAAATAAAAATGAAGTGACGGCAAAATCCTAACTTCAGGTCTCGGTGGCAACATATAAAGCCTAGAGATCACCCCGACGCTTTTCTCATTTCAGCAAGATGTGGACGTAAATATCAAATGAAATTGGAGAAATAGCATATTCCTAGCTCTGGACTTCAATTGCAATACATACAGCATAGATGTCCTACAGATGTCTACCCTACTTCAGCAAAGAATCGGTGCGACATCATCAAAGCAAAAAACGAAGTGACGGCATATTCCTAACTTCGGGTCTTGACGGCAACTCATATAAAGTCTAAAGACCGTTAGAGATCACCCCACCCCAGAAGGGTGCGATTACGACTCATCAGGGCTCCAAATTGAGCCCAACCTCAAGTAAAAAGCGTCATGGCAAATTCCTAACGCTTGCTCCTCTGATAGTAATATAACCTAAGGAAATTACTTAAAGACGTCTTGTCCAGCCGTCGTAGGGATCAGAGATACGACAGTCGCGGGACTACTCGAACAACAGCTTAAAAACTGCATATCGAGGAATGCATCAGCCAACGAGATGGTACCACGGACTAAAACCTTAGTACCACAAACCTAACGGACCTCTGTCGTAAAAAGAATGAGGGTTATCTACATACAACGTTAGGACAAGTTTGCCTGCAAACCCAAGGGAGGTAAACTAAAAAACACTCCGAAATGAGTACATAAACTAGAGACTCCGAAATGAGTGAATAAACTACAGACTCCGAAATGAGTACATAAACTACAAACTCCGAAATGAGTACATAAACTACAGACTCCGAAATGAGTGAATAAACTAGAAATTTCGAAATGAGTGAATAAACTACAGATTCCGAAATGAGTACATAAACTACTTCGCGCTGAGTCAAGACAATCAAGAAAAGTAAAGTGCAAATATGAAAAGAAAAAAGGGGCTTATCATTTATACTTCAGAAAAAATTACACAGTGATGATGAGAACGACTAAAAAAACGCTGCTACATCATCTGAGATCTACAACGGCAAGACGCTAAACTCTGGATACGGATTCTGAAACTCAAAAGAAAGTTTAAGCAATGCACGTTCGGCCTCATCAACCATCTTTTTGTGCATTTTCTCTCGGATGCAAGCGTCAAGGTCACCGCTGATGTCCTCCACCCTCTGGTATGCTGATACTATCGCCTTTTGTTGGAAGACACGGTGCAAGATGGCGACAAGATAATCTCGCTGTTTTTCAAGATCAACCCCATCATATACACAGAATGTACCTTATTCTCAGCATTATTGAGCGCTTGAAGTGGCATAATCTCAAGGCGCCCGGGTATATCTTCCCAGATTGACCTTGTTACGCCCCGCTTCCCAGTGTACAGGTAATAAGACATGACTGGCCCACTACGTATTTACTCAGAAGTAAACACGCTAAGTGTAACTAAGAAATATAATATAAATATACACAAGATGACATGAAATGAACATCAATTTTTATTTATTAAACATTTCTTTACAATACAACTGAAAAATAAATACAATGATGAAAGCAATACCTAAAAAATTGCATGAACATGAAAATAAAGTATATACAAGAGTCTAGAGCTCGAAGTCCTCGCTGAACTGATCCAAGTCCTCTGAACTGGGCTCTATCTCCAGTGAGTCGGATCCACCTGACAACATTCTAAAGAAAGAAGAGAAACAAAAATGTCGTCAGCGAACAATCGCTCGGTAAGTCCCAAAGAGATTGAAATAGAATAGACAGATAAGAGGATATAACTGGTATAATGTTTGATTGTTATGCTAACGCAGCTGTTTGTAGCTTGGTACCAAATATGCCAGTGTATACGAGAGGAGTCCAACTTACACCGTGGACTATGGTAACCCGTAGTACATGGCTCCGTCGATAAAACCACGGAACAACAGCAATAGATGTATAGTTACGTCTTTTAATGACTATCTCGTGCCACTTTTAACACATTCTGTGCCAGTCTACCCCTTTAAAACCCCGTAATGTATTATTCATTGATGTATATTATTTTGTTTAATATATGTACGACTTTCCGAAACCATGATATCAGTAGTTCATCTAAATGGAAAGGATATAGACAGATAGTCATGTAGACCAGTCAAATGTATATCCATGGTTCGGTCAAATCATGTTCATGTTGATATAGATTGAATTCTGGTATAAATGGATTCATGTTGAATTGGAGTTATACTTGAATTGTATTCAAGGATGGATCGATTGATTTCAGATTAGACTGAGACTCTACCCGAGTCAGACACTTAAACAGCATTGAAGTCTTTAATTAGTTTTTGGAGTTATCGGTAACTGCTGCACATGGACGGCAGGATTTGTGTCTTTTTCCAAGACAATTACCGTATTGATAACAACGTTTTTAGTTTGTCTATCTTAAATAGGAAAGTACCCAAATTCTCCGGCTCCCTGAGGCTCAAAAGAACTGGTCCTGCTTAAACCTATATTTACTGGGGTCCTTATTGTAATTTAATATAACTTGAGGGGGTTTTATGAAAAATAGTTTTGATATATTTTCAAAATACATCTCGAGTATTTAATTATCGTCTTTAGGGTTTTCATAGATGTAATTTTTAAGAGTGATGAGATAGTCTAGTGGATATAAACCTAACTTGAATAGTATATGACATTTTCATGTAATTTGACTTGTATTGATTCGTGATGGTATTTTCATGAACTTTTGTGATTCTTTTCCTTTGATTAGAAAACATGGAATATATATTTAATATATGTATTTTGATAATATTTATATATATATATAATTATTAAAAATAGAATTTATTTATTAAATAGAAATCGCGTTTTCTTAAAAATTGTAATAAAAATTCCATCGAGATCGTATGCTCCGTGAGGAGGTCTGCATCTCGCTCTACTAGTTCTGAGGACGTGTGATAACCCGCACCATCCCGATCGGGTTCTCCAAAATGAGTTGTAGAGGCTTATTTGCAAGGAATTAATTAAAACAATTTTTAAAAAATACGGGTTTTGATAGTTTAAGATATTTTAAGGTAAATTGTATTTTTGTCCCACAAAAATTGTTACAAAAGTCATCGTGCTATGTCAAGATGAGTGTTGTGATGAGGTAGGTCATTACCTCGTGCAATTTCTAAAGGTAATATGTGTAAAACGATAAAGTAATGTCGTATGTAAACTTGATGGTATTTTACCGAAAAAGTGAAATAGAATTTGTTTAACATTAAATTTTGAATTGAAACTTGGTCAAATTGTTGTTTTATAGTTGCTAAATAATATATGAATAGATGGTTAATTTGTTGTTTAAGAAAAGTTGAATTTTTAAAGAAAAGATAATCGGAAGTCAGAATAACTCCGCTTCCGACGAGTTTTGAAAAAAGATTGTTTTAGATTAGAAATGGAGAAGGGAGAGAGAGGACTTACTGATTGATTATAGAGGAGGGAGGTAGGGGAATATTTCGAAGGTGTCGTGAAGTCGCGTCGTTGCCGGATTTGTCCCGAATTGTCGCCGGAACTTTGACCTTGGCTAACTCCACTTGTACAACTTATGGACTTAGAAAATTTAGTGAGTTTTGACAAAAGATTTCTAAATGAGGAGGGCTATAGCGTAGGGTGGTATTTATAGGATAGAATTAGGGTTTTGTGAGTGAAGAGAGAATTAAAATATGCATTAAAATGGATTAAAAATGTGAATTATCACTCTCTGGATAAATGCATAGAAATCAAACAGCATGGGGGTAGTGGGGGAGTCCAAGGGATTAGGGCTTAAAATTTGGAGGCAATAGGGACAGGGGGGCTCGGCGGCGCCGGCCCTATGGCGAATCTCGCCGGTCCAAGAAAAGGGTGGGGTGCTTGGATGAATGCCACGTGTTTGCGTCTGTTTAAATATCATTTTCCACATGTTTGATTTTAGTGTGACTTTTCATTTTACGTGTAGTGAACGTGCAAACTTTTGAGCATCTAAAAGTTTAAAAGAAAAACAATAAAAATATTATGTGGCTGGAGGGATTTGAACACAGGGGCTATGTCACAGCAGTGCAAGGCTTTACCAATGAGCTACAAGTGTTTTCTTGTTGTTCAAAAGCAATTTAAATTTATAACTTGTGCTCAGGCTAAGATATTCCTTTTTGTACTTTACAACAAAATTTGTACAGAAGTTTTAGGGTTGTTACAGACCTAACGACGATTTTTAAAAGGGCAGAACGGTGGGGAAACAATCGACCGTTGTAATCGTCGAAGCGACGCATCACCGCGTCGCATTGGGCGTCAGTGGACTCCTGGCCATGGCGGCGGCCTTGGATGCGAATCTCCTTGTAAGAAACAATCTCTTCAAAATCGTACAGACGACCATCCATGGTATCTAAAAATAAAAATAAAAAAGGATGGAGAGTTAGCGATTAATATATTAAAGTCACTATAGTGGGTTCCACAAAATCAAGATGATGGCTCATCAATTATGAGACATGTGCCCATTGTGAGAATCCGAAAGGATTCTCATTAAATAAATAGTTCCCATTAAACAGTGGAGTTAAAAACTCCTAATATTGCCCAAAATACGGGCTCTTAAAAACAAACAACAGATTAAAATATGTGAAGAAAAAAAGGATTAAAACCCCAAAAATAAAAATAATAATAATAGAACATACAGGAATGGTAAAAGGAATAAAAATTCCCAAAGTTCTTAAGATCCAAATCAGAGCCAAGCTCTGCAAAAAAAATGGAATTAAATTCCCCTAAACAATGGGATCAAATCCCAGAACAATCCCCATGCTAGAAAAATTCATGGGTTAATTGACGGAATCAAATTCCAGAACAAGTGTCAAGATTGATAGTAGGGTAAAACCCTAAATAAGAGAATTAAAGATTCTTAAGTCTTGGATGAGAACATTAAGATCCATGATCTGTAAGAAGAAAGTTTTTTGTAGATCTCTAAAAGATCGATTCAAAAAAAAAGAGCTAAGCTCTGTCGAAACTGATAATGGACTTAAAATCTAAAACTAAAAAAATATATATGCTCAAAAGAAGTGAAGAGCTAAGCTCTGTTCATAGTTCTTACCAAAGTCCTGCTAGACAGAGATCTAAGCTCTGGGAAACAAGAATTAAATTCTCAAAAGAAAGGAAGGTTCAAGAAAGAAGATGAAAAGATGACAGTCATCTCAAGGGCCAGAGACCCCATTTATAGGATGTGAAGGAACGGTTCAACTCCCTAGAACATCAAACGGTGGAAAAGTGACACCGTTGCACTCACGTGTGAGCCACGTAAGAACAACGGTAGGGGCATTTGTTCCCCTAATATTTAAATATATTAAAATAGCTAAGCTCTGTTAAAATTTTGTTGAAGCAGCGCCTTACGTGCTCCTCACGAGGCGCCCGCGCCTCAGAATTAAATCCTATAGTGGCGCTGCACGTGAAGCTCACGTGGGCGCCAATATACAAAGACAGGAGCACCTAGAATTAAAATCTGAAGTGGCGCCCACGTACACAACACGTGAGTGCCGGCACCCAAGTAGAATTAAATTCTACATGAGAATATTTCTCTAAAAATTTGGGATACTCTCTGTTAAACAGAGCCGTTGGATCAAAAATCTAATGGTGATGATAAATTATCAAATAATAGAATTAAATTCTATTCTGAGAAATATTTTTCCTCAATCTTTCTAAAACAAAAAAGATTTGCTCTCTGTAAAACAGAGAGCCCTTGGATTAAAAATCCAACGGTAATTAAAAATCACCGTTTGACAGAATAAAATTCTGTATATGGGAAAATATTTCCCCAATTTTGCTAAAAACAAGAAAATATATTCTGTAAAACAAAAACAATTGGATTAAAGATCCAACGGTGGGTAAAATTCCGCAAATCAATTTTGAGACCAATTAAATCAATTGGAATCTCTTAATAAGAGATTTTCTCAAAACTAATTAACAAATTTGAGTCTACTATATAAAGGACCCGAGACTTCAAGTCTCACACACACAGAGAGGGAGATACATACTAAGATAGAAGGAATCCCCCATAAGCTTCTGAAAAATATAGAAAGCTTTCAAAACAACAGAGAATTCAATTCTCTAGAAAAGAAGACTTTCCTCCTCAGAACCCTAGGTAAAGAAAACACAGAGATCAAAATATCTCTTTTATCTATCTAAGGGTTTAACCCTTCTCAAAGAACTTAGTTCTTCTTCTGGATCAGAGATCCACAAGACAAGTCTCTTACAAGCTGAGAATTTAATTCATCGAAAAGATCTTGTTCTTGAGAATCAAAGATTCAAAAGAGAAATAGGTTAAAAAAGAAATGAAAAAAGAAAAGAACCTATCCTATGGGAATTTAATTCTTCAAAAAATAGGGTTTAATTCTAAAAGAAACTTAGTTCTTATAAAAGAAAAAGATATAAGAACTTAGATCTTGAAGAAAAACTAATCCCAGAACTTCAAAACAAAGATCTTAGTGTCATTAATGGTCAAAATACCATTAATAGAGATTCAATCTCTAATAAGGAAAAAACATTAGCGTCGCACGTGCTTCCCACATGGGCGCCTTCTACAGATTCCCAAAATAAAAGGAAATCAGCTTCTCACGTGAAAAACACATGAGTGCCCAAAACAGAAGGCCAGCGCCTCAAGTGAAATACACGTGAGGGCTAAGTAAAGTGCTTAGCACTTCACATACAGCCAAAACTGCTGAGTGGCATACATAAACTGAAAAAAAATGAAGCTGAGCTAGCCCTGGGTAGCGATCTAGTTGTAGTCCTCCTCTGTGGCTTCAACCTCTTCCGTCTCAACCGTATCTGACGAACATTCCAAGAGAAGAAAAGTGGGTGGAATACCCGTTGGCGAACTAGCGCTCAGTAAGTCCCAAAGATAGGTAAGAGTAAAGAAAATGGCAAGAGAAGAATATATATAACGAATAAGAGTATATGATCATGGGTAAGTATATATGATAGGTCTCTAGGTGGTCTGTTAATGTTAAGTTCTAAGTGTGAATGTCAACGCAGTCGTAGAAGTATTCACGGGCTCAAGAGTGGGGTCCCAGGAGCAAGGAAACACGGGCCTACTTCATGTGTTAGCATCGGGGCTCTAGGCTGTGGATTAGTCAACCCAGCTGATATTCGAGTAAAATAAAAAAGAGAGGTTAATACGGGACTCCTGAAGCTCCGTTGGATTCACACAAGAAACTATCCCAAACACCCTATGTATAATATATATAACGGGTTAATATACTTAATTGATTTGATTGATTGATTTACATGTCTTGATCGAAACCCTAGATTGCAAAAGGTGTAGATTGTATTCGAGTGAGTCGAGTAATGTGCGAGTCATGACAATTGCAATCTGGGTTCAAGTCAAGTTGGTTCGAGTAGATTGGATTTGAGTATATATGCGAGTTTAGATCTGAGTTAGGTTAGAGTTTGAGTCTGTGTTCGAGTTTGAGTTCAAATTTATAGTTGAGTTTGGATTTCAGTTCATGTCTTTTCATGTGAATTGATATAAATTGTTAAAATCTTATGTTCGAGAGAAATCGGCAACTGCAGCACGTGGACGGCAGGATTTATGTCTTTATCCAAGACAATTGCCATTGATAACTCCGTTAAGTTGTCTAATCTGAATAGGCAAGCACTCACTTTCTCCGGCTCCCTGGGGCTCAAGAGAAATTATCCCGCTTAAACCTATATTTATCTAAAGTCCTTAAAATATTGTTTGCATATCTCGAGGGGTTTTTATGAAAAATACTGTAATATAGTTTGAAAATAAACCTTTAGGGTGATTTATAATATTTAGGGTTTTTCATGAACATGTATTTTAATTGTTGTGGTATTTTGGTGATAAAACCTAGCTCATTTGAAAGTTTGTGGTATTTTTATGAAAACTAGTTCTTTTGGAAATTTGGTGGTATTTAATTAACAAATTTTAATCTTTCATTTTAAAAATATAGTTTCTTAATTTTTTTTATTGAAAATACGGATTTCATAATTTTATATAATTTTTCCAAAAATTAGTTTTTTATTAGAAAAGTCTTGTTTCTTAAAAACCGTATTTTTATTCCTTTCTAGACCAAATACTACGTGATAAGTTCTGCATCTCGCTCTACTGTCCTAAGGATGTGCGATAATCCTCACCATCCATTAGCGGGTCCCCTAACGAGAGTTATAGAGGCGTAATTGCTAAGGATTTCGAAATACCGATTTAAAGAAACCTGTTTTGAAACGGTGTGGTATTTTAATGAAAAAGTTCTTTTACTTTGAATTGCCCTTAATCTTAGAATACCGTGCTATTAAACCATAGTGTGCGTGTGGGGTAGTCCATTACCCCGTGAAGATTCTAGGGTTTGGGTATGCTAGATATTGAAAAGAGGTTACACTAAAGTTCATGGTATTTTAATGAAAAAAAGTTCCTTATATATTTGTTTCATATGAAAATTTGTTACAACTAAAAACCAAATGATGTGAATAAGGTTAGAATTAGTGTAGCATGTTAGTTTGATCTCATTTACGTATCACATGGCTTACAAATGTTAAAAAGAAAACTATATCGGAGATAACTCCTCTTTTGTCGGTTTGTTTTAAAAATAAGTTTTGAGATAGAAAGAGAGAGGGATAAAGGGACTTACGGTTTTTAGAAGGTTAAGAAGAGGTTGAAGTAGCTCTCATGGGTCGTGGTTTCGTCGGAGATGCTCCGGTCGTCGAGTTTGGATCGCAACTCCACTTGAGAAACTTAACTCCACTTGGTACATAGAAAGTTTTGAGAGAATTTTTGCTAGAATTTCAGAATGGTGAAGAGCTAAGGCATGGAGTGGTATTTATAGTGATGAATTAGGGTTTGGAAATTAAAATTTTGGATTAAAAAGCATTAAAAAGATATTAAATGGTGAAATGAAGGGTTTCTGTTTGATTGCAGGCAAATCAAACAGTGCAGAGGAGTAAAGGAGAGTCGAAAGGGTGTGTGTGCAAAGCACGGAGGCAATTGGGCTCATCTTGACCGTCGGCGCCGGCCAGATGAGGAGAATGGGAGGTCGAATCTTGAGGTTTTTCTACGAGATTCGTGTCATATGGGTATATCTGTGTATACTACATTTTACGCATGTTTGATTTTTCTGAAACTTTTCATTTCCCTATGTATTGCACGTGCAACTCTTGGGATTCCAAAAATTAAAAAAAAATTGTGTCCGGTGGGAATCGAACACACAAGCTATGTCACAGCAGTATGAAGGCTTTACCAGTGAGCTATAAGTTGTTTCTTACTTTTATTAAACAAATATAACTTATAACTCTTATACAGTCTGTAATACCCTTTTCTGTACAATAACAAGAAATTTTTGTACTCTGATTTCAAAGTCGTTACATTCTGCCCTCCTTATAATAATTTTGTCCTCGAAATTTACAATTATATAAGGACTAATTTTCAAATAGGTAAGGGTATCGTGTACGCATATCCTCTTCTCTTTCCCAAGTCGATTCTCCTGGCGAATCCTTTCTCTACATCACTCGGACCAAGTTTACTTTCTTGTTCCGCAATGTCTTCACCTTTCGGTCCAGAATCTTAACTGGTTGTTGCTCACAGGCTAAGTCAGTTTGTACTGTGACCTTTGAGTGATCAAGTATATGGCTAGGGTCGCTCACATATCATCATAGTTGGGATATAGGGAACACATTGTGCATTCCTTCCATTAAGTTTGGTAGTGCTAAACGGTATGCCACTTCTCCAACTCGTAAGAGTATGTGACGGTCCTATATATCTTGGACTTAACTTACCCCTCTTGCCAAAAAGCATCACTCCTCTATTTGGAGAGATCTTCATGTTAGTTATATGTATGCCCTAGAGGCCATTACTGTACATAGGATGTATATTGTAGTGGATGCTGGGACATATATAGGGAGGACTTTCTTGCTCGACATGATAGTATGCTATCTGGTTACCCTTTACCTTAACGTGTATGCTGATTGTCTCTCTGTTACATGTTGGTAAAGCCCTTAGGATCTGTACTTGACTACCTGGACTATGATGCGGATCATACTAGTGGGGACATGGTAGTCTATAAGTACATCCTTCAAAGTCCCTAGTCATGGGTGTATCGAGACGGGGCATCGATATACCAGAGTAGACTAGCGTATACCTTCTCGACCCATACAGATGGGCGATGGATGATCCCATATCCATTGGTGTTTGACATCAGAGATGATATACGGGTGCTCAGTAGAGACTGGGTACACTGGACGGACTCGCCGAGAACTCTCAGATGGTATTATACCTCACGTCAGATGGCAGTTCTCTGGTGACACTGGTACAGAGTAGTCTGTTGACCCGAGATCGTCATAGAGTCTTGTGTGGTTCCCACTGTGCTTTGATTTCCATCTTACCACGTCCAAGAGGGCGTGCAAAACGGTGGTTTTTGGGTACAGTCCCGAGTCACATGGAGGCAATGAGCGATAGGAGGGGATTCGTCTCTCCCGGTATAGGGGGTTGATGTTGCGCTGTGTTCGATTGGCTATAACAGGAAATCCCTGGCCAGGGTTGCTGAGATTTACTGGTAAGTGTTACCAGTAGTTTCTCGAACAGTTATAGACCTCATATCGACACGACTTATCGAGCTATTGGGGTCTGACGTTTACCACCCCTAGGCAAGATATGCGACATATCAGACGATCAGACCGGACTGTACGGTAGTGTTACTGGTCGGATTCACTGGAGTGTGAGCGGGCTTGCTCGTCGATCTTCAGATCGCTCAATACCCGGGTGGCCGTTACGTTTAGCAGACCGCTTGCGGCTTGTGGGTGTTTGATATGATCATCATCTGCTGCCGGCGTATTGACGAGTCTTTAGAGTCCTACACAGAGGTTTCCTGGCTCAAGCGAAACGAAATAGGAGCGCATATGAGATATGTACGGGACCGAGAATAATACGGTATGTGATACTGTATTCGATTCTCGCGATGTGACATTGATCGGTTATATGCGATATAGCCGGGTTATCGGATCAAGTGTTGATTCGATAAGATGTTACTAATGGTACCAGTCGGTTATGTGCGTCATGACCGGATCGTTAAATCAAGCGTTGATTTAATGATTTAATGCATAATTGTATATTTGATATATTACTTTGCATTAACTAGTATCGGTTCACTTTAAAATGGATTTTCTCACTCGAGTGTGCGCATTATATATGCGATATGATTTTGTGCACATGATTGTATCATGTTTGATGATGCATGCTAAATTGGTTAAGTGTAAAGATTAAACTATGGTTGTGAATGGTTAGGGTTATGTTTTCTTTTTCATTTATTTATTTATTAGTTATTCATTTGGAAAAGAAAATTAAAAGCAAAAAAGGGAAAATGGTTGCTATTTTGTTTTGTTCATGAATCTTCATGAAGCTTTGACTTAGTTAACCATTTTGTCTCATGCTTAACCCTGACCACTCCACTAACCCTAGTTCACTCTCTACAACTAACCATGGTCATGTTATGATAAGAATGAGTTTCTTTTCTAATTAAATTAATTCTTATCATAATATTCATCTTCTTCTTGCTCTTCTTCTTCTTCATGAAGAAGCTTGTCTTCATCAATGGCATATTGAGCATATGAGTGAGAAATCCAATTCTAAAGTCTACCCACTTCCTATTTCTTCATCCTCTACCTCTTGCCAAGTAGTAGAGTGTGTTTCCTTCACAAGTTTTCATGGCTTGGTGAAGGTGGAGCTTGATTTAGTGATGCCTCGACGTAGATCATCTTCGGCATGGACATCGACGACCTAGCTCCCGGTCTTTTCTCCGACGAAGCCGACTCTAGAGCCAGGATTCCTTTTGGACAGCGGAGACGACTTCATTGCGGAGCTATGGAGGTGGAGCACCAGATCTACAAAGGTTGTATTTCCGATATCCCATTAGTTAAGTGTTAACTAGTTAGCTTTTTCGCCTAGATTTCTAGCCGACGATCCGTAGTTTAGGGTTTCTCGGCACCGTAAAATTTTATATTGGCATGTTCGATGCCTTGTGAGACCTCATTAGCGTGCCTAGGAACCCTACAGTGGTATCAGAGCCTAGCTAGAGCCTTAGGCGAAGTCCAAACGGAATTTGAAACCCGAACGAACCCGAAACCCACACCCGAGAATGCTCTCTGGACATTTTTGAAATATCTGGATTTTTGTGAATTAAAAATTGCTAAAAAATTCAGCATAGAAAAATATGAATTACGATGCAAAAATTGAGAGGTGAACAGTAAAACTTGCGGCTGAACCGCGGCATAAGCCCTGCTTATGCGGCGGTTCAGCGGTCCCATGATGACGTCAGCTCCTCATTTCTGCACAGTAATTCCTGATAAATTCTTCTGAGTTTTCTGGGAATTTTTAAAATTTATTCCAAAGTTGATTTTTCTGGGTTGTTTTGGGGATTCGGGTGTTTCGATCGGAGTATCAAATTTTGTCTGTGTGGCTTTCCGGATAATTTTTAGAATATGTTAAAAAGTTCGACCAGATATAAATACCCAATTTTTCCCCTGTCGGGAAATTTCCAAGTGTTGGATTTTTCCGTAGTTTAACGACGTTCTAAGTAGTGCAAGTAACGCGATGGACCCTCTAGAAGACAACAAACCTTAACTCGATTATGTGACCGTCTTGAACTGCCCTTTGAACCTTCGGGTTTGGGGCAGTACGGCGTGCCACATGTGAGGCGTTGGCTTGACCCTTCTACGGCTGGACCGTTGGTACTGAGGCACGAACTGAATGTTTTTAGACTTGTTTCATGTGTTGATCTGTATCGGGAAAACTTGGGTGTTTGTCTGTTCGATCGAAAAGTTTAACATTTTCTATTTTATCTGGAATGTGATACAATACTTGGAATTCGGAAATAGTTATGAGATAACTGAATGAATGTTAAAAACATAGCAGTTTAGTCTCACTTGATCGGTTGCCACGGAATTTTGATGTGATCAAAAGTCCGTCGCAATCACATAGCGTACGCGGATACTCGCCGGGTAAACTTAATAGACAGCCTCACTCCATAGCCCCGACCAAGTGACTGTAGGAGAACCCCGTCGTCGAAAGCATCCGTTCGGGTGCTCGCGGTGGCGGTGTTCCGCCTTGGTTCACTTCGTCGACGGTATCGGGGGTGCGGCCGCCTACTGAAGTTTGTGACGAGTATTCGATCAAAATGTCGGGAATCTTGTTGAATTGCCCGACTTGATATTGAAAAGTGTTTTCGATTTTGAGACTAAAATGCGGGGTTTATAATTGTTAGGCATGCGATGTCTAAGTAATTCATTTGGTCAGGCATGCGATGTCTGAGGTGGTTGCGGATTCCAACTGTTGTAGTTTTACACTTTCTTTTCTGTGACCGTAAGTGTAATATGTGATATCGCCGGTTTCGTTGCTATATGTCAACGACAATTGGGATGCGCATATTTACTTACGTTGATGACATGTGATGTTATGTGTTGCTGGATATGTTATATTGGATCGTCGTGTTTGAATAGCCGGGGGTTTTTATGTGAGATGAGTGTTTTTCATTTTCATTCATGTAAAAACTTGTATGTAATATTCTTTTATTGGGGCGCTTCCAGGTTGCGGAAGTTGTCACCGTTTGTATATTATTTACTTTTCCGCACTAGGATAGACCCAAGGAGGGGAGCACAAGTAACCGGGTTCTGGAGTCCAGTGGGAGACCAACTCGAGGAGTCGAGTCCGGGTCTCCTAACTCCAGAATTGGTAGGGTTGCTTGCTGCTCTCGTAGGGGTCTAGGGGTGTGGGTTTGGCTATTCATCACGACCGTGGAATCCGTGTTTTATACTGGCTCGTATTGAAAACACGGACGTCCTAGTATATCCAATATTTCATATGTTTTTTCTGCTGCGATATCTGTGATGTGATCATGTGATGTTCTGTGATAGATACAGTATATAGTATATATGATATATTATATAGACGTTACTTATGTTTTACACCCGCGCTAGCCCTGCCCCGCTCTGTCGTTAGTTACCTAACCTAACGGTGCACGAGGGGACATCGAGGCGAATGCGGATGGCATAAGTGTACATCGTATTTATCTGTGATGTTTAGGTACTTAAATGATGGGACTTCATTAATGTGATTAATGAAATAAAAGAAACCTAAGATGTTGTAGAATCGAATTTCAAAATAAAACAGGTAGCTACAGTTCTTGCTTTGCACAGCGGTATATGTGATATATCCTGCACCTTATTCGATGAGGAAAGGACCGAGATCCCTTCACCGGGAGTGACTCCTTTAGCAATAACTGGCAGATGCTACACACTCGGTTTGTCTTTTGATTGCTTTTAAGAGTTTTTGCTTTGCACAGTGATATATATGATATATCCCGCACCTCATTCGACGAGGAAAGGACCGACGATCCCTTCACCGGGAGTGACTCCTTTAGCAAAACTAGAAAAGCCTCAAAAACACTCCATTTCAAAATTCATTCGATCCTACAACGATATCAAGTTCATTACGCAATAGGTTTTCAGAAAAACCTGTCGTAGCCCTCCGTCATTTCAGATATGTACTGGTTAGTATTCGTGCTGCGTTTGTTGACCTCTGTCAAGGCGTAGTGTGCGGTAGCTGATTAGTGCTTATCTGCATAAGCATATGATGTGATAGATTTAGGGTAGTCGTGCGACCTTGTTGACCTCTGTCAAGGGTCGTGCGGGTGGGTTTACTTCAATCAGGAAATGACGGGTTGAACTTGACTAGCAGCCTATGGTTTGTTGACCTCTGTCAAGGTCATAGGACGCTAGGGGCAAAATATTATCGGGAATTTCAAGTGTTGAGATTTGCAATGAGATTGCATACCTTCTATGAGATAGTTGGATCCCGATACCCGCTGCGAGTAATTGTTACTCCTGGAAGAGTTTTATACATTACAATTAGCCGATCAAGTAGGTGTCTAGAAAGGTGTCAACGGGGTTACGCCTCTGGGAAAACGAGGTTTACATTAATTAGGTTTGTGCGAAAGCACGGGGGACCTCCCTCAAAGTACCGACACTGGCCTGGCTGAAAGATTGGCGAACTTGTAGTGTGTAATTAATCCCGGCTAGTCTTTCCTTTTAGGGTTTGAAGGAAGATTTGATAAAAAGCAGTGGGAGCCATCCTGATTAGATAAAATAATAACCAATCTATTCTTGACAGAGCGCACGCTGAGTGTTTTCTTCTCTCTCTCTCCTGGTAGCGACCATATCACGCCTTAATCAAGATAATAATATGGATTATTGACCGAACCCGCTTGTTATACTAAGCTGGGGAACGTTGGTCCCGCTCCAACTTATAATTATTATAAGACCGAGCAGGAAATCGGGGAATACCAGATTTCCCGTGCCGCCCAAACGAAGAGAGTGCATACTGATGCATCATCTTCGGGTATGTTCATTATACAGAACTGTTTCTCAGTATTCTTTACGTCCTGGGTATATGATACCGGATCAGGATCCCAGATATGTAATCTGTTACATAGGGCTACAGATAGGTAGAGAACTGAGAACGGGTGATAAGTTTCATGAGGCAGAAAACGGGGCAAGAGTTGCAGCCAAGTCTGTTGGTCACTGTCACCCTGTATTACCAATACATTGATTCTGAACGAATGTTATTAGATACCGAACCTGATATACAAAATCATATCACTCTCTTTATTAGTAAAGAAATGATATAATTTTGTATTGTTGGACAATGTTTTGAACATTTCCTATATCAATAGTTGATCGGTTCAGGCACGTTATCTAAAAGCGTTGACGTTCTAAATCAAACTACAGTTCTTAGTATATGGAACACATATAAGAGGAAGAGTTCAGAAATGAACGGATCCTTCTTGAAGCATTGTAGACTAGGTCATATCAATGCGACCCGACTAGCTGGAGTTACATATAGATGCATATTTAAATCAGTTTGAATTTACATCTTGTGAAACTCGCCAGTCATGTCACAAAGATAAGATAACCACAGCTCTGTTTATTGGAAACAGAGAAAGAGTTAGTAAACTCTTGGGATGATACATGATGATGTATGTAGGTCCCCTGTCTACACATGCCAGGACTGGTTCTTTATACTTCATTACATTCTCTGATAATCTCTCAAGATTCAGTCATATGTTCCTGTTGAAACACAAGTCCGAACCTTTTGAGATATTCACAGAATATAAGTTAGAAGTAGAGAACCAAAACACGGGTATAAGTATTATGTCCTTTGATGTGATCAGGGAGGAGAATACTTGAGCACGGAAATACTGGACTATTCTAAAGGAGAATGAGATTCTCTCTCGGCATTACTCCTCCGAATACACCATAGCACGATGGTATATCGGGGTGGAGCAATTACACCCTATGTGATAAGGTGTGCTCTATGATGAGTACTGCTGAGTTACCTTTTGGGAGTTATGCGCTTGAGAAGCTGCATACCTATTGAATAGGTTCGAATCAAATCAGTTATCTACCACTTCATATGCGATATGGAAAGGGAAGAGCCCATGTCTTAAGTTAGTTAAGATTTGGGGTTGTCCGGCCTATGTCCAAAAGCAAAATCCGGATAAGCTCGAGGCAAGGTCTGTAATGTAGAACTGGAAAGGTTCCAGCTATACGAACTACAGCAGATGATATGATGGAACCAAGGGATTCAGTAGATACCAACGAACCTCAGCCTCTCCGCCGATCTAGTAGGGTTCCTCACCCACCTGAGAGACATTTCGGTTTCTCTATGACAGTGGGAGCGAGGATTGCATCATGAGATGATGACCCAAATAGTTTCGAGCTGGCCATCGAGAGTAAGACTCTGTAAGAATGGCTGGATGCTTAGTGATCTGAGATGGAATCCATATACACCAACAAAGTATGGACTTTGGTTGCTATATCTGAAGGGTTAAATCCCCATCAGGAGCAAGTATATCTTGAGAAGATTACTTGGTGTAGATGGAAAAGTTGAGACTTTCAAAGCTAGACTTGTTAAAGTTTGCATCATTGACCAGGTGTGGATAATGATGAAACCTTTTCAAGTAGCTATGCTTAAGTCCATCCAGATCCTACTTGTCACGGCTACATACCATGACTGCGATATCTGGTGGTTGGGTATCTTGACAGCTTTTCTAAATGATGATTTAGAAGAGAGCGTCTATAAGTACACAGCCAGAGGGCTTCGTAGACAGTGGGAGTAGCGGAAACGTGTGCAAGATGCTTTATAGGATTAAAGCAGGCATCGCGGAGTTGGAACATCTGTTTTGATGGATTAGTCAAAAAGTTTGACATCATCAAAATGGTAGATGAACCTTGTATAAACAAAAAGGTAGTAGGGAGTATGGTGGCGATCCTCGTAGAGTACGTGGATGACATACTCTTGATAAGAAAGGAGTTTCTTATGCTACGCTCGATCAATCTCCGTTTATCACAATGATTCTCCATATAGGATCAAAATGATACCTCCTAAATCCTGGATTTTGGATTTATGAGATAGATCTAATTGGATGTTAGGATTCTCACTAGTTGTAGTGAGATGGTATCAACCGATCCTGAGGAGAATCACTGGAAGTGTTCCAGGGTGATAATGACGACTGAGTATCAGTCACAGGCATTGTCTATACCCTCAGTAAAGGGACGGTATGTTGGAAGAGTTCCAAGCTAGATACCGTGACATACTAGACGATAAAGGCTGGATACATCGCTACTTAAGATGCTACCAAAGAGGCTGTTTGGGTGTATATTAGTTCATGAGATGAACTATGTTCCTCCCATTGTGTGACAATGGAGTTGTGGCTTATGCCAAGGAACGCCGGTCCCATCAGTGATCCAGACATATTCTAAGGCAGTATCACCTGATCATGGAGATGGTTGATCTCCAGGGAGATCGAGGTTTAGAGAGTAGACTCAGAGGACAACACAGCGGATCCACTCACAAAGGCCTGTTCCCAGAGAGAGACTTTTATGGGATGGTTGAGTATGAGATACTGCAACCACTGCTATCAGATAGCCCTAGTGCAAGTGGGAGATTGTTAGTTATATGTATGCCCTAGAGGCCATTACTGTACATAGGATGTATATTGTAGTGGATGCTGGGACATATATAGGGAGGACTTTCTTGCTCGACATGATAGTATGCTATCTGGTTACCCTTTACCTTAACGTGTATGTTGATTGTCTCTCTGTTACATGTTGGTAAAGCCCTTAGGATCTGTACTTGACTACCTGGACTATGATGCGGATCATACTAGTGGGGACATGGTAGTCTATAAGTACATCCTTCAAAGTCCCTAGTCGTGGGTGTATCGAGACGGGGCATCGATATACCAGAGTAGACTAGCGTATACCTTCTCGACCCATACAGATGGGCGATGGATGATCCCATATCCATTGGTGTTTGACATCAGAGATGATATACGGGTGCTCAGTAGAGACTGGGTACACTGGACGGACTCGCCGAGAACTCCCAGATGGTATTATACCTCACGTCAGATGGCAGTTCTCTAGTGACACTGGTACAGAGTAGTCTGTTGACCCGAGATCGTCATAGAGTCTTGTGTGGTTCCCACTGTGGTTTGATTTCCATCTTACCACGTCCAAGAGGGCGTGCAAAACGGTGGTTTTTGGGTACAGTCCCGAGTCACATGGAGGCAATGAGCGATAGGAGGGGATTCGTCTCTCCCGGTATAGGGGGTTGATGTTGCGCTGTGTTCGATTGGCTATAACAGGAAATCCCTGGCCAGGGTTGCTGAGATTTACTGGTAAGTGTTACCAGTAGTTTCTCGAACAGTTATAGACCTCATATCGACACGACTTATCGAGCTATTGGGGTCTGACGTTTACCACCCCTAGGCAAGATATGCGACATATCAGACGATCAGACCGGACTGTACGGTAGTGTTACTGGTCGGATTCACTGGAGTGTGAGCGGGCTTGCTCGTCGATCTTCAGATCGCTCAATACCCGGGTGGCCGTTACGTTTAGCAGACCGCTTGCGGCTTGTGGGTGTTTGATATGATCATCATCTGCTGCCGGCGTATTGACGAGTCTTTAGAGTCCTACACAGAGGTTTCCTGGCTCAAGCGAAACGAAATAGGAGCGCATATGAGATATGTGCGGGACCGAGAATAATACGGTATGTGATACGGTATTCGATTCTCGCGATGTGACATTGATCGGTTATATGCGATATAGCCGGGTTATCGGATCAAGTGTTGATTCGATAAGATGTTACTAATGGTACCAGTCGGTTATGTGCGTCGTGACCGGATCGTTAAATCAAGCGTTGATTTAATGATTTAATGCATAATTGTATATTTGATATATTACTTTGCATTAACTAGTATCGGTTCACTTTAAAATGGATTTTCTCACTCGAGTGTGCGCATTATATATGCGATATGATTTTGTGCACATGATTGTATCATGTTTGATGATGCATGCTAAATTGGTTAAGTGTAAAGATTAAACTATGGTTGTGAATGGTTAGGGTTATGTTTTCTTTTTCATTTATTTATTTATTAGTTATTCATTTGGAAAAGAAAATTAAAAGCAAAAAAGGGAAAATGGTTGCTATTTTGTTTTGTTCATGAATCTTCATGAAGCTTTGACTTAGTTAACCATTTTGTCTCATGCTTAACCCTGACCACTCCACTAACCCTAGTTCACTCTCTACAACTAACCATGGTCATGTTATGATAAGAATGAGTTTCTTTTCTAATTAAATTAATTCTTATCATAATATTCATCTTCTTCTTGCTCTTCTTCTTCTTCATGAAGAAGCTTGTCTTCATCAATGGCATATTGAGCATATGAGTGAGAAATCCAATTCTAAAGTCTACCCACTTCCTATTTCTTCATCCTCTATCTCTTGCCAAGTAGTAGAGTGTGTTTCCTTCACAAGTTTTCATGGCTTGGTGAAGGTGGAGCTTGATTTAGTGATGCCTCGACGTAGATCATCTTCGGCATGGACATCGACGACCTAGCTCCCGGTCTTTTCTCCGACGAAGCCGACTCTAGAGCCAGGATTCCTTTTGGACAGCGGAGACGACTTCGTTGCGGAGATATGGAGGTGGAGCACCGGATCTACAAAGGTTGTATTTCCGATATCCCATTAGTTAAGTGTTAACTAGTTAGCTTTTTCGCCTAGATTTCTAGCCGACGATCCGTAGTCGGGTCTCTCGGCACCTAGAATTTTTGAAATTGGCATGGTTGATGCCTTGTGAGACCTCACTAGTGTGCCTAGGGACCCTACACTTCAAGAATAAATGTTCTCCGGGTTGAAACTCCAAGTGTCGATGCTTTGTATCTGCCCAATGTTTCTATTGGTCTTGGGCTATGTGCATCCTTTCCCTAATCGTGTGAACCACGTCAATAGTTGCCACGATCATCTCTGTTCCAAGGAGTTCACGATCTCCAACGTCGTCCTAACTAAGCGAGGAACGACATTTTCGTCCGTAGAGTGCTGCGAATGGTGCCATCCCAATGCTTGCCTGATAGCTGTTGTTGTATGAAAACTCTACAAGGTGTAGGTGATCTTCCTACAAACCTCCGAAGTCTAACATAAAAGCTCTTAGCATGTCTGTCAGAATCTGAATTGTTCGCTCAGATTGTCCGTCTGTTTATGGATGATACGCCGTGCTGAAATTCAGAGTCGTTCCCAGGCTAGCTTGCAGACTCTGCCAAAATTGTGATTGGGATGTTGTATCATAATCGGAGACGATGCAAAAGGGTACTCCATGCAATCACATGATCTCCTGCATGAGCTTATGGGTATCAAATATGGTACATCTTGAAGGGTTAATTCTTTCTTTAGATTTATGCTTACATTCATGTACTTCTTTGCTAACGTCTCGGTTGACTGGTCAACTCGAAATGAAATAAAGTGAGTCGACTTGGTGAGTCGATCCACAATAACTTATATTGCGTCGTTACCCTTCATGCTGCGAGGAAGGGCAGTCACGAAGTCCATGGTAATGTGCTGCCATTTCCATTCTGGGATTGGTAACGGCTGAAATAAACCAGCAGTTCTATGATGTTCAGCCTTCACTTTCTGACACACCAAACACTTGGCTACACTCCTTGCTACTTCTCGTTTCATTCCAAGCCACCGGTAGTGTTGCCGTAGATCCTTGTACATCTTCGTTCCACCGGGTTGTACAGAATAAGGAGAGCTGTGAGTTTCTTTCATCAACTCTTCTCAAACAGGTCCGATTGGCACACATAAAAAACTTCCATATAGCAAGGATCCATTTTCGTGGATGATGAAGTCAGTTCGAAGTCCACTTTCTACTTGTTCTCGGATCTTTTTTAGCTTGGCATCAATTGCTTGAGCTGCCTCGATCTGATTGACAAGAGTTGACTGGACTTGTATGTTTATCAAATATGAAGCGTTACCTAGCTTAACTACTTCAATCTCCAATCCATGCAATTCTTGTTGTAGTCTCCACTGAGCGATGAGGTTCCTAAAGGCTAGTGACTAAGGGCATCAGGAACTACATTCACCATCACAGGATGATACTGTAGATTGATGTCGAAGTCTGCCACGAGTTCTAGCCATGTTCTCTGCCGCATGTTGAGTTCCTTCTGAGTAAATACATACTTCAGACTTTTATGGTCAGTGTATATATCTACTCGTTCTCCCAACAGATAGTAGCGCTAAATCTTGAGTGCGAAGATGACGGCTGCCAATTCTAGATCATGTCTTGGATAGTTGCGTTCATATACCTTTAATTATCTTGATGCAAAAGCCATAACTTTTTCATGCTGGTATAGAACACATCCTAATCCTTTACCGGACGCATCACAATGTACAACGAATCCGCCAGATTGATCCGGTATTACAAGAATAGGTGCAGAGGTTAACCTCGACTTGAGTTCTACAAAAGCCTTTTCACATGCTTCTGACCACACGAATGCTTCGTCTTTACGTGTGAGCTTGGTCAGGAGTGCTGCGATCTTTGAGAATCCTTCAATGGATCGTTGGTAGTATCCTGCTAATCCCAAGAAACTTCTTATATCTTTCACCGTCTTTGGTGTCGGCCACTCAGTGGCAGCTGACACCTTAGCTGGATCCACAGAGATTCCTTCGCCTGAAACGATATGTCCGAGAAATCAGACTTGATCTAACCAAAATTCACACTTGCTGTACTTGGCGTAGAGCTGATGTTGTCGTAATGTCTCCAAGACAATCCGTAAGTGCTTGGCTTGTTCTTTCTGATTCTTTGAATACATCAGGATGTCGTCGATGAAGATGACAATAAACCTGTCTAGGTACTCTTAAAAACATGGTTCATCAGGTTCATAAAGATGGCAGGTGCATTGGTCTCTCCAAATGGCATTACGAGATATTCATAATGACCATAACGAGTCCTAAACGCTGTCTTTGGAATGTCGGACTTTTTGACCTTCACCTGATGGTAACCCGAATGAAGATCTAGCTTTGAAAAGACACAAGACCCACTTAACTGATCGAAAAGGTCATCGATGCGCAGTAGTGGATACTTGTTCTTAATTGTTACTTTGTTCAAAGCTCGATAATCTATACACATCCTGTAGGAACCTTCTTTCTTCTTCACCAGAAGCACCGGAGATCCCCAGCATGAAGTACACGGACTAATCCAACCTTTCTTCAGGAGTTCGTCCAACTGAATGCGGATCTCCTTCAATCCTTCTAGACTTAATCGATACGAAGCTTTTATTACCGGTTGTGCATCGAGTTATAAATCGATGCTGAATTCAAGAGCTCGATCGGGAGGCAAACCTGATATATCTTTCGGAAATACATCCTGAACTCTCGAACTACCTCTGGCTTCGATTCTTCCACTTGCAACGCTGCAACCTCTATCTTCTTTGGTTTTTCTCGGTAGATGCTGCGCTCTAAGGTTCGGTCTCCACTCTTGAAATAGAATACTGGATGATCTGGTATTTTGAACACTACCCTCCTTTGGCGACAGTCGATGGTAGCGAAGAAAGTTCCCAGCCAGTCCATTCCCAAGACTACGTCGAAATTTGGTATGTCCAGCACCTTGAAGTCCGCATAAAATTCTCGACTGCAGACAACCACTGGACATAGATTGTATCCCAAAGTTGCTTTTAGAACATCGTTTCCTGAACTAACGTTCCAGCTGGATACGAGCGGTTTAACTGGGATCGCATGAGTTCGGACGAACCGTTGCGACATAAAGCAATGTGATGCCCCGGTGTTGAAAAGCACTAGAGTAGGTAAGGAGGCTACTAAGATTGTACCTGATTCGTGTAGGATAGGTTTATAGATATAACAGATATAAGATGATTATGAATTGAAAGGACTTAAAAGAGAATAGGGAAGGGATTTACCGATGATAACCTGACCCGTAGCTTCGTCCTCTTCGACCGACATGGTGAATGCTTGGCGTCGCGGCACTTTCCTCTATGCCTGGTTAAACACTCTGCGTTGGGGTTGAGTGGTCTGGGTGCGGAGAGCTGAAGCTGGTAAAGCTAACCGGGTAGGAGGAACTTGGATCGCCGGTCTAGCTGGAGGGTTGTTGGGTCCTCGGTTCTGTGGGCATGCTCCGATGGCGTGAGAACGAACCTACAGGCCTCCGAGATGGTCCATTAAAAGATGGCCTGGAAGAGGCCCTTCCCGTGATCTGTTGCACAGGGCGTTTCACACCGGCAGTCTACGGCCTGCCTTTCTTCTTTACAACTGCCTCATAGCGTCGGGCAGCTTTCAAACCAAGTTCATAGGTTGGGAAATCCCCTGTAGTAAGTGCAGCTTGGATTTCAGGGTCCAGATCTCAGCAGTTGGAATAAGGTATGTAGCGAACCTGTTACGACCTTGTGTTAGCAGTGTAGTGAGTGAGATCAGAAAATTGAATTTGAGACAATATCTTACCGGCCGAGCATGATAAACTTAACATCATATTCATCCACAGACTTGACCCACATCAAGCCCCACTGTAGATGGCTGAACTACTGCTCCATGTTAAAACGGGCAGTCTCAGGGAAGTACTTAGCATCGAAGAGGTCTTGGATTGTTCTCCATTCTATTGGTTGTGCGAGATGGCTCTTCCCAGCCTTTTACCAAATTCTGGCGTTATCGGTCGGTTGCAACTTAGCAACTCTCACCCTGACAATATCTGGCACTTGAGCTGCTGCCAGATCATCTTCGATCTCTTGAGCCTATTCTTCTGCCTCAAGTGGGCTCTCTTTTCCCAAGAAGTTCTTTGGGTGCAGTGCCCGAAACTACCTAACTCCAGGTGCCTCGGCTTCGAGGTGGTGCATAAGGATAGCAATCTGTTACTGCTGACCCTTCAATAAGCTCTTGATAGCCTTAAGCAGTACCGTTTGCTTATTGATAGAAACTGCAACGATAGGTGGTGGTGGTTGAGTAGGCGGTGGAGTATTGTCGTTGACGTTCGTACTGGTATTGTTCGGAGAGTCCGTCACCTTGATATAAAAGATAGGTTAGGATAGATTCAAGGAATTTAAAATGCAAGGAATGTAAATATTTGTTGAACTCATTAATTCTTGTGGTATATTGTTTACGACATCATGCAGAACTGACATGTATGGGCCACCAACAAAACCTGTCACGCCCCGCTACCCAATAGACGGAAACGGTGACGTGGCAAGCCCGCGGAATATTTATCCAGAAAAGGCCATTCCCTAAATAAATACACTAAATGTATTGAAAACAATAATACACAATGCAAAAATAAATTGAAACTGTAAAATTTTTCAACAAATATCTTTATTTATATTCAACTTCCAATATTTACAAATACAAGAGTTTATACTGGAAAATAAATACAATAAGGAAAATTCCTAAACAAGTGGCATACATAAACTGAAGAAAAAATGAAGCTGAGCTAGCTCTGGATAGCGACCTGGTTGTAGTCCTCCTCTGTGGCTTCAACCTCCTCAGTCTCGACCGTATCTGACGAACATTCCAAGAGAAGAAAAGTGGGTGGAATGTCCGTCAGCGAACTAGCGCTCGGTAAGTCCCAAAGATAGGTAAGAGTAAAGAAAATGACGAGAGAAGAATATATATATGACGAATAAGAGTATATGATCATGGGTAAGTATATACTATAGGTCCCTAGGTGGTCATTATGTTAACGTTGAGTTCCAAGTGTGAATGTCAACACAGCCATAGAAGTATTCACGAGCTCAAGAGTGGAGCCCTAGGAGCAAGGAAACATGGGCCCACTTCATGTGTTAGCATCGGGGCTCTAGGCTGTGGATGAGTCAACCCGACTGATATTCGGTAAAATAAAAAAAGAGCTTAATACGGGACTCCTGAAACTCCGTTGGATTCACACAAGAAACTATCCCAAACACCCCGTGTATAATATATATAACTGGTTAATATACTTAATTGATTTGATTGATTGATTTACATGTTTTGATCGAAACCCAAGATTGCAAAAGGTGTTGATTGTATTCGAGTGAGTAGAGTAATGTGCGAGTCATAACAATTGCAATCTGGGTTCAAGTCAAGTTAGTTCGAGTAGATTGAATTTGAGTACATATTCGAGTTTAGATTCAAATTAGGTTAGAGGTCGAGTTTGTGTTCGAGTTCGAGTTCAGATTTAGAGTTGGGTTTGGATTTGACTTCATGTCTTTTCATGTGAAGTGATATAAATTGTAAAAATCTTATGTTCGGGAGAAATCGGCAACTGCTGCACATGAATGGCAGGATTTGTATCTTTTTCCAAGACAATTGCCATTGATAACTCCGTTAACTTGTCGAACTTGAATAGGCAAGCACTCACTTTCTCTGGCTCCCTAGGACTTAAGAGAATTGATCCCGCTTAAATCTATATTTATCTAAAGTCCTTAAAATATTGTTTGCATATCTCGAGGTTTTTTTTTTGAAAAATACTCTAATATAGTTTGAAAATAAACCTCAAGGGTGATTTATAACATTTAGGGTTTTCATGAGCATGTATTTTAATTGTTGTGGTGTTTTGGTAATAAAACCTAGATTTTTGGAAAGTTTGTGGTATTTTTATGAAAACTGGTTCTTTTGGAAATTTGGTGGTATTTTATTAACAAATTCTTATCTTTCATTTTAAAAATATAGTTTCTTAATTTTTTTTTATTGAAAATACGGATTTCATAATTTTATATAATTTTTCCAAAAATTAGTCTTTTATTAGAAAAGTCGCGTTTCTTAAAAACCGTATTTTTATTCCTTTCGAGACCGAATACTCTGTGAGGAGTTCTGCATCTCCCTCTACTGTCCCAAGGATGTGCGATAATCTGCACCATCCATTAGCGGGTCCCCTAACGAGAGTTGTAGAGGCATAATTGCCAAGGATTTCGAAATACCGATTTAAAGAAATCCGTTTTGAAATGGTGTGGTATTTTAATGAAAAAGTTCTTTTACTTTGAATTACCCTTATGCTTAGAATACCGTGCTATGAAACCATAGTGTGCGTGTGGGGTAGGTCATTACCCCATGAAGGTTCTATGGTTTGGTATACTAGACATCAAAAAGAGGTTATACTAAAGTTCATGGTATTTTAATGGAAAAAAAGTTTCTTGTATGTTTGTTTCATATGAAAATTTGTTACAACTAAAAACTAACTAATGTGAATAAGGTTAGGATTAGTTTATCATGTTTGTTTGATCTCGTTTGCTTATCACATGGCTTACAAATGTTAAAAAGAAAACTACATCGGAAATAACTCCTCTTTTGTCGGTTTGTTTTAAAAATAAGTTATGAGATAGAAAGAGAAAGTGATGAAGGGACTTATGGTTTTTAGAATGTTAAGAAGAGGTTGAAGAAGTTCTCATGGGTTATGGTTTCATCGGAGATGCTCCAGTCGTCGAGTTTAGCTCGCTACTCCACTTGAGGGGCTTAACTCCACTTGGCACTTAGAAAGTTTTGAGAGAATTTTTGCTAGAATTTCAAAATGGTGAAGAGCTAAGGCATGGGGTAGTATTTATAGTGAAGAATTAGGGTTTGGGAATTAAAATTTTGGATTAAAAAGCATTAAAAAGATATTAAATGGTGAAATGAAGGGTCTCTGTTTGATTGCAGGGAAATCAAACAGTGCAGAGGAGTAAGGGGAGTCGAAGGGGTGTGTGTGCAAAGCACGGAGCCAATTGGGCTCATCTTGACCATCGGCGCCAGCCAGATGAGGAGAATGGGCAGTCGGATCTTAAGGTTTTGCCTCGAGATTCGTGCCACGTGGGTATATCTGTGTTTACTCCATTTTGAGCATGTTTGGTTTTTCTGAAACTTTTCATTTCCCCGTGTATTGCACGTGCAACTCTTGGGCTTCCAAAAATTAAAAAAGAAAAATCAGAAAAAAATAATTGTTTCTGATGGGAATCGAACACACAGGCTACGTCACAGTAGAGTAGAGACTTTACCAGTGAGATACAAGTTGTTTCTTGCTTTTATTAAACAAATTTAATTTATAACTCTTACACAGGCTGTAATACTTTTTTCTGTACAATAACAAGAAATTTCTGTACAATGATTTCAGAGTCGTTACAATGTACCTTGGACTAAATTTACCCCTCTTGCTAAAACGTATTACTCCTCTTCTCGGAGAGATCTTCAGAAACACATGCTCTCCGGATTGGAACTTCAGGTGTCAACGGTTTGCATCTGCTCAATGCTTTTGTCGGTCCTGGGCTATGCGCATCTTTTCCCTGATCATGTGAACTACATCTACATTGCCACGATCATCTCTGGTCCAAGGAGTTCATGATCTCCAACGTTATCCCAACTCAGCGAGGAACAACACTTCCGTCCGTAGAGTGCTGCGAATGGTGACATCTCAATACTTTCCTGGTAGCTGTTGTTATATAAAAACTCCACAAGGTGTACGTGATCTTCCAATGAACCTCCGAAGTCTAACATACATGCTCTCAGCATTTCTTCCAGAATATGAATTGTTCGCTCGGGCTGTCGGTCTGTTTGTGAATGGTACGCCGTACTGAAATTCAGACTCGTTCCCAAGCTAGCTTGCAGACTCTAGTATCACAATCAGATTCTAGTATCACGATCGGAGAAGTTGAAAACAAGTACCCCATGTAATTTCACGATCTCGTGCATGAGTTTATGGGTATCAAGATAAGTATGGTACATCTTGAAGGTATAAATCTTACTTTAGATTTTTACCCACCTCCATGTATTTCCTTCCTAACGACTCGGTTGACTGGCCAACTCGGAATGGAATAAAATGCACCGACTTGGTGATTCGATCCACAATAACCCAAACTGCGTCGTTACCCTTCATGCTATGAGGGAGATCAGTTACAAAGTTCATGGTAATGTGTTGCCATTTCCATTTTGGGATTGGTAACGGCTGAAGTAGACCGGCAGTTCTGTGATGTTCAACCTTCACTTGCCGACATACTAAACACTTTGCTACGCTCTTTGCTACTTTTCGCTTCATTCCATGCCACCAGTAGTGTTGTCGTAGATCCTTGTACATCTTTGTGCCACCGGGATGTACAGAATAAGGAGAGTTGTGAGCTTCTTTCATCAACTCTTCTTGAACAGGGCCGACTGGCATGCATAACCGGCTCCCATACCGTAAGGATCCATCCTCGTGGATGATGAAGTCATTTCGAAGTCCACTTTCTACTTGTTCTCGGATCTTTTCTAGTTTGGCATCATTTTCTTGAGCTGCTTTGATCTGATTGACAAGAGTGGACTGGACTTGTAAGTTCATCAAAGATGAGGTGTTACCTAGCATAACTACTTCAATCTCTATTCCATTCAATTCTTGTTGTATCTTCCACTGATCGGTGACGTTCATTACTAATGGCTGGCGACTAAGTGCATCGAGAACTATGCTCACCTTTTCAGGATGATACTGTAAGTTGATGTGGAAATCCGCCATGAGATCGAGCCATCTTCTTTTCCACATGTTGAGTTCCTTCTGAGTAAATACATAATTTAGACTTTTGTGGTCGGTGTATATATCCACTTGTTCTACCAAAAGATAGCGACGCCAAATCTTGAGTGCGAAGATGGCGGTTGCCAATTCCAGATCATGTGTTGGATAGTTGTGTTCATGAACTTTTAATTACCTTGATGTAAAAACCACAACTTTTCCATGCTGATATAAAACACATCCTAATCCTTTACCGGAGGTATCACAATGCACATCAAATCTTCCAGATTGATCCGGTATTATAAGAATAAGTGCAGAGGTTAACCTCGACTTAAATTCTACAAGTGCAGAGGTTAACCTCGACTTAAATTCTACAAAAGCATTCTCACATGTTTATGACCATAGTCACAAATTCGTGATTCGGGTACAATTCGGCGAGGTCGAAGATTCGGAGAACTATTCGGAGAAAATCGGCAGGTATTCGGAAAAGATTCGGCAAATGTTCGGGAAATGTTCGGGAAGGATTTCGAGCAAGAAATTTATATATGAGACGCTAGGTTTTGATTTTATAAATTATTCGCTGTTTTTATGAATTATTCGCTGTTTTTTCAATAATCCGCGAATAATTCGGGAATAATTCGGCGAGCTCGGCAACGGCGAATAAATCGGAGATTTAATCGGCTGATAAAAAATTCGCGAATAATTCGCGAATTATGTGACTATGTTTATGACCACACGAATGCTTCGACTTTACGTATGAGCTAGGTCAGGGGTGCTACGATCTTTGAGAATCCTTCGAGGAAGCGTCTGTAGTATCCTGCTAAGCCCAAGAAACTTCTTATATCTTTCACCGACTTTGGTGTCGGTCACTTGCTGACAGCTGACACCTTAGATGGATCTACAGAGATTCCTTCACCTAAAACAATGTGTTCGAGAAATCCGACTTGATCTAGCCAAAATTCACACTTGTTGTACTTGGCGTAGAGCTGGTGTTGTCGTAATGACTCGAAGACAATGCGTAAATGCTCGGCGTGCTCTTTCCGATTCTTTGAATACACCAGGATGTCGTCGATGAAGATAACAACAAATCTATCTAAGTACTCTCGGAAAACTTGGTTCATCAGGTTCATAAAAATGGCAGGTGCATTGGTCACTCCAAATGGCATTACGAGATATTCATAATGGCCATAACGGGTCTTAAACGCCGTCTTCGGAATGTCTTACACCTTGACCTTAACCTAATGATATCCTGAACAAAGATCTAATTTTGAGAATACACAAGATCTACTTAACTGATCAAAAAGGTCATCGATGCACGGTAATGGATACTTGTTCTTAATCGTTATTTCGTTCAGAGCTCGATAATCCACACACATACTGTAAGTACCTTCCTTCTTCTTTACGAGCAGCACTAGAGATCCCTAACTTGAAGTACTGGGTCGGATCCAACCTTTCTTCAGGAGTTTGTCCAACTGAATCCGTATTTCCTTCAACCCCTCCGAACATAATCGATATAGAACTTTGATTACAGGTTGTGCGCCGGGTTGCAAATCAACACTGAATTCAAGAGCTCGATCGGGAGGCAAACCTGATATATCTTCAGGGAAAACATCCTTGAACTCTCGAACTACCTCTGGATTCGATCCTTTCGTTTGCAACGCTGCAATCTCTGCCTTCTTTGGTTTTGCTCTGTAGATGCTAGGCTCTAAGGTCCAGTCTCCGCTTTTGAAATAGAATACTGGGTGATCTGGTATTTCAATCACTACCCTCCTTTGGTGACAGTCGATAGTAGCGAAAAAAGTTCCCGGCCAGTCCATTCCTAAGACTATGTCGAAATTCGGTATGTCTAGTACCTTGAAATCCGTATAGAATTCTCGACTGCAGACGACCACTGGATATAGATCATATACCAAGGTTGCTTTTAGAACGTCGTTCCCTGAACTGATATTCCAGCTGGATACGAGCGACTTAACTGAGATCGCATGAGTTCTTATGAATCATTGCGACATGAAACAATGTGATGCCCCGGTGTCGAAGAGCACGAGTGCAGGTAGGGTAGCTACTAAGATTGTACCTAAGTCGCGTGGGATAGGTTTAGGTTTAACGGATATAAGATGACTATGAATTGAAAGGACTTAGAAGAGAATAGGGAAAAGATTTACTAGTGATAACCTGACGCGTAGCTTCGGCCTCTTCGACCGACATAGTGAATGCTTGGTGTCGCGACACTTTCCTCTGTGCCTGGTTAAACACTTGGCATTGAGGTTGAGCGGTCTGGGTGTGGGGAGTTGTTGCTGGTAGAGCTAATTTGGTAGGAGGAGCTTGGATCACCGGTCTAGCTGGAGGGTTGTTAGGTCCTCGGTTCTGGGGGCATGCTCCAATAGCGTGAATAGAAGACCCACAGATCAAGCATAAGTTGTTCGCCCTATGACAGTTCTTCACTAAATGCCATATTCTTTTGCAGCATCTGCAAAAGTCTGGCCTATTGTTAGTGAAAGAACCTCCTAGCCTCCAAAATAGTCCGTTGAAAGCTGGGGTGGAAAGGGCCCTTCTTGTGATCTGGTGAAAAGGGCGTTTCACAACGGCCGACTATGGCATGCCCTTCTTCTTCACAACTGCCTCATAGTATCAGGCAACCTTCAAAGTAAGCTCATGGGTTGGGAAATCCCCTATAACGAGTGCGGCTTGGATTTAGGGTCCAACCCTTGCTGGAATCGTCATGCCCAGATCTCAGCAGTGGGAATAAGGTGTGCAGCGAACCTGCTATGACCTTGTGTTAGCAGTGTTGTAAGTGAGATAGGAAAGTTAAACTTGAGGCGGAATCTTACCTGTCGAGCATGGTAAACTCAACATCATATTCATCCACGGACTTGACCCACATCGAGCCTTGCTGTAAGTGGATGAATTGCTGCTCTATGTCAAAGCGGGCAGTCTCCGGAAAGTACTTCACATCGAAGAGGTCTCGGAATGTTCTCCATTCTATCAGTTGTGTGAGACGGCTCTTTTCAGCTTTCCACCATACTCTAGCATTATTGGTCAGTTGTAACTTAGCAACTCTTATCTAAGCTATATCTGACACTTGAGCCGGTTCCAGATCATCCTCTATCGCCTAAGCCTATTCTTCTGCTTCAAGAAGGCGCTCCTTACCCGAAAAGTTCTTTGTGAGTAAGGCCCGAAACTGCTTTACTCCAGGTGCTTCATCCACGGGGCGGTTTATAAGGATAGCAGTCTGCTACTGCTGACCCTCTAATAGGCTCTTGATAGTCTCAAGTGGTACCGTTTGCTCATTGATAGGAGCTGCAACGGTAGGTGGTGTTGGTAATGTAGGAGGTGGAGTATTGTCGTTGACGTTGGTGCTGATATTGTTCGGAGAGTCAATCACCTTGATATAAAAGATAAGTTAGGATAGATTTAAGAAATTTGAAATATAAGGAATGTAATTATTTGTTGAACTCATTAATTCTTATGGTATATTGTTTACGACTTCATGCAGAATAGACCTACATGGGCCATCAATAAAACATGTCACGCCCCGCTTCCCAGTAGACGGAAACGGTGACGTGGCAAGCCCGCGGCATATTTATTCAGAGAAGGACATTCCCTAAATAAATATACTGAGCGTATTGTAATGACTCTAAAATCACTGTACAGAAATTTCTTGTTATTGTACAGAAAAGGGTATTACAACCTGTATAAGAGTTTTAAGTTATATTTATTTGATAAAAGTAAGAAACAACTCGTAGCTCACTGGTAAAGGCTCTACAATGCTATGACGTAGCCCGTGTGCTTGATTCCTATCAGGCACAATTATTTTTTGTGATTTTTCTTTTTAATTTTTAGAAGCCCAAGAGTTGCACGTGCAATATACGGGGAAATGAAAAGTTTTAGAAAAATCAAATAGGCGCAATGAGGTGTACACACCCAAAAACACACGTGGCACGAATCTCGAGGCAGAACATTCAAATCCGACCGTCCGTTTCTCCCAATTGGCCAGCGTCGACGGTTGATCTTGCTCCAATTTGCTCCGTGTTTTGCACACACCCCTTCGACTCCTCTTAACTCCTCTGCACTGTTTGATTTCCCTGCAATCAAACAGAGACCCTTCATTTCACATTAAACATCTTTTTAATGCATTTTAATCCAAAATTTTAATTCCCAAATCTTAATTCTTTATTATAAATACCATCCCATGCCTTAGCTCTTCACCGTTCTGAAATTCTAGCAAAAATTCTCTCAAAACTTTCTAAATGCCAAGTGGAGTTAAGCCCCTCAAGTAGTGTAGCGAGCCAAACTCGACGACCAGAGTGTTGGCTATAGTGCCCTCAAGTCAATTATTGAATCGCAGGCACGCGATTGCGATGATTAAGAGAGGATCTATACAGATAGAACAGTCTTACTCAAGATGATGGTATGCTATCTGGTTTGTCTTTATCATCATATACATGCTTTATGTGGTATTACAGATCAATATTACATGTTAATAGAACCCATAAGATTCTTACTTGACTACCAGCATTATGATGGCAATCATATACGTGGGAGCTGGGTGGTCTATAAGCACATCCTTAAATATCCCTAATCGTGGGAGTTTCGAGACTGGGCATCGATACTCCAGAGTAGACTAGTGTATACTGATCGAGACCCCGACGAGGGGCGGTGGCCAGGTCTCATAAGCCATTGGTGTTGGTTTATTCACCTAAGATAGTATACATGTGCTCATTGGGTTATGAGTACACTGGACGGACTCGCCGGGAACCTGCTAGTTGGTAGTAAACCTATTGTCAGATAGCAGTCCCCACGTGACATATGTACAGGTTAGTCAGTCGACCTAAGATCATCATTTGCCTCGTTTGAGTTCCAACTATGCTTTGATTACCACCTTACCATGGCTCAAATGAGTCGTGCAAACAGGTTTTAGTTGGGTGCAGTCCCGAGCAACATGGAGGCAATGAACAGATCGTCGGGGATTCGTCTCTCCCGGTATTGGGGGTTGATGTCGCGCAGTGCACAGGTGGCCATCACCAGAAATCCTTGGCCAAGGTAATCGAGAATTACTGATTTAGATCAGTAGTTTCTCAATTGGTGATGGGCTTCATACCGACACAAAATGTCGCGTTATTAGGGGTCTGACTTTATCCACCCCCTAAACTCGATATGTGATACTCTTAGATGAACAGATCGAACTATACGGATATTGTCATGGACAGGCTCAGTAGGGGTCAGGATGAGTTTGCTCTTCGGCCTTTCTTTCGCTCAATATCTGGGTAGCCGTTACGTACAGCTAGAGACGCTGATATGCTTATGTTTAAACCCAATGCCAGCGTATTGACGAGTCTTTAGAGTCTCACACAGAGGGTTTTCCTACTTCGGGCGAAACGATGTAGAGCCCGTATGGTTTTACTGCAGGGTTCGATCATATACGTACACTTGTGCACGTATCAGGATTCGGACGGATAATACTAGTGGCTTTGGTTTAATCCGGATTCTAGTATTATATTGTTGGATTATTTTCATCTCTTTGTATTCATATTTTTCGGAATACGGATACATGTATGTATATACGGTTGAGGGGTATTCTTATAATTTATTATAAGGTGCTTCTAGAAGATGCCACCTCATTTAGTTTTAACCATTTAGGATTAAATGATTAATGAGGTGGAGAGGATGAGGTGTGGTTTGCATTTATTGTAGCATGGTTTAATAGTGACTCATGGTTACTATTCTAGCATGCTTGTTTTTGTTTTTTGTGAGATATTTTGGAGTCTTGGATATTTTGTGTTGACTTAAGATATTTTGGAGACTTGAGATATTTATTGGATGGATCCAATTATTGCTCACAACACACAACACAAGACTTAGCCAATATTCTTGAGTTGCCTATCACTCTCATCCTCAAGCTTCTTCTTCTACCTACACCCTTCAAGTCTCATGTGTTGAGAAACCTAGGGTGTTTGGAGACAAATTAATCCATCACTACACTCTACATCCTCTAGGCTATCTAGTTTAGCGATCTAGGTACCCTAGTTACCTCGGCTATTGAGGTAGGAGCTCGGAATACAAATTCTCAGGTGGATCATCTTCGATGGAGGGAGACCGAAGATCAAGCTAGATCATGGTGGTCTCTAGGAGCTTAAGAAGGTGGTTGAAGACCGAAAGACACGGATCAATTCAGTATAACCATTCTTAACTCTCTATTTATGTTTGCTAACTTAGGGTTAATGGTTGATCCGTAGTATAGGGTTGTGTTAGCGCCAGTTTTGAAAATTTTTGTTCCGCGATCGGCCACGGTTTGATAGCCAGGACGCTGCCATAACCCAATATGGTATCAGAGCCAACACATATACCCTTATCTAGCGGTTTTAGACGATATTAAAGTAACGAAAGCAAAACAACTCCGAAACAATACCTTATGTATTCCAGTTTCTGTCAATTTTAAATTAGTCTTCTAAAATTTTTTAAGCAATTGCAGAAGACTACATGTGTGACAACTAGAACACCAACCAAAAACGAGACCCTAACTCATCTGTACGGCCAGCGAGATGGCCAATTTTCCTGATGTCGCCGGTTATGTGAAGGAGTTGGGGCTTAGGTTTTTGGTTGTGCTCTGGTCTCTGGAATATTTGGTTTATGCTATTGTTTGTTTTGCCCATATTGGATATAGTGTCATCTTTTGGATTGGGGGAAATCCGGAGTATTTCGAAGTCGTTATTTTTAACTCTGTTTAAAAGTTTTCAGTACATACATTACTATCTGCGACCGTGAATGTCATTAGAGCAGTACAACTCATCTAATTGCTATATGTCTTTTAGACGGGTTTGCGAACATGACATTCACGTTGATGTTCTGTGTTGTGCTGTGGTTGTGGTTGGATCGTCATGGTGGATAGCCAGTGGTGCAATGATAGCGGTATAGTTCAGATTCATTTATACATTTGATATTGTGGGGCGAGCGCCCGGCATGATATTGCGGGGCGAGCATTCGACATGTGGACTGTCGTCTCTGCCAGTTTGTATATTATTTGTTTGAGGCACGACCGGGTTGAGGTCGATGTTACCCTTGTACATATTTTTTTCTTTTCTTTTCTGTACTAGGATTACCCCAAGATGAAGTGCACGAATAGCCGGGTTCTAGAGGGCAACGGGCCCGCATCTCATGGTGTTGAGACGGAGGGGGCCTTACTCTAGAATTGATGGGCTATTCGCCGCACTCGTAGAGGGTATAGGTTGACCCACAGTGGGGTGCCCAAGTTACCGGATTTCGTGAAGTGTTGGGTGGTCCATTCACGTTGTTGATTAGGGTTGCCTAGCTTCTGGGATTGTCGGGTAACATGCCGCACTCATAGGGGTCTAGATTTTCATTGCATAGGCTATCCATACGACAGGGAACGCCGGGTCTCATTTGCGGCTCAAGTGAAACCCGAGGCTCCAAGATTATCCACCATTCCGTATTGTTGGCTGAGATTCTGTGATGTTGCTTATATCATGCCTGGGACGTATGTTATATATATTTATATATATACTAGTAAATGTTGTATTTGTTTTGCACCTGCGCTTGTCCAACCCCCGCTCTGTCGTTAATTAAGTAACCTAACGAGTGATGACGGGGCCCGGTGGGGAATGCAGATGGCATATACGTACATTATATTTTCATTCCTTTATCGGGTGTGATATGTTTAACTGATGGGACTGCATTAATTCTGATTAATGCAAGAAAAAACAAACCTATATGATGTTGTTGGAACCAAGTTTTTTATAAAAACTGACATTACAAACGTTTTCTTTTTCTTTGCATAGTGGTATTCGATTGGGAATATCCTGCACCTCATTCAACGAGGTAAGGGCCGAGATCCCTTCATCGGGAGTGACCTCTTGGGAAGAAGTTTGTGTCAACGTAATAACTTCACTATAGTTGATTCTTTTCCTTTGCATAGTGGTATTCGATTGGGAATATCCTGCACCTCATTCGACGAGGCAAGGGCCGAGATCTCTTCATCGGGAGTGACCCCTTGGGCAGAAGTTTGCGTCAACGTAATAACTTCACTATAGTCGATTCTTTTGCTTTGCATCGTGATATTCAGTTTGGAATATCCTGCACCTCATTCGATGAGGAAAGAGCCGAGATCCCTTCACAGGGAGTGACCTCTTTAGCAAAAGTTTTCGCCACTATATATTTGTAAAATCACTCGGTTCCTTAAACGATATCAAGTTCCTTACGTTAAAGGTTTTTCGCCAAAAACCATCCGTAGCCCTCTGTCATTTCATATTAGTATTGCTTAGTATTCATGCTACGTATGTCGTGCTTAGCTGAGGCGTTGTGTTCGGTTACTATGTAGTACTTTTCTGTTGAATGGATATGTGATTAGTTAGGACAGTCGTACGGTCATTTTGGCTCAGTCAAGGACTCGTGCGGGTAGGTCTACTGCAATCAAGATAATGACGGGTTGAACTTGACTAGGATCCTTTGATATGTTGGCTCAGTCAAGGTCACTTGGGTCCTAGGAGTAAAAATCACATCGGGAGTTTCAAACGTACAAGAAACTTGCCAGGCATGCGCATACCTTCTGGAGTGTGATGACTTGAGTGGCTTCCATCAAATTATCATGCGATGATAGTTGGATCCCGATTCCCACTAATGAGTAGGTTTACTCCTCGGGTGATTTTAGATGATCCCGACTAATTCTCCTTTTGGGTTTGGAGGAGAATTCAAGGAAACAGAAGGAGACATCCTGATTAGATAAAGTTATTAACCATTCTGATCTAAGTTAGAGTACATGTTGAGTGTTTCTTTTCTCTCTCTCTCTTTGGCAGCGACCATGGCCCGACCCTAGACTAAAACTCATGAACCAAGTTAACCGAATCTTCTTAAAACACTTTGGTTTTTGGATTGTGATGGAGTCGCATATATCAATGCCACTTCTACATCACCTTTGCATTTCTCCAGAATACCCTGTATCACTACGAAGATCCATATTTTTGGATAATCCATCGTATAGTTATATACGAACTCGAAGAAACTTGTTCCAGTTCGAGAATGGATTCTGGTTCAGGAGAAATTGAATAGGATTATTCGGTCGTCTTTTCCCTTTATCTTATCTCAGGTTGTGAAGGCTCCTAAGATTAAGAGAGTATACCTATTGTGCTTATTGGATAGTCTTCTTCTAAACCATAGGCAGGTGCTGAAAGGTGGGGAGGGGAGAAAACCAATTAGCCTAAGTGTGGTGTGCAGAAGGTAATAAGTAAAGACATAGAAAGGGATTAGAATAAGAGCAAAAGGAAATTGCGACTACTATCATTCATGAAAAAACCGCATATACCCCTGCCAGTCCTACTTCACCTTTGGATTTCTCCAGAACACTTCGTATCACTACGAAAATCCATATTGCTTGGATATGCCATCGTATAGTTACATACGAACTCGAAGGAACTTGTTCCAGTTCGAGGATGGTTTCTGGTTCGGGAGAAATAGAATAGGATTATTCAGTTGTCTTTTCTCTTTACCTTCTCTCAGGTTGCGAGGGCTCCTTGTATTTAGGAGAGTACACCTATTACGCTTATTGGATAGTCTTCTTCCATACCTTAGGCTGGTGCTGAAGGGTAGAGAAGGAAGAAAATCAATTAGCCTAAATGTGGTGTACAGAAGGTAATAAGTAAAGACATATAAAGGGATTGGAGTGAGGGCAAGGAAGTATACGGTTACTGTCATGAATCAGGATGGTGGAAGAGGCATTACTAGTAATACCCGGTTACCCCTTCGAAACATTTTCATGTTTCAGATTTACTGTGCGATGTTAAGTGAAAACAGTTTTCCCAATTAGATTCTAACTCTAGGGTATGTATTTACCATATTTGATTCTCACATCTGTATGGTGTTACAGATGGTGAGTGGAAGTAAGATATTGGGAATTGGGTGATAAGATCCTCAATACATATCAGAATTCTTTGTAATTAGTGATAATTGAGGAAATCACCTGAGTTTTACCTGATGGCAAACATTTGGTTTAGAATATTCATCGTTATGCACCAATTTCAAACTGATATATCTGTACGTTTATTTTATAAAGTGAGATATAACTTTTTGAAATTATTTCTATGATATTTACCTATATCAGTTGGTGATTAGGTAAGGTGCATTCAACAACGGTGTAATTCTTCTTAACCATAGTACAGTTTTTCAATCTACAATGCACAGGGTTTGAGTTGTTAAAATCAGAGGACTTATACAAAGAATTGTATGTTATCCGATGTCCGTTAGGACAAAGGGGTTGTACTCATACTATATTCTGTTTACTCATGACTTTTCCAGTTCTAGACAAGTATTTCGTTGAAATACAAGGTCCAGATTTTGAGAAGTTATAGGTATAAGAATGAAGTAAAGAACCATATGTTGCAAGATAAAGGGTTGGTAGTCATACTATATTCTCTTTACATTTGACTTCTCTAGTTTTAGACAAGTATTTTATTGGGGTCTAAGTATTTAGAAGTTATAGGTTTAAGAATAAAGTAGAGAACCATTTGTTGGAAGTGTCAGGATTCTTCGAGGTAGTAAAAAATGTAGATACTTTTGCTAGGTATACCGTTGTAAGTAATGGTTTTGAGAACTTGCTTCTCTTTCGGGTTACTCATATATGGATGCATTCCTTGATGAGTAATGTTGCTTGGCCTCCTTCCATTTGCTTGATATGCACTGGAGACAGCTGCATGATTTTGAATCTGGTTCCAATTAAATTAGTGCCTTTGTTTCTATATTTGATATATAGAATGGATTCATATCTTAACGATGTTAAGATATATGGAGTTAACCGGCTTATGTTTAAAACCAGAATCCGGATAAAATCTAGGCACGTTTCAGTTATGGCAGTTTGTAGGTTATCCTGGACTTTGACGAGGGTTAACTTTCTAGTATCAGGAAGATCAATAGTTATATTGTTCTTGACTCACCGCAGTTTTAGTAAAATGGATTCTATTCAGAAAACATTAGTGGGATTATGGTAGAACTGGAAGTGATTCCAGAACCACAAACGATCACTGAAAATTTAATAGAACCTAAAAATTCAATTGGATTCGACATTCCATTAACCACTCCGCAGATTTGGTAGGTAACCTCAGACACCCGAGAGCTAGTTCGGTCTTCTCAAAGACGGTGACATGGAGGTTCTTGTTTACCCAGACTTGCCATTGCTGATGTTTTAAACTATGAGACCTGGCAGGAGGATGAGTATAACGTCGTTCTAAATTAGTTTTAGAATGTGCACGTGTATATGACTCTGCCAGAAGGTTGTAGTCAGTGGGAGCTGGGCAAGTAGCTTATGTCTATTTATAAACTAAAGCAGGTATAGCGGAAATAGATCATATATTTTTAATGTGACAGTCATAGGGTTTTGACTTCATCAGAATAGGAGATGGATCTGGTAAGAAGATAATAGAGAGTGATGTCCAGGTATTTGGATGACATGCACTTGATAGGGAGGGATCTTCCTGTACTACGATCAGTTATATACTGTGGTTATCACAAGGTGTTTCTCCACATGTGATATGGATAAAATATCTGGGATTCTGGTTACTAGATCTATGGTTTTATATCTAAATTTGGGAAGTGTCCCAATTTGGGTACTTTGATATTATTCTAAAGATGTTTTAGAATGGATGACTCCCGGCATGGTGGTGTACCCACAGGTGATGGAGTCACCTTCTCTAAAGAGATGTCTTACAGACTGATGGGGAGAGAGAGTTGCATGATAGGCATATCACTTGCTTAGTCAATTGAGTCAATCATTAGATGTCAAGTGCCACACCAGATTTTGCTTTTACATTAGTTGCAATAAGCATATATTAATCCAATCCTGGAGAAACATTGGGAAGCAGTTATGAACATAAGTGGATGTTCTTAGGATATGGTAACGGTAGCCTCCTCTGAGAGACGGTTATCATTTCAGGCTTCCAAGGTGACCTGGATGACGGAGTAGTTGTCTGAGTTATAGTTTTCCCTCTTTTGAGGGACAGTATGATGGACAGGTGGTATAAGCAGATACTATCGATGGCATGGCACAGAATACTGATTAAATTCAGTGGATGATTCATTCTAAGAAGTTTGTTGGATTTGGAGTTCATTTATGAACTGGGTCCCATCAGATATCCAGACAAATTCTAAGACAGGTATTGCTCATTTTGGGAGATGGTCTTTCTCCGTGAAGTTGAGGTATAGAGAGATATAGAAAGAAACATTGGGGCGGATCCACTCACTGAGGCTATTTCTCGAACACAATAGTTTCACAAACGAGGTTTGTGAAACTGATCAGTAGAGAAGTTGGGTGTTTGGTATCATACGAGCTGTGAGTATGTGACACCGCAATAATTAGCCTTAAGTACAAGTGGGAGATTGTTGGCTATAGTGCCCTCAAGTCAATTATTGAATCGCAGGCACACGATTCTGCGATTGTGATGATTGAGAGATGACCTATACGGATAGAACAATCTTACTCAAGATGATAGTATGCTATCTGGTTTGTCTTTATCATCATGTAAATACTTTATATAGTATTACAGATCACTATTACATGTTGATAGAGCCCATAGGATTCTTGCTTGACTACCAGCATTATGATGGCGATCATATACGTACTAGTTGGGTGGTCTATAAGCACATCCTTAAATGTCCCCAGTCGTGGGAGTTTCGAGATGGGGTATCGATACCCCAGAGTAGACTAGTGTATACTGATCGAGACCCCGACGAGGGGCGGTAGCCAGGTCTCACAAGCTACTGGTGTTAGTTTGTTCACCTAATATAGTATACAGGTGCTCATTGGGTTATGAGTACACTGGACGGACTCGCCAGAAACCTGCTAGTTAGTAGTGTACCTATTGTCAGATAGCAGTTCCCAGGTGACATGTGTACAGGTTAGTCTGTCGACCTGAGATCGTCATTTATCTCGTGTGAGTTCCCACTGTGCTTTGATTACCACCTTACTACGGCTCAAAGGAGTTGTGCAAACAGTTTTTAGTTGGGTACAGTCCCGAGCCTCATGGAGGCAGTAAACGGATCGTCGGGGATTCGTCTCTCCCGGTATTGGGGGTTGATGCTGCGTAGTGCACGGGTATCCATCACCAGAAATCCTTAGCTAAGGTAATCGAGAATTACTGATTTAGATCAGTAGTTTCTCAATTGGTGATGGGCTTCATACCGACACAAAATTTCGTGTTATTAGAGGTCTGACTTTATCCACCTCCTAGACTCGATATGCGATACTCTTAGACGAACAGACCGGACTGTACGGATATTGTCACGGACAGGCTCAGTAGGGGTCAGGATGAGTTTGCTCTTCAGCCTTCCTTTCGCTCAATATCTGGGTAGCCGTTACGTACAGCTAGAGCCGCTGATATGCTTATGGTTAAACCTAATGCCAGCGTATTGACGAGTCTTTAGAGTCCCACACAGAGGGTTTCCCTGCTTCGGGCGAAACGATGTAGAGGCCGTATGGTTTTACGGTAGGATTCGATCATATACGTGCACTTGTGCACGTATCAGGATTCAGACGGATAAAACTAGTGGCTTTGGTTTAGTCCGGATTCTAGTATTACAATGTTGGATTATTTTCGTCTATTTGTATTCGTATTTTTCGGAATACGGATACGGGTATGTATATACGGATAAGAGGTATTCTTGTAATTTATTACAAGGTGCTTCTAGAAGATGCCACCTCATTTAGTTTTAACCATTTAGGATTAAATGGTTAATGAGGTGGAGAGGATGAGGTGTAGTTTGCATTTATTGTAGCATGGCTTAGTAGTGACTCATGGTTACTATTCTAGTATGCTTGTTTTTGTTTGTTGTGAGATATTTTGTGTTGACTTAAGATATTTTGGAGACTTGAGATATTTATTGGATGGCTCCAATTATTGCTCACAACATACAACAACACAAGACTTTGTCATTATTCTTGAGTTGCCTATCACTCTCATCCTCAAGCTTCATCTTCTACCTCCACCCTTCAAGTCTCATGTGTTGTGAAACCTAGAGTGTTTGGAGACAAATTAATCCATCACTACACTCTACATCCTCCAGGCTATCTAGTTTGGCGATCTAGGTACCTTAGTTACCTCGACTATTGAGGTAGGAGCTCGGAATACAAATCCGCAGGTTGATGATCTTCGATGGAGGGAGACCGGAGATCAAGCTAGATCATGGTGGCCTCTAGGAGCTTGGGAAGGTGGTTGAAGACTGAAGGACACGGATCAATTCGGTATAACCATTCTTAACTCTCTCTTTATGTTTGCTAGCTTAGGGTTAATGGTCGATTCGTAGTATAGGGTTGTGTTAGCGCCAGTTTTGAAAATTTTTGTTCCGCAACCGGCTACGGTTTGATGGCCAGGACGCTGCCATAACCCAACACGGAGCATCTACGACGAAACCATGACCCCCGAGAGATTCTTTGATCTCTTCTTAATCATATAAAAACCGTAAGTCCCTTCATCTCTATTCATTTCCATCTCAAAACCACTTTTTAAAACAAACCGACAAAAGAGGAGTTATCTCCGATATAGTTTCTTCTTAATATTTGTAATGCATGTGATAGGCAAAATTAAATCAAACTAACATGCTGCACTAATCTTAACCCTTTTTCCATCATTTAGTTTTTAGTTTAACAAAATTTTCATAGGAAACAAATAACAAACTTTTTCATTAAAATACCATGAATTTTAGTATAACGCTTCTCGATAATTAATTTAAATACCTTTAGGAAAACTTCACGGGGTAACGACCCACCCTACACGCACACTATGGTTCCATTGCATGGTATTCTAAGGCTATAGTAATTTAAAGAAGAACTTTTTCATTAAAATACCACACTGTTTCAAAACGAGTTTCTTTAAATCGGTATTTCGAAATCCTTGGCAATTATGCCTCTACAACCCTCGTCAGGGCACCCGCTAATGGATGGTGCGGATTATCGCACATCCTTGGGACAGTAGAGAGAGATGCAGAACTCTTCACGGAATATTCGGTCTCGAAAGGAATAAAAATACGGTTTTTAATTTTTCTAATAAAAACTAATTTTGGGGAAATTATATATAAATCATAAACCCGTATTTTCAATAAAAACAAATCAAAGAACTATAATTTTTAAAATGAAAGATTGGAATTTGTTAATAAAATACCACCAAGTTTCCAAAAGTAGTAGTTTCATAAAAATACCACAAACTTTCAGAAAGCTAGGTTTTATCACCAAAACACCATAACAAATAAAATACATGCTCATGAAAACCCTAAATGTTATAAATCACCCTCAAGATTTATTTTCAAATTATATTAAAGTATTTTTCATAAAAAAACCCTCAAGATATGCAAACAATATTTAAGGACTTTAGATAAATACAGGTTTAAGCGGGATCAATTCTCTTGAGCCCTAAGGAGCCGGAGAAAGTGATTGCTTGCTTATTCAGGTTAGACAACTTAAAGGAGTTATCAATGATAATTATCTTAGAAAAAGATACAAATCCTGTCGTCCATGTGCAGCAGTTGTCGATTTCTCCTAAACATAAAAGTTTAACAATTTACATCAGTTCACATGAAAAGACACGAACTCAAATCCAAACTCAAATCTAAACTTGAACTCGAACTCGAATATAAACTCGAACTCTAATCTAAACTCGAATATGTACTCGAATCCAATCTACTTGAACCAACTTGACTCGAATCCAGATTGCAATTGTCCTGACTCACACATTACTCGACTCACTCGAATACAATTTACACATTTTGCAATCTAGGTGTCATGACCCAAATGTGGAACGCGACTGGCACTTAAATCACGCACTTAAATGTGGAACGTGACTGATTTCAGTAAGGGTTGGACGCTATGAGGCAGTTGTGAAAAAGAAGGGCAGACCGCAGACGGCCGGTGTGAAACGCCCTGTGCACCAGATCACAGGAGGGGCCTCTTTCAGGCCAACTTTTAACGGACCATCTCGGAGGCCAGTAGGTTCGTTCGCCAACAACAAGCCAGACTTTTGCATCTACTGCAAGAGAACAGGGTATCTTATGACGACCTGCCGTAGGGAGAACAACTTATGCCTGATTTGTGGGTCTTCTACTCATGCCATTGAAGCATGCCCATAGAACTGAAGACCTAACAACCCTCCAGCTAAACCGGCGATCCAAGCTCCTCCTACCCGGTTAGCTCTACCAGCTCCAGCTCCCCGCACCCATACCACTCAACCCCAATGCCGAGTGTTTAACCAGGCATTGAGGAAAGTGCCGCGACGCCAAGCATTCACCACATCGGTCGGAGTGGCCGAAGCTACGGGTCAGGTTATTACTGGTAAATCCCTTCCCTATTCTCTTTCAAGTCCTTTCAATTCATAGTCATCTTATATCTGTTATACCTAAACCTATCCCACATGACTTAGGTATAATCTTAGTAGCTTTCCTACCTGCTTCAGCGCTCTTCGATACTGGGGCATCACATTGCTTTATGTTGCAACGGTTCGTCCGAACACATGCGATCCTAGTTAAACCGCTCATATCCAACTGGAACGTTAGTTCAGGGAACGACGTTCTAAAAGCAACTTTGGGATATGATCTGTGTCCGGTGGTCATCTGCAGTCGAGAATTTTATGCGGACTTCAGGGTGCTGGACAGACCGAGCTTCGACGTAATATTGGGAATGAACTGGTTGGGAACTTTCTTCACTACAATAGACTGTCACCAAAGGAGGGTATTGTTCTCCGCCGAATACAGAGACGCGACCCCGTAGGTCCGTCTTGCCTGAATTTCGAGGGCAGATGCTACTTGGTGCTATCCATCCACCTCTCCGAAGATACCAAGTTGATTTATGACACCATGTATCGAAGGTTTAAACGGATGCGGCCGATTTAGCAGACTTTATCAGATTCCCCCTCATTTGAGGGGTTTTTGATAGTGGGGATGCTCTTCCCTGCAGGCGCAAGCCCCTGCAGTTAATTACGCTACCGCATCGCAGTAACCACTTTCTCTTCTCCAGATGGTCACTTCGTGTCGTGTGTGTTTGTTTTGTTTTTGGTTGCCCGTGGATTGTATACGGAGACTAATTTATGTTGTCGCCCGTAGGGCGTGGATTAGTCCAAATCCGTATTATCTTAGATTTGGATTTGGGGTTGGGTTTAAGGATACGTTATTCTCATTTGAGACTAAGATCAACTTAAACATATGTTAAGGATACGTTAGTCCAATTTCAGACTAAGATCAACTTAACGGGATCGTTTAGATCCAACAAAAGAGCATTCGGGCTCTATTGTTTAGTTTAGGGACATTACGGTCGATTACCAGTTTAAAGACATAGTGGTCCAAGATTAAGGACATCATAGTCCATGGGTTTAAGGACCCCACAGTCCGAGGTTGAGGACATCATAGTCCAAGGTTAAGGACATCATAGTCCATGGGCTTAAGGACCCCACAGTCCGAGGTTAAGGACATCATAGTCCATGGGTTTAAGGACCCCACAGTCCACAGCTTAAAGACGTCATAGTCTATAAAGTTTAAAGACATCATAGTCCATGAGTTTAAAGACCCCACAGTCCATGGGATGATTGGTTATCGGGACCCGTCACCTCTCTGAAGACGTTGAAGAATTACAACGATAAATATCAAAGGAGTGAAGAGATGTACCCTTGAACCAATATTGATTAGGAAATCTGTAGTCCAATTTGGAACTAAGATCAATTAATTAGATTATGAACACATGGGCTCAGTTAAATCTGAATTGAGCAATTATGGCCAACTTGGGCTAAGTCCAATTAGGTTTAAAATGCTAGACCTTTGTTGGGATTGTTGGACATTTGTCTGGGCTCAGCTCCCCATTATTTAGCAATGCTAAGCATGGGTTTGGGTTCTGACCATATTTTTATCTCTTATTGAGTGCTGAGCACTCATATGCCATATAAGATGATCAATCTTGGAAGGCAAGGATGTATTTGAGGTTCAGTCAAGGGGGAGTCTTGCCTTTAGAAGACTTAGCCGATTTGGGATAAGACTATTTTGCATATAGTGTTAAACACTAGCATATAGCTGGCGGTCACGTGTTCCCACGTGATACATAGTGTTAAACACTAGGGATGAAATACTTAAAATAGCATTAAACACTAAAAGTGAAGCGCTCACGTGGGGTCACGTGAGGCGCCCTATGATTGGGTCAAGCCTCCCTTATTTTATTCTCAGAATAAGTGTTAAACACTTTTAGTCTTCAAGGCCATCACGTGTGAGCACGTGATGGGCATCCATGCACCGGATATTAAAAGGATTTGCTAGGGGTCACGTGGGGACACGTGAGGGCGCTCATGCATTGGATTTTAATCCTTCAGTGCTTTCCATCTTCTCTTTCAGGGGTCACATGGGGACACGTGAAGGCGCCAAAAGTCTATTCTGCCTTTACTTTTGAGAAGTTTGTTCAAGGGTCACGTGGGAGCACGTGACCCGATCTCATTCATTCTTTTTGACCATTGAGGGGAGGGTCACGTGTTGCCACGTGATCAGGTTGGGTACTTGATCTTTTTACGTGCATGAAAAGTCCCTTGTTTTAAGAATTAAATTCTTTTATAGGGTTAATCCCTAATTTTATTTAGAGGAATTAAATTCCTATATTTGGAAGAATTAAATTCTTTTATAGGGTTAAACCCTAATTTTGTTGGAGGAATTAAATTCCTATGTGCTTTGTGGGAGAATATAATTCTCTGAACTTAGGTCTTCTCTTAGGTTTTAGATCTGCATGGCAGAATCTCCCCGATGAGAATTAAATTCTCAACTTGTGGGGAGATCTGCTTCTGCAGATCTTCAACCAAAGGAAAAACTAAGTTCTTATTCCGAAGAGTTAAACTCTTAGTTTGAGAATTAAATTTTTTTTCTTTTGTGGGAGCTTATAGGATGATCTCTCACCTAGGATTTCTTTCTTTTTTGAAGAAATCTTCTTTTCTCTCTGGAGAATTAAATTCTCTTTTTTTTTGTATTCTCTCTCTGTTGTTGTATCCTTTTTTTTCCTCTTCTCTTCTTGGATCCTATTTATAGGAGAGAAAAAAGAATCAGTTTGTTTAGTCAATCTTTCATTGAAAGATTTTAATTGATTTTTTAATCAACATGATCTTTTAGATCACTCGGTGAATTTTATTCACCATTGGATTTTTAATCCAAAAGATATTTCGTCTGTTATTCCTGGCAAATTTCAGGGAAATCTTTCCTTGTATAGAATTTTTCTATAAATTGGTGATTTTTAATCACCATTGGATTTTTAATCCAACGGTGCTCCGCTTTACAGAGCGCAATCTTTTTGTTTGGAAAGATTTAGGGAAATATTTTTCCAACGAGGGTTTTTTATTTCTCTTAATTAGAATTTAATTCTATTAGTTCAGAAGGTTTAAAAGCCTATTACGTGTTAGCACGTGACCCCACTGATTGACTATTTAATTAGAATTCAATTCTATTAGTTTAGAGATCTTTAGGAACCTATCACGTGTCGGCACGCGACCCCCAGTCACGTGTGGGCACGTGATGCCCCATTTAGGGTTTTCTTTCCTTTAACTCAGAGGGTTTTTAATACCCTATCACGTGGTGGCACGTGACCCATGGATTAAGCTTTTAACCGGAATTTAATTCTGTTGTTTTAAAGAACTCAGGAATTATCATGTGTCAGCTCGTGACCCTTGGTCACGTGTGGGCACGTGATGCCCCATTGGGGTTTTTCCTTGTTGTTTTATTATACCTTTAATTCTTTTCAGTGGTTTAACGGTCTATCACGTGCGGGCACGTGACCCCATTTGATTAGGATTCAATTCTCATCATTTTAGAGCCCTCAGGAAGCCATCACGTGTGTGCACGTGACCCCGATCACGTGTGTACGCGTGATGCCCCATTGGGGTTTTTCCTTGTATTTTATGAGGGAACAAATGCCCCCACAGCGTTGTTCTCACGTGTTTGGACGTGAGTGCAACGCTGTAACTTTTGTGGCCGTTGGATCTGCCTAGGGAACATGGAAGATGAACCGTTTCCCATCATGTCTTATAAATGCAGGGGTCTCTTCAGCAGTACTTCCACTCCTTCATCTTCTTCCTTCCTTGTTCTTGCCTTGAGAATTTAATTCTCTTTCTCAGAGCTCAGTTCTCTGTTCCAAAAATTTTCAGAGTTTAACTTTGTCAACAAACGATTTCCTTTTTCAGGTAAGGATCTTGAACGGCCGAGGAACTTCTTGTAGAAATTTTCTTTTGGATTTTAAATCCACACTAAGGGTTTTTCCTTCCATTCGCGCAATTTTTTGGTTTTGTTAGGTGTCTTATCAAAGGTTGTTTTTCCAAGAGTCGTTTGAATTTCAACGTCTGTTCAGTCTGTCCGCTAAACTCTCACTGATTTTCAGGTGCTATGGCCGCTCATCTGTATTGCCTTAACGAAATCATTTCTTATGAGGATATTCGCGTGCAGGGTCATCATCAAAACCAGGAGTTCACAAACACCCAATGTTCTGACATTATGAACCGTTTCAGTGCACACATCGGCCGACTACTCCCTCGTCGCTCCGCTCTTTTGAAGATTATAGTAGGAGCAATTTGGGAAGCGCTTCCTGGATTTTATGAAGCCATGCCGCTTAATGCACTGGATAACGCCGAAGATAAGGTGCACTCAGTGTATCTGACGAGCCTGATTTCGAAGAAACGGAGAGATAATTTCATTGATATTCTGCACTAAGTTTTCCAGCAGACGACGATAATCGCTGCTTATCAGAGAGTGGAGGATATCAGCGAAGATCCTGATGCATGTGATCGTGAGAAGATGCATATAAGAATGGTCAGAAAGGCCAGAAACACTTTAGATGGCCTGACTTTTGAGTTTCTCAATCCATGTCCTGGATTTAATGTTTTGCCACTGTAAATGCTTTCTGTTGTTTCTGTATGCATTTTCGAAGTATGAATGACAAAACTTTCTTTTCCCCTTTCTGTGTTTACATGTGTTCTGTATGAAATTTTGTCATACTGTTATTGGTGTTCACGCATTTGGCACGTGAGGCACTGTTGGGGGTTTCAATCTCACATCAGCGCCTGCTCATGTGTTATGCACGTGCGGTGCTATTTTAATTTCCAATAAGGATCCAGGCCGGTGCTCACGTGCTATGCACGTGGGGCTCTGTTGATGGGGTCTCTTCGTTTCCTCACACTGATTCCAACAAATCATCTCTTAGATTTCCCATGATCTCTCCTTTTTCTGGGCCTTGGGAATAGTTCCATCATGCACCATATTTTCTGTGCATAGCATTGAATGCTCCTCTTTATAAACTGAAGCTGTGCATTTCTTTCTCTCTTCACAGAGAAACTTGTTTATACTTAGGGTGATTTTCTTGAGAAATCAACTAAGTGCCATGGCTTGCAACCGCCCCCATGCTCGTCAACAACCATGGGAGGTGCCCGTCGAGGAGATGATTCCTCGCTTTGCTAGGCGTCTAGTGGATCCTCTTCTCACTGATGCCGAATGCGACGCGGTGATGTACGAACTCTTAATTCGTAGGGGTTCTCCCCTTCCTATGGGTTCCATTTGGCTGCGGATGATCTTTTCATCCGTACCTGCCGATATTCCTCCTCATCTGGCAGAGATGACCCTAGCAACTCTTGATACGGCGGAGGAAAAGATTGAGTGTTTCTATGAGGCACGCTTGATTACTCGGGCTCTGAACGATTGCTCGATCCATCTACTGGGTCAGATAAGAGCCCGGCGGGCTGTCATGTCCGCTTTTGCTGATGAGCATGGCGCTAATCGATGGGGAGCAACTCCTCGCGAAAATCGTCATTTCGACGTGTTAGAGAAGGCAGAGAGGGAACTGGAGAATTTTGTATTTTGTTTTGTTAGCCCTTGTATCTCTGATCCCGTGTTTGGTGATCTTTTCCCTGTAGCGTAGTATATTTAAATCAATGTATCCCTTTTATCATTGGCTGTTGACTCATTTTCTACTGAATTTTTTCTTTTCGTCATATATTCGCATGCGCATCCCGCCTGAGTACATGAGCGTTATACTTGACCCCTGGGAATTTCTTTTAGGTGCGAACATCGTCGTTGTGTTGTCCATAGATCAGAGCGTTCTAGATACCATAGGCATATAGTCATGAACGCATGCTTAAAGGGATACCTACCGAAGACCTTCGTTGTTGCCAGAAAGAGAAAATAGTTTGTGCGTGTTTTGGATCGAGGATTGGCATCGAGTGGAGGTCTGCCCATACGGGTTTGAATGCATCCGGCCTCCTTCCAACATCTTAAACCTAAGATCAAGTCTGCGAGGATGTATCGAACGGTGTGTGGCTAATTACTAAGACCACTCATGCATATGAAATCTTGCGGGTGCTTCAAGAAACTATCAGGGAGGTGGTAGCCATTGATAAAGCCGTCATTTTCACTCGCGAAATGGTCTAAGCTCATAAAGTTACCGAAAAGGAGCTTGAAAGTCGGCTTGCCTCGTACCAGGCCCAACAGTCTCAAGCGGAGGCTCGTCTCTTAGCGATAATGAATCATGAAGCCGAGGCCCAGCGGGAAAAGGATGAACTGGCAAATCTATTAAATCGTCCGCCGGCTTGAAGAATTGTATATTTTTTCTTTTTATTCTTCTTTTGTACATACTCCTGAATGAGAGTATTTTTTGGTTCTTTCATAAATTGTACATTTGTATTCATTTTGACTCATGAATAAAAGACATATTTTGCTTCATGGTAGTGTGTCTCTTTTAGTAAATGCATTTTGTGGATAGTCTATTTCGATCTCCTCATAGGACAGCGATGGCTTAGGAGTCAGGTTCAGATCTGCCTCCTAAGGCTTTCCAACTTTATGAGCCGTGAGGGTCTCATAAAGGTATTTTTCCTTACGAGTCATGAGGATCTCGTAAGTGTAATTTCTCCTTAGAAATCGTGAGGATTTCTAAGTGTATTTTCTCTTGAGAGTCGTAAGGATCTCAGAAAAGAATTTTCTTCCTTACAAGTCGAGAGGACTCGTAAGTGATTGATGAGTTAACTTGCTCCCGAATTAAAGATTTACCTTGACGGGGAAGTCGAGGGTTGACTTTATCCGCATTTCACGGAGTCAGGAGTTGACCTTATCCGCTTTTCACGGAATCAGGGGTTGACCTTATCCGCATTTCACGGGGCCAGGGGTTGACTTTATCCGCATTTCACGGGGCCAGGGATTGACCTTATCCGCATTTCACGGGGTCAGAGGGTTGACTTTATCCACATTTTACGGAGTCAGGGGTTGACCTTATCCGTATTTCACGGGGTCAGGGGGTTGACTTTATCCGCATTTCATGGAGTCAGGGGTTTGACTTTATCCGCATTTAACGGAGTCAGGGATTGGCCTTATCCGCATTTCACGGAGTCAGGGGTTGGCCTTATCCGCATTTCACGGAGTCAGGGGGTTGACTTTATCCGCATTTAACGGAGTCATGGGGTTGCTCTGTGTCACGGCCCGAAATTGGCACGTGACGGCCCTTAAACTACGCAACGTCCACAGGCGTAACACAATTTAAGTAAGCCGAAAACCCAGCAATCTAAACCATCAAAAGTAGTAAGAAATAATAACATTTTTAAAACCTTTGAAATCTCAACCCAAATTCTTTAAAAGTCCTATTTTATTTCCTTTAAAATTTTGGCAGCACCTCCTTTGTAAAAACCAGTCCCATAAATGGGTACAACATAAATATAAGTAAAGCATCCCCAAACGGGAGCAAAAACACGCCCAACGGCGGAAAACAACCACCACAACAGATATACGACGCCGTAGCGAAGAAATAAAAGACGATATAAATAAAACTGCATAAAAGAACTCCAAGTCACAAAATAATATACAATATCGTCCTCACATCAAGTCTCTAAGTCATACAAGATAATGGTAGATGGAGAGTACAAGATACAACGAATATACAATAAGCAACATGAACGGATAACCACAAAACCCACCTAAAGCAAAACTGCACACTGTGAGCCGAAGCGGTATCTGCAGCAAAAGATAATATGATAGAAGATAATAGCCATGCCTCTGACTACTGTGAGGATATACCTGCAAAACACTATGGCACAACGGGGGTGAGTTGCCAACTCGTGAATAGTATATGACATATGCAGGTAATCGCAAGTATGCACGTACAGCACGAATCTAACATATGCAACTAATAGAAATAAATGGTCATATGTATGCAATAGTCATGAAAGGTACACTAGTAGGTACAACTAATACATGAAGCAATAATATGACATTCTGTATGCAACAATCATGTAAGATACTCTATCAGGTACAACTAATACATGAAGCGATGATATGACAATGTATATATGCAACAGTCATGAAAGATACGCTAGCAGGTACAACTAATACATGAAGCAATGCATATTAAATAAATATGTAAATGCAACAATCATGGAAGGTACTCTATCAGGTACAACTAATACATGAAGCAATACATAAACAATAAATGCGAAGTATGGGATGAAACATGTCATTTCCACGGAATCCTGACATCGTGGTAGGATCAAAGTCCATCAAGACAATCCAAATCCCAATTTCCTCAATCAGCCCCCAAATTGGCTCTCATATCATGTAAGTCTCACAAATCCTAAATGTACAATATCAAGTAAATCTCATATATCCTGAATGTACAAAATCGCGTAAATCTCATATATCCTGTATCCAATATCAAATGAATCTCAAATGTCCTGAATCCAATATCAAATGAATCTCATATGTCCTGAATCCAATATCAAGTGAATCTCATATATCCTGAATATATTTGCATGAATAAATATGATAATGTATATAAATTGATATGTATACATATATATTAGCGTCACATTCCACTAATATATATATGCATGCATATATAACAGTGTCCCATTCCACTGTTACACACACACACACACACACACACATATGCATATATAATAGCGTCCCATTCCACTGTTATATATACTTAGGAGTAAAAATATCATGAAACCAATGTGTCAAGTATCGACACAAAAATACTGATCTATCAAGTGCTGTCACCATGAATGGCCCCTGATAGGTATGTAGCATACGCTATTCCGAAAACCCGGGTGCCCAGCTTCGACCCTCGTCTTTCGACATATCCATACGTACATGACCCCGGCCTGTATCCCCACGATACCCGTCGAGTCAAAGGTACTGTCACCGAAAGGTATGGTTCCCCCATTAACTCATCGTCTGCTCTACGAACTCTTGCCCCGGGGTACCTTCGGGCCCCACCATGTACCCGCACACGACCCCCTCCTTTCCTCGCATGGGGTATATTTATATCAGAACCGATAAATCTCATGGTGGATGCTGAAATATCATATCAAGAGAAACCGGGTTTTTCAAATAATGCATAATTTCATGAAACTACCACGGTCCTCAAATCCAGAAAACATCATGAAAAATCCATATCTCAATGCGAAAATCCATGAATATAATATATGCAACATAAAACTGAAATGCGAGCATATAAAGGAAAAGCCACTATTTAACTGCAACACATTAATATAAATATCATGCGGTTCCTAATTTCTCCAAGTCTATATAACATCAAGTAAAGGTAAACATGTAGCTATAGCCAGATATATGTGTAAACATAAAGGTATAGCAAGGTATATGTATCTACCTATCAGTAATAATGTAATATACCCTCCAGGTATAAGTGAAGTATGTATGCAAGGTATACATGTAGCTATGTCATTATGTGTGAAATATACCTATAACTAATGGTACAATACCGTATAGGTATACAGGTAACTAGCATGTAAGCATGTCAAGGCATATGTGTAAGCATGTAGGTATACAGGTATGCTATATGTCATATGCATAAAAAATATGAATCAATGTCTCAATGTCCCTAACCAAACAATATCATATAGGTATGTGTGTTGTGCGTGTCATGGCAATTATTGACGGTGTGTGTGGCATACAATCAGTGCTCGTGCAACATGAGCCGTCAATAATAGTGCAGTGTCCTAAGGGTACAAGTCTAAGAACAACTAGTATTTAAGCAATAAGGTGTATGCGCAACTCTATATATGAAATAGAATATGCGACAATATTATAAAATCTCTAGCCCAGACGCATAACGCCATGCGGGCGATTCCTCTGTAGATATTAAATCTATTCACCAACGCTCCTCGATAAGTAAAGCCAACCATCGGTTTCCCCTTCTTCGCAGCGCCCGAAATCCCCGCCTGCGAACCTAAAGCGTAACACAACAAAACAAGTATATATTAGCAATAGACCCAAAACACGTACAAACTACATTTGACCGACGCATCAACTCAAAACATACTCCTTAGTGTTCGTATTGTGGCCAACGTTCGTAGCGACACTACGAAACCAATCCAAGAGCAAAATCACACAAAGTGCACGATCCATGTCATATAACGTATCGCGCGCAAACGTAACACAAGAAACTAACCATGTGATCCCAGATTTTGTATACAGAGAAAACCCAAAAATCAAACAAGACCAAACACACCTAAACCAAAGTATAGAGCTACCCACAAAAATCCAAACCCCAACTCCACCTAAAAAACGATGTCGCCGGATTTTGGCTTCTCATCACCGGCCATGGTCCGAGCAGGGTGTCTCATGCTTGAGGTGAAGGCTCAGGGTCTCAAGTACAACACAACTACATTGTTTGGTTTTCTAGTAAACTCTCGGGGTCACAGCAGATCACAGATGTCATATATTGACACTAAAAATACGATATTTGCACGAAAACTTAACTTTAAACATTCTAAACTAAAACTACAAGACTACACAACACTAAAACAACATAAAGAACAGATAGAGATCATTACCTAACCAAAAGAACTTAAAGATCCTAGCTTTGCAAGCTCCAAGGCATCCAAGAGGCAAATCAAGTCCAAAGATGTGATTTTTGTGAGATTGTGATGGATTTGTGATGGAATATTGAAGTGTTCAGTTTGAGGTGAAGAGAGAAGAAGAAAATGAGAATGAAATGAGTGTGAGGGAAAGAGAAAAGGAAAAGATAAAGGGAAAGAGAGAGGTGAGAGTAAGAGGTGAGTGCACCACTTGCATTAATGCATCATTAATGCTTTCACACACACCATGCCACCTCTTCTCTCCAAAACAAATATCTCTCTCTTCTCACACAAATATCAAGAGGTTAGGTTAAGGATTAGATTAAAACAAGGATTAGGATAAAGCAAAGGATTAGATTAGGTTAAGTTGTCAAGGTCATTAATCTAGATTAACACAAAACAAACCCTCACATTAACGTGCACACATGCGTGCATGCCATAACAAATAATAATAAATTATTAACTAAATGTTATAAAATGTGAGGAACCCGAATTGGTAAACTTTTTTACAGTAAACCCGCGTTAATGTCTAAACTAACACTAATCGAAATCTAAGGCGTTACACTCTGGACGTTTCCTACGGGGTCAGGATTGACATTAGCCGTGTTCTACAGGACCAGGGGGTGCTCTGGGCGCTTCCCACGGGGTCAGGATTGACATTAGCCGTGTTCCACGGGACCAGGATTTGCTTTGGGCGCTTCCCACGGGATCAGGATTGACTTTAGCCGTGTTCCACGGGACCAGGATTTGCTCTGGGCGCTTCCCACGGGGTCAGGATTGACATTAGCCGTGTTCCACGGGACCAGGATTTGCTCTGGGCGTTTCCCACGGGGTCAGGATTGACATTAGCCGTGTTCTACGGGACTAGGATTTGCTCTGAGACATTTCCCACGGGGTCAGGATTGACATCAGCCGTGTTCTAAGGGACCAGGATTTGCTCTGGGTGTTTCCCACGGGGTCAGGATTGACATTAGCCATGTTCCGCGGGATCAGGATTTGCTCTGGGACGTTTCCCACGAGGTTAGGATTGACATTAGCCATGTTCCACGGGACCAGGAGGGGTTGACTCTCGATTTTCTGTGCATCGTCGTGTCATAGAATTGGGAACATTGCCGCGGCTCCGATTTGTTGATGTTGCGTCTGTTGTAATGAGACGAATGTTGAGATGATCTCCAGGCTATCTGTGAACCGTCGAGATTTGTCTTCTTATTCTGATGGAGCCTAGTGAGAAGGTATGGTTCCCTCTTTGTTTGTGCCCCTGGATTGTATACAGGGATCGATGTGATCTCAGCTGTATGGTAAAAAGTTTTATTTTATATATTTTTCTTTCCGCGATACTCTATCATTTCAGCTTTTATATCGTGAAAGTCGCGATTGCCCAATCATTTCGGATATTTTTCGCGGTGCCCAATCATTTTGGCTATTTGTTTTATTTACTCGCTGCTTTTTATTACGAGTTGCCCAACCATTTCGGCTATTTTTCATGCATACATTTTTACTTGCTGATTTTGTTGCAAGTTGCCCAATCATTTCGGCTATTTCATATGCATTTGCCTTGCTGTGAGCTTGGGATTTGATACCGATTTAGGCATCAGCATCGCTACAACTGGGATATTGCCAGGAGCGAATCATCATTTGCCTTTGTTGGTTCGAATAAAGGTGGCTTAGTAAACAGGGTTAAGATCCTGTCGACTAAGGCTTTTGACTTCATGAGCCGTAAGGGTCTCATAAAGGTATTTCTCCCTACGAGTCGTGAGGATCTCGTAGGTGCATTTTCTCCTTAGGAATCGTGAAGATTCCTAAGTGTGTGTTCTCTTATAAGTCGTAAGGATCTTACAAGAGTATTTTCTCTTTATAAGTCGAGAGGACTTACAAGGGCTGTTTACCATGTGAGCATATCCCCAGTCTCTGGTGGGACTTTATCAGGGAAATGTTTATTCGCGCCCGTGGATTGTATACAAGGGTCGATATCGAGACGCTTGTAGGGCAACATTGGAGATTGTGATGGCTTAAGAACAGGTTCAAATCCCTGTAGCTTAAGGCTTTTGAACCCTGTGATCCGTGAGGATCTCAGAGGGGAATTCTCCTTACGAGTCGTGAGGATCTCGTAAGCGCGATTTCTCTTTAGGAATCGTGGGGATCCCTAAGTGTATTGTTTCCTTGTGAGTCGTAAGGATCTCACGCAGGCATTTTCTCCTCATAAGGTCGAGAGGACCTTGCAAGTGTCTTTTAACGAGATTGCGCCCTTTCGGGTTTTCACAAAACTCGCCGGTAGCCCTGTTGTATTTTCTCACGGAGCCCTTTCGGGTTTTCATCCGTGCCCATCTCGCTTATGGACATACCGTTTTCTTTCTTCTCTTCTTTTTAATATATATTTTTTTGTGTCAGCCTTGGGATGCTACGGTCCGTAGTAGTTTTAGCGACGTCTCGGTCAATAGCCAATTTTAGGACATAGCGGTCCATCGTTAGTTTAAGAACGTTTCGGTCCGTTATTAGTTTTAGGACATTTCGGTCCATAGCCGGCTACTACTTATAGAGTTTGGGCTCAGGAAGATAGCGAGCGGACATAGGCGTCGTCATCTATCGTTGACATAGGCCGTGACTCGTCAGGCGTAGTATTTTTTCAGGAATCGACCGTTTATTGGCCTGAAAGGTCTTTCGCCATGCATGTCCATGAGTAGATAGGCTCCACCCTGGTAAACTTTGTCTATGATGTATGAGCCTTCATAGTTCGGCTCGAATTTCCCCCGTTTGGCACAATTGGGGATTATAGGTCTTTTGACCACTAGCACGAGTTCGCCTTGGTGGAATGTCCTCGGCGTAGTAAATCTTTCATATGAGCGCGTCATCTTTTCTTTATAAGCCTCCAGGTTTTGTTGCGCCATGAGCCGTGTTTCATCAAGGGCGTCGAGCTCCTCAAGCCGAAGGTGAGCATTTTCTTCATTTGTTAGCTCGTAGTGAACCCCCACTCGTAGAGAGGGTAACTCTATCTCGAGGGGGAGTACCGCTTCTGTGCCAAATACCAATGCATACGGCGTTGTGTTTGTAGCCGTTTTGAACGTAGTTCGATACGCCCAGAGAGCTTCATGCAATATCTCGTGCCAGTCCTTCTTATTTCGAGACACCGTCTTTTTCATGATCTTCATCAAGGTCTTGTTGAAAGTCTCAGCTAGACCATTAGCTCGGGGATTATAGACTGGGCATGCCAGAATCAGTTCTCCGCCGAGCACAGAGATGCGACCGCGTAGGTCCGTCTTGCCTGAATTTCGAGGGCATATGCTACTTGGTGCTATCCATCCACCTCTCCGAAGATACCAAGTTGATTTATGACACCATGTATCGAAGGTTTAAACGGATGCGGCTGATGTAGCAGACTTTGTCAGATTCCCCCTCATTTGAGGGGTTTTTGATTGTGGGGACGCTCTTCCCTGCAGGCGCAAGCCCCTGCAGTTAATTACACTACCGCATCGCGGTAACCACTTTCTCCTTCTCCAGATGGTCACTTCGTGTCGTGTATGTTTGTTTTGTTTTTGGTTGCCTGTGGATTGATAAAAGAGGATCGTCTTTTCATCTCTTCGTCTGGGAGGGACGTAGAATGTCTGCAGTTCCTGCACATTATAGGTATCAAGCACGTCAAGCTCTTTGTAATGCTCTTGCGGAATCATGGCAATTTGCAAACTCCGATCATCGCCAGTGAAGGCTTGTATTGATGGCCGAACAGAAAATACGGCATTGACCTCATCTTCCGAGTCGCTGCCGAAGATCAACATAGGGGTGGACGGTCTCGGCTTGTTGCATTGGGGCGGCTCTGAATAGACTATCTCTTCTTCCTCCTCGGTATCACTTCCGAAGACCGGAATGGTGGTGATAGCTTTTTGCTTTTCCTCTGGTTTATGGCATCTCTCCGTGTCCTCAAAGTCTGGTAAGAAGTACTTTGCATCTTCGTACTTTCGGACTTCGTTCATGGAGAATGGGTTTAGTTCCCCTGTCACAGTATACTCGAGACCATCCTTGAAATACTTCATACACTAATGTTGTGTAGAAGGGATGTTGTTGTACTAGTGTAACCAAGGCCGGCTGAGCAAAGCGTTGTAGCAGGTCTTGGCGTCAATGACATGGAATTTGATGTCCGTGACGAGCAACCCAAAGCGTAATGTCAGTATCACAGACCCGAGCGTCCGTGATGACTGGAGTCAAACCCGGAGATGGTGATTTTATCACGAGTGAGGTGCTGAACGCTCATGCAGATTTCCTTGAACACTCTTACATTGAGGAGATTGACGGAAGACCCATTGTCAACCAGGATCTTTCCTATCTTAATATCATGACAATATCCAGAGACATAAAGGGGATTGTTCCCCTCCGAAAGACACGGCAGAGACGCGGCGGACGTCTTGCCTGAATTTCGGGGCAGATGCTAATTGGTGCTATCCGTCCACCTCTCCGAAGATGCCAAGTTGATTTATGGGACCGTGTATCGAAGGTTTAAACGGATGCGGCCGATGTAGCAGACTTCGTCAGATTCCCCCTCGCGTGAGGGTTTTTTGATTGTGGGGACGCTCTTCCCTGCAGGCGCAAGCCTCTGCAGTTAATTACGTTACCGCATCACGGTAATAACTTTCTCCTTCTCCAGATGGTCACTTCGTGTCGTGGGTGTTTGTTTTGTGTTTGGTTGCCCGTGGATTGTATACGGAGATTAATTTGTGTTGTCGCCCGTAGGACGTGGACTAGTCCAAATCCGTATCTTTCTTAGATTTGGGTTTGGGGGGTTTGGGTTTAAGGATACGTTAGTCTCATTTGAGACTAAGATCAACTTAAACGTTTGTTAAGGATACGTTAGTCTCATTTTAGACTAAGATCAACTTAACGGGATCGTTTAGATCCGACAAGAGAGCAATTAGGCTCTATTGTTTAGTTTAGTGATATTGCGGTCGATAATTAGTTTAAGGACATTACGGTCCATTGTTAGTTTAAGGACATCTCGGTCCGATGTTAGTTTAAAGACATCACGGTCGAGGTTAAGGACATCATAGTCCGTGGGTTTAAGGACCCCACAGTCCGTTGTTAGTTTTAAGACATCACGGTCGAGGTTAAGGACATCATAGTCCATGGGCTTAAGGACCCCACAGTCCGATGTTAGTTTTAAGACATCACGGTCGAGATTAAGGACATCATAGTCCATGGGTTTAAGGACCCCACAGTCCGTTGTTAGTTTTAAGACATCACGGTCGAGCTTAAGGACATCATAGTCCATGGGTTTAAGGACCCCACAGTCCGTTGTTAGTTTTAAGACATCACGATCAAGGTTAAGGGCATTATAGTCCATGGGCTTAAGGACCCCACAGTCCGTGAAATGTGTGGTTGTTGGGACCCGTCACCTCTCTAAAGACGTTGAAAGATTACAACGGCAGATATTAGAGGAATAAAGAGATGTACCCTTGAACCAAGGTTGATTGGTGATCTGTAGTCCAATTTGGAACTAAGATCCATTAGTTATATTATGAGCACAATGGCCCAATTAAGTCTGGATTGAGGACTTATGGCCAACTTAGGCTAAGTCCAATTAAGTTTGAACATGTTGGCCCTTTGTTGGACCATTAGACATTTGTCTGGTTTCAGCCCACATTATTTAGCAATGCTAAACAAGAGTTTAAGGGCTTTGGTAACATTTTTATCTTTGATTGAGCAGTAGACATTATAGCTCTAATTTTTACTCAATTTTGAATGGGAGGCTTTGCCTCTGGAAAATTAACCAATTTGGTTAAAAATAGTGTTAAACACTAGATAACAACAGTGTTAAACACTGAAAATAGATCCCTCAAATTAGTGTTAAACACTAAAAGACAATCAGTGTTAAACACTGGAAATAAAGCTCTCGAATTAGTGTTAAACACTAGAAAATGACAGTGTTAAATACTGGAAATAAGTCCTTTAAATTAGTGTTTAAAACACTAAATAGGAACGGATCACGTGGGGCCACGTGAGGGCACCCAAAAGTAGGACTAGATTCCTTTTACTTTGCTTTGCAAATAAGTGTTCAACACTTTTTTATTTTATTTTTAGCATCACGTGTTGGCACGTGATGGGGATTTATGCGCTGATCATTAAAGCATTTATTAAGGGGTCACGTGGGGACACGTGAGAGCGCCGAAAGCTTTGCTTTCCTTCGCTTTTTCTTTCTGTGTTTTGTGAGTCACGTGGGAGTACGTGAGGCGTTGCCTCAGAACTTTTTCCTTCTCATTTTTGGGGACCTTTTCAGGGGTCACATGGGGACACGTGACCTTAATTCTTTTCATGCACAGAGATCTCTTAAGTCTCTTTATTTTTAAGAATTGAATCCTTTTATAGGGTTAAACTCTAATCATGATTTTGGAGGAATTAAATTCCTATTGTGAAGAATTAAATTCTTATGTAGGGTTAAACCCGAGTTCTATCCATCTTGAAGGAATTAAATTTCTATAATTTTAGGAGAATTAAATTCACATATAGAGTTAAACCCTAGTTTTATCATGAAGGAATTGAATTCCTGTAAGTTTTGAGAGAATTAAATTCTCATATAGGGTTAAACCCTAATTTCATCTTGGAGGAATTAAATTCCTATAATCTTAGGAGAATTAAATTCTCATATAGGGTTAAACCCTAATTTTGTCATGACGGAATTAAATTCCTATAAATTTGGAAGAATTAAATTCTCTGAACTCAATCCTCCCTCTAAGACTTGGATCTGCATGGCAAAATCTCAACCCGATGAGAATTAAATTCTCAACTTATGGGAAAATTTGCTTCTGCAGATCTTCAACCGGAGGAAGAACTAAGTTCTTTTTGCAGAAGAGTTAAACTCTTAGATTTTGAGAATTAAATTCTCTTTTTGAAGTTTTGATCCCCTTTCTTTTCTCACCTAGGGTTTTCTTTGCTGAGAATTAAATTCTCCTTTATTTTCTCTCTGAATTTTCAAGATATCAAAATTCTATCTCTCCAAAAAAAAAACCTCTCCCTTTTCCTCCTCTTGGCTCCTATTTATAGGAGAAGGAAAAGAATCAATTTGTTTAATAAATCTTTCATTGAAAGATTTTGTTTGTTTTCATAATTAATATGATCCTTTAGATCATTCAGTGAATTTTATTCACCGTTGGATTTTCAATCCATAGATATTCTATTTGTTATTTTCGGTGAGATTTAGGGAAATCTTTCCTTGTCTAAGATTTTTCCATAAATTGGTGATTTTTAATCACCCCTGGATTTTTAATCCAACGGTTTCCCATAACCCTTTTCCATTTGGAAAGATTTAGAGGAATTTAGAATTTAATTCTATTAAACTGTAAGGCTTTCAAATCCTGTCACGTGTGGGCACGTGACCCATGGTCACGTGTGGGCACGTGACCCCCAATTAGAGTCTCTTCTCAGCCGCTTGTTTGTGCTTTTTCTTGATAGATTTTAATTCTGTAAAAACGTCACGTGTCAACACGTGATCTTTGGTCACATGTGAACACGTGATACCTCATTGATGTAACTCCTGATTTTTAATCAGGGAACAAATGCCCCCACATCGTTGCTCTCACGTGTCTGCACGTGAGTGCAACGCTGTCACTTTTGTGACCGTTGGATCCGTTTAGGGAATCGGGGAGATGAAGCGTTTCCATCACATCCTATAAATGCAATAGTCTCTTCAGAAGCGCCTCCGCTCTTTGCTCATCTTCTTCCTTGCAATTTTTTTCTTTTGAGAATTTAATTCTCCTTTCCAGAGCTTAGTTCTCTGCCTCGAATATTTTCAGAGTTTAACTCTGTTGAAAGACTCTTTCTTCAGGTAATGATCTTTGAATGATCGAAGAAGTTTCACGGAAACCTTCACTAGATTTTAAATCCACACCAAGGGTTTTCCCTTTAATCAAGAACCCATCTTTTTGAAACTCTCTAAAAAAACAGAGGACCATTTAATCTTCAAATCATAGATTTCTTAGGGTTTTTCTGATCTTCAGGGGTCAATGGTGATGTTTGTCTTTCCCTTGAAATTTAATTCCATCCTCAAAGAGCTCTGGCTCTGGAAAAAGAAGTTTCTGGGAATTTAATTCCCTTTTTCAAAAGGAATTTAATTCCTATGAAGAAATCGGTTCTTCCCATAGAACTCTTTGGGTTTTCTTGCCCTGAGTTGTCTTCTTCACAACTAAGAAGAAGAAATTTGCAATGTTGCTTTCTAGGAATTTAATTCCCTTGATTCTGTTTGATTTGTCACAGAGTCCAAGATGGATTTTTTTTAGGGGAATGTGTAGGGTCAATTGAAATCCACTGTTTATTTAAAGAGAATCTTCCTTTTGTCTCATTATAATTGCTTTGCCTCATCATTAGCCAGCTGCCATCTTGATTTTTTGGGACCCATGTGTTTTGTAACCAATGGTCCCATAAAATGAGTCCGCTGTCGTTTTCTTCCATGGTTTTTACATATATTTATAATCATATATATATATGCACTGTTGGCTTTGCTTTAACAGCTTCCCCTTATTTTATTTCAGGTACAATGGCGTATGTCCCGTACGTTTCTTTCACTCGCTCGGAAGCCACTTTTCCCCAGTCGCCATCTGACGAGGAAGTGATGGTGATGATTAGGGCTCACGACCCGAATCGCGCCAACTTACTGTTGTGGGGGACTTGGTACAGTCACATCATCCGGGGTCGCCGGAGTTTCTTTTGCGAAGTACCGACGGAGCCTACCTTTCCGTTCCTGCCGATGGATCCTCCAAGGGCAGTCTTTGCCGTGGAGATACCGAATTGGACCCCGATGGGACGGCTTGAGCCTTCGACGACTGGCATCCCGAATCATCCTATCCCGGCCATAGATATTTTGGGACGCCGCATTTTCCAGGGCGAGGCCCAACCGTGGGGGCAGATTTACAAAATAGGGCTCACCCCTCAACACCCCATGGGCTATCTTCTTTGGGCTCACTACATCCTGTCCGCCCATCGTGCGCGACTGCAGAGGGTCGGACTTTATCAGGCAATATATGCCTCGCTCTTCCACTACCAATCCCCTCACGTATGGTGGTTTAAGGCATTCTTGAACCAGTGGAATCTCCTTACCAACACTTTTCTCCTAGGGGACCGCGAAGTTTCGATTTCTTTGAAAGAATTTCGCGAGATCTCGGGGCTGCCAATCAGGGGGAAACTTTATGAGGAATTGCTGCCTTCTGACGAGTACGTCTTTGAGACTGAGCCCGCAATGCTCGACGGCTTGTCTACTGAGAATGCTGTCCGCCACAAGCGCCCGAGTTTGATCAAGGCCCTGGGCATCTTGGACAAACTGTTCACAGAGTCGGAGGAGCAGGGTGTCACCTTTAAGAGCTTCATCGCTTGCTTCCTTCGCGAGGGTGTCATATCAAAGACGGCTCCGAAGTTTGTGAACATTAATGACCCCTTTGGGTTTGGTCTGGACAGGCGGCCGACTAAGGAAGAGGATTTACCGCAATATTACATTCCTATTATGTCGCTGGTATCTTTCTAATCGATTGCAGCTCCCGGCATGGATGAGGAGACATTCTTTGTGGGTTTCATTAGCGTCTGGCTCAGCTGGTTCGTCATCCCCATGCATCGCCGTTTTATGAGAGTCTCGGTTATCTACCCGGCTCATCGCATTGCTGAGGGAACACGGTTGGCCGTATGCATCCCAGCGCTGTCGCATCTTTATCACGGGTTAGGCGCCGCGGCTAATACCTCAACTCTAGGTGTGGATGTGGTAAACTTTTCTCTTCATTACTTCACATCTTGGATTGAGATGCACGTATTGGAGGCCTTTGCTGCACATCAAGACCTAAATTTTACGACTCTTACACTTTTCCACGATTGATGCGGCTGGTGGGTGCTTCTACTCCTAACCCAACTCAGTTCGGGGCCATTCGTGTATTGATCGCTCCTTACGCTAGCTCAGGCGGACTGGTGTTCATTGACCGGGCCCTATCTTCTCCTTCAGGTTCAATTCAACAATTCTGCGACCAGTCGAAAGATGAGGTGCCTTCTCTGAAGCCCCGGGAGACCACGCACTTGTACACGATCAGACCAGGTTATCTGGTATTCCGTCAGAACAGTGCGGCCCTCTTTATGCGGTACAATCCGCATCGCTTCGCCCGGTAGCTTGGATATGATTAGGGTGTCCCATTCGAGGCTTTTACAGTCGCGCCCATCCCTTCACCCGAACCGTTCGTGATGCTGGCCATCACTTCGTGAGGCTGAATACTGGTTCCCGCTTCATGATTCCTGAAGCCGACCATATTCCTTGATGTGTGGGGTCCTTCACGGGCTGGTACCTTCATCGGGTCAGCCCGATTATTGCTGAGGAGAAGAGGGTGCTTCTTGGATATGGCGCTCCTGCTCCGGTTCAGGCCACGGGAGTTCCGTTGCGACCGCGCGCACCGGTCCACTTTCCCCTGAGGGACATGTTAGTGTATATGCCCTAGGGGCCATTATTGTATCATACTAGCTTGTATATTACTTAATGGAAGCTTGGGATATTCACAGTTATATATAAGTCTTGCTAAAAATGGTAGTATGCTACTTGGTTTGTTTCTACTTTAATATGTTTCTTGTAAATTATCATTTATACATATTAGTAGAGCCCATAGGATCTTTGCTTGATTACCAGCGTTGTGATGGCAGTCACACTAGTGAGGGCTGGGTAGTCTATAAGCAACATCCTATACAGGTCCCTGGTCGTTGGATTATCGAGACAGGGCATCGATATTCCGGAGTAGACTAGTGTGTACGCTTCTCATCCCAGTTGGGGAGATGGTCTGTCCCATAGCCATCAGTACGTCGTACTGGAGATAGTATACAGGTGCTCGTTGGGTTACGGGTACACCGGACATGACTCGCAGGGGAACTGTTGGTTGGTATTATACCCGTCGTCAGTTAACAGTTCCCAGGTGACATGAGTACAGCATAGTCCGCAGACTTGACACTGCTACTTCGCCTCGAGTGTGTCCTACTGTTCTTCGATTGCTACCCTACCACGGCTCAAAGGAGTCGTGCAAACAGGTAGCAGTTGGGTGCAGTCTCGAGCACTTGGAGGCAGTGGCGGTTAGACAGGATTCGTCTCTCCCGGTATTGGGAGTTGGTATCGCGCTGTGTCAGAGAGCCATTACGCAAAGTCCCTGGCCAGGGCAAGCGAGATTTACTGGTAGGTTCCAGTAGTTTCTCAGGGTGTAATGGGCTACGCTCCGACACGACTTATACCGCTATTAGGGGACTGACGCTTGCCGCCCCCTAGGCTCGATATGCAATAGTCTTAGACGAACAGACCGGACTGTACGGAGATTGTCACATTAGGCTCAGTAGGAGTTCGGATGGGTTTCCTCATCGGCCTTCTTATCGACATCTACCTGGGGACCGTTACGTACAGCTAGTGCCGCTTGCGGTCTGTGGTTAAACCCACTGCCAGCGTAGTGTCGAGTCTTTAGAGTCCCACACAGAGGGTTTCCCTGCTCCAGGCGAAACGATATAGAGGTCGTATGGTTTTACGACAAGGGTTCGGACGCATACGTGTGTTTACGCACGTACGACGTTCGGACGGTTTTTACTAGTCGGCTTTAGTTTAAGCCAGATTCTAGTATCGGGTTATTGGATTTATACAGTCTAAAGTTTTTCCGTGTTTTCACGGATAGGAGGGGCGTTCTCGTAATTTTCCGGGAAGCTTCTAAAAGCATGGTGACTTGGGGGTTAAGGTAGCATAAGCATTTATTGCTTAATGACTCATTTGTGTGATTCATCCATGAAATTAAATGATGCATTTATTAGATAATGAGTCATATGATGAATCACACAAGGTGAATGCATCAACCATGATGATTAATCATTTGAATTATTTATTTGATAAATTGTTATGGTTGTTATATTCAAATGAGCTCATTATGCAATCTCATTTTTATCATCACCTTCTCTCTCCTCAAGCTCTCTCATTCTTGAAACCATAATCCTCCCCTCTCATGTGTTGAGATCAAGGATTAGATAGACTAATTAATCCATAACCTCACTTTATATCCCCTATGTAGCTTAGATTAGCACTTTGAGCAACCTAGTTATCTCAAGTTAGAGATCAAGCTTGGAGTAGGAGCTCTCGGGTGGATCGTCTTTGACTCGAGGAGGCCGGTGAGGTGCCGATGTTCCGAGGAGCCTACGAGGAGTGGAGGACAGCGATGAAGACCCGAAGGACAAGTAACATGAGGTATAACTTCGAATCCGAGTAGTTAAACCTTACGTAGTATGCTAGTAACGGTTTAGACACGATTCATGCACTCAAGTCCGTGTTACGAAGCTTTGGTAATCGTTTTTCATATATTCCGCCTTCCCGCAAGTTCGTGGGGTGCGTGACATAGACTTACAGTGGTATCAGAGCCAACTAAACCATTACTAGCTTGTTAGCAACTAATTAGAACTTCGATCGTCGGAAAACACGAAAACGAAACCCCATAACCCTAACAGTTTCTGTTAATTTTAAACTTGTCGAAAAAATATTTGATATGCCTTAAAATTCACAGCAGGGAAATATAAGAATTCTGGGAAAATATGAGATTGCAAATCGGTTAGATGGCCGCGGATCCGCGGCAAGATAGTGCTTTTGGCCGCGGATCCGCCGCCGAGTCAACTCCGAGTTGACTCGGATTTGCTCTGTAATTCATATATTTTGGTGTTTTGTTTTCCAGTATATTCTTTTTCTGCCTAGGTTACTTCTGTGCTGATTTGCTTTTGGGGTAGACACGGATAAAGGTTGTCGATCGATGTTCTAAATTAATTGCTAATCGGGTTATTATCTGTAATGTTTAATGTGTTCGTAAACCTCCCCTAACTGCTAGTATGTCGGTTGGTAGGGGGTTGCACATTTCTGTAATGTTTACTGTTTGTGTATATGGACTTGATTGGAATGTTGTGATGATTAGCCGGGGTTTGAGATGGGTTTAATATTCATTCATTCGATGTAATTGTAATATGATGTAATATTCTTTTGCGGGGCACATCCAGGTTGCGGTTGTAGCCACCGTTGCATTATTTCTTTTTACTGTTTATGCTCCTAGGATAGACCCAAGATGGGGTGCACAAACTACCGGGTACTTTGAAGTGTTTAGTGGCCTACTCACGTTGTTGAGGGAGACCGCTTCACTTCGGCTACTTGGCGGGTAGTTTGCCGTACCCGTAGGGGTCTAGGGTGGGGTAATGGCTATTCATCACAACTGTGTAATCCGTCTTTTGTTGCAGGCTCAAAGCAAACGCGGATTGCTTGTATATCCAATAATGTTCATCTGTGATCTGGAATGCCTATTATTGCGTCTGACGAATGTACAATATCTATATATGATAGCTATTAGACGTCACTTATCTTTTACACCCGCGCTAGCCCAGCCCCCGCTCTGTCGTTAGTTAAGTAACCTAACGGGTGATGACGGGACCCAGTGGCGAATGCAGATGGCATAAGAGGACGTGGTATTTTCATTGTTTTCTGCAATGATAGGATAAATGATGGGACGCATTATTATAATGCAAAGAAAATAAACCAAAAATGAATCGTTGGAACAGTTTCAAAGAAACCACTCGGTTATTTTTAAAACAGAAGATATTTTTTAATTGCGGAGCTTTAACCACTCATTTTAAAAGCTATCAGGTTCCTTCGGTTATATCAAGTTCACTACGTTCACGGTTTTGCCAGAACCATTCGTAGCCCTCCGTCATTTCATTTGGATATTCAGTAGTATTCAAGCTATGTATTTTGACCTAACGCCAAGGCATAGTGTTTGGTAGCTGCTGGGTATTCCTTTGTTGCATAGATAGATGAGTTAGTTTGGGACAGTCGTATTATCATTTTGGCCGAACGTCAAGGATATATACGGATGGGTTCAAATTAACAAAGATAATGATGGGTAGAATTTGACATGTGACTTATGACATTTTGACCTAACGCCAAGGTCATAAGAGCATGGGGCAAAAATCTATATCGGGAATTTCTAAAGAAACTGAAATTTGCAAAGAGATGCATACCATTTGGAGTTTGATGAATGTTGGTAGGATTCCTTCAACATTATCATACGATGATATTTGCATACCGATCCTACTGTGAGTATAAGCTACTTATCAGGAGATTCGTCACTTAACGATCAGTGCTATAAACCAAGTAGGTGTCGAGAAAGGTGTCAGCGGGGCTACGCCCCCAGAGAAAAGAGGTTATTTAATTAAGGAACTTCGCGAAAGCGTTGGAAAACCTCCCTCGAAGTATCGACACTTGCCTGGCTAAACGGTTAAGCAAGTATTGTACGGTGAGAATTGTCCTGGCTAATTCTTCTTTTATGGTTTGAGGAAGGATTCGAGAAACAGTGGGAGCCATCCAGTTTAGATAAACTAAAAACCAATCTAAACTTGCAATAGCATCATGCTAAAATGTTTTCTTCTCTTTCTCTCATTGCAGCGACCTTGTGACCACGACTAGGTTACATCTAGATAACAAATTGACTGAATCTGACTTATATGACTGGCAAAGGTCTGTCGAGATGTCCATTGCCTATGACAAGCTGGACCACCCTATTACTACTTAAGATCCCGCCGTCCCAGGTCCAGTTTCCACCGTCGCGGATATAAATATCCATCAGATAAGGGAAAAGGATAAAGCGAAAGCTAAGTGCCTCGTGTTGGCTTCAGTTGATGGTGTATACCAGAAGCAGCACGAGAAAATGGACTTAGTTTCCATCTTTCTCCATAACAAAGATTTATATGGAGAGCAATCTCATATCGCAAGATATGAGACCTCGAACGAATTAATTCAAGCGAGGTTGGCTGTCGGGTCATCTGTAGGGAACGACGTCCTTACAATGACTAGCTATATTAATGAGCTCAAGGACCTGGAGACTACATTGGGAAACAGGTCATATGTTGACTTATTTCCACAGTCCCTACCCTCTACTTACACCAGTAAAATAGGAGGAAAGGGAAGATCAAAAGTTTCGGGACTTGGTGTAGCTAAAGAGGGATATTCCTATTGTTATGAGACTGGGCATTGGCAGAAAGATTGCAGGGATTTGGAAGCCAGTAGCCAAGATACGAAGCATGTTGTGGCTTCGGCCTCAAGTGTGTTTGTAATTGAGAACTGTTTGTCTATTAACTCTACTTCCTGGGTACTAGATACCGGAGCAGGATATCATATCTGTAATTCATTACATGCTTTGAGAAACCGTAGAGTTATAAAGATAGGTGATTTGTCTCTCAGAGTTGCAAACGGAATGAGCGTGGACGCTGAATCCGTGGGAGAATATCACCTAGGTTTGACAAGTGGGCAGATATTGATTCTACGTAACTGTTTGTATGTACCAAGTTTGACTTGTAATATCATATCAGTGTCCTCACTTTCAAGAGAGGGATATGATTTTACATTCGTAAGCGATATAGTTCACATCCACCTAAATCAAGTTCTGATTGGGTCCGGTACATTAGATGACGGTATATACGTAATGAGTCAAGCTCAGGTTTTCAATGTCCAGAACACACTTAAAAGAAAGTCTCCAGAAATAAATCAGGCTTTCTTATGGTATTGTAGACTAGGTCACATCAATGAAACACGATTAACTAAGTTACATAGAGAAGGATATTTGAATCCGTTCGAATATCAATCTTATGCTACTTGTGAATCTTGTCTCATGGGAAAGATGACAAAGACTCCGTTTACTAGACACGGAGTAAGAGCGAGCGTGCTCTTAGAACTCGTACACAGTGATGTGTGCGGTCCAATGTCTACACATGCGAGAGGTGGTTATTCCTACTTCATTACTTTTACGGATGATTTCTCTAGGTATGGATATGTCTTCTTGATGAAACATAAATCCGAGGCTTTTGAGAAATTCCAAGAATACAAGAATGAAGTGGAAAACCAAACAGGCAAAAGTATCAAGACACTGAGATCTGATCGAGGTGGTGAATACTTAAGTGCCGAGTTCCTAGGTTACCTAAAAGAGAAAGGAATTCTCTCTCAGCTTACTCCTCCATACACTCCACAGCATAACGATGTATCGGAGAGACGGAATCGAACCCTATTAGATATGGTACGTTCCATGATGAGTAAGGCTGAGTTACCGCGATCTTTCTGGGGTTATGCACTAGAATCAGCGGCATATCTTTTGAACATAGTTCCTACCAAAACTGTGCCTACCACTCTATATTAGATGTGGAGTGGGAAGAAACCCTATCTTCAGTATCTGAAGATTTGGGGATGTCCAGCTTTTGTTAAAAAGCAGCATGTGGACATGTTAGTTATGTATATACCCTAGAGGCCATTGTTGTACATATGATGTATATTATAATGGATGCTTGGATATATATAGAGATGACTTTCTTGCTCGTCATGATAGTATGCTATTTGGTTTCACTTTATCTTAACATGTTGACTTGTATTGGTTTACTGTTTTACTCTCACATGTTGATAAAGCCCTTAGGATCTGTACTCGACTACTGGGACTATGATGAGATCATACTAGTGGGGCCGCGGTAGTCGATGAGTACATCCTATAACTGTTCCTAGTCGAGGGTATATCGAGACAGGGCATCGATACACCAGAGTAGACTAGCGTATACGCATCTTGACCTATATGATGGGCGATGGATGATCCCATATCCATCGGTGTTTTGACATCAGAGATGGTGTACGGGTGCTCAGTGGAGACTGGGTACACTGGACGGACTCGCCGAGAACTCCCAGATGGTGATATACCACACGTCAGATGGCAGTTCTCTGGTGACACTGGTACAGGATAGTCTGTAGACCCGAGATCGTCATAGAGTCTTGTATGATACCCACTATGCTTTGATTTCCACCTTACCACGTCCAAGAGGGCGTGCAAAACGGTGGCTTTTGGGTACAGTCCCGAATCACATGGAGGCAATGAGCGATAGGAGGGGATTCGTCTCTCCCGGTATAGGGAGTTGATGTTGTGCTGTGTTCGATTGGCTATAACTGGAAGTCCCTGGCCAGGGCTGATATGGAGATTTACTGGTAAGTGTTACTAGTAGTTTCTCGACCCGTTATGAGCCATACATCGACACGACTTATCGGTTACTGGGGTCTGACGTATACCATCCCTAGACTTGATATGCAACATATCAGACGAACAGACCGGACTGTACGGGAGTGTTACTGGTTGGATTCACAGGAGAACGCACAGGCTAGCTTGTTGATCTTCTGATCGCTCAATACCTGGGTGGCTGTTACGTTTAGCTGACCGCTTGCAGCTTGTGGGTGTTTGATATGATCATCACCTGCTACCGGCGTATTGACGATTCTTTAGAGTCCTATACAGAGGTTTCTTGGCTCAGGCAAAACGGAGTAGTGGCGCATATGTAATATGCGCAGGAGCGAGAATAATGCGATATGGGATACCGTATTATATTCTCGCGATATTTAGAAATGAACCGGGTCATCGGATCAAGTGTTGATTCGATGAATCGGTACATGATATATTAGTCGGTAATATTCGATATAGCCGGATCGTCGAATCAAGTGTTGATTCGATGATTTAATGTATAATAATATATATGATATATTGTATTACATTATCTAATAATGGCTCGCTTTATTATTTCATTTTCTCAGTGGATGATACATTGATATATATGCGATATATGTTAATTGTATTATTTTCTTTTGTTGCAAATATATAATATATATGTGATATATATTATTGTGACATGATATGATTAATTCTTAAACATGTTTAAGGATGATTAATTGAGATTAGGGTTTGATTAGGGTTAGTAGCTTCATGCACCTTCTAGAAGCTTTTTCTTTTGTCATTCTTAAGATCTTTATGGATGACACATTCTTTAACTCAACCAAACCCTAACTCTAGTTATTTCTCTACAAAATCTTGACCACTCATCCTTGACCATGGTTTACAATTCAATCATATAGTTTATATTCTATTCATCACAAAAGGATTAACATGATTTTTGATTTTCCATTATCATCTTCTTCTCTCTTGAAAAGCTTGCTAGAAAATCCTTAAGTGATGAATAAATATGAGAAAATGATATAAAAAGAAAGCAAAATTACTACTCTCTCATCCTCATCTCATCTAGCCCATGGGATTAGTGTGTTCATCTCTTTTGAGTGAGAAAGCTTGAGTCTTTGCAACTTCGAGGTAGATCATCGGAGATTTGGAATACTTCGAGCTAGCATGGATCGTTCGAGTCGTGGAGTCTCTCATGAGTCCGGGAGATCGTGGATCGCGGCAAAGGGACTTCTACTCGGAGCTTGTGAAGTGAAGGAGCGGACTACAAAGGTTGTAATCCCTCACACTTAGATAAAAGTTATCATCTTGCATGTTAAACCCTAATAATCTAGCAAAGATCCCGGCTTTGGGTTGTTCGGCACGTCTAAATTTTTATCCGGGCATGTTTGATGCCTTTTGAACCTTCACAAGAGTGCCTAGGAACCCTACAGTGGTATCAGAGCCTAGCTAGAGCATTAGGCGATGTGTTTACGAAGTTAAAACTCCGATCGAACCCGAAACGACGCAAAAAGACCCCTCTCTGGAAATTTTTTAAATTTTGGGATTTTTCTGAATTAAAAATATGTAAAAAAATCAGCAGGGAATTCTAAGAATTACCATAAAACCCGAGCCCCTAATTCGACTAAACGGCGGCGGAACCGCGGCGCAAGCATGCCTTGCGCGGCGGTTCCGCGGCGGAACAGTAGATTTGTGACACGTGGATTTTATGGTAATGACCGTAGGTACTTGTTGATGCTTCTGGATATTTTTAACAGTGATTCCAGTATTGTTTAAATCTGGGGTTTATTTTGTAATAGTAGATTCGATCAGAATATTTAACCTCGTATTTCTTTCCGGATATTTAGAAATTATTAAACTATTTGAACGGATATCATTAACTCACTGTTTCCCGGTACGGCAAACTTTCAAGTGTTGAAATTTTTTTCGGGTTTAAATATTTCGGAAAAATTGTACAAGTTAAGCGGTGGACCCTCTAGAAGACAACAAACCTTAACTCGATTATGTGACCGTCTTGAACTGCCTTTTGAACCTTCGGGTTTGGGGCAGTACGGCGTGCCACATGTGAGGCGTTGGCTTGACCCTTCTACGGCTGGATCACCGGTACTGTGACATTTTCTGGGATTATTTGAACTCCGCTCAAGTGTTGAGCAGTTTAGGAAATTTTGGGTGTTTGATTATCTGTTCAGAAAGTTTAATACTGTCTATTTATCTGGAATGTGATACAATATGTGGAATTCATAGAGTTAGGCATGAAATGCGGAGTATGTGATATTTTGGATTTACGATGTCTAAAGTGAATGTGGATTCCAAATATTGTAGTTTTACACTTTCTTTTCTGTGACCGTAAGTGTAAGATGTGATATCGCCGGTTTCGTTGCTATATGTCAACGACAATTGGGATGCGCATATTTACTTACGTTGATGATATGAGATATTATGTGTTGCTGTGATATGTTATATTGGATCGTCGCGTTCTGAATAGCCGGGGGTTTTATGTGAGATGAGGGTTTTTATTTTCATTCATGTAAAATTCATTTGTAATGTAATATTCTTTTATTTGGGGCACTTCCAGGTTGCGGTTGCTGTCACCAGTGTATATTATTTACTTTTCCGCATTAGGTAGACCCAAGGTGGGGAGCACAAGTAACCGGGTTCTAGGGTCCAGTGGGAGGCCATCTCGAGGAGTCGAGACCGGGTCTCCTAACCCTAGAATTGGCAGTATTACTTGCCGCTCTCGTAGGGGTCTTAGGATGTGGGTTTGGCTATTCGTCGCGACCGTGGAATCCGTGTTTTATACAGGCTCGTATTAAAAACACGGACGTCCTAGTATATCCAATATTTCATATATGTTCTTCTGCTGCAATGTTCTGTGATGAGATCATATTACTGCCTGAGACGAATGCTTATACTATATATATATGCTGATATATAAATATTACTGCTTTCGTTTCTTCTGTGATGCTTAGGAAGCATAAGCTGATGGGATTTTTATTAATATGATTAATAAAAGGAAAAGAAACCTAATGATGTTGTAGAATCAAAACTTTATAAAAGGGGTAGCTACAGTTTTGCTTTGCACAGTGATATATACGATATATCCTGCACCTTATTCGATGAGGAAAGGACCGAGATCCCTTCACCGGGAGTGACTCCTTTAGAAAAACTGGCAGATGCTACAAAACGCGGTTTGTCTTTTGATTGCTTTTAGTGTTTTGCTTTGCACAGCGGTATATATGATATATCCTGCACCTTATTCGATGAGGAAAGGGTCGATGATCCCTTCACCGGGAGTGACCCCTTTAGCGAAACTAAGAAAAGCCTCAAAAACACTCCCTTTCAAAACTTCACTCGATTCTACGACGATATCAAGTTCATTACGCTCAGGGTTTTCTGAAAAACCTGCGTAGCCCTCCGTCATTTCAGATAAGTACTTCTTAGTATTCGTGCTGCGTTTGTTGACCATGTTAAGGCGTAGTGTGCGGTAGCTAATTAATACTTATCTGTTAAAACATATGATGTGATTGGATTAGGGTAGTCGTACGACTTTGTTGACCATGTTAAGGGTCGTATGAGTGGGTTTAATTCAATCGGGAAATGACGGGTTGAACTTGGCTAGCGCTTATGATTTGTTGACCATGTTAAGGTCATGAGTTGCTAGGGGCAAAAGTATTATTGGGAATTTCAAGTGTTGAAATTTGCAATGAGATTGCATACCTCCTATGAGATAGTTGGATCCCGATACCCACTGCGAGTAAGTGTTACTCCTGGGAGAGTTTTACACAAGACAATTAGTCATTCAAGTAGGTGTCTAGAAAAGTGTTAACGGGGTTACGCCTCTGGGAAAACGAGGTTTACTTTAATTAGGTCCGTGCGAAAGCACGGGGAACCTCCCTCAAAGTACCGACACTGATCTGGCTGAAAGATTGACGAAATTGTAGGGTGTAATTAATCCCGGCTAATCTTACCTTTTAGGGTTTTAAGGTAGATTTGATAAAACCAGTGGGAGACATCCTGATTAGATAAGATAATAACCAATCTAATCTTGCAAGAGCATACGCTAAAGTGTTTTCTTCTCTCTCTCTCCAGGTAGCGACCATGTCAGGCCATAATCAAGATAATAATATGGATGTATTGACTAAACCTAATTATTGTACTGAGCAAGGGAACGTTAGACCCGTTCTTTCTTATAAGAGTTATAAGACTGAACAGGAAACAGGAGAATATCTGGATTCTCAAGCCGCCCAAAAGAACATGCATGTTGATGCATCTTCTTCGGGTGTGTTAGTTATTGAGAACTGTTTCTCAGTTCACCCTACATCCTGGGTATTAGATACCGGATCAGGATCCCACATATGTAAACAGTTACATGGGCTACGGAAAGGTAGAGAACTGGGAAAAGGTGATCATTCCGTTCAAGTAGGGAACGGTGCAAGTATTGTAGCCAAAGCTGTTGGCGAATATCACCTTGTATTGACAAGTCGTAATACACTGATTCTAAATGAGTGCTATTATATACCGAACATGATGTGCAACATTATATCAGTTTCTTTATTGAGTAAAGAGGGATATAATTTTGTGGTACAGGATAATGTTATGAACATATTCCTAAATCAAAAGTTGATTGCATCAAGCTCGTTACATAATGGCATATTCATTCTAAATCAGAATACAGTCATGAATATACAAAACACACACAAGAGGAAAAGTTCAGATGTGAACGAATCCTACTTGTGGCATTGTAGACTTGGTCATATCAATGTGACACGACTGGCTAAGTTACATAAGGATGGTTATTTGAATCCGTTCGAATTATCATCTTATGATACTTGCCATTCATGTCTCAAAGGAAAAATGACCAAAGCTCCGTTTAGTGGACACGGAGAAAGAGTTACTGAACTCTTAGGACTAATACATAGTGATGTATGTGGTCCCATGTCTACGCATGCCAGGAACGGTTCTTCCTACTTCATTACATTCACCGACGATCTCTCTAGATACGGACATGTGTTTCTGATGAAACACAAGTCTGAAGCTTTTGAGAAATTCAGAGAATATAAGCACGAAGTAGAGAACCAAACGGGCAAAAGTATTAAGATTCTTCGATCTGATCGAGAAGGTGAATACTTAAGTAATGAGTTCCTAGATTATCTAAAAGAGAATGGGATTCTCTCTCAGCTTACTCCTCCTTATACACCACAGCACAACGGTGTATCGGAACGAAGAAATCGCACCCTATTAGATATGGTGCGCTCAATGATGAGCACAGCTGAGTTACCTATTTCCTTTTGGGGGTATGCACTTGAGACAGCAGCATACCTATTGAATCAAGTTCCGTCTAAATCAGTGCCTACAACCCCATATGAGATATGGAGGGGAATGAGACCATATTTTAAACGGTTTAAGATATGGGGTTGTCCGGCCTATGTAAAAAGACAAAATCCGGACAAACTCGAGGCACGATCAGTTCTTTGCAAATTTGTGGGATATCCTAAGAATTCTCAAGGATATATTTTCTATCACGCTGAGGAACAAAATGTGTTTATTTCTCAATATGCCACCTTTTTAGAAAAGGAATTTCTTGAAAAAGAAATTAGTGGTAAAGAGGTAGAACTGGAAGAGCTTCCAGCACCACAAACCGCAACTGATGATTTGTTGGAACCAGAAGATTCAGTAGTACCCGACGAACCCCAGCCTCTCCGCCGATCTAGTAGGGTTTCTCGTCCACCTGAGAGATACTACGGTTTTCTCATTGATGGTGGAAGCGAAGATTGCATCATGGATGATGATGACCCCACTAGTTTCGAGCAGGCCATCACGAGTAGTGACTCTGTGAAATGGCTGGATGCAATGCGATCTGAGATGGAATCCATGTACATCAATAAAGTATGGATTTTGGAAAATGCTCCTGAAGGGGTAAAACCCATTGGGAGCAAGTGGATTTTTAAAAAGAAATTTGGTGTAGATGGAAAAGTTGAGACTTTCAAAGCTAGACTTGTAGCAAAGGGTTTTCGTCAACGACCAGGTGTGGATTATGACGAAACCTTTTCTCCAGTGGCTATGCTTAAGTCCATCCGGATCTTACTTGCCATTGCTGCATACCATGACTACGAAATCTGGCAAATGGATTTAAGACCGCCTTTCTAAACGGTGATTTAGAAGAGAGCGTGTACATGACTCAGCCAGAGGGCTTCGTAGATAGTGGGAGCAGCGGAAAGGTGTGCAAGCAGCTTAAATCCATTTATGGGTTAAAGCAAGCATCGCGGAGTTGGAACATCTGTTTTGATGTTGTAGTCAAAGAGTTTGACTTCATCAAAAATATAGATGAACCTTGTATCTATAAGAAGGTAGCAGAGGGTAAGGTTGTCTTCCTCGTATTGTACGTGGATGACATACTCTTGATAGGAAACGATATTCCTATGCTGCAATCAGTCAAGCTCTTCTTATCACAGAGATTCTCGATGAAAGATCTAGGTGATGCATCCTGCATATTGGGAATCATGATCTATAGAGATAGATCTAAACGGATACTGGGATTGTCCCAATCCAGGTACATTGACACCATACTAAAGAGGTTTAGTATGGAAGAATCCAAGCGTGGGAACCAACCCACGATCTCTGGACTCACTCTCTCCAAAGAGATGTCTCCCAAGACTGATTTGGAGAGAGCTCGCATGCAAGGGATACCCTATGCTTCGGCGGTAGGCTCTATCATGTATGCGATGCTATGTACCAGACCCGATGTAGCATGCTCACTAAGTGTAGTGAGTCGGTATCAAGCAGATCCTGGAGAGAGTCACTGGACAGCTGTGAAGAACATTCTCAAGTACTTACGAAGGACTAAAGAGATGTTCTTGGTGTATGGTAATGGAGAACTCCAGGTGGAGTCCTTTACCGATTCCAGCTTCCAAAGTGATAAGGACGACTCTAAGTCGCATTCGGGTTTTGTCTTTACCCTCAATGGAGGGGCGGTATGTTGGAAGAGTTCCAAACAGGATACCGTTGCAGACTCAACGATGGAGGCTGAATACATCGCTGCCAACGATGCTGCCAAGGAGGCTGTCTGGATAAAGAAGTTCATTAGTGAACTATGTGGTTCCATCCATTGAGCATCCAATACCTCTGTATTGTGATAACAATGGAGCTGTGGCTTTAGCCAAGGAACCCAGGTCCCATCAAAAGTCCAGACATATTCTGAGGCGGTATCACCTGATCAGGGAGATAGTTGATCGCCGGGAGATCGAGGTCAGGAGAGTAGATACGAAGGACAACACTGCGGATCCATTCACGAAGGCTATTCCCCAGATACAGTTTGAGAGATTATTCGGGATGCTAGGTATGAGATACTACAGCAGCTGGCCTTAGTGCAAGTGGGAGATTGTTAGTTATGTATATACCCTAGAGGCCATTGTTGTACATATGATGTATATTATAATGGATGCTTGGATATATATAGAGATGACTTTCTTGCTCGTCATGATAGTATGCTATTTGGTTTCACTTTATCTTAACATGTTGACTTGTATTGGTTTACTGTTTTACTCTCACATGTTGATAAAGCCCTTAGGATCTGTACTCGACTACTGGGACTATGATGAGATCATACTAGTGGGGCCGCGGTAGTCGATGAGTACATCCTATAACTGTTCCTAGTCGAGGGTATATCGAGACAGGGCATCGATACACCAGAGTAGACTAGCGTATACGCATCTTGACCCATATGATGGGCGATGGATGATCCCATATCCATCGGTGTTTTGACATCAGAGATGGTGTACGGGTGCTCAGTGGAGACTGGGTACACTGGACGGACTCGCCGAGAACTCCCAGATGGTGATATACCACACGTCAGATGGCAGTTCTCCGGTGACACTGGTACAGGGTAGTCTGTAGACCCGAGATCGTCATAGAGTCTTGTGTGATACCCACTGTGCTTTGATTTCCACCTTACCACGTCCAAGAGGGCGTGCAAAATGGTGGTTTTTGGGTACAGTCCCGAATCACATGGAGGCAATGAGCGATAGGAGGGGATTCGTCTCTCCCGGTATAGGGAGTTGATGTTGTGCTGTGTTCGATTGGCTATAACTGGAAGTCCCTGGCCAGGGCTGATATGGAGATTTACTGGTAAGTGTTACTAGTAGTTTCTCGACCCGTTATGAGCCATACATCGACACGACTTATCGGTTACTGGGGTCTGACGTATACCATCCCTAGACTTGATATGCAACATATCAGACGAACAGACCGGACTGTACGGGAGTGTTACTGGTTGGATTCACAAGAGAACGCACAGGCTAGCTTGTTGATCTTCTGATCGCTCAATACCTGGCTGGCTGTTACGTTTAGCTGACCGCTTGCAGCTTATGGGTGTTTGATATGATCATCACCTGCTACCGGCGTATTGACGATTCTTTAGAGTCCTACACAGAGGTTTCTTGGCTCAGGCAAAACGGAGTAGTGGCGCATATGTGATATGCGCAGGAGCGAGAATAATGCGATATGGGATACCGTATTATATTCTCGCGATATTTAGAAATGAACCGGGTCATCGGATCAAGTGTTGATTCGATGAATCGGTACATGATATATTAGTCGGTAATATTCGATATAGACGGATCGTCGAATCAAGTGTTGATTCGATGATTTAATGTATAATAATATATATGATATATTGTATTACATTATCTAATAATGGCTCGCTTTATTATTTCATTTTCTCAGTGGATGATACATTGATATATATGCGATATATGTTAATTGTATTATTTTCTTTTGTTGCAAATATATAATATATATGTGATATATATTATTGTGACATGATATGATTAATTGTTAAACATGTTTAAGGATGTTTAATTGAGATTAGGGTTTGATTAGGGTTAGTAGCTTCATGCACCTTCTAGAAGCTTTTTCTTTTGTCATTCTTAAGATCTTTATGGATGACACATTCTTTAACTCAACCAAACCCTAACTCTAGTTATTTCTCTACAAAATCTTGACCACTCATCCTTGACCATGGTTTACAATTCAATCATATAGTTTATATTCTATTCATCACAAAAGGATTAACATGATTTTTGATTTTCCATTATCATCTTCTTCTCTCTTGAAAAGCTTGCTAGAAAATCCTTAAGTGATGAATAAATATGAGAAAATGATATAAAAAGAAAGCAAAATTACTACTCTCTCGTCTTCATCTCATCTAGCCCATGGGATTAGTGTGTTCATCTCTTTTGAGTGAGAAAGCTTGAGTCTTTGCAACTTCGAGGTAGATCATCGGAGATTTGGAATACTTCGAGCTAGCATGGATCGTTCGAGTCGTGGAGCCTCTCATGAGTCCGGGAGATCGTGGATCGCGGCAAAGGGACTTCTACTCGGAGCTTGTGAAGTGAAGGAGCGTACTACAAAGGTTGTAATCCCTCACACTTAGATAAAAGTTATCATCTTGCATGTTAAACCCTAATAATCTAGCAAAGATCCCGGCTTTGGGTTGTTCGGCACGTCTAAATTTTTATCCGGGCATGTTTGATGCCTTTTGAACCTTCACAAGAGTGCCTAGGAACCCTACAGGACAAACTCGAGGCACGGTCAGTACTGTGTAAGTTTGTGGGATATCCAAAGAACTCCAGGGGGTATCTATTCTATTACGCAGAGGAACAAAATGTTTTTGTTTCTCGTAATGCCCATTTTCTAGAACATCAGTTTTTAGAAAAGGAAATAAATGGGAGCGAAATAGAACTGGAAGAAATTCCAGAACCACAAACTGTTACTGAAAGTATGGTAGAACCAGAGGTTTCAGAAGAAAGGGACATACCAGCGCCTATCCGCAGAAGTAGTAGGCGGTCTCATCCGCCTGAGAGATACTACGGTTTTCTCATAGATGGGGATAGAGAGGATTGCGTCATTGATGATGATGACCCTACTAGCTTCCAGCAAGCCATTCAGAGCGGCGACTCGGTAAAATGGCTGGATGCAATGCGGACCGAAATGGAGTCCATGTACACTAACAAAGTATGGACTTTGGACATTGCTCCAGATGGGGTAAAACCCGTAGGATGCAAATGGATCTTCAAAAAGAAGATTGGTGCAGATAGACAGGTAGAAACCTATAAGGCTAGACTTATTGCAAAGGGTTTCCGTCAAAGACCTGGTTTGGACTATGACGAAACCTTTTCTCTAGTGGCTATGCTCAAATCCATTCGGGTCCTTCTTGCTATTGCTGCCTTCCACGATTATGAAATCTGGCAGATGGACGTAAAGACGGCCTTTCTAAATGGTAATTTGGAAGAGTGCGTCTATATGGATCAGCCAGATGGATTCATTCAAAGTGGGAGCAGCGGTAAAGTATGCAAGTTGCTTAAGTCCATTTATGGACTAAAGCAGGCATCACGGAGTTGGAACATCTGTTTTGATGATGCTGTCAGAGAATTCGACTTTATCAAAAATCCAGATGAACCATGCATATACAGTAAGATTGTAGGGAGAGCTGTAGTATTCCTCGTCTTGTACGTGGATGACATTCTCCTAATAGGAAATGATATTCCTATGTTACAGTCAGTCAAAAGATTCTTATCACAGAAATTCTCCATGAAAGACCTGGGTGATGCCACCTACATTCTGGGGATCCGGATCTATCGTGATAGATCAAAAAGGATGTTGGGACTTTCGCAGTCCAGGTACATAGACACCATATTGAAGAGATTCGGTATGGATGATTCTAAGCGCGGTAACCTACCGGCTTGTCACGGAATCACCCTTTCCAAAGAGATATCTCCCAAGACTGATTTGGATAGGGATCGCATGTCGATTATACCCTACGCTTCTGCGGTAGGCTCTATAATGTAGGCGATGCTATGTACCAGACAAGATGTAGCATACGCATTGAGCGTTGTAAGCCGGTATCAGGCAAACCCAAGGGAGAAGCACTGGATAGCAGTAAAGAATATTCTCAAGTACCTGAGGAGGACTAAGGAGATGTTCTTGGTGTATGGCGGAAAAGACCTCCAGATCGAGGCCTTTGCCGACTCCAGCTTCCAGAGCGACAAGGATGACTCCAAGTCCATGTCGGGTTATGTCTTTACCCTCAATGGAGGGGCGGTCTGTTGGAAGAGTTCCAAGCAGGAGACCGTTGCTGACTCAACAATGGAAGCGGGGTACAAAACTGCTTGCGATGCCGCAAAAGAAGCTGTCTGGATGAAGAAGTTCCTCACAGAACTTCAGGTGGTTCCTACCAGTGTTGGTCCAATACCTCTGTATTGCGACAACAACGGCGCTATAGCTTTAGCGAAGGAACCCAAGTCCCATCAGAAGTCCTGACACATCTTAAGGCGGTATCACCTGATCAGGGAGATCGTAGATCGCCAGGAGATCGAGATAAAGAGAGTAGAGATGGAGAATAACATTGCTGATCCATTCACAAAGGCCATTCCTCAGACACAGTTCGAGAGGCTATTCGAGATCATAGGTCTACGATATACCAGCTCATGGCCCTAGTGCAAGTGGGAGATTATTAGTGTATATGCCCTAGGGGCCATTATTGTATCATACTAGCTTGTATATTACTTAATGGAAGCTTGGGATATTCAGAGTTATATATCAGTCTTGCTAAAAATGGTAGTATGCTACTTGGTTTATTTCTACTTTAATATGTTTCTTGTAAAGTATCAATTATACATATTAGTAGAGCTCATAGGATCTTTGATTGATTACCAGCGTTGTGATAGCAGTCACACTAGTGGGGGCTGGGTAGTCTATAAGCAACATCCTATACAGGTCCCTGGTCGTTGGATTATCGAGACAGGACATCGATATTCCAGAGTAGACTAGTGTGTACGCTTCTCATCCGAATTGGGGAGATGGTCTGTCCCACAGCCATCAGTACGTCGTACTGGAGATAGTATGCAGGTGCTCGTTAGGTTACGGGTACATCGGACATAACTCGCAGGGGAACTGTTGGTTGGTATTATACCCGTCGTCAGTTAACAGTTCCCAGGTGACATGAGTACAGCAAAGTCCGCAGACTTGACACTGCTACTTCGCCTCAAGTGTGTCCCACTGTTCTTAGATTGCTACCCTACCACGGCTCAAAGGAGTCATGCAAACAGGTAGCAGTTGGGTGCAGTCCCGAGCACTTGGAGGCAGTGGCGGTTAGACAGGATTCGTCTCTCCCGGTATTGGGAGTTGGTATCGCGCCGTGTCAGAGAGCCATTACGCAAAGTCCCTGGACAGAGCAAGCGAGATTTACTGGTAGGTTCCATTAGTTTCTCAGGGTGTAATGGGCTACGCTCCGACACGACTTATACCGCTATTAGGGGACTGACGCTTGCCGCCTCCTAGGCTCAATATGCAATAGTCTTAGTGTTAGTTATGTATATGCCCTAGAGGCCATTGTTGTACATATGATGTATATTATAATGGATGCTTGGATATATATAGATAGGACTTTCTTGCTCGTCATGATAGTATGCTATTTGGTTTTCCTTTATCTTAACATGTTGACTTGTATTGGTTTACTGTCTTTCTCTCACATGTTGATAAAGCCCTTAGGATCTGTACTCGACTACCGGGACTATGATGAGATCATACTAGTGGGTCCATGGTAGTCGATGAGTACATCCTATAACTGTTCCTAGTCTAGGGTATATCGAGACAGGGCATCGATACACCAGAGTAGACTAGCGTATACGCATCTTGACCCATATGATGGGCGATGGATGATCCCATATCCATCGGTGTTAGACATCATGGATGGTGTGCGGGTGCTCAGTGGAGACTGGGTACACTGGACAGACTTGCCGAGAACTCCCAGATGGTAATATACCACACGTCAGATGGCAGTTCTCCGGTGACACTGGTACAGGGTAGTCTGTAGACCCGAGATCGCCATAGAGTCTTGTGTGATTCCCACTGTGCTTTGATTTCCACCTTACCACGTCCAAGAGGGCGTGCAAAACGGTGGCTTTTGGGTGCAGTCCCGAATCACATGGAGGCAATGAGCGATAGGAGGGGATTCGTCTCTCCCGGTATAGGGAGTTGATGTTGTGCTGTGTTCGATTGGCTATAACTGGAAGTCTCTGGCCAGGGCTGATATAGAGATTTACTGGTAAGTGTTACCAGTAGTTTCTCGACCTGTTATGAGCCTCATATCGACACGACTTATCGGTTACTGGGGTCTGACGTATACCACCCCTAGACTTGATATGCGACATATCAGACGAAGAGACCAGACTGTACGGGAGTGTTACTGATTGGATTCACAGGAGAACGTACAGGCTATATTGTTGATCTTCTGATCGCTCAATACCTGGGTGGCTGTTACGTTTAGCTGACCGCTTGCAGCTTGTCGGTGTTAGATATGATCATCACCTGCTACCGGCGTATTGACGATTCTTTAGAGTCCTACACAGAGGTTTCTTGACTCAGGCAAAACGGAGTAGAGGCACATATGTGATATGTGCAGGACCGAGGATAATGCGATATGAGATACCGTATTATATTCTCGCGATATTTAGATATGAACCGGGTCATCGGATCAAGTGTTGATTCGATGAATCGGTACATGATATATTAGTCGGTTATATTCGATATAGCCGGATTGTCGGATCAAGTGTTGATTCGATGATTTAATGTTTAATAATATATATGATATATTGTATTACATTATCTAATATTGGCTCGCTTTATTATTTCATTTTCTCACCGGATAATACATTGATATATATGCGATATATGTTAATTGTATTATTTTCTTTTGTTGCAAATATATAATATATATATGATATATATTATTGTGACATGATATGATTAATAATGGAACATGTTTAGTGGAGATTAAGCAAGGTTAGGGTTTGATTAGGGTTAGCTCCTTCTTGCACCATCTAGAAGCTTTCCTTTTGTCATGAAAAAGATATTATGGTTGATATTTATCCAAGACTCATTCTTTAACCTAACCAAACCCTAGCCCTAGTTTATTCTCTACAAAGGTTAACCCTGTCATCCTTGACCATGGTTCCATGATCAATCATATATTCTTTTCTATTATTCATCACAAAAGGATTAACTCTTTTTCCATCATCTTCTTCTCTCTTGAGCTTTGAGAAAGCTCACTAGTTATTCATTTTGTGATGATTTCTTGTGAGAAATTGATATAAAAAGATAGTATAAATACTACTCCATCATCCTCATCTAATCTAGCCCATTAGATTAGGGTGTTCACCTCATTAGAGTGAGAGAGCTTGAGTTATAGCAACTTCGACGTAGATCATCAGAGAAAAGGAATACTACAAGCAAGCATGGATCGTTCGAGTCGTGGAGCCTCTCTTGAGTCCGGGAGATCGTGGATCGCGGCGAAGGGACTTCTACTCGGAGCTTATGAAGCGAAGGAGTGGACTACAAAGGTTGTAATCCCTCACACTTATTAGTAAAGATGTTTACTTGCATGTTAAACCCTAATAATCTAGCAAAGATCCCGGTTTTGGGTTGTTCGGCACGTCTAAAATTTTATTCGGGGATGGTTGATGACTTATGAACCCTCACAAGAGTGCCTAGGAACCCTACAGTGGTATCAGAGCCTAGCTAGAGCATTAGGCGACGTGTATACGAAGTTAAAACTCCGATCGAACCCCGCAACGACGAAACGACCCCTTCTCTGGAGATTTTTTAAAACTGTGATTTTTTCTGAATTAAAAATACTTAAAAATACCGGCAAGAAATTATAAGAAATGCTGTGAAAAACGACAGGCCAAATCGTACGGACCGCCGTGGTTCCGCGGCCAATACTTGCTTGGGCCGCGGATCCGCGGCCGTACAGTGGAAATTGTCCTATCTTTTTGCACAGTAATCTATATTTCTGTAAGTTATATTTTCTGGGTATTTTTAATCTGACTCAAGTGTTGAGTGTTCTGGGGTTTATTTTTTAATCGTTGATTCGATCGAAAAATTTAATTTTGTTATGTTTTCCGGATATTTAGAAACTGTTAAAATGTTCGAGCGGATATCATTAACTCACTTTTTCCCGGCACGTAAAACTTTCAAGTGTTGAATTTTTTTCGGGTTTAAATCTTTCAGAAAAATGTGCAAGTAACGCGGTGGACCCTCTAGAAGAACACAAACCTTAACTCGATTATGTGACCGTCTTGAACTGCCTCTAAACCTTAGGGTTTGGGGCAGTACGACGTGCCACATGTGAGGCGTTGGCTTGACTCTTCTACGGCTGGATCATCGGTACTGTGACATATTCTAGGATTATTTGAACTCCGCTCAAGTGTTGAGCTATTTAGGAAATCTTGGGTATTTGATTATCCAGTCGGAAAGTTTAATACTGTCTATTTATCTGGAATGTGATACAATATGTGGAATTCATAGAGTTAGGCATGAAATACGAAGTATGTGATATTTCGGATTTACGATGTCTAAAGTGATTGTGGATTCCAAATATTGTAGTTTTACAATTTATTTTCTGTGACCGTAAGTGTAGTATGTAGTGGTATTGCCGGTTTTCGTTGCTATACATCAACGACGATCGGTGTATGCATACTTACTTACGTTGATGATATGTGATATTATGTGTTGCTGTGATATGTTATATTGGATCGTCGTGTTCTGAATAGCCGGGGGTTTTATGTGAGATGAGGGTTTTTATTTTCACTCATGTAAAATTCATTTGTACGTAATATTCTTTTATTGGGGCACTTCCGGGATGAGGTTGATGTCACCATTGTATATTATTTACTTTTCCGCATTAGGTAGACCCAAGGAGGGGAGCACAAGTAACCGGGTTCTAGGGTCCAGTAGGAGGCCATCTCGAGGAGTCGAGACCGGGTCTCCTAACCCTAGAATTGGCAGTGTTACTTGCCACTCTCGTAGGGGTCTTGGGATGTGGGTTTGGCTATTCGTCGCGACCGTGGAATCCGTGTTTTATACCGGCTCGTATAAAAAAAATGGACATCCTAGTATATCCAATATTTCATATATGTTCTTCTGCTGCAATGTTCTGTGATGAGATCATATTACTGCCTGAGACAAATGCTTATACTATATATATATATGCTGATATATAAATATTACTACTTTCGTTTCTTCTGTGATACTTAGGAAGCATAAGCTGATGGGATTTTATTAATGAGATTAATAAAAAAAAAGAAACCTAAAAGATGTTGTAGAATCAAAACTTTATAAAAAGGGTAGCTACAGTTTTGCTTTGCATAGCGGTATATATGATATACCCTGCACCTTATTCGATGAGGAAAGAGCCGAGATCCCTTCACCGGGAGTGACCTCTTTAGCGAAACTAGCAGATGCTACAAACTCGCGGTTTAGTTTTTGACAGCTTATATAGTTCTTGCTTTGCACAGCAGTATATATGATATATCCTGCACCTTATTCGATGGGGAAAGAGCCGAGATCCCTTCACCGGGAGTGACCTCTTTAGCGAAACTAGAAAAAGCCTAAAAAAACACTCCTTTTTCAAAAACCACATGATTCTACGACGATATCAAGTTCATTACGCTCAAGGTTTTCTGAAAAACCTGCGTAGCCCTCTGTCATTTCAGATGGATATTATTTAGTATTCGTGCTATGTTTGTTGACTTAGTCAAGGCGTAGTGTACGGTAGCTAAATAGTGTTTATCTGCTAAAGCATGAGATGTGATTGGATTAGGGTAGTCGTACGACCTTGTTGACTCAGTCAAGGGTCGTACGGGTGGGTTTAATTCAATCGGGAAATGTACGGGTTGAACTTGACTTGCGATTTATGATTTGTTGACTTAGTCAAGGTCATAGATCGCTAGGGGCAAAATTTTATCGGGAATTTCAAGTGTTGAAATTTGCAATGAGATTACATACCTCCTATGAGATAGTTGGATCCCGATACCCACTGCGAGTAAGAGTTACTCCTGGGAGAGTTTTACACAGGACAATTAGCCGATCAAGTAGGTGTCTAGAAAAGTGTTAACGGGGTTACGCCTCTGGGAAAATGAGGTTTACTTTAATTAGGTCCGTGCGAAAACACGGGGAACCTCTCTCAAGTACCGACACTGATCTGGCTGAAAGATTGACGAAATTGTAGGGTGTAATTAATCCCGGCTAATCTTGCCTTTTAGGGTTTGAAGGAAGATTTGATAAAACCAGTGGGAGACATCCTGATTAGATAAGATAATAACCAATCTAATCTTGCAAGAGCATACGCTAAAGTGTTTTCTTCTCTCTCTCTCTCCAGGTAGTGACCATGTCAGGCCATAATCAAGATAATAATATGGATGTATTGACTGAAGCCGCTTATTATACTGAGCAGAGGAACTTGGACCCGTTCTATCTTATAAGTGTTATAAGACTGAACAGGAAACAGGAGAATATCTGGAGTCTCACGCCGCCCAAACGGAGAACATGCATGTTGATGCACCTTCTTCGGGTGTGTTAGTTATTGAGAACTGTTTCTCAGTTCACCCTACGTCCTGGGTATTAGATACCGGATCAGGATCCCACATATGTAAATTGTTACATGGGCTACGGAAAGGTAGAGAACTGGGAAAAGGTGATCATTCCGTTCAAGTAGGGAATGGTGCAAGTATTGCAGCCAAAGCAATTGGCGAATATCACCTAGTATTACCAAGTCGTAATACACTGATTCTGAATGAGTGCTATTATATACCGAACATGATGTGCAACATTATATCAGTTTCTTTATTAAGTAAAGAAGGATATAATTTTGTAATACAGGATAATGTTATGAACATCTTCCTAAATCAAAAGTTGATTGCATCAGACTCGTTACATAATGGCATATTCATTCTCAATCAAAATACAGTCCTCAATATACAAAACACACACAAGAGGAAAAGTTCAGAAATGAACGAATCCTTCTTGTGGCACTGTAGACTTGGCCATATCAATGAGACACGGCTAGCTAAGTTACATAAGAATAGATATTTGAATTCATTCGAATTATCATCTTATGATACTTTCCATTCATGTCTCAAAGGAAAAATGACCAAAACTCCGTTTAGTGGATACGGAGAAAGAGTTACGGAACTCTTAGGACTGGTACATAGTGATGTATACGGTCCTATGTCTACACACACCAGGAACGGCTCTTCCTATTTCATTACACTCACTGACGATCTCTCTAGATACGGGCATGTGTGCCTGTTGAAACACAAGTCTGAAGCTTTTGAGAAATTCAGAGAATATAAGCACGAAGTAGAGAACCAAACGGGCAAAAATATTAAGATTCTTCGATCTGATCGAGGAGGTGAATACTTAAGCAATGAGTTCCTAGATTATCTAAAAGAGAATAGGATTCTCTCTCAGCTTACTCCTCCTTATACACCACAGCACAACGGTGTATCGGAGCGGAGGAATCGCACCCTATTAGATATGGTGCGCTCTATGATGAGTGTTCAGTTGATAAAACTGCACATTTGTTATTGCATTTTTCCTACCATTTTCATATTAAAAAGGACTTTATTATAATATATCATACATATGAAGGTTTATGTGTAAAAATACTATTTTCCATGTGTTGATATATTATAATTAGTATTTGGTAGGAAAATGTATATAATATTATTGACCTAATCCTAGTAGAACTAAGTCTACTAAATATTATTTAAGTTGTTGTGCAGAATTTTCAGGTCTTAAATCAAGGAAATCAAGTTGTTAAAACTAACCTGCCTAATTAAGAAATCAAAATGAAGGAATCAATTCTGGCAGAAGAAAAGAAAAGATTTCCAAATTCTGAAGGTGCCAAGGATCGCCAAATGTCACAAGTAGCCATCCACAGAAAATTGATGGACGATTGTGATCATCAAGTCGCAGATCCGCGGCCCAAGCTCCTTGATGCCGCGGATCCGCCGCGGTTAAGAAGAGATGGAGGCTGAGGATTTTTGGGGAAAATCTTTTCTACTTTTTCCCTAATTTAGAAGCTTGGGATCTGGATTTGGCACTATAAAAAGATACCGAGAGCCTCTTGGAAAATTTATCAAAGCCGACGCGATCACGAAGCCCCAGACGCTCACGTATCCAGGCTGATCATCAACTGTTCGTCTACCTCCTTAGGAAAGAACGAGAAGCAAATCAAGTTTATTTGTAATCATTTTCTACGGAATAAAGTGTAGATTGTTCAAGTGATTAATAAAGGTAGTTATTTTATTTAATTCTTTTGCATTTTACATTATGTTTTCCCTCTCTGTCTTTCCATCTTCTTTTCCCAACATGCGCGAGTAATTCTCCGCTTGTTAGGGTTCGTAGGATTAGGGTAGGCTAATGAACGATGAAAATCCCTAAACCCTTTTTAAGTCCTATAAAGTTTATGAACTTTATTAAAAGAATTATTAACATCCTAATCGGGCACGCTAACAATTCTTTGTTAGTCCCGACCGCGATTAGAGTTTAGATTAATAATTGTTTTGGTAAAGGCTAGATTTGAACGGGGTTCCGTGTCGATATAAGGGTTAAGAGTGGGATTCCTTTTCCCTCCAGAAACCCTAATCTACATGCATCACCGTCGTTCTAGTTTTAAATCTATTAATGGATAAAAGGGTAACTTTTAATTAATCGTCCATAACTACTAAATCCTAACGAACCCTACAAGCCCCCTTATTATATTAACTACATCTTTAAAATAATCTAGATCTATATTTTACATTCTTGTTTAATGTAGATCTAGAAAACATTCCACAAAATTCTTTATCCCTCCTCTCTTTCTCAACACATCTAAAGTAAAAGTAAAAGGTTCAACGTTTCCCAGAGGACGACCCGTACTCATCTCGGTCTAGCTACAAGCGACACTGTTATTGATTGCGGTTAACTACAAAAACACAATTTTTCGTATAAATCAAATGGCGCCGTTGCCGGGGATACATGCGTAATTTTTTATTTTTACTATTTGTGTTGAATTCTTAGATGATTCATATCATTATTAACACAAAACTGCAAATTGCATATTTAACGATTTGTGCGTGAATTTTGCGAGGAAATCTGGAGTCACAGAATTGAGGAAAACAGAAGACAGAGACATTCATCGAGATCCAGAGGAGTATAGGAGGCCAAAGAAAAATTTTCATCACTCGATTCTTCCGCCTCGCGGCGGAACCGCGGCACAAAGGGCTTCCGGCGGCGGAATCGCGGCAGGTTAGAGGGATTAGGGCTACAGAACTCTCTGGTAAGATTCTCAACTCCTTCTCTCTCCTCTCAAATCCAATAAAATCTATTTTCTGCAGGATTCTTTGCAAAATAGCGCCGCTCAAAAAATCTTTTTGCAAAAGTTTTGTGATTGGTTTTGTTTTGCATATTTTAATACGGACTTTAAGGGGCAAAGACCAAATCAAGATTAGGTGGGGATTTCATCACCCTTCCTAAGCCCCACAAATCACAAACCGAGCATCTAGATCTACCCTTCATTAATTTAAAAAATATCTAGACCAGACTCTAAGGACTGTCGCGCTCAATAAGGACAGAGGAAGGTCATGGGTAATCTATCGTTATCCGCATTACTTTTGTAGTGCCTAGGCAAGTGTGTCAAAGGCTAGTGGTTTTTAATTAGGCCCACTGCTGTGGTTCCTTCCCACTTACCTGGCACTTACCTGGCTACAAGGGTAGTATGGAGGCGGTAGAGGATTGATCCTACGGCTTGTCCTTTGGAACTCTAGGAGCGGTCTAGAGACTGGACCTAGGTGACCTTAGTACTAGGGTTGCTTGTGCATCTTAGGGTGATTTGTCTTGAGTCCCATTTTTTCAAAAACAAGCCAATTTTAAAATCACACACACGCTGCCACTTGCACTAAACCCGCTTAGTGCATGCTCGGCTGGACACGGGATCCTAGTGCCCGTCTTGTCCGCGTTCCTGCTATCGACGCCAAAGTCGGTACTTCTTCTTCATCCTCTTTTCCCCCACCACACACCACAACCGAGATGGACGGCACTCCATCAGAATATAACACCACGCTGCCACCGCCCGTAGGTGCGCAGAATCCACCGCGCATCTCTCTCCAAGAGAGATGCTATCCTATCCGTGGTCCTCTTCCCACTTGTCTATCTCTTCCACCACCTAACGGGGATAATTTCGAAATTAAACCCCACTACATCAATCTGCTGCCCAAATTTCACGGGCTTGAGTCGGAAGACGTGTACGTTTTCATCACCAAATTCGAAAACGTATGCGCAATGATGGGTACTTCACAATTGACTTTAGATACTATGCGCTTACGTCTTCTCCCATTCACACTGTGTGACTTGGCAGAAAAATGGCTTTATAATACTGTCGCACACTCTATCACTAATTGGGATGAATTTGTCATAGCATTTCTTAAGAAGTTTTACCCAAACCATAAGACTGCCCATATTAGGAGCGAGATCAACCAGTTCACCCAGCTTCCCAATGAACCATTTTGGAAGTGCTTTGAACGTTTCAAAGATCTGCTTGTCCAATGCCCCCATCACGAAATACAAAGATGGGATTTATTTCGGATTATATATGAGGGCATTAATCCAGCGACAAAGCAGATGCTTGAAACAATGTGTCAATGCAATTTCATGTCTAAAGATGATGGTGAAGCGTGGAAATATCTGGAAGACCTTGCTGAACACACGTTGCAGTGGGAAAGCGTAAGACCACCTTCAACTAAGGGAGGTATTCACCAACTCGATATTTCTATCGCAGTAAAAGCCGAAATGGCAGCGATACAGAAGAAACTCAATGCTATTGAAAACAAGTTCTCATCATTCTCCCTAGATCAGGTCACGCTTCCTAAGACCGTCTGTGGTTGCTGTTCGGATCCTTCACACTTAACGGAAGAATGTCCTATGAATGCATCGTATCAAGCTAATGTTGCTTTTCTGCAGCGACCTAGAAACGACCCTTATTCTTCCACGTACAATCAAGGATGGAGGAATCATCCTAACTTTGCTTGGAACCAAAACCAACAAAGCAATTATCAAAGACCTCCTCCACAGCAACCACAACCACAGAATCAGCCCCCCTTTCAGTCACAGAATTTCCAAAATCCGGCCAACATTTCTACACCACAAGTGGCCGGTACTGACAACTCACTTACACAAACTTTGGATATGTTCATGAAACAATCCATACAATTTTCGGCTGAGATGAGGTCTTCTATTGATACCATAACAAAAAACTCCGCCTCCCATGGTGAGAGTATTAAATCATTAGAAAACCAAATCGCACAGTTAAACGCCGCAATGAGTGCGAGAGAGAAAGGGAAACTCCTATCTCAACCCCTACTGAATCCTGGCCATTCACAAAATCATAATGTGAATGCTGTTACTACGTTGAGATCGGGGAGAGTGCTGAATAACCGAGTGGCTGAGCAATTTGATGCTAATGACACCATTGATACCCCAGCTTCTTCTTCTTCGTCCCCTAATTCGTTTAGTCTTCCACCTTCACCCGAGCCTATTCTCCGTTTTCCCCAAGGCTCGAACCCTTCGCCCATTTCGCCAAATCTATCTAAGTCGATTCCCACTCCAGTTTTGGGATCGAATCCGTCCCCACAATCCTCTCCAATGTTGGACCAAACCCTTATTGATAAAGCACCTTATCCAAACAGGTTAAGGGGCAACAGACAAAGTCCACAAATGGAGAAGATTGTGGAAATTTTTAAGCAAGTTAACATAAACATTCCTCTCCTAGATGCTATTCAACAAGTTCCGTCATATGCCAAAATCCTAAAGGACTTGTGCACTAGGAAGAGAAAAGTTCAAGTACCTAAAAAAGTTTTCCTTGCGAGTAATGTGAGCACAGCTTTTACACAACAACTACCCAAGAAACGAAAGGACCCCGGAAGTCCTACAATTTCAATTTCTATTGGGGGTAAAAATATCAATCGTGCTCTACTCGATTTAGGTGCTAGTGTTAATTTGCTTCCGTACTCTGTTTATGAGCAATTAGGGATCGGAGAGTTAAAACCTGCGCATTGCACTCTTCAGATGGCCGATCGATCTATCACCCAACCTAGAGGTGAGCTAGAGGATGTGTTAATCAAAGTCGGGGAATTCATATTTCCTGTGGACTTTATCGTTATTGATACACAACCTGTGGCAAACCCACGCAATCAAATCCCGGTGATCCTCGGTCGACCCTTTTTGGCCACTTCCAACGCAGTAATCAATTGTAGAAACGGCTCTATGACCCTATCCTTTGGAAAGAAGTCAATTGAGCTAAACATTTACAAGTTGGGAAGTGAACCCTCCGAACCATATACTCATGTGTGTTCTGTCGAATTAATGGATGTCGACAGCAGCGAATTTGATCAACCTCATAATTCTGACTCTTTTCATATGTTGTTGCTTGACACAGACTCTTCCACCGAGTTGTCCGGGTCAACATCTAACGCTGATAAGGAACTTTTTATAGAGTCTGACGATCACCCCATTTTTTCTGATGACATTATTTTTCGGGGTATCGATGAAAGCTTTGAGGAAATTTTCGCTGATGAACTCGCATTTTTACAAGACACGGGTGTTGAGATGAATCAACTCCAAGATGAAGAAATTAGACCTCCACCCCTTCTTTTGGACAATCATGATAATGCGAGTAATCCATCATCACTATCACTGTGTCGTCTCTCCAAATTGAGACGCAATCCTTTTCCATCACACCTCTTATCACTTCCCCACTTCTTCACGTCGAAAGGTGACATGTTCTTCCACCAACCTTGGTGCTTCATCGATAAAATTTTTGAATGGTTGGTGTTGACCTTCGGTCTTTGCAAAGATTGGCATTGACCAATAGCCTTGACCCCCTCGTGTGATTTTAAAAGATTAAAATTGTTTAACTCAAGTTTGGGGGGTGTGTGGTATATTTTGGCTCTTGAAAAGAAAATGATTTTTACAAATTTGTGAGCCTAAAATGAGTTTGGGGGAGGATTTTCACTTTCATATATTCTTGCCCCCATTAATAATTTCCTCCCAAGTCTACAGGTTTTTGAGCTTAACGGATGACATCAGTGAGGACACTGCTGTAAACAAGTTTGGGGGAGGTTTGTGCTTATACTTTGCATTATACTATATTAAAGCACAAAATTTTTTGATAATAAAAGAATAGAAAGTGAAAAATTACATCCAAAAGATAGGAATAGTTTAAGAAAACCAAGAAAATTAGAAGTTTTCTTAAACGAACTAGTAATAAGTAGTTATGAGCTGTTGTCCCAAGGGTTAATAAGATGAAGGAAGTCACTAATCTGAGGATAAAAATAAGTCTGAAAAATAGTTTCTATTCTGGAAGCCAAACATTTGAATGTTGATACCCTACTATATGCACTTACACACGTCTTGAAACTCGGGATAGTAGAGGATACCTTGAAATGCTCTTGTCTAAAAGCCAAAGTATGAAGGAAATGAAAAAAAAAATGAAGAAAATATAAAAATGGTGAAAAGAAAAAAAAATGAACACTGGTTTTGTTATCGCCAAGACAGCAATAAAAAAATATAGCGAGGGTGCCTCTTCACCTAGTGCCCTAAGGCCAACTGGTCTGGGAGTCACTGCTAAGCCTTAGGTGGTGCAAGACGAGGAAAATATTATCACCTAATCAGTAAGCACATGAGTAATCGGTCGGTTAGTACCTCAAGAAGTATTAACGGTCGCATGAAAATGTGTGAGCAAATCTAAATATTCATCAAATTAAAAAGTACTGAGGTACATGGACAAGAGTATGATAGCTTGAATTGAATTCTCCGAGTGTAGGGATGTCCATTACACACACGTAGGGGTTATATGATCAATGTTTGGATGAAAGGAAGGAATGAAGAATAAAGACGATATTTTATTGAGAGATGATGTGATTTCTAATATCTTTTCATGACTATTAAGATAGGGCTCATGACAACTGAAAAGCTAGTGTAGTTGGAAACTCTTATTTTCAAAGTCTTTCTTTTATGGTTCTTATCTTTATATGTAAATTTCACCATCTCTCTTTTGTTATAGGATTTTGTGGGTATAATCCGCTGAAAACCCTCAGGAGACAACACTCATCCTACTAGGGACACCTAGAGGTTTAACGGCTTGTTGCACGTGCTCAGTGCAATCGTATTTGCCTACGAAAGTGTGCTTAGTTTTCTCCTTTCTTTTTCTCCTTCTCTTGAATAAACTAGTTTGCTCGGGACGATCAAAGATAAGTTTGGGGGTATTTGTTCAGTTGATAAAACTGCACATTTGTTATTACATTTTTCCTACCATTTTCATATTAAAAAGGACTTTATTATAATATATCATACATATGAGGGTTTATGTGTAAAAATACTATTTTCCATGTGTTGATATATTATAATTAGTATTTGGTAGGAAAATGTATATAATATTATTGACCTAATCCTAGTAGAACTAAGTCTACTAAATATTATTTAAGTTGTTGTGCAGAATTTTCAGGTCTTAAATCAAGGAAATCAAGTTGTTAAAGCTAACCTGCCTAATTAAGAAATCAAAATGAAGGAATCAATTCTGGCAGAAGAAAAGAAAAGATTTCCAAATTCTGAAGGTGCCAAGGATCGCCAAATGTCACAAGTAGCCATCCACAGAAAATTGATGGACGATTGTGATCATCAAGCCGCGGATCCGCGGCCCAAGCTCCTTGATGCCGCGGATCCGCCGCGGTTAAGAAGAGATGGAGGCTGAGAATTTTTGGGGAAAATCTTTTCTACTTTTTCCCTAATTTAGAAGATTGGGATCTGGATTTGGCACTATAAAAAGAGACCGAGAGCCTCTTGGAAAATTTATCAAAGCCGACGCGATCACGAAGCCCCAGACGCTCACGTATCCAGGCTGATCATCAACTGTTCGTCTACCTCCTTAGGAAAGATCGAGAAGCAAATCAAGTTTATTTGTAATCATTTTCTAAGGAATAAAGTGTAGATTGTTCAAGTGATTAATAAAGGTAGTTATTTTATTTAATTCTTTTGCATTTTACATTATGTTTTCCCTCTCTGTCTTTCCATCTTCTTTTCCCAACATGCGCGAGTAATTCTCCGCTTGTTAGGGTTCGTAGGATTAGGATAGGCTAATGAACGATGAAAATCCCTAAACCCTTTTTAAGTCCTATAAAGTTTATGAACTTTATTAAAAGAATTATTAACATCCTAATCGGGCGCGCTAACAATTCTTTGTTAGTTCCGACCGCGATTAAAGTTTAGATTAATAATTGTTTTGGTAAAGGCTAGATTTGAACGGGGTTCCGTGTCGATATAAGGGTTAAGAGTGGGATTCCTTTTCCCTCCAGAAACCCTAATCTACACGCATCACCGTCGTTCTAGTTTTAAATCTATTAATGGATAAAAGGGTAACTTTTAATTAATCGTCCATAACTACTAAATCCTAACGAACCCTACAAGCCCCCTTATTATATTAACAACATCTTTAAAATAATCTAGATCTATATTTTACATTCTTGTTTAACGTAGATCTAGAAAACATTCTACAAAATTCTTTATCCCTCCTCTCTTTCTCAACACATCTAAAGTAAAAGTAAAAGGTTCAACGTTTCCCAGAGGACGACCCGTACTCATCTCGGTCTAGCTACAAGCGACACCGTTATTGATTGCGGTTAACTACAAAAACACAATTTTTCGTATAAATCAATGAGCGATGCTGAGTTACCTATTTCCTTCTGGGGGTATGCGCTTGAGATAGCCATATACCTATTGAATCTAGTTCCGTCTAAATCTGTACCTACCACACCATATGAGATATGGAGTGGGAAGAGACCATATTTTAAACGAGTTAAGATATGGGGTTGTCCAGCCTATGTCAAAAGGCAAAATCCGGACAAACTCGAGGCACGATCAGTTCTTTGCAAGTTTGTGGGATATCCAAAGAATTCTGAAGGATATTTTTTCTACCACGCTGAGGAACAAAAAGTGTTTGTTGCTCAACATGCCACCTTTTTGAAAAAGGAATTTCTTGCAAAAGAAATTAGTGGCAAAGAGGTAGAGCTGGAAGAGATTCCAGCACCACAAACTACAACTGATGATTTGTTGGAACCAGAGGATTCAGTAGTACCCGACGAACCCCGGCCTCTCCGCCGATCTAGTAGGGTTTCTCATCCACCTGAGAGATACTATGGTTTTCTCATTGATGGTGGAAGCGAGGATTGCATCATGTAAGATGATGACCCGACTAGTTTCGAGCAGGCCATCACGAGTGGTGACTCTGTGAAATAGCTGGATGCAATGCGATCTGAGATGGAATCCATGTACATCAACAAAGTATGGACTTGGGAAAATGCTCCTGAAGGGGTAAAACCCATTGGGAGCAAGTGGGTCTTTAAAAGGAAATTTGGTGTAGATGGAAAAGTTAAGACTTTCAAAGCTAGACTTGTAGCAAAGGCTTTTCGTCAACGACCAGGTATGGATTATGACGAAACCTTTTCTCCAGTGGCTATGCTTAAGTCCATCCGGATCTTACTTGCCATTGCTGCATACCATGACTACGAAATCTTGCAAATGGATGTTAAGACCGCCTTTCTAAACGGTGATTTAGAAGAGTGCGTGTACATGACTCAGCCAGAGGGCTTCGTAGATAGTGGGAGCAGCGGAAAGGTGTGCAAGCTGCTTAAATCCATTTATGGGTTAAAGCAAGCATCACGGAGTTGGAACATCTGTTTTGATGTTGTAGTCAAAGAGTTTGACTTCATTAAAAATATATATGAACCTTGTATCTATAAGAAGGTAGCAGAGAGTAAGGTTGTCTTCCTCGTATTGTACGTGGATGACATACTCTTGATAGGAAATGATATTCCTATGCTGCAATCAGTCGAGCTCTTCTTATCATAAAGATTCTCAATGAAAGATCTAGGTGATGCCTCCTGCATATTGGGAATCATGATCTATAGAGATAGATCTAAACGGATACTGGGATTGTCCCAATCCAGGTACATTGACACCATACTAAAGAGGTTTAGTATGCAAGAATCCAAGCGTGGGAACCAACCCACGGTCTCTGGACTCACTCTCTCCAAAGAGATGTCTCCCAAGACTGATTTGGAGAGAGCTCGCATGCAAGGGATACCCTATGCTTCGGCAGTAGGCTCTATCATGTATGCGATGCTATGTACCAGACCCAATGTAGCATACTCACTAAGTGTAGTGAGTTGGTATCAAGCAGATCCTGGAGAGAGTCACTGGACAGCTGTGAAGAACATTCTTAAGTACTTACGAAGGACTAAAGAGATGTTCTTGGTGTATGATAACGGAGAATTCCGGGTGCAGTCCTTTACCGATTCAAACTTCCAAAGTGATAAGGACGACTCTAAGTCGCACTCGGGATTTGTCTTTACCCTCAATGGAGGGGAGGTATGTTGGAAGAGTTCCAAATAGGATACCGTTGCAGACTCGACGATGGAGGCTGAATACATCGCTGCCAACGATGCTGCCAAAGAGGCTGTCTGGATAAAGAAGTTCATTAGTGAACTTGGTTTGGTTCTATCCATTAAGCATCCAATACCTCTATATTGCGATAACAATGGAGCTGTGGCTTTGGCCAAGGTACCCAGGTCCCATCAGAAGTCCAGACATATTTTGAGGCGGTATCACCTGATCAGGGAGATAGTTGATCGCCGGGAGATCGAGGTAAGGAGAGTAAATACGAAGGACAACAATGCGGATCCACTCACGAAGGCCATTCCCCAGATACAGTTTGAGAGATTATTCGGGATGCTAGGTATGAGATACTACAGCAGCTGGCCTTAGTGCAAGTGGGAGATTGTTAGTTATGTATATGCCCTAGAGGCCATTGTTGTACATATGATGTATATTATAATGGATGCTTGGATATATATAGAGAGGACTTTCTTGCTCGTCATGATAGTATGCTATTTGGTTTTCCTTTATCTTAACATGTTGACTTGTATTGATTTACTGTCTTTCTCTCACATGTTGATAAAGCCCTTAGGATCTGTACTCGACTACCGGGACTATGATGAGATCATACTAGTGGGGCCATGGTAGTCGAGGAGTACATCCTATAACTGTTCCTAGTCAAGGGTATATCGAGACAGGGCATCGATACACCAGAGTAGACTAGCGTATACGCATCTTGACCCATATGATGGGCGATAGATGATCGCATATCCATCAGTGTTAGACATCAAGGATGGTGTGCGGGTGCTCAGTGGAGACTGGGTACACTGGACGGACTCGCCGAGAACTCCCAGATGGTAATATACCACACGTCAGATGGAAGTTCTCCGGTGACACTGGTACAGGGTAGTCTGTAGACCCGAGATCGTCATAGAGTCTTGTGTGATTCCCACTGTGCTTTGATTTCCACCTTACCACGTCCAAGAGGGCGTGCAAAACGGTGGCTTTTGAGTGCAGTCCCGAATCACATGGAGGCAATGAGCGATAGGAGGGGATTCGTCTCTCCCGGTATAGGGAGTTGATGTTGTGCTGTGTTCGATTGGATATAACTGGGAGTCCCTGGCCAGGGCTGATATAGAGATTTACTGGTAAGTGTTACCAGTAGTTTCTCGACCTGTTATGAGCCTCATATCGACACGACTTATCGGTTACTGGGGTCTGACGTATACCACCCCTAGACTTGATATACGACATATCAGACGAAGAGACCAGACTGTACGGGAGTGTTACTGATTGGATTCACAGAAGAACGTACAGGCTAGCTTGTTGATCTTCTGATCACTCAATACCTGGGTGGCTGTTACGTTTAGCTGACCGCTTGCAGCTTGTGGGTGTTAGATATGATCATCACCTGCTACCGGCGTATTGATGATTCTTTAGAGTCCTACACAGAGGTTTCTTGACTCAGGCAGAACGGAGTAGAGGTACATATGTGATATGTGCAGGACCGAGGATAATGCGATATGAGATACCGTATTATATTCTCGTGATATTTAGATATGAACCGGGTCATTCGATCAAGTGTTGATTCGATGAATCGGTACATGATATATTAGTCGGTTATATTCGATATAGCCGGATTATCGGATCAAGTGTTGATTCGATGATTTAATGTATAATAATACATATGATATATTGTATTACATTATCTAATATTGGCTCGCTTTATTATTTCATTTACTCACCGGATAATACATTGATATATATGCGATATATGTTAATTGTATTATTTTCTTTTGTTGCAAATATATAATATATATATATATGATATATATTATTGTGACATGATATGATTAATAATGGAACATGTTTAGTGGAGATTAAGCAAGGTTGAGGTTTGATTAGGGTTAGCTCCTTCTTGCACCATCTAGAAGCTTTCCTTTTGTCATGAAGAAGATATTATGGTTGATATTTATCCATGACTCATTCTTTAACTTAACCAAACCCTAGCCCTAGTTTATTCTCTACAAAGGTTAACCTTTTCATCCTTGACCATGGTTCCATGATCAATCATATATTCTTTTCTATTATTCATCACAAAAGGATTAACTCTTTTTCCATCATCTTCTTCTCTCTTGAGCTTTGAGAAAGCTCACTAGTTATTCATTTTGTGATGATTTCTTGTGAGAAATTGATATAAAAAGATAGCATAAATACTACTCCATCATCCTCATCTAATCTAGCCCATTAGATTAGGGTGTTCACCTCATTAGAGTGAGAGAGCTTGAGTTATAGCAACTTCGACGTAGATCATCGGAGAAAATGAATACTACAAGCTAGCATGGATCGTTCGAGTCGTGGAGCCTCTCTTGAGTCCGGGAGATCGTGGATCGCGGCGAAGGGTCTTCTACTCAGAGCTTATGAAGCGAAGGAGCGGACTACAAAGGTTGTAATCCCTCACACTTATTAGTAAAGATGTTTACTTGCATGTTAAACCCTAATAATCTAGCAAAGATCCCGGCTTTGGGTTGTTCGGCACGTCTAAAATTTTATTCGGGCATGGTTGATGCCTTATGAACCCTCATAAGAGTGCCTAGGAACCCTACACTTAGACGAACGGACCGGACTGTACGGAGATTGTCACATCAGGCTCAGTAGGAGTTCGGATGGGTTTCCTCATCGGCCTTCTTATCGACATTTACCTGGGGACCGTTACGTAAAGCTAGTGCCGCTTGCGGTCTGTGGATAAACCCACTGCCAGCGTAGTGTCGAGTCTTTAGAGTCCCACACAGAGAGTTTCCCTGCTCCAGGCGAAACGACATAGAGGTCATATGGTTTTACGACTAGGGTTCGGACGCATACGTGTGTTTACGCACGTACGACGTTCGGACAGTTTTTACTAGTCGGCTTTAGTTTAAGCCAGATTCTAGTATCGGGTTATTGGATTTATACAGTCTAAAGTTTTTCCATGTTTTCACGGATAGGAGGGGCGTTCTCGTAATTTTCCGGGAAGCTTCTAGAAGCATGGTGACTTGGGGGTTAAGGTGGCATAAGCATTTATTGCTTAATGACTCATTTGTGTGATTCATCCATGGAATTAAATGATGCATTAATTAGCTAATGAGTCATATGATGAATCACACAAGGTGAATGCATCAACCATGATGATTAATCATTTGAATTATTTATTTGATAAATTGTTATGGTTGTTATATTCAAATGAGCTCATTATTCAATCTCATTCTTATCATCACCTTCTCTCTCCTCAAGCTCTCTCATTCTTGAAACCCTAATCCTCCCCTCTCATGTGTTGAGATCAAGGATTAGATAGACTAATTAATCCATAACCTCACTCTATAACCCCTAGGTAGCTTAGATTAGCACTTTGAGCAATCTAGTTATCTCAAGTTAGAGATCAAGCTTGGAGTAGGAGCTCTCGGGTGGATCGTCTTTGACTCGAGGAGGCCGTTGAGGTGCCGATGTTCCGAGGAGCCTACGAGGAGTGGAGGACAGCGATGAAGACCCGAAGAACAAGTAACGTGAGGTATAACTTCGAATCCGAATAGTTAAACCTTTCGTAGTATGCTAGTAACGGTTTAGACACGATTCATGCGCTCAAGTCTGTGTTACGAAGCTTTGATAATCGTTTTTCATATATTCCGCCTCCCCGCAAGTTCGTGGGGTGCATGACATGGACTTACAGGACACCAGTGTTGCGCTCATTCTGGGGGAGTCAGAGGTGGATCTCACTCCCACAATTGGTATTCCATTGGATACCCAGGCTCAGTCGAGGGGTAAAAGGACACCAGTAGCTGTACCACCGCCTGCGGCATCGACAATGGCCGTGTCGTCCTCAGTCACAGTGCCAAGCGAGGGCGTTAGGAGTGAGGGCGTTGAAGGCGAAGTGGGTCGGCATCGCGCCAAGGCTCTACAGGGGAGGAAACGGTCGTCCTCGACGGTCGGCTCTGGATCCAAGCGGTGGAGGAAAGTGGCTACCAACTTGCTCGATTCTTTAGTAGAGTCTGAGCCTATTCTTCAGGACGAACCATTGGCGCTGCAAGAGTCGGATGATGGCCTGCTTTTTCCAAGTTCAACTGCCGAGGAAGCCACACAATTGGCTGAGGCTATAAGACATTCTCAAGACGAGTCGGAGAACGTAAGGATTCCGAAGAAGCCTTATCTCGCCGTCATCTTTTATGAAGACCCTCCGTGGATCCGGCAACGATTCATCGGCCCTTTGAAGGAATGGGGCGAAAGGGCCCTTAAACAGGCTTCTTCGGAGGACGCCGCGGACGCGCTTTCACTGTGGATCGGCGGCCATGATTCCACCCTTGGACCTCGGCGAGCACACCTCCTTGAGAATGAGCGTCGGCTTGAGCAAGCTATACTGCAAGCTTCCTTGCGCATTTCCTTGCGCATTGGTATGTTCCTATATCTCTTTGTGATACTTCATATTGTCTGAACGCATATATATGTATTCTTATCCTTGTGTGAACTATGCAGAGACTTCGGCGATGGGGGAGGTTCCTACAGGTTCACTGACCGTAGAGCCTGTTGATACCCCCAGTGAAACACTGCTCAGTGTGGAGGGGGTCGATGAAACTGTCCCTCTCGCGATAGAGCCTCCTGTGGTGGCTCCTGCTCCCAAAGCACTTGCTCCCTTCGGGGAGGCACCTTTGGTGATCGCTGTCCCAATGGCTCTCCCTGAGGGCGGCTCAGAGGTTGCGGCGGAGGCCGTTGAAGCTGCTATCCATTCAGCTCAGAATGGGAGGAGCGTCGAAGGTAACCTTCTACATTTTAAATTAGTAACCTTTCCGTTATCTGAACTCTTTTGTCTTTTCAGAATTGCGCGGGTTGGCGGCTTCGATTGCCGACTTGTCTCCCAGGAAGTCTTTTCAGCGCCTGTTAGAGATGGCTACTCCACAAGCAATATCTCCTCAGCGCATCGTCCTTTCTTCTGGGCAAAGTTAGTGTTGTTTACCTTCTTTTCACAGCATTGCTATTATTTCGCAAAATGACATTGATGTCCTTTACAGTCATGGAGGCCGATGATGAGGTTGAGGTTCTTGAAGGGCCAGGGGAGTCTTCAACTCCTTCTTGCATGACCGTGGGTAAGTAAAGTCCCAACATTGTTCCATTTGTTCGTTTGCTTACACATTCAGCTGGCTGTTTATAAATCTGAACGGCTCTGCCAGTCCCTACTGCATTGGAGTCACGCGTCACTATGCCACCCGGCCCCTACGCTCTGAGAGCCTCGGAACGGATGGCCAAGCTAAGCCTCGCCTCTCTGTCATCTTTGATCGAGGAGCTTCGTGCTGGCAACGTAATTACGGCCGACGCATTTGCTGCCGAAGCTAACGGCTCTCTTCCCTTTCTTGCCACTTATCATAGCGAAGCAGTGGTGCAAGTCTGGGTTGAGTTTTGCCGGCAGGTGGAAGCTTGCTTGCACGTGCTTGAATGTACCCGCCTTTCTTCGGAGGCTGTGGCTGCGAAGGCGGGATTGCGGGGTCTGATAGAGCGGTGCACGGCGAACATGGTGTCGTGCGAGAAGAGCCTCGGCCGCAAATTTTCAGAGAGGGAGCTGACTTCTAAGGCGCTGAACGAGCTCTAAGCCAACATTACGGCCAAAGCCAACAAAGCGTATGAACTCTGGCGAGTGCTTCAAGAGGCCATCAAGGAGGTGGTGGCCATCGACAAAGCCGCCGTGTTCACTCGTGAAAGGGTTGAGGCTCACAAAGCTACCGATAAACAGTTCGAAGGCCGGCTTGCCTCATACCGGGCCCAGCAAGCTCAGGCGGAGGCCCGTCTTTTGGCGATACTACATTACGAAGGCAAGGCCCAGCGAAAGAGGGACGAACTGGCTAATCTGCTAAATCGCCCGCCGACTTGAAGCCTTGTAGATATGTGTTTTTTTTCTTTGTATATACTCCTGAATAAGAGTATATTTTTTTTGTTTCTTCCACGAATTGTACTTTGTATTCATTTTGGTTCATGAATAAAAGACATATTTCTTTTTCACGATGGTGTATCTCTTTGACTGAATGTATTATGTGGATAGTCTATCTCAATTTCTCTGCAGGACAACGATGGCTTAGGATTCAGGGTTAAGGTCTGCCTCCTAAGACTTTTCAACTTTATGAGCCGTGAGGGTCTCATAAAGAATTTTCTCCCTACCGGTCGAGAGGATCTCGTAGGTGTGGTTTCTCCTTAAGAATCGTGAGGATTCCTAAGTGCATGTTTTCTCTTGAAAGTCGTAAGGATCTCACAAGAGAATTTGCTCCCTTACGAGTCGTGGGGACCCGCAAGTGATGGGTGAAGTTACCCTTATCCGCATTTCACGGAGTCAGGGGTTGCTCTGGATGCTTCCCACGGGTTCACTGCCGTATTTTGCGAGGACCAGGCTCCGCTCTGGATGTTTCCCATGGGGTCAAGGTTGACATTATCCGCGTTCCACGTGACCAGGAATTTTTGCTCTGGATGCTTCCCGCGGGTTCACTGCCGTGTTCGGCGAGGACCAAGCTCCGCTCTGGATGCTTCACACGAGGTCATTGCCGTGCTCTGCGAGGACCAGGATCCGCTCTGGACGTTTCCCACGGGGTCAGGATTGACATAAGCCGCGTTCCACGTAGCCAGGAATTTTGCTCTGGATGCTTCCCACGGGTTCACTGTCGTGTTCGACGAGGACCAGGCTCCGCTCTGGATGCTTCACACAGGGTCATTGCCGTGCTCTGCGAGGACCAGGATCCGCTATGGATGTTTCCCACGGGGTCAGGATTGACATAAGCCGCGTTCCACGTAGCCAGGAATTTTGCTCTGGATGCTTCCCACGGGTTCACTGCCGTGTTCGGCGAGGACCAGGCTCCGCTCTGAATGCTTCCCACGGGGTCAGAATTGACATTATCTGCGTTCCACGTAACCAGGAATTTTGCTCTGGATGCTTCCCACGGGTTCACTGCCGTGTTCGGCGAGGACCAGGCTCCGCTCTGGACGTTTTCCACGGGGTCAGAATTGACATTATCCGCGTTCCACGTAACCAGGAATTTTGCTTCATCCACATTTCACGGAGTCAGGGTTTGACTCTCGGTCATCTGTGTACCGCCGAGTCATGGAATTGGGAGTTGTCGCTGTTCCACTTTGCTTGATGTTGTGTTTGTCGTAATGAAACGGATGTTGAGATGATCTCCAGGCCATCTGTGAACCGTTGAGATTTGGCTTCTTCTTCTGATGAAACCTAGGGAGGAAAGGCATGATTCCTTCTTTGTTTGCGCCCCTGGATTGTATGCAGGGATTGATGTGATATCACCTGTAGGGCATAAATTTCATTTTTTTAATTTCTTTCTGCGATGCTCTATCGTTTCAGCTTTTTTATATCGCGAAGGTCGCGATTGCCCAATCATTTCGGTTATTTTTCGCGGTGCCTAATCATTTCGGCTATTTGTTTTATTTTTACTCGCTGTTTTTTTTATTGCGAGTTGCCCAATCATTTCGGCTATTTTGCATGTATACATTTTTTTACTTGCTGATTTTGTTGCAAGTTGCCCAATCATTTCGGCTATTTCGTATGCATGTGTGGCTCGCTAGCTTCTTGCCGCAAGCTTGGATTTAGACACCGATTTCGGCATCAGCACCGCTATAACTGTGATATTGCCAGGAGCGAATTATCATTTGCCTCTGTCGATGACGAACAAAGGTGGCTTTGTAGACAGGGTTAGGATTCTGTCGACTAAGGCTTTTGACTTCATGAGCCGTAAGGGTCTCATAAAGGTATTTCTCCCTGCGAGTCGTGAGGATCTCGTAGGTGCGTTTTCTCCTTAAGAATCGTGAGGATCCCTAAGTGCATGTTCTCTTATAAGTCGTAAGGATCTTACAAAAGGGTTTTCTCCTTATAAGTCGAGAGAACTTACAAGGGTTGTTCACCATATAGACATATCCCTAGTCACGGATGGGACTTCGTTAGGGAAATGTTTATTCGCTCCCGTGGATTTTATACAAAGGTCAGGGTTGAGCCGTTTGTAAGACAGTATCAGAGGTTGTGGGGGCTGCTTAAGAACAGGTTCAGATCCCTGTAGCTTAAGACTTTTGAATCTTATGAGCCGTGAGGGTCCCATAAGAGGGTTCTCCTTACAAGTCGTGAGGATCTCACAAGTGTAATTTCTCCTTAGGAATCGTGGGGATCCCTAAGTGTGTTGCTCCCTTGTGAGTCGTAAGGATCTCACGCAGGTGGTTTCTCCTTACAAAGTCGAGAGGACCTTGCAAATGTCTTTTAACGAGATTGCGCCCTTTCGGGTTTTCACAAAACTCGCCGGCAGCCCTGCTGTTTTTACTTACGGAGCCCTTTCGGGTTTTCATCCGTGCCCTTTTTGCTTGTGGACATACCGTTTTTTTTCTCTTCTTTTTTTTTTATTCTAACGAGATTGCGCCCTTTCGGGTTTTCACAAGACTCGCCGGTAGCCCTGCTGTTTTTACTCACGGAGCCCTTTCGGGTTTTCATCCGTGCCCGTTTTGCTTATGGACATACCGTTTTCCTTTTTTTCTTTCTTTCTTTTTATTCTTTTTTTGTATCAGCTTTGGGATGCTGCAATCCACCGTAGTTTATCGACATTTCGGTCAACGGCTAGTTTTAGGACATAGTAGTCCGTTGTTAGTTTAAGGACGTTTTGGTCCGTCGTTAGTTTAAAGACGTTTCGGTCCGCTGTTAGTTTAAGGACGTTTCGGTCCGCTGTTAGTTTAAGGACGTTTCGGTCCGCTGTAAAGGAAGCTGGTTACTACTTATAGAGTTTGGTCTTAGGAAGATAGCGAACGGACATAGTCGTCGTCATCTATCATTGACCTAGGCCATGACTCGTTAAGCGTAGTATTTCTTCAGGAAGCGACCGTTTATTGGCCTGAAAGGTCTTTCTCCATGCATGTACATTAGTAGATAGGCTCCACCCTGGTAGACCTTGTCTATGATGTACGGGCCTTCATAGTTTGGCTCGAATTTCCCCCGCTTGGCGCGATTGGGGATCATAGGTCTTTTGACCACTAAGCACGAGTTCGCCTTGGCGGAATGTTCTCGGCCTAGTCAATCTTTCATATGAGCGCGTCATTTTTGCTTTATAAGCCTCTAGATTTTGTTGCGCTATGAACCGGGTTTGTCAAGGGCGTTGAGCTCCTCAAGCCGAAGGTAAGCATTCTCTTCGTCCGTGTAGCATTCTGAAATTTTAGAAATAAATAAAATTAATTAAATAAATAATAAAGTGTTAAATTAAAAAGTTATTAAAACCAAAGTAGATAATTTCATAAGATGCTTGTAAAACAAATTAAATTAAAATTTTAGTATACAACATAAATAAATTATAAGGGTTTTAGTGAGAATTTTAGCTTCATTTTAATAAAATGGGTGTTTTATAATAACATAAGTTGTGAAGGGTTTCTAGGTAAAATTTAAGTTTCTTGTGAAAATGGAAATTTGTTAAGGGTATAAATGAAAAAGGGGTAGAAAACCAATTAGTTCAGAAATTTATTGCTGATTAAAATAAAAATTTAAGAGATATGTATGACACCTCTTCCTTGCATGCACACACACACACCAACACCTCCTCCTTGCATGAAGAGGGCACATCTAATTCATTGACACCTCCTACTACCACCTCTTTCTTCCCTTCACCATATATAAACCTTGTTCAGATCAGATAGTAATTTAAATTCTGAAAAATTTAAAGAAAGTAAAAGAAAAACAAGAACAAATATAGAAGAACAAAGGAAAGAAGAAGAACTAGGCAAAGAATTCATCATCATCAAGCAAGGACAAGGGGCTTAGCATCTTGGAGGCAGTTATTCCAACAAATTATTGTAGGTAAATCCTTAATCACAGTAGGAATTAATTCTGTTAGTAGTGTAACTTTGAAATCAAAAGTTGTCTCAAATATCGTATTTTAGATACAACTACGCTCTGTTTGAATCTGCTTTAGTTTAGATAAAAATAAACTTAACAAAACAGTGCTAAAATGATGTATGTTGAACCTAGAGCTAACCATAGGAACACAAAACCAGGGGATCGGAATTCGGCCGGCGACTCATAGTGAAATTCCGGCTTCGCCGGATTTGTAGGAGGCTAGGTGGTTTTAGCTTGTTGGGTAGGTTTCTGTGTATAATTGTGATCATTTTGGTGTTATTTAAATAAGTTATTTTAACTGTATATAAATTCTGGAAGCTTATATCGGAAAAGATATCTAAGAAACCAAAACACGACATGGTTAGGCGTATCGCAATCTGTTTTCTGTCACGATGCAGAATAGGGTTAAAATCCAGTAAGCTTAAGTGTTAAATAGCTCGATATAGTCGTTTCCAATATAACTAGTATGTGGGGACGGGTGTTTTTCATTTCCGTCATGTCGGAGTAGACGTTTCCTTATATAAGTTAAATTGTGATGATAGATTCAAATACGAGATTTTCGGAGGCAGCGAGGAAAGGAAAATGATTGGCAATTCCTGAGTAGATACGACGTTTTCCGGTGAGTAGACTAAACATCTACCGGGGAATTTTGTAAAGATGGCATATTACGCCCGTAGTTTTATTTAAATAAATGCTTTACTTGATATGCTAAATTGATAATATGCACTCATAATTCAAATATACTTTGCTTAGTTGCTAGAACACTGCACAAGTATCGACGAGTTATACCACGTGCACATCTTACATGTTACACATACCTCGTTGATATTACCATGTCACTTTTACACTTAGTAAAATTCTTGTTAAAAACAATTCATATCATATCTTGAACACCAATAATCGTAGTAAATTGCATCATTTACATCATGATTCATTATTGGAATACTCTAGGTAGATATAAGAGGTAATTGTATTATTGAGGATTTATGGTTTTGAGTTTTTGAATACTATTACATAAATCCAGTGATTTTCATGATTGATGTGACCTGTCCACCCTGAGATGTTTTATGATTTGGTCTTATTCCAAACCGAGTCGGTGGGTATACGGTTATGGATTTATAGTTTTATTCCGAACCGAGTCGGTGGGTATCCGGTTACGGATTTACAGTTTTATCCAGACTGAGTCGGTGGGGATACAGTTGGATACATGGTGGATTTTGTTGATTACAGGATCGTTCGAGAAATGATGCCTAGGAGAAATGGAAGTTTTGTGTCGATGATGGACACGGAAATATGAAATTGTTGATAATAAATGATGAGATTTCAGTTTTGGTTATTTGAATTGTAGTACAGATTCATATTTTTCATATATTATTGTACATCCTACTTGCTCTCATCTCAGTTAGTTGTTATCGTTATATTTACATTATTTACCGTTATATGTTAGTTATATTCACTGAGTTGGCAACTCACCCCCGTTGTGCCACAGTTCCTTGCAAGGGTAGAGTGGACGGTCAGTAGCAGTGCAGCCCCACTTTTTGCAGCTTTTTCACATCTTTTGATAGGTGGGTTACATATGTAGTAACCTTCTCTTTTAGTATTGTATTTTGTATCTATCAGACCTGTATATGACTTAGAGTGAGAGATGGTTATATGTATATTATTTGACAGAGGAGATGGTTTAGTTCTTTAAATTGTTATTTCTTCTACTTATTTGAAATTTTTTATTGATGTTGTATACTCTTGGATACTTGTCTCCACTATTGATTGTTGATCCCAACTAGGGATGCAACCAAACTTAACACTTTATACTTGTTTAATAATTTAATTACACAAAAACTGTGATTTTTACTTAAAAATTAAATTTCTATATATAGAATTCCGCAAAAAGGATTTTGATCTTGGTTTTCGGCTTACTTGGACGGTGTGCATATCTTTAGATATTATACGATCTAAGTGCCGGTCACATCCAAACTTTGGGTCGTGACAGTCCGTCAGCTCGTAATGAACTGCCATTCATAGAGAGGGTAGCTCTATCTCGAGGGGGAGTACCGCTTCTGTACCGAATACCAATGCGTACGGCGTTGTGTTCGTGGCCGTCTTGAACGTAGTCCGGTATGCCCAGAGAGCTTCATGCAGTCTCTCGTGCTAGTCCTTCTTATTCCGGGACACCGTCTTTTTCACGATCTTCGTCAAGGTCTTGTTAAAAGCCTCAGCTAGACCGTTAGCTCGGGGATTATAGACCGAGGAGTATCTCCAGTCTATGTTGTGTTGTTAAGCGAAGCGGCTGATCTTATGGCTTCGGTAGGCAGGCCCATTATCGGAGATGATCCGTCTCGGAGTTCCAAACCGATAAATGACGTGCGTCTTGAAGAAATGGAGGATATTCTCCGTCTTCACTTCCCTCAGCGGAATTGCTTCTGCCCATTTAGAGAAGTAATCAGTTGTCGCCAAAATGAATCGATGTCCTCTGGACGATGCTGGTTCGATAGGGCCGATTATGTCAGTCCCCCACATTTCGAATGGCCAGCTAGCCACTGTCGGATGTAGTGGATTTGGATGCTGATGGATGAAGTCCCCGTGAATCTGGCATGAATGGCACTGCTTCGCGTATTCGAGGCATTCCTGAATGATCGTGGGCCAATAGTAGCCCATCCTTTTAATCTTTAGCTTCATCTTCGGCCCGGCTTGGTGAGAACCGCAGAGTCCGTCATGGGTTTCTTAGATGACTCTTTTTGCTTCTTCAGGTCCCAGGCATCTTAACCACAGACAATTAAATGATCTCTTGTATAAAGTATCATTGACAAAGGCAAAAGATAGGGCTCGTTTCATAAGCCGATGTCTTGAGGACGCATCTTCGGGCGTTCGACGGGATTTGAAGTAGTCTATAAAGACTTCTCTCCAATCCTCAACCGTTTCTTGGTCTTTTATTTGTAGGGCCGTTTGCTTGATTGCTCCCTTTTCCTCGGACGACTCCGGAGATATTTCTGCCGGTGCAAGAACCTGACGGCTTTGTACCACGATTCTTACGTCATCGAGGTTCTCGTCGGCCAATTCTTTAGCGAGCTTAGCTAATGGATCCGCTTTACTATTTTCCGCGCGCGGTATGCTTTCCAAGATGTAGGAAGGTATTTGGGTCAGCAGTTGTCGTACCCTCTTGTAAGTCCATGCTACCTCTCCCGGTACTTACGGGCTTGCGGAATTTGGTGAAAAACAATTTTCTAGAGGCGGTAACATGGACTCAAATGGATCTTTGTTAAACTTAGCTACCTAACAACGTAACTAAGAGTTGTTAACTACTCGGTTAGGGGGTTATATACCTTTCTTTCTTGAACTCCTTCGTCTTCTACACTTGATGGTTGTCCGGATCGGCTTCACCCCGTCGTCTCCTTGCGCCGAAGATCGATCCACCCGAAAGCTTCTACCTTTGGCTTCTTCTTCGAGCTTTGAAGAAACTAGTTCACTCGGTTTGCTAAACCTTGTGAACTAGAGTGAGTAGAGGAGAGTGTGTTGGGATTTTATCTATGGTTCTTGGTTCTCAACACATGAGACAAGTGAACCATAGACTAAAGAGAGGGAGAGTAAGAGGAAGAGGATGATAGCTCAAGAACAAGAGAGAGAATGGAAATGATAGAATGAGCAAAACTTTTCTCTCTTGGCTCTCATAATCCAAAGCCATCATAACAAATCATAGCAATCAAGTATTATGTGATGGTTTAAGCTACAATAGCCATATCATTTCATGCACTCATTTTGCACAAGAGAAACAAGCAAGCAAAAGACTTTGCCATAAAATGATAGCCATTATCATCATGATCGTCAACTAGTCCAACCTAGTCAACCGGTCAACAAAGTCAACAAGTCAACAAAGTCAACCCCTCAACAACCATGTCACCATAATACTTAATTAATATTATTGTTAATCATATATCATATTCTCATTAGGGTTTAGCAAAAAGTCAATGGTCAACAGTCAACAGTCAACAACCCTAATGAGAATTCTCTGTCTCTGTCTCTCCGTCAACTGTGCATACACACCCGCATCCGCGTTCCGAGGTACACGAATACATACAAGATAAAACCAATCCCAAAACGTACACTAGGATCTGGCTTAAACCAAAGCCCGCTAGTGTTAACTGTCCGGACACTAAACGTGCACAAGTGCACGGATGTGACCGAACCCTGTCGCAAAACCATGCGACCTGTCGCAAAACCATGCGACCTCTACTCTTTTGCCTAAAGGCGAATAGCTTTCTGTGTGGGACTCTAAAGACTCGACACTACGCTGGCAGTGGGTTTAACCACAGACCGCAAGCGGCACTAGCTGTGCGTAACGGTCCCCAGGTAGATGCCGACAAGAAGACTGACGAGGTGAAACCCATCTGAACTCCTACTGAGTCTGAATGTGACAGTCTCCGTACAGTCCGGTCTGTTCGTCTGATACATCGCTTGGCGGGCCTAGGGGGGCGGTAAACTTCAGTCCCCTAATAGCGGTACAAGTCGTGCCGAAGTGAAGCCCAAAACACCCTGAGATAACACTGGAAGCCTACCAGTATATCTCGCTTGCCCTGGCCAGGGACTACTCGTGTAATGGCTCTCCTAGACACAACGCGATGTCAACCCCCAATACCGGGAGAGACGAATCCTGTCTAACCGTCACTGCCTCCAAGTGCTTCGGGACTGCACCCAACTACTACCTGTTTGCACGACTCCTTTGAGCCGTGGTAGGGTAGTAATCAAAGTACAGTAGGAACACACTTGAGGCGAAGTGACAGTGTCAAGTCAGCAGACTAAGCTGTACTCATGTCACCTGGGAACTGATAACTGACGATAGGTATAATACCAACCAGTCAGTTCCCGACGAGTCCTGTCCAGTGTACTCGTAACCTAACGAGCACCCGCATACTATCTCCAGTACGACGTACTGATGGCTGTGGGACAGACCATCTCCCACTCTGGGATGAGAAGCGCATACGCTAGTCTACTCCGGAGTATCGATGCCCTGTCTCGATAGTCCTGCGACTAGGGACCTGCATAAGGATGTGCTTATAGATTACCCAGCCCCCACTAGTGTGACTGCCATCACAACACTGGTAATCAAGCAAAGATCCTAAGGGCTCCACTAATGTGTATAGGTGATATACTAAAATAAACACATGTACACATTGAAGTAGAAACAAACCAAGTAGCATACTACTATATTGAGCAAGATTGTTTATACAAGGTGAATATCCCAAGCTTCCATTAAGTAATATACAAACTAGTATGATATAGTAATGGCCTCTAGGGCATATACACTAACAATCTCCCACTTGCACTAAGGCCATGTACTGGCGTGTCGAAGACCTATCATCTCGATCAGCCGCTCGAACTGAGTCTGGGGCAAGGCCTTGGTGAATGGATCTGCAGTGTTATCTTCTGAAGCAACCCTCCGAACCTCGATCTCCTGGCGATCCACGATCTCCTGGCGATCCACGATCTCCCTGATCAGGTGATACCGCCTTAAGATGTGTCTGGATTTCTGATGGGACCTGGGTTCCTTCGCTAAAGCTATAGCCCCATTATTGTCGCAATACAGAGGTATTGGATCAACAATAGACGGAACCACCTGAAGTTCTTTCAAGAACTTCCTCATCCAGACAGCTTCTTTTGCGGCATCAGATGCAGCGATGTATTCCGCTTCCATAGTCGAGTCAGCAACGGTTTCCTGTTTGGAACTCTTCCAACACACCGCCCCTCCATTGAGGGTAAAGACAAAACCCGACATGGACTTGGAATCATCCTTGTCACTCTGGAAGTTGGAGTCAGCAAAGGCCTCGATCTGGAGGTCTTTTCCGCCATACACCAAGAACATCTCCTTAGGCCTTCTCAGGTACTTGAGAATGTTCTTTACCGCTATCCAGTGTTTCTCCCCGGGGTTTGACTGATACCGGCTTACTACACTAAGTGCATAAGCTACATCCGGTCTGGTACACAACATCGCATACATTATAGAGCCTACCGCAGAAGCGTAGGGTATAATAGACATGCGATCCCTCTCCAAATCAGTCTTAGGAGACATCTCTTTAGAGAGGGTGATCCCGTGACAAGCCGGTAGGTTACCGCGCTTGGAATCTTACATACTGAATTTTTTCAGTATGGTGTCGATGTACCTGGACTGTGAAAGTCCTAATATCCTCTTGGATCTATCACGATGGATCCGGATCCCCAAGATGTATGAGGCATCACCCAGGTCTTTCATGGAGAACCTGTATGACAATAACCCCTTGACAGATTGTAGCATAGGAATGTCATTTCCTATCAGAAGAATGTCATCCACGTATAGAACGAGGAATACGACAGTTCTTGCTACAAATCTACTATAGATGCATGGTTCATCTAGATTTTTTATAAAGCCAAATTCTTTGACCGTCTCATCAAAACAGATGTTCCAACTCCGCGATGCCTGCTTTAGTCCATAGATGGACTTAAGCAACTTGCACACCTTTCCGCTGCTCCCACTCTGAATGAAACCCTCTGGCTGGTCCATATAGACACACTCCTCTAAATTTCCATTTAGAAAAGCGGTCTTTACGTCCATCTGCCAAATCTCATAATCGTGGAAGGCAGCAATGGCAAGAAGGATCCGAATGGATTTCAACATAGCCACTGGAGAAAAGGTTTCGTCATAGTCCAAACCAGGTCTTTGACGAAAACCCTTTGCAACAAGTCTAGCTTTATAGGTCTCAACCTGTCCATCTACACCAATCTTCCTTTTGAAGATCCACTTACATCCTACGGGTTTTACCCCGTCTGGAGCAATGTCCAACGTCCATACTTTGTTGGTGTACATGGACTCCATTTCGGTCCGCATTGCATCCAGCCATTTTACCGAGTCAACGCTCTGAACGGCCTGCTGGAAGCTAGTAGGCTCATCATAATCTATGATGCAATCCTCTCTATCCCCGTCTATGAGAAAACCGTAGTATCTCTCGGGCGGATGAGACTGCCTACTACTCCTGCAGAGCGGCGTAGGAATGTCCTGTTCTTTTGAACCCTCTGGTTCTACTAAGCTTTCAGTAATAGTCTGTGGTTCTGGAATTTCTTCCAGTTCTACTGCGCTCCCACTAATTTCCTTTTCTAAGAACTGGTGTTCTAGAAAATGGGCATGATGAGAAACAAAAACCTTTTGTTCCTCTTCGCGGTAGAAGAAATATCCCTTGGAGTTCTTTGGATATCCCACAAACTTGCACTGTACTGAGCGTGCCTCGAGCTTGTCCGTATGCTGGTTTTTGACAAAAGCTGGACTTCCCCATGTCTTAATGTGATTAAGATGGGGCCTCTTCCCACACCACATCTCATATGGTGTGGTAGGCACAGTCTTAGTGGGAACTCGGTTTAAAAGGTATGCAGCTGATTCTAGCGCATACCCCCAGAATGATTGCGGTAACTCAGCGTTACTCATCATGGACCGTACCATATCCAATAGGGTTCGGTTCCGTCTCTCCGATACACCGTTATGTTGCGGAGTGTATGGAGGAGTAAGCTGAGAGAGAATTCCATTCTCTTTTAAGTAATCCAGGAACTCGGCACTCAAGTTTTCATCACCCCGATCAGATCTCAGTGTCTTGATACTTTTGCCGGTTTGTTTTTCTGCTTCATTCTTATATTCCTGGAACTTTCCAAAGGCTTCGGATTTATGTTTCATTAAGAAGACATAACCGTACCTCGAAAAGTCATCCGTAAAAGTAATGAAGTAAGAATAACCGCTTCGCGCATGTTTAGACATTGGACCGCACACGTCGCTGTGTACGAGTCCCAAGAGCTCGCTCGCTCTTACTCCGTATCCAGTGAACGGAGTCTTTGTCATCTTTCCTTTGAGACAGGATTGACAAGTGGCATACGATTGATATTCGAATGGATCCAAATATCCTTCTGTATGTAACTTAGTCAATCTTCTCTCATTGATGTGACCCAGTCTACAATGCCATAAGAAAGTCCGATTGATTTCTGGAGACTTTCTTTTGTGTGTATTCTGGACATTGAAAATCTGTGGTTGGTTTAATACGTATATACCATTGCTCAATGTATCTGACCCAATCAGAACTTGATTAAGGTGAATGTTTACAACATTGCTTACAAACGCAAATTCACAACCTTCTTTAGAAGCCAAAGATACAGAAATGATATTACAAGTTGTGTTGGGTACAAAAAAGCAATTACGCAAAACCAAAACATGTCCATCTGACATTCCCAGGTGATAGTCCCCCACGGCCTTAGCATCCATGCTAGCTCCGTTTGCAACTTTGAGGGTCATGTCACCTGCCTTCAAAAACCTACGGTTTCTCAACGCCTGCAAAGAATTACAGATATGAGATCCTGATCCGGTATCCAATACCCAGGAAGTAGAGTTTATTGAAAGACAGTTTTCAATAACATACACACCTGAAGCTGAAGCCGCAACCTGCTTCAGATCCTGTGTTCTGGCCTTCCAAGCCCTGCAATCTTTCTTCCAGTGTCCACTCTTATGACAATAGAAGCATTCTTCTTTATCCACAAGCTTCCCCACTTTCTTTGTTTCCTTTGCCTTTCCCTTCGTATCCACTTTACTAACACCGCCCCTCGGTTTGGCGGGGGCTTTCTTCTTCTTTCCCTTGGCTTTCGCCTTGGACCTAGAAGAGGAAGATCCTCCTACAAACAAAGTGGATGTTTCCCTACCTTTCTGTAGGGTGCCCTCTGCACTTCTCAGCATGTTGAGGAGTTCTGAAAGTTCAACTTCCTTTTCTTGTAAGTTGAAGTTCAGGATAAACTGGGTGTAAGTGGAAGGAAGGGACTGGAGAATCAAGTCCGTATAGAGCTCATTCTCCAACGTGGTCCCAAGGTCCGCGAGCTCTTCTATGTAGCCAATCATCTTAAGCACGTGTTCCGCTACCGATGATCCGATGGCCAACCTTGCCGAAAATAACTTCTTCGACACTTCGTATCTTGCGATACGAGATTTCTCTCCATACAGTTCTTTTGTGTGGAGAAATATGGATTCGAGGTCCATATTCTCGTGCCTCCTCTGATGTTCGTTGTCCATAGAGGCAAGAACGAGGCACTTGGCCTTCGCGCAGTCTAGTTCCCAGGTCTTACGGATTTCCTTATCCGCGACGCTGGTTTTGGGACCTGGGACAGGGGGAGCTTTGGTGGTAAGAAGATACCCCAGCTTGTCGTAAGTGATTGCCATTTTGACATTCCTGAGCCAATCTTTGTAGTTTGGCCCTGTCAGTATGTTTTTATATAGAAGTAACTTAAATCCAGTCATGTCGATTGGTCGCTGCAATTAGGAGAGAGAGAAGAAACACTCAGCATGATGCTCTTGCAAGTTTAGAGTGGTTTTTAGTTTGTCTAAACAGGATGGCTCCCACTGTCTCTCGAATTCCTCCTCGAACCAAAAAGGAAGAATTAGTCGGGATCAATCTCACCGCACAATACTTGCTTAACCATTCAGCCAGGCCAGTGTCGGTACTTTGAGGGAGGTTTTCCAATGATTTCGCGAAATTCCTTAATTAAATAACCTCTTTTCCCTGGGGGCGTAGCCCCGCTAACACCTTTCTAGACACCTACTAGATTTATAGCATTGATCGTTTAGTGAGAAATTTCCCGAGGAGTAGCATATACTCACAGTAGGATCGGGATCCAAATATCATCGCGTGACGAAACTGAAGGAATGCTACCAGGATCATCACACTCCAAATGGTATGCAACTCCAGCAAGTTTCAGTACTTATGAAACTCCCGATGTGGATTTTTGCCCCATGCTCTTATGACCTTGACTTTGGCCAAAATATCATAAGTCACATGTCAAGTTCTACCCGTCATTCTCCAGGTTAATTTGGACCCACCCGCACCTACCCTTGACTTTGGCCAAAATGGCAGTACGACTGTCCCAAACCAACGCATCTATCTATGCTGCACATGAATACCCAATAGCTACCAATCACTATGCCTTGACTTTGGCCAACATACATAGCTTGAATACTATTGACCATTCATATGAAACGACGGAGGGCTACGAATGGTTTTGGCGAAACTGTGAACGTAGTGAACTTGATATAATCGATGGAACGAGATAGCTTTTAAAAGGAGTGGCTCAAGCTCCGCATTTAAAAGTTAGTTTTGAAAAGAACCGAGTGGTTTTTCGAAAGTGTTCCAACGACTTTTACTTGGTTTATTTTCTTGCATTAGTTCTTTTAATGCATATTTTTCTTTCATTAGTTCTTTTAATGCGTCCCATCATTTAATCCTACCATTGCAGAAAACAACCAAAATATGACGTACGCTTATGCCATTCGCATTCGCCACGGGGCCCCGTCATTACCCGTTAGGTTACTTAACTAACGACAGAGCGGGGGCTGGGCTAGCGTGGCTGTAAAACATAAGCAACGCCTAAATAATATCATATATAGATATATTGCAATGATAGCCATTTCAGATCACAGATGAATACATTGGATATACTAGGAATCCGCAATTCGTACGAGCCTGTAACGAAAAGCAGATTACACGGTCGCGGTGAATAGCCAATACCCCACCCAAGACCCCTACGGGTGCGGCAAACTACCCGCCAAGTACCCGAAGTGGAGCAACCTCCCTCAACACCGTGAGTAGGCCACTCGGCACTTCGAGATACCCGGTAGTTTTTGCACCCCCTCCATGGGTCTATCCTAGGAGCAAAAACAGTAAAAAAAAATTATACAATGACGGCTACAACCCCGACCCGGTTGTGCGGTCATACAAATAATATTACATCAATTTACAAATTTACATGAATTGAAAGAAAAGAAAAACTCTCGTCTCACAACCCCTGGCTATTCACCCGCGACAATCCAACGGATTCATATACACATTCCAGCAACATTACAGATCACAGATTTGTATAACCCCCACTAATCGACATATAGCGATTAGCAGACGTTCAATACAAATATCACATCACAGATAAATACCCGTCAGCTTAAGTCTTTAGAAACTCGATCAAAATACGGTTTTTAAAGCCCCAAAAATAAATTTTTCTTTCTGGAAAATCTGGGCTGAAAAAACATATACCAAAATTCCCAAAATACCCCACTGAATATACTGCAGCAAAGACGATCCAGAGAAGAGTCAAGATGGCCGCGGAACCTCGGCAATAGCAAGCTATTGCCGCGTTTCCGCGGCGGTTTGATGGAATCTCTGCATCGTTTTTCTACAGTATCTTTAAAAAACCCTGAGTCGATTTTTAAAGCATGATTTATTATTTTTTACAGAAAAAAAAATCGACAGCAAGTTGGATTTTTGGGTGTATTTCGTGACTTTTTCTCCGATCGAATTTCTAGTTACTATGCTAACATGTTAGGTAGTGTTTAACTAGGCTCTGATACCACTGTAAGTCCATGCTACCTCTCCCGGTACTTACGGGCTTGCGGAATTTGGTGAAAAACAATTTTCTAGAGGCGGTAACATGGACTCAAACGGATCTTTGTTAAACTTAGCTACCTAACAACGTAACTAAGAGTTGTTAACTACTCGGTTAGGGGGTTATATACCTTTCTTTCTTGAACTCCTTCGTCTTCTACACTTGATGGTTGTCCGGATCGGCTTCACCCCGTCGTCTCCTTGCGCCGAAGATCGATCCACCCGAAAGCTTCTACCTTTGGCTTCTTCTTCGAGCTTTGAAGAAACTAGTTCACTCGGTTTGCTAAACCTTATGAACTAGAGTGAGTAGAGGAGAGTGTGTTGGGATTTTATCTATGGTTCTTGGTTCTCAACACATGAGACAAGTGAACCATAGACTAAAAAGAGGGAGAGTAAGAGGAAGAGGATGATAGCTCAAGAACAAGAGAGAGAATGAAAATGATAGAATGAGCAAAACTTTTCTCTCTTGGCTCTCATAATCCAAAGCCATCATAACAAATCATAGCAATCAAGTATTATGTGATGGTTTAAGCTACAATAGCCATATCATTTCATGCACTCATTTTGCACAAGAGAAACAAGCAAGCAAAAGTCTTTGCCATAAAATGATAGCCATTGTCATCATGATGGTCAACTAGTCCAACCTAGTCAACCGGTCAACAAAGTCAACAAGTCAGAAAAGTCAACCCCTCAACAACCATGTCACCATAATACTTAATTAATATTATTGTTAATCATATATCATATTCTCATTAGGGTTTAGCAAAAAGTCAATGGTCAACAGTCAACAGTCAACAACCCTAATGAGAATTCTCTGCCTCTGTCTCTCCGTCAACTGTGCATACACACCCGCATCCGCGTTCCAAGGAACACGAATACATACGAGATAAAACCAATCCCAAAAAGTACACTAGGATCTGGCTTAAACCAAAGCCCGCTAATGTTAACTGTCCGGACACTAAACGTGCACAAGTGCACGGATTTGACCGAACCCTGTCGCAAAACCATGCGACCTGTCGCAAAACCATGCGACCTCTACTCTTTTGCCTAAAGGCGAATAGCTTTCTGTGTGGGACTCTAAAGACTCGACACTACACTGGCAGTGGGTTTAACCACAGACCACAAGCGGCACTAGCTGTGCGTAACGGTCCCCAGGTAGATGCCGACAAGAAGACTGACGAGGTGAAACCCATCTGAACTCCTACTGAGCCTGAATGTGACAGTCTCCATACAGTCCGGTCTGTTCGTCTGATACATCGCTTGGCGGGCCTAGGGGGCGGTAAACGTCAGTCCCCTAATAGCGGTACAAGTCGTGCTGGAGTGAAGCCCAAAACACCCTGAGATAACACTGGAAGCCTACCAGTATATCTCACTTGCCCTGGCCAGGGACTACTCGTGTAATGGCTCTCCTAGACACAGCACGATGTCAACCCCCAATACCGGGAGAGACGAATCCTGTCTAACCGTCACTGCCTCCAAGTGCTTCAGGACTGCACCCAACTACTACCTGTTTGCACGACTCCTTTAAGCCGTGGTAGGGTAGTAATCAAAGTACAGTGGGAACACACTCGAGGCGAAGTGACAGTGTCAAGTCAGCGGACTAAGCTGTACTCATGTCACCTGGGAACTGATAACTGACGATAGGTATAATACCAACCAGTCAGTTCCCGACGAGTCCTGTCCAGTGTATTCGTAACCTAACGAGCACCCGCATACTATCTCCAGTACAACGTACTAATGGCTATGGGACAGACCATCTCCCACTCTGGGATGAGAAGCGCATACGCTAGTCTACTCCGGAGTATCGATACCCTGTCTCGATAGTCCTGCGACTAGGGACCTGCATAAGGATGTGCTTATAGATTACCCAGCCCCCACTAGTGTGACTGCTATCACAACGCTGGTAATCAAGCAAAGATCCTAAGGGCTCCACTAATGTGTATAGGTGATATACTAAAATAAACACATGTACACATTGAAGTAGAAACAAACCAAGTAGCATACTACTATTTTAAGCAAGATTGTTTATACAAGGTGAATATTCCAAGCTTCCATTAAGTAATATACAAACTAGTATGATACAGTAATGGCCTCTAAGGCATATACACTAACACCTCTCGCCGTACTTCACCAGTTCTGGTTTGCACGTTTGATAGTCGCCGTTTACTTGACTAACGACCAGTTGGGAGTCTTCGTATATGAGGAGGTTCTCAATCCCCATGTCGATGGCGATCTCGAGACCTGCTATCAAAACTTCATACTCGGCTTCATTGTTCGTCCTCGGCTCTGTTAAGGAGAAGGCAAAGCGCATTATCCCTCCTTAGGGAGTTAAGAAGATGAGGCCTACCCTTGATTTGATTATGGGGGTGTTTTGTTTGCGCTTCTTCATGAAGGAAGCTCCATCGAGGTAAAGTTCCCATCGGGTATCACTCCCGTTAATCATGTCAAACGCATGCTCGTCTGGCAGTTCGCAATTCAGAGGAGAATCGGTGGGTATCGGATGCTCAGCGAGGAAGTCGGCGATGGCCTGGCCTTTCACTGCCTTAAGTGGTTGATAAGTTATCGAAAACTCCATTAAGAGCAAGGCCCATTTAGCGAGCCGCCCTGTCAATATGGCCTTCGACATCAAATATTTGAGAGGATCCACCTTTGAGATGAGGCGGACTTCATGTGCCAACGCATAGTGCTTGAGCTTCGTTATCGCGAAGATTAATGCCAGGCAGTGTTTTTCGATGGGAGAGTAATTGCTTTCTGCCCCCAGTAGAACTCGACTCAAATAGTAGAGGGTTCTCTCCTTCCCTTGGTCGTTCTCTTGTGCCCATAACGCGCCTAAGGAACCTTCAAGGGCGGTTGTATACAGAATAAGAGGCTTTCCCTTGACCGGAGCAGCCAGCACTGGCGGGTTCTGCAGGTATTGCTTGATTTCGTCCAGCGCGCTTTGGTATTTGTGATCCCAGACGAACGGGGTTCCCTTCTTCATCAGGTGACTGTAAGGACGGCATTTCCCTGAGAGATTGTCTATAAATCGTCGGATATACACGAGCTTCCCTTGGAGAGACCGCAATTGCTTGAGAGTCCTTGGTGGGGGCATCACCATAATTGCCTTGATCTTTGACGGATCTATCTCGATGCCTCGGTGTCGGACGATGAAACCTAGGAATTTGCCTGAGGAAACTCCGAACGGGCATTTTAGAGGGTTCATCTTCAAGTTGTATTGTCGAAGGCGTTGAAACACGATCCTCAGATGCTCTAAATATTCCTCATATGATTTTCTTTTCACCATGAGGTCGTCGATATAGCATTCAACGATTTCATGTATGAGGTCATCGAAGAACTTCGTCATGGCCCTCTGATAGGTGGCACCGGCGTTCTTTAGACCGAAGGGCATCACCTTGTAGCAGAATATACCCGAAGGGGTCCGGAAAGCAGTATGCTTCTGATCCTCGGGATGCATCTTTATCTGATTATATCCTGACGATCCATCCATGAAGGAGAAGACTTTGTGGGTGGACGTATTGTCTATCATTAGCTCGGTGACCGGTACTGGGAAGTCGTCTTTCGGGTAGGCTTTATTGAGATCCCGAAAGTCCACACATATGCGCACTGTCCCATTTTTCTTCATCACCGGGACGATGTTGGCGATCCAGTCAGGATACTGAACCTCTTTGATGAAGCCGGAGTCGATTAGCTTCTTGACCTCGGTGTTGATGCTAATCTCAAGCTCAAGCCGCATTCTTCTCGGCGCCTGTTTGATTGGCTTGACGTCCGGAGATATCGCCAATTTGTGCACAGCAATCTCTGGATCTAATCCTGGCATCTCGGAATAGTTCCATGCGAAGCAATCTCTATGTTGCATGAGCATGTCTTTTAGTGTAGCCACCCTTTCTTCAGACAACAGCTCACTGACGAATGTCGGCCGCGGGTCGCTTGTCGTCCCTAGATCAATTTTCTTGATATCGTCTGCAGTAGTATGTATTCCATCCTCCAGCTCTTTCGGCGCTGGTGGAAATTCTGAGATCACCTCGTCATCATTGTTTTCGAAGCACCAGGGGAGGTCATCCATATCCTTGGGCTCTTCTTTTGATATCGTTATCATATGACAAGTACGAGCTCACTTCCAAGACCGATGTTGATCTGGTTCTACTCTTACTATATGCGTGGCTTTTGGTTCGTGCTTCCGTGGCGGATTTATCCTCCAACTGCTGGATAGAGCGAACTTGCCGAGCTGATATTGGTCTTCGACCCAATTCTTGAAGGTGAAGCAGTCTTCGAGAGGATGTCCTACTGCTCGGTGATAAGAGCAATAGTCTGGGTGAGAGACCTCGTTCGCTTGCTCGGGGTGCTTGGACTCCGGAAGCGTAATCATTCGATGTTTTATGGCAAGATCAAGTATCTTCCGTGTTTTGTTCTGAGGAAAAGAGTATGCTCGACCCTGTTAGTGTATATGCCCTAGGGGCCATTATTGTATCATACTAGCTTGTATATTACTTAATGGAAGCTTGGGATATTCACAGTTATTAACAGTCTTGCTAAATATGGCAGTATGCTACTTGGTTTTATCTATCTTAATATGTGTGTACGTATTGATAGAGCCCTTAGGATCTTGCTTGACTACCAGCGTTGTGATGGCAGTCACACTAGTGGGGGCTGGGTAGTCTACAAGCACATCCTTTTTCAAGTTCCTAGTCGTAGGATTATCGAGACAGGGCATCGATACTCTGGAGTAGACTAGTGTGTACGCTTCTCATCCCAGTTGGGGAGATGGTCTGTCCCACAGCCATCAGTACATCGTACTGGAGATAGTATACAGGTGCTCGTCGGGTTACGGGTACACCGGACAGGACTCGCAGGGAACTGTTGGTTGGTATTATACCCGTCGTCAGTTAACAGTTTCCAGGTGACATGAGTACAGCATAGTCCGCAGACTTGACACTGCTACTTCGCCTCGAGTGTGTCCCACTATTCTTAGATTGCTACCCTACCACGGCTCAAAGGAGTCGTGCAAACAGGTAGCAGTTGGGTGCAGTCCCGAGCACTTGGAGGCAGTAGTGGTTACACAGGATTCGTCTCTCCCGGTATTGGGAGTTGATATCGCGCTGTATCTGGAGAGCCATTACGCAAAGTCCCTGGCCAGGGCATTACTGGTAGGTTTTCCAGTAGTTTCTCAAGGTGTAATGGGCTGCACTCTGACACGACTTATACCGCTTTTAGGGGACTGACGCTTGCCGCCCCCTTAGGCCCGATATGTGATAGTCCTAGACGAACAGACCGGGCTGTATGGAGATTGTCACATCAGGCTCAGTAGGAGTTCGGATGGGTTTCCTCATCGGCCTTCTTATCGACATCTACCTGGGGACCGTTACGTACAGCTAGTGCCGCTTGCGGTCTGTGGTTAAACCCACTGCCAGCGTAGTAGTCGAGTCTTTAGATTCCCACACAGAGAGTTTCCCTGCTCCGGGCGAAACGATATAGAGGTCGTATGGTTTTACGACAGGGTTCGGACACGCGCATGCATTTATGCACGTACGATGTTCGGACAGTTTTTACTAGCCGGCTTTGATTTAAGCCAGATTCTAGTATCAGATTATTGGATTTATACAGTCTAAAGTTTTTCCGTGTTTTCACGGATAGGAGGGGCGTTCTCATAATTTGGCGAGAAGTTTCTTGAAGGATGATGACTTGGGGGCTAAGGTGGCATTTGCATTTATTGATTTAGTGACTCATTTGTGTGATTCATTCATGTAGTTAATGGTGCATTTAATGACTAATGACTCATGAGATGAATCACTCATAATGAATAAATGAAGCATGGTTGATAAATCATTTGATTTATTTATTTGATAAATCATTATGCTTCATATATTCAAATGAGATCATTATCTCATTTCATTCTCACTCTCACCTTCTCTCTCCTCAAGCTCTCTCTCTTCAAACCCTAATCCTAACCTCTCATGTGTTGAGATAAAGGATTAGCAAGACTCATTAATCCATAATCATACTCTATATTCCCTAGGTGACTTTGATTAACAATTAGATTAACCTAGTTACCTCTAGATTAGAGGCAAAGCTTGGAGTAGAAGCTCTCGGGTGGATCGTCTATTACATAGAGGAGGCCGACGAGGTGGTGGTTAACGAGAAGAAGAAGGACTTGGTTCATTAGGTATAATCTTCTTTCATAGTAGCTAATTACTCCTATGATAGTGTTAGTTATAGTTTAGCAAAGATCCTTTCGGTTAGTCGATGACAGTTTAAAGAAAAAGATTGTTTTCCATATTTCCGCCTCCCCGCAACTCGTGGGGTGTCAAACATCGACTTACAGACCCATCTTCTTTATAAGCGATGACTCCGGATTGCTCGATTCCCGATCGCGTGGTTTCTTGGTCCCGCTTTTTCGCTCTCGAACGCTTTTCCCGCTCTTTGATTTATTCTTGCCTCTGCGTCGGGCCTTTTGTGTGACGGGTTGATAAGGAAGAGCATTGCTGTTCTCCACGGTTTGTTGGAGGAGGCGCTGTGTCCTGGCTTTTTCGTAAATGGCCATCTCGCGGTTATGGTCATCCCGGATCTTTTAACCCGCTTCCTTACTAGCCTGTCCATTCGTTCTTCAAATGACAGACTCGGCGTTTTGATGACCGGGCCTTGTTTTGGTTCAGGATCAGCATCTTTTAACAGGGCGTCCTCTTCTTCATCAAAGTCATATATGACGTAGCTATCATGGACTCGTTCCCGTTTCCTGGATTGGACATATCCGAGCCCGACCGTTTCCATTCTTCCGTTGGGCAGCTTTCGTTGAGTCCCGGGGACATCCTAAATCCTGTTGTAGAACCGAGCTTGTCGAGTGGTCTGTTTGAAGGGTGCCCCTTGGCGTTTCATTAGCCTTTTCAAGCCTTCCGTGTAATATCTAGGCAAACGGATGGGCTGGAGCCTGTCGAGCGTAAAATCGGCGCCGTGCCAGATTTCTTTATCCACTTTAGTTTCCCCAGATCGGTAGAATAGGATCGCCTCTTCACCCTTTCGCCTGGAAGGGACATAAAATGTCTGCAGTTCTTGCACGCTATAAGTTTTAAGTGCATCGAGATCTTTGTAATGTTCTTGTGGAACCATGGTAATTTGCAAACTTTGATTATCGCTAGCGAAGGCTTGTATTGGTGGCCGAGCGGAAAATATAGCGTTAACTTCGTCTTCCGAGTCGCTGCCGAAGATCAACATTGGGGCGGACAGTCCCGGGTTGTTGCGTTGGGGCGGCCCTGAATAAACTATCTCTTCTTCCTCCTCGGTATCACTCCCGAAGACTGGAATAGTAGTGATAGCTTTGTTCTTCAGTCTGTGACATCTTTCCGTGTCCTCAAAGTCTGGTAAGAAGTATTTTGCATCTTCGTACTTTCGGACTTCGTTTACGGAGAATGGGTTCAACTCCCCCGTCACAGTGTACTCGAGACCATCCTTGAAATACTTCATACACTGATGTTGTGTAGAAGGGATGATGTTGTACTCGTGTAACCAAGGCCGGCCGAGCAAAGCGTTATAGCAGGTCTTGGCGTCAATGACGTGAAATTTAATATCCGTGACAAGTAGCCCGAAGCGCAGCGTCAGTATCACAGATCCGAGAGTCCGTGATGACTGGGAGTCGAAACCGGAGATGGTGATTTTATCACGAGCGAGGTGTTGAACGCTCATGCAGATTTCCTTCAATACTTGCAGGTTGAAGAGATTGACGGAAGACCCATTGTCGACCAGGATCTTGCCTATCTTGATATCGTGACAGTATCCGGAGACGTAAAGGGGACGGTTGTGCTCACATGTCCGGAGGAGGAGATCTTCATCGCCGAAGGTGATATCGGTTGTGTGCACTTCTTCCAGCTCATCCTTCATCTTTTCTTCGGCGAGGAAAGCTTGGAATTGCTCTGGCTCTTGTAGTGCCTTGATCAATGAATCTCTTGCTCCTTTTGATAGTAAAAGGGCATCAAAAATGCTAAGCTGCGAAGGTAACTTTCTCAAGTGCGCCAGAACGTTGTAGTCCACCTTATTTTTCTTTGGCGGGTCCTTGGCTGTCAGCTTTTCAACGGCTTGGTCATCAAGGATGATATCCTCAGGGACCTTTTCTTTTCCCTTATCTTTTCTATTCGCGGGCCCGAGATTCTTTTCGGGCAGCGTACGATTGCGCAGCTGGATATTTTCACAGGTCTTCGACTCTTCCTCTTTCCCCGAGGTGGATTCTTTGAAAAGAGGGCCAAGAGTCATCTCTTCGTCGGAGTCGCTTCCGAAGGTGAGAACCTGCGATCCTCCGGCATTGACTGTGCGACAGTTGCCAGTATTTCTTTTGTACTCCTCGGTCGTACTTCTCTGCTCCCGACGAGTTTTGCGTTTCATCCGCTTAAAATGTTGCCGGTGAGCGACATACCCCTGCCACCATCTTTTAAAAGCGTTGCACTCTTCGATGGGGTGTGCAATCTTTCGATGACATAAGCAGTAGCTAGGATGTATTTCTGCTTCACCGAGAATGTTTCCTTCGAAGGGTGGCAGCTTCATTCCCATTGATATGGCTTTAGCGAACCTCTTCCTCGTCTTGAACTTGTTTTTATTCGCGGCGGATGCCCTTTGATTTGGCGGGAGTGTCTCAACTCTTTCGTCCAGTCGCCGGCGTTTGGCCTTTTCCAATATGGCCATCTCACACTCCCGGTCAGCTTTACTTTTCAGAAGAGCTTCGTTTAGGAATGCATCGATCATTTCATCTGATGGCCCTGGAAGTTCCGGTTCAGGACTTGCCCCCAGTCTCTCGGTGCAAGGAGCTTCTTCATCGTCTATCGACGAGTGAGAGATCACATGACAACTAGCTACGTAATCCTCAGATCCATCCGACGAGTTTTCTCCATCATCTCCGTTTTCAAGGACGTGGCTGAGGAACTCTTGGAGCGTGATTGGAGTCCACGCCTTCTGGTTATATTCTTCCAGCGCGTCAATCTGCTTTTGCAGGTCCGTGCGCTTGTCGTCAGGCTTCACGGGTTTCTTGGATTTCTTTTTCTTTTTCGAAGATTTTGAAGACTGGGTGTGAGTGCTTTGGCTATCACCACCAATCTTTGGAGTTGGGCGCGGCTTCAGCATCCCTTCGATGATCTCAGGTTCCAACGGATTCTTCCACTTGATCGCCGGGCATGTCTGGAGATCGTTCAACATTCTTTTAGTTTTGGCTGAAAGAGCGACCTCCCATAGAGCTTCTTCAACAAAAGAGCATGATGCCCCCGGTGTGTCCATCTTCTTAGGAGTATAAGGTTGTGGTAGGTTTACTTTCCACTTCTCAGACAGCGCAAACTTGCCTTGTAGGTACTGATCCTCGATCCATCCCTTAAAGACGAAGCAATCTTCGATTGGATGGCTTAGCGTTTGGTGGTAAGGGCAATAATTGGGATTATTCGCTTCGCCGGGTTGCAATGGTCGCTTTGGATTCGGCAGATTGATGAGCCTGTTGCGCATCGCCAGTTCGAAGAGTCTCTTCGTTTTGTCCCGTGGGAACGAGTAAGGACGCTTCATTTTCTCATTATAATAGCGCCGTCTCTCTTCCAACTGATCCGTTAGTTTTGAGGCACTGGGCTGTTGTTGGGTATTTGCAACGAAGGTCGCCTTCCCTTTACCCTTTTTGTTTCGTGGTTCCGGCTTCGGAGGAGATGGTCTATGCCCCATCTGGTCCATCTGGGCTAGGTTGTTGATTAAAGCCTGAAACGTGGTCGGTTTGAAAAACATCATGAACTGTGAAATAGTTGCATGAGGGTCTAGGGTGCCCACGAACATGCCCACTGCTGGTGCTTCTTCGATGCGCTGTTCGCACTTCGACCACAGATTCCGCCATCGGATCGCGTACTGAACCCACGTCTCGCCCGGCTTCACCCTGGCATTGATCAATGCCGTTATTGGGGTGTGTTCACTGGCACTTGCGAATCGCTAAGTGAACAACAACTCCATTTCTGCTAAAGTTTTGACGGAGTCGTTTGGGAGTTCGGAGTACCACTCAAACGCCGTTTTCGATAAGCTGCCGACGAATTGGCGGAGCAAAAGCTTGTCATCGCCACCAGTATTGCCACAGAGAGCCCTGAACTGAGCGACGTGTTGATGGGGATTGCCTGTCCCTTTGTACACGTGGAATTTGGGGATCGTGTAACCCGGCGGGTACTTTATCTGATCCTACCAGCCTGGATACGGTCGCCCAGTTTTGACGACTTGGTCGGCCGCTTCATTTGCCTGGTGAACTCGTATTTGCTGAGCGATATAATCATCCAGGGCGGACTTGGAAATAGTTTCCTCCTTGGCTGCTGAAAGAGCCGGAGGTGGATTTGATGTTTCTCCTCTGTCGTCTTCAATAATGATCGGAGGGTCTTCAGCTGAGGGATCCGGCTGTAACATCATCCCGACCATGTCTTGGAAGAGAAGCGCCATTCGTTTTATGTTGGCAGCTTGTTCTGAAGCTTCTCTGTCCTTCTTTTCGAGGACTCTGCGTAGGAAGTCAGCATCGGTTTCTTGTTCGTGGCGCTGCTCCGATGATGCCTCCGGGCTTTCTCTTGGTCCGGTGAGTGCGGCCATTGTAGTTAGCATCTCCTGAAGCTTCTGCCGTTGTTGTTCCTGAGCCCTTGTTATTGATCGGGTGAGCGGTCGATGACCTGTGGAAGCACGGCTATCCTCTTTCCCGGAAGCCATATAAACCGTATGTACCGCTATGCCCCCAGACTTGGGGCGTCTGGGCTCAGCGTCTTTGCGTTCTGCCCTGGTCATAGGGGATTTCTCTGGCCTCCTTTTCTTTTGAGCAGTTGACATTGAGGGGGCCATTGTAGCGGGCACCCAAGTGGTTATCGTCTTTTGCGGCTTACTGGGACGATTCCCTTCCGGCTGAACCTTCAGCTTCTTCTGTCGGCGGAGGTAGTCTTGATCGATCACTGACTCTTGGACACGTCGCCAGACTTTATAAACTTTGGAGGACAGCCGCTGAGGGGGCTGTTCCAGTTTTTCTTCTGCGACAGTCTCCACCGGTGGAGGAGATCTTTTCAGTATGGCGGTAGGCGAGTTCCTACGCACCTTGTTCAGCAGTTCAAAGTTGTTCCCAGTCGGAACAGCAGCATTGACTTCCACTATTAGAGCTGGTGGAGTTAGCCCAGAGGGGGAGTTGCCCCCAGCCTTCCTCACTCGGTGCCAGTGGCGATGTCGAGCGTGTCGGGCTGTTGGGGTTGGTTCAGTGATGGGGACGGCTTTGTCTTGCCCTCTATCCAGGTAAGGGGCTGTTGCTGGCGTTAGCCTCTTGAAGACTGATGTCCGTTGAGAAGCGGTATCCAACCGGTCAAAAACAGACTTCTGAGCAGGGACAGGAACCATAGTGGGAGCCGGAACAGCCAGTCTTGTAAAAACTGACCCTTTGGTAAGAGAAGCTGCCTTGACGACTTCAGGAGCAGGGATGGCTATCCTCTTCGGAACAACCTTTTCTGGGACTGCAGGCTTCATTATGGGCTCACAGGAACTTTGGCCCAATCTGGCGAAGACCGAGGTGCTGGAGCTGAACGACCCGTTGAGGGGGGCCGCAGTAGTTGTGAGCCGATCAAAGACCGACTTCTTGGGAGCTTCTTGCAATGGCACAGGGGCGCTGAAACTCATTGGTGGGAGCATAGTCCCAAAAAACAATCTTATGGTGGTCTGAGTGACCTGTTCCACCGGCATCGTGAACAAGGAAGCCGCTTGAGGTCCATAAGCTATGCCTCCAGATGAGGCGGAGCGCGGGTTTCAGTTGCAGTTGGAACACTTTGCACAAGTGGACGCCATTGATCCTTTGCTTCTGCACCAAGCAAAACGCCAAATCTTAGTATCTCGAAACCTAAGGGCAACCATTAGCAAACCGCGATTCGTTCGCAAACACGACACACGAAGTGTGGAGTGGAAAGAGGAAAAGGTCCCACCAGGCGTGCCAGAATTTGTTCCCTTTCGAAAGACGCGGCGGAGACGCGGCAGACGTCTTGCCTGAATTTCGGGGCAGATGCTAATTGGTGCTATCCGTCCACCTCTCCGAAGATGCCAAGTTGATTTATGGCACCGTGTATCGAAGGTTTAAACGAATGCGGCCGATGTAGCAGACTTCGTCAGATTCTCCCTCGCGTGAGGGGTTTTTGATTGTGGGGACACTCTTCCCTGCAGGCGCAAGCCCCTGCAGTTAATTACGCTACCGCATCGCGGTAACAACTTTCTCCTTCTCCAGATAGTCACTTCATGTCAGGGGTGTTTGTTTTGTGTTTGGTTGCCCGTGGATTGTATACGGAGACTAATTTGTGTTGTCGCCCGTAGGGCGTGGACTAGTCCAAATCCGTATCTTTCTTAGATTTGGGTTTGGGGGGTTTGGGTTTAAGATACGTTAGTCTCATTTGAGACTAAGATCAACTTAAACGTTTGTTAAGGATACGTTAGTCTCTTTTTAGACTAAGATCAACTTAACGGGATCGTTTAGATCCGACAAGAGAGCAATTAGGCTCTATTGTTTAGTTTAGTGACATTGCGGTCGATAATTAATTTAAGGACATTACGGTCCATTGTTAGTTTAAGGACATCTCGGTTCGATGTTAGTTTAAAGACATCACGGTCGAGGTTAAGGACATCATAGTCCGTGGGTTTAAGTACCCCACAGTTCGTTATTAGTTTTAAGACATCACGATCGAGGTTAAGGACATCATAGTCCATGGGCTTAAGGACCCCACAGTCCGATGTTAGTTTTAAGACATCACGGTCGAGGTTAAGGACATCATAGTCCATGGGTTTAAGGACCCCACAGTCCGTTGTTAGTTTTAAGACATCACAGTCGAGGTTAAGGACATCATAGTCCATGGGTTTAAGGACCCCACAGTCCGTTGTTAGTTTTAAGACATCACGGTCGAGGTTAAGGACATCATAGTCCATGGGTTTAAGGACCCCACAGTCCGTGAAATGTGTGGTTGTCGAGACCCGTCACCTCTCTAAAGACGTTGAAGGATTATAACGATAGATATCAGAGGAGTAAAGAGATGTACCCTTGAACCAAGGTTGATTGGTGATCTGTAGTCCAATTTGGAACTAAGATCCATTAATTATATTATGAGCACAATGGCCCAATTAAGTCTGGATTGAGGACTTATGGCCAACTTGGGCTAAGTCCAATTAAATTTGAACATACTGGCCCTTTGTTGGACCATTAGACATTTGTCTGGTTTCAGCCCACATTATTTAGCAATGCTAAACAAGAGTTTAAGGGCTTTGGTAACATTTTTATCTTTGATTGAGCAGTAGACATTATAGCTCTGGTTTTTACTCAATTTTGAATGGGAGGCTTTGCCTCTGGAAAATTAACCAATTTGGTTAAAAATAGTGTTAAACACTAGATAACAACAGTGTTAAACACTGGAAATAGATCCCTCAAATTAGTGTTAAACACTAAAAGACAATCAGTGTTAAACACTGAAAATAAAGTTCTCGAATTAGTGTTCAACACTAGAAAATGACAGTGTTAAACACTGGAAATAAGTCCTTTAAATTAGTGTTTAAAACATTAAATAGGAACGGATCACGTAGGGCCACGTGAGGGCACCCAAAAGTGGGACCAGATTCATTTTACTTTGCTTTGCAAATAAGTGTTTAACACTTTTTTTATTTTATTTTTAGCATCACGTGTTGGCACGTGATGGGGATTTATGCGCTGATCATTAAAGCATTTACTAAGGGGTCACGTGGGGACACGTGAGAGCGCCCAAAGTTTTGCTTTCCTTCGCTTTTTCTTTCTGTGTTTTGTGAGTCACGTGGGAGCACGTGAGGCGTTGCCTTAGAACTTTTTCCTTCTCATTTTTGGGGACCTTTTCAGGGGTCACGTGGGGACACGTGACCTTAATTCTTTTCATGCCCGGAGATCTCTTAAGTCTCTTTATTTTTAAGAACTTAATCCTTTTATAGGGTTAAACCCTAATCATGATTTTGGAGGAACTAAATTCCTATTGTGAAGAATTAAATTCTTATGTAGGGTTAAACCCGAGTTCTGTCCATCTTGAAGGAATTAAATTCCTATAATTTTAAGAGAATTAAATTCTCATATAGGGTTAAACCCTAGTTTTATCATGAAGGAATTGAATTCCTGTAAATTTTGAGAGAATTAAATTCTCATATAGGGTTAAACCCTAATTTCATCTTGGAGGAATTAAATTCCTATAATCTTAAGAGAATTAAATTCTCATATAGGGTTAAACCCTAATTTTGTCATGAAAGAATTAAATTCCTATAAATTTGGGAGAATTAAATTCGCAGAACTCAATCCTCCCTCTAAGTCTTGGATCTGCATGGCAAAATCTCAACCCGATGAGAATTAAATTCTCAACCTATGGGGAGATTTGCTTCTGCGGATCTTCAACCAGAGAAAGAACTAAGTTCTTTTTGCAAAAGAGTTAAACTCTTAGATTTTGAGAATTAAATTCTCTTTTTGAAGTTTTGATCTCCTTTCTTTTCTCACCTAGGGTTTTCTTTGCTGAGAATTAAATTCTCCTTTCTTTTCTCTCTGAATTTTCAAGATATCAAAATTCTATCTCTCCAAAAAAAACCTTTCCCTTTTCCTCCTCTTGGCTCCTATTTATAGGAGAAGGAAAAGAATCAATTTGTTTAATAAATCTTTCATTGAAAGATTTTGTTTGTTTTCATAATTAATATGATCCTTTAGATCATTCAGTGAATTTTATTCACCGTTGGATTTTCAATCCAAAGATATTCTGTTTGTTATTTTCGGTGAGATTTAGGGAAATCTTTCCTTGTCTAAGATTTTTCCATAAATTGGTGATTTTTAATCACCCCTGGATTTTTAATCCAACGGTTTCCCATAACCCTTTTCCATTTGGAAAGATTTAGAGGAATTTAGAATTTAATTCTATTAAACTGTAAGGCTTTCAAAACCTGGCACGTGCTGGCACGTGACCCCTGGTCACGTGTGGGCACGTGACTCCTGGTCACGTGTGGGCACGTGACCCCCAATTAGAGTCTCTTTTCAGCCGCTTGTTTGTGCTTTTTCTTGACAGATTTTAATTCTGTAAAAACGTCACGTGTCAACACGTGACCTTTGGTCACGTGTGAACACGTGATACCTCATTGATGTAACTCCTGATTTTTAATCAGGGAACAGGGACGGTTAAGCTCGCACGTCCCGAGGAGGAGATCTTCATTTCCAAAGGTGATATCGGCTGTGCGTACTTCTTCCAGCTCATCTTTCATCTTTTCTTCGGCGAGGAAAGATTGGAATTGCTCGGGCTCTTGTAGTGCCTTGATCAAAGAATCTCTCGCCTCTTTGGACAGTAGAAGGGCGTCGAGAATGCTTAGTTTTGAGGGTATCTTCCTCAGGTATGACAGAACGTTGTAATCCATCTTGTTTTTCTTGGGCGGATCCTTGGTTGTCAGCTCTTCGACGGATTGGTCATCGAGGGTGATATCCTCAGGGACCTTTTCTTTTCCCTTATCCTTTTTGTTTGACCCCTTGTTTACAGGTCTCAGATTCTTTTCAGGTAATGTGCAATTGCGCAGCTGAATGTTTTCGCAGCTCTTCGGTTCTTCCTCTTTTCCTAAGGTGGATTCTTTGAAGAGAGGGCCAAGAGCCATTTCTCCTTCAGAATCACTCCCGAAGGTGAGAACTTGCGATCCCCTGTTATCAACCATGTGACAGTTGCCGGCAGCTCTTCCACGTTCGTCTGTCGCATTTTTCCGCTGTCGACGAGTTTCACGCTTCATCCTCTTAAAGTGCTGCCTGTGAGCGATATACCCTTGCCACCAATTTCTAAAGGCGTTGCATTCTTCAGTAGGGTGCGTAATCCTTCGATGATATAAACAGTAATTAGGATGCACATCCTCTTCATTAAGGTGTATTTCATCAGAAGTGTTTCCTTCGGAGGGTGGCAGCTTCATTCCCATCGATGTGGCTTTAGCGAACCTTTTCTTCGTTTTAAGCCTGCTCTTGTCTGTCGCGGGCATGCCTCGGTCTGGTTGGGGCACTTCAACCCTTTCATCCAGTCGCCGACGTTTGGCTTTTCCAAATATGGCCATTTCGCGCTCTCGATCAGCCTTGCTTTTCAGAAGAGCTTCGTTCAGGAATGCATCAATCATCTCGTCTGACGGTCCTAGGAGCTCTGATTCAGGATCTTCTCCCAATTTCTCTGTGTCAGGAGCTTCTTCACCTTCTATCGACGAGTGAGAGATTACATGGCAGCTTGCCACATAATCCTCAAGTTCATCTGACGAGTCTTCTCCATTGTTATCATCTCCGTCCTCAAGGACGTGGCTGAGAAATTCTTGGAGTGTGACTGGGGTCCGCGCCTTCTGCTTATATTCTTCCAGCGCGTCAATATGTTTTTGCAGGTCCGTGCGCTTGTCATCAGGCTTCACGGGCTTTTTGGTCTTTTTCTTCTTCTTCGAAAACTTTGACGGCTGGGTGTGGGCACTTTGAGTATCACCACCAATTTTTGGCGTCGGGCGCGGCTTCAGCATTCCCTCGATGACCTCGGATTCCAGCGGACTTTTCCATTTGATCGCCGGGCATGTTTGGATATCCTTCAGCATTCTTTTTAATTTGGCTGAAAGAGCGACCTCCCATGGAGCTTCTTCGACAAAAGAGCACGATGCTCCCGGTGTGTCCCCCCTTTTAAGAGTGTACGGATGATGCGGGCTTACTTTCCAATTCTCGGATAGGATGAATTTGCCCTGTTAGTATTGATCTTCAATCCAGCCTTTAAAGACGAAGCAATCTTCAATTGGATAGCATGTCGCTTGGTGATAGGGGCAATAATTGGAATTATTAGCCTCACCGGATTGCAATGGGCATTTTGGATTCGGCAAATTGATGAGCCTGTTGCGCACCGCTAGTTCGAACAATCTCCTTGTTTTGTCCCAAGGAAACGAATAAGGGCGCTTCATTTTCTCATTAAAGAATCGTCGTTTCTCGTCTTGGAGATCAGTTAGTTTTGGACCACTGGGGTGCTGTTGAGCATTGGCGACGAAGGTCGCTTTCCCTTTCCCTTTTTCATTTCGAGATTCCAGCTTCAAAGGAGATGGTCTATGACCCATCTGGTCCATTTGGGCCAGTTTGTCAATCAAGGCTTGGAAAGTGGTCGGCTTGAAGAACATCATGAATTGTGAAATAGTCGCCTGCGGATCAAGAGTACCCACAAACATGCCTACCGCAGGTGCCTCTTCGATGCGCTGTTCGCACTTCGACCATAGATTCCGCCATCGTATAGCGTACTTGACCCAAGTTTTGCCTGGCTTCACCCTGGCATTGATCAGTGCTGTGATTGGGGTACGTTCGCTAGCGCTCGCAAAACATTGGGTGAACAACAATTCCATCTCTATAAAAGTTTTGACGGAGTCGTTGGGCAGCTCCGAATACCACTCAAAGGCCATTTCCGCTAAGCTGCCGACGAACTGACGAAGTAACAATTCGTCGTCACCTCCGGTATTGCCGCAAAGAGCCCTGAACTGAGCGACATGTTGATGGGGATTGCATGTCCCCTTGTATACGTGAAATTTAGGAATCGTGTATCCTGGCGGATACTTGATCTGATCGTACCATCCTGGATATGGTCGCCCAGTTCTGACGACTTGGCCAGTTGCTTCATTTGCTTGATTAGCCCGTATTTGCTGAGCTATATAATCATCCAGGGCAGCTTTTGAGATGGTCTCCTCTTTGGCTGCTGAACAAGCCGGAAGGGGGTTTGACGTCTTCGCTTGGTCATCTTCGAGGATAATCGGAGGATCTTCAGCTGGACGGTCCAGCTGGATCATTATGCCCACCATATCCTAGAATAGAAGGGCCATTTGTTTTATATTGGTCGCTTGTTCTGCGGCCTCTTTGTCCTTCTTCTCAAGCATTCTCCGAAAGAATTCGGCATCAGTTTCCTGCTCACGGCGCTGCTCCGAGGATGTCTCCAGGCCTGATTTCGTTCCCGTGAGTGCGGCCATAGCTGTTAACGTCTCTTGGAGATTTTGTTGTTGTTGCTCCTGAGCCTTAGTCACTGATCGCGTAAGCAGTCGATGACCTATGGAGATACGGCTATCCTCTTTTCCGGATGCCATATAGATGGTGTGCACCACCATGCCCCCAGACTTGGGGCGTTTAGATTCAGTGTCTTTGCGATTTGCCAAAGACGCAGGGATCTTCCCCGACCTCCTTCTTTTGTGGGCGGTCGAAGCTGAGGGGGCCGTTGCAACGGTCACCTAGGTAAACGACACCGTTTGTGGCTTGACAAGATTGTCCTCTTCTCGCCGAACCTTCATCTTTTTCTGTCGGCGGCTATAGTCTTGATCTACCACGGAGTCCTGGACCTGTCGCAACTTTATAAATTTTAGAAGACAGACGCTGAGGGGGCTGCTCCAGCTTCGCCTTTGGGGCATTCTCTATAGGTGGAGGAGATCTTTTCAGCACAGCAGTTGGCGAATTCCTGGGCACCCTGTTAAGTGGTTCAAAGCTCCCAATTAGAACAGCAGCATGGGCTTCCACCGTTGGAGCTGGCGGCGTAAATCCAGAGGGTGAACTGCCCCCATCTTTCCTCACTCGGCGCCAGTGGCGACGTCGAGCATGTCGTGCGGACGGGATCACCTCCGCTGTTGGATCAGTTTTTCCATGCCCCCTGTTCTGATGAGAGTCTGCTGTTGGCGCCAGCTTGTCAAAGACAAATGCTCGCTAAGAGGGAATGGCCAATCTTGAAAAGGCTGATTTTCATGCAGGGGAAACGGCCTTGGTTACTTCACCCGGAGTGGGAGCTGAAACAGCCAGTCTTGTGAAGACTGGCCCCTTAGTCGGAGAAGCCGCCTTGGTGACTTCAGGAGTAGGAATGGTTATCCGCTTCGGGATAACGCCTTCTGGTATTGCGGGCTTCTTCGCGAGCCCATCTGAGCTTCGGCCCAGTCTGCTGAAAACTGAGGCGCTTGGTTTGGGTGACCTGTTAAGAGGGGCCGCGGTAGTGGTAAGCCGATCAAAGACCGACTTCTTCTGAGCTTCTTGCAATGGTACAGGGGCGTTGAAGCTCATCGTTGGGAGCATGGTCCCGAAGAATAGCCCAATGGTGGCTTGGGTCACTTATTCCACCGGTATTGTGAAAAGAGAGGCCGCTTGGGACCCGTAAATTACTCCTCCAGATGAGGCGGAACGGGAGTTGCAGTTACAGTTGGACCAGTTAGAGGCCATTGATGTTCTTTTTTCTCTGCACGAAGCAAGACACCAAATCTTAGTCCCTCGAATCCAAGGGCAACCATAGCAAACCGTGATTCGTTCGTGAAACACGATACACGAAGTATGGAGTGGAAAGAGGAAAAGGTCCCACCGGGCGTGCCAGAATCTGTTCTCCGCCGAACACAGAGACACGACCGCGTAGGTCCGTCTTGCCTGAATTTCGAGGGCAGATGCTACTTGGTGCTATCCATCCAGCTCTCCGAAGATGCCAAGTTGATTTATGACACCATGTATCAAAGGTTTAAACGGATGCGGCCGATTTAGCAGACCTCGTCAGATTCCCTCTCATTTGAGGGGTTTTTGATTGTGGGGACGCTCTTCCCTGCAGACGCAAGCCCCTGCAGTTAATTATGCTACCGCATCGCGGTAACCACTTTCTCCTTCTCCAGATGGTCACTTCGTGTCGTGTGTGTTTGTTTTGTTTTTGGTTGCCCGTGGATTGTATACGGAGACTAATTTATGTTGTCGCCCGTAGGGCGTGGATTAGTCCAAATCCGTATTTTCTTAGATTTGGGTTTGGGGTTGGGTTTAAGGATACGTTAGTCTCATTTGAGACTAAGATCAACTTAAACGTATGTTAAGGATACGTTAGTCCAATTTCAGACTAAGATCAACTTAACGGGATCGTTTAGATCCAACAAAAGAGCATTCGGGCTCTATTGTTTAGTTTAGGGACATTGCGGTCGATTACCAGTTTAAGGATATAGTGGTCCAAGGTTAAAGACATCACAGTCCATGGGTTTAAGGACCCCACAGTCCGAGGTTGAGGACATCATAGTCCAAGGTTAAGGACATCATAGTCCATGGGCTTAAGGACCCCACAGTCCGAGGTTAAGGACATCATAGTCCATGGGTTTAAGGACCCCACAGTCTACAGTTTAAAGACGACATAGTTTATAAAGTTTAAGGACATCATAGTCTATGAGTTTAAGGACCCCACAGTCCATGGGATGATTGGTTATCGGGACCCGTTACCTCTCTGAAGACGTTGAAGGATTACAACGACAAATATCAAAGGAGTGAAGAGATGTACCCTTGAACCAATGTTGATTGGGAAATCTGTAGTCCAATTTGGAACTAAAATCAATTAATTAGATTATGAACACATGGTCTCAGTTAAATCTGAATTGAGCAATTATGGCCAACTTTAGCTAAGTCCAATTAGGTTTAAAATGCTAGACCTTTGTTGGGACTGTTGAACATTTGTCTGGGCTCAGCTCCTCATTATTTAGCAATGGTAAGCATGGGTTTGGGTTCTGACCATATTTTTATCTCTTATTGAGTGCTGAGCACTCATATACCATATAAGATGATCAATCTTGGAAGGCAAGGATGTATTTGAAGTTCAGTCAAGGGGGAGTCTTGCCTTTGGAAGACTTAGCCGATTTGGGGTAAGACTATTTTGCATATAGTGTTAAACACTAGCACATATCTGGCGGTCACGTGTTCCCACGTGATGCATAGTGTTAAACACTAGGGATGAAATGCTTAAAATAGTGTTAAACACTAAAAGTGAAGCACTCACGTGGGGTCACGTAAGGCTCCCTAGGATTGGGTCAAGCCTCTCTTATTTTATTCTCAGAAAAAGTGTTAAACACTTTTAGTCTTCAAGGCCATCACGTGTGGGCACGTGATGGGCATCCATGCACCGGATATTAAAAGGATTTGCTAGGGGTCACGTGAGGACACGTGAGGGCGCTCATGCATTGGATTTTAATCCTTCAGTGCTTTCCATCTTCTCTTTCAGGGGTCACGTGGGGACACGTGAGGGCGCCCAAAGTCCATTCTGCCTTTACTTTTGAGAAGTTTGTTCAAGGGTCACGTGGGAGCACGTGACCTGATCTCATTCATTCTTTTTGACCATTGAGGGGAGGGTCACGTGTTGCCACATGATCAGGTTGGGTACTTGATCTTTTTACGTGCATGAAAAGTCCCTTGTTTTAAGAATTAAATTCTTTTATAGAGTTAAACCCTAATTTTATTTAGAGGAATTAAATTCCTATATATTTGGAAGAATTAAATTCTTTTATAGGGTTAAATCCTAATTTTGTTGGAGGAATTAAATTCCTATGTGCTTTATAGGAGAATATAATTCTATGAACTTAGGTCTTCTCTTAGGTTTTAGATCTGCATGGCAGAATCTCCTCGAAGAGAATTAAATTCTCAACTTGTGGGGAGATCTGCTTCTGCAGACCTTCAACCAAAGGAAGAACTAAGTTCTTATTCCGAAGAGTTAAACTCTTAGTTTGAGAATTAAATTCTCTTTTTTCTTTTGTGGGAGTTTATAGGATGATCTCTCACCTATGATTTCTTTCTTTTTTGAAGAAATCTTCTTTTCTCTCTGGAGAATTAAATTCTCTTTTTTTTTGTATTCTCTCTCTGTTGTCGTATCCTTTTTTTCCTCTTCTCTTCTTGGATCCTATTTATAGGAGAAAGAAAAGAATCAGTTTGTTTAGTCAATCTTTCATTGAAAGATTTTAATTAATTTTGTAACCAACATGATCTTTTAGATCACTCGGTGAACTTTATTCACCATTGGATTTTAATCCAAAAGATATTTCGTCTGTTATTCCTGGCAAATTTCAGGGAAATCTTTCCTTGTATAGAATCTTTCTATAAATTGGTGATTTTTAATCACCATTGGATTTTTAATCCAACGGTGCTCCGCTTTACAGAGCGCAATCTTTTTGTTTGGAAAGATTTAGGGAAATATTTTTTCCAACTAGGGTTTTTGATTTCCCTTAATTAGAATTTAATTCTATTAGTTCAGAAGGTTTAAAAGCCTATCACGTGTTAGCACGTGACCCCACTGATTGACCATTTAATTAGAATTCAATTCTATTAGTTCAAAGATCTTTAGGAACCTATCACGTGTCGGCACGTGACCCCCTGTCACATGTGGACACGTGATGCCCCATTTAGGGTTTTCTTTCCTTTAACTCAGAGAGCTTTTAAGACCCTATCACGTGGTGGCACGTGACCCACGGATTAATCTTTTAACCAGAATTTAATTCTGTTGTTTTAAAGAACTCAGGAATTATCACGTGTCAGCACATGACCCTTGGTCACGTGTGGGCACGTGATGCCCCATTAGGGTTTTTCCTTGTTGTTTATTATACCTTTAATTCTTTTCAGTGGGTTTAAAGGTCTATCATGTGCGGGCACGTGACCCCATTTGATTAGTATTCAATTCTTATCATTTCAGAGCCCTCAGGAAGCCATCACGTGTCGGCACGTGACCCCCGATCACGTGTGTGCACGTGATGCCCCATTTGGGTTTTTCATTGTATTTTATGAGGGAACAGGCAGTATTCGAAATACCAGATCATCCAGTGTTCAATTTCAAGAGTGGAGACCGAACCTTAGAGCCTAACATCTACCGAGCAAAACCAAAGAAGGCAGAAGTTGCAGCGTTGCAAGCGGAAGAATCGAAGCCAGAGATAGTTCGAGAGTTCGAAGATGTATTTCCGGAAGATATATTAGGTTTGCCTCCCGATCGAGCTCTTGAATTCAGCATCGATTTACAACCCGGCGCACAACCAGTAATAAAAGCTTCATACTGATTAAGTCCAGAAGGATTGAAGGAGATCCGCATTCAGTTGGACGAACTCCTGAAGAAAGGTTGGATTCATCCCAGTACTTCAAGCTGGGGATCTCCGGTGCTACTGGTGAAGAAGAAGGAAGGATCCTATAGGATGTGTGTGGATTATCGAGCTTTGAACGAAGTGACGATTAAGAACAAGTATCCACTACCGCGCATTGATGACCTTTTCGATCAGTTAAGTAGGTCATGTGTCTTTTCAAAGCTAGATCTTCGTTTGGTTTACCATCAAGTGAAGGTCAAAGAGTCCGACATTCCGAAGATAGCGTTTAAGACTCGTTCTGGTCATTATGAATATCTCGTAATGCCATTTGGAGTGACCAATGCACCTGCCATCTTTATGAAGCTGATGAACCAAGTTTTCCGAGAGTACCTAGATAGGTTTGTTGTCATCTTCATCGACGACATCCTGGTGTATTCAAAGAATCGGAAAGAATACGGTGAGCACTTATGGATTGTCCTGGAGATATTGCGACAACTTCAGCTCTATGCTAAATACAGCAAGTGTGAATTTTGGCTAGATCAAGTCAGATTTCTCGGACATACTGTTTCAGGCGAAGGAATCTCTGTGGATCCAGCTAAGGTGTCAGCTGTCAGCGAGTGGCCGACACCAAAGACGGTGAAAGATATACGAAGTTTCTTGGGCTTAGTAGGATACTACCGACGATTCATTGAAGGATTCTCAAAAATCGCAGCACCCCTGACCAAGCTTACACGCAAAGACGAAGCATTCGTGTGGTCAGAAGCATATGAAAAGGCTTTTGTAGAACTCAAGTCGAGGTTAACCTATGCACCTATTCTTGTACTACTGGATCAATCTGGAGGATTCATTATACATTGTGATGCGTTCGGTAAAAGATTAGGATATGTTCTACACCAGCATGGAAAGGTTGTGGCTTTTGCATTAAGACAACTAAAAGTTCATGAGCGCAACTATCAAACACATGATCTAGAATTGGCAGCCGTCATCTTCGCACTCAAGATTTGGCGCCACTATCTTTTTGGAGAACGAGTGGATTTATACACTGACTACAGGAGTCTGAAGTATATATTTACTCAAAAGGAACTCAACATGCGGTAGAGAAGATGGTTAGAACTCATGGCGAATTTCGACATCAACCTACAGTATCATCCTAGAAAGGTGAATGTAGTTCCTGATGCCCTTAGTCGCGAGCTATTAGCAATGAACCTCACCGCTCAGTGGAGACTACAACAAGAATTGCATGGATTGGAGATTGAAGTAGTTCTGTCAGGTAACGCTTCATATTTAATGAACTTATAAGTCCAGTCCATTCTTGTAAATCAAATCAAGGCAGCTCTAGCAAATGATTCCAAGATACAAAAGATCCGAGAACAAGTAGAAAGTGGAATACGAACTGACTTCATCATTCACGAATATGGATCTTTGCGATATGGAAGCCGTTTATGCGTACCAATCAGACCTATTCAAGAAGAGTTAATGAAAGAAGCTCATAGCTCTCCCTATTCTGTACACCCCGGTGGCACGAAGATGTACAAGGATCTACGACAACATTACTGGTGGCATGGAATGAAGCATGAAGTAGCAAGCAGCGTAGCCAAGTGTTTGGTGTGTCAACAAGTGAAGACTGAACATCACAGAACTGCTAGTCTACTTCAGCCGTTACCAATCCCAGAATGGAAATGGCAGCACGTTACAATGGACTTCGTGACTGCTCTCCCTCGCAGCACGAAGGATAACGACGCAATATGGGTTATTGTGGATTGACTCACCAAGTCGGCTCACTTTATTGCATATCGAGTTGGCCAGTCAACCGAGACGTTAGCAAAGAAATACATGGAGGTGAGCATAAATCAAAAGTAAGATTTAACCCTTCAAGATGTACCATATTTGATACCTATAAACTCATGCAGGAGATCGTGAGATTGCATGGAGTACCGGTTTGCTTCGTCTCTGATCGTGATACAAGATTCCAATCATAATTTTGGCAGAGTCTGCAAGCTAGCCTGGGAACGAATCTGAATTTTAGCACGGCGTATCATCCAAAAACAGACAGATAGTCCGAGCGAATAATTTAGATTCTGGAAGACATGCTAAGAGCCTGTATGTTAGACTTCGGAGGTTCGTGGGAAGATCACCTACACCTTGTGGAATTTTCATACAACAACAGCTATCAGGAAATTGTTAGGATGGCACCTTTTGAAGCACTCTACAGGAGAAAGTGTCGTTTCCCGTTGAGTTAGGACGACATTAGAGATCGTGAACTCCTTGGACCAGAGATGATCGTGGCAACAGTAGATGTGGTTCGCACGATCAAGGAAAGGATGTGCATAGCCCAAGACCGACAGAAGCATTGGGCAGATGCAAAGCATCGACATCTGGAGTTCCAACCTGGAGACCATGTATCCCTGAAGATCTATCCAAACAGAGGAGTGATCCGTTTTGTCAAGAGGGGTAAGTTAAGTCCAAGATATATAGGACCGTTCTCGAACGAGTTGGAGAAGTGGCTTATCATTTGGCACTACCACCCTCATTGGAAGGAGTGCACAATTTATTCCACATATCCCAACTACTACGATATGTAAGTGACCCCATCTACATACTTGATCACTCATAGCTCATGGTACAAACTAACCAAACATGCGAGCAACAACCAGTTGAGATCCTGGACCCGAAAGGTGAAGACATTGCGGAACAAGGAATTAAACTTGGTCCGAGTGATGTGGAGAAAGGATTCGCCAGGAGAATCGACATGGAAAGAAAAGAGGATATGCGTACACGATACCCTTACCTATTTGAAAATTAGTCCCTATGTAATTATAAATTTCGAGGACGAAATTTTTATAAGGAGGATAGAATTTAACGACTCTAAAATCACTGTACAGAAATTTCTTGTTACTGTACAGAAAAAGGGTATTATAGCCTGTGTAAGAGTTATAAGTTAGATTTGTTTAATAAAAGCAAGAAACAACTTATAGCTCACAGGTAAAGCCTCTACACTGCTGTGACGTATCCTGTGTGTTCGATTCCTATTAGACACAATTATTTTTTATGATTTTTCTTTTTAATATTTGGAAGCCCAAGAGTTGCACGTGCAATACACAGGGAAATGAATAATTTCAGAAAAATCAAACAGGCGCAATGAGGTGTACACACCCAAAAAACACACGTGACACGAATCTCATGATAGAACATTCAAATCCGACAACCCATTTCTCCCAATTGGTCGGCATCGATGGTCGATCTTGCTCCAATTTGCTCCATGTTTTGCACACATACCCCTTCGACTCCCTTTAACTCCTCTGCACTGTCTGATTTCCCGGCAATCAAACAGAGACCCTTCATTTCACCATTTAACATCTTTTTAATGCATTTTAATCTAAAATTTTAATTCCCAAACCTTAATTCTTCACTATAAATACCACCCTATGCCTTAGCTCTTCACCATTCTAAAATTCTAGCAAAAATTCTCTCAAAACTTTCTAAGTGCCAAGTGGAGTTAAGCCCCTCAAGTGGAGTAGCGAGTCAAACTCGACGACCGGAGTATCTCCAACGAAACCACAACCCCCGAGAGCTTCTTCGATCTCTTCTTAATCATATAAAAACTGTAAGTCCCTTCATCTCTATTCTTTTCCATCTCAAAGCCACTTTTTAAAACAAACCGACAAAAGAAGAGTTATCTCCGATATAGTTTCTTTTTAATATTTGTAATGCATGTGATAGGCAAAATTAAATCAAACTAACATGTTACACTAATCTTAACCTTTTTTCCATCATTTAGTTTTTGGTTTAACAAAATTTTCATAGGAAACAAACATATAACAACCCTTTTCATTAAAATACCATGAACTTTAGTATAACACTTCTCAATAATTAGTTTAAATACCTTTAGAAAAACTTCACGGGGTAACGACCTACCCTACATGCATACTATTGTTCCATAGCATGGTATTCTAAGCCTATAGTAATTTAAAGAAGAACATTTTCATTAAAATACCACACCGTTTCAAAACGGGTTTCTTTAAATCGGTATTTCGAAATCCTTAGCAATTATGCCTCTACAACCCTCGTCAAGGGACCCGCTAATGGATGGTGTGGATTATCACACATCCTTAGGACAGTAGAGCGAGATGCAGAACTCCTCACGGAGTTTTCGGACTCGAAAGGAATAAAAATACGGTTTTTAAGAAACGCGACTTTTTCTAATAAAAACTAATATTTGGGAAAATTATATATAAATCATAAATCCGTACTTTCAATAAAAACAAATTAAAAAAACTATATTTTTAAAATGAAAGATTAGAATTTGTTAATAAAATACCACCAAGTTTCCAAAAGTAGTAGTTTCATAAAAATACCACAAACTTTCAAAAAGGTAGATTTTATCACCAAAACACCACAACAAATAAAATACATGCTCATGAAAACCCTAAATGTTATAAATCACCCTCGAGGTTTATTTTCAAACTATATTAAAGTATTTTTCATAAAACTCCCTCGAGATATGCAAACAATATTTAAGGACTTTAGATAAATATAGGTTTAAGCGGGATCAATTCTCTTGAGCCCCAGAGAGCCGGAGAAAGTGGGTGCTTACTTATTCATGTTAGACAACTTAACGGAGTTATCAATGGCAATTGTCTTGGGAAAAAACACAAATCCTGCCGTCCATGTGCAGCAGTTGCTGATTTCTCCTGAACATAAGAATTTAACAATTTATATCAGTTCACATGAAAAGACACGAAATCAAATCCAAACTCAAATTTAAACTTGAACTCGAACTCGAATACAAACTCGAACTCTAATCTAAACTCAAATATGTAATCGAATCCAATCTACTCGATCCAACTTGACTCGAATCCAGATTGCAATTGTCATGACTCGCACATTACTCAACTCACTCGAATACAATCTACACCTTTTGCAATCTAGGATTTCGATCAAGATAAGTCAATCAATTAATCAAATCAAATAAGTATATTAATCAGTTATAATATATTATAGACGAGGTGGTTGGGATTATTTTTTATGTGAATCCAATGAAACTTCAGGAGTCCCGTATTAACCTCTTTTTAATTTACTCAAATATCAGTCGGATTGACTCATCCACAGCCTAAAACTCCGATGCTAACACATGAAATGCACCCATGTTTCCTTGCTCCTGGGTCCCTACTCTTGAGCTCGTGAATACTTCTACGGCTGCATTGACATTCACACTTGGAACTTAACGTTAACATAATGACCATCTAGAGACTTATAGTATATATACATACCCATGATCATATACTCTTAATCGTCATATATATATTCCACTCTTGTCATTTTCTTTACCCTTACCTATCTTTGGGACTTGCCAAACGTTAGTTCGCTGACGGGCATCCCACCCACTTTTCTTCTCTTGGAATGTTCGTCAGATACGGTCGACACGAAGGAGGTTGAAGCCACAGAGGAGAACTACGACCAGATCGCTACTCAGGACTAACTCAGCTTTATTTTTTCCTTCAGTTTATGTATGTCACTTGTTTAGGCATTTTCCTTATTGTATTCACTTTCCAGCATAAACTCTTCTACCTGTACATATTTGAAGTTGAATGTAAATAAAGATATTTGTTGAAAAATTTTAGAGTCTCAATTTATTCTTGCATTGTGTATTATTGTTTCCATACGCTCAGTATATTTATTTAGGGAATGACCTTCTCTGGATAAATATACCGCGGGCTTGCCACATCACCGTTTCTGTCTATTGGGAAGCGGGGCGTGACACGTATTGAAACAATAATACACAAATGAAAAAATAAATGGAGACTGTAAAATTTTCAACAAACATCTTTATTTACATTCAACTTAAAATATATACAGGTACATGAGTTTCAACTGGAAAGAAAATACAATAAAAGAAAATACCTGAACATGCGGCATACATAAGCTAAAAAAAGGAGGTTAAGCTAATCCCGAGTAGCTATCTGGTCATAAACTTCCTCTGTAACTTCCATTTCCTCTGTCTCGACCGTATCTGATGAGGCTCATAAATGAGTATGTAAATTCCGCCTCCCCGCGAACCCGCGGGGTGCACGCCATCGACTTACAGTGGTATCAGAGCCTATTAAACCTTAACTAACTTGTTGGCAAATTATTAGAACTTCGATCGACGAAAAAAATACCTGAAATTAAATTTTCGAGATATGCTTGCTATCGATATTTTAAAAACTATTCAAAAAATTATTTCAGAGACCTTAAAAGTACATGCAGGCATTTCTAAGTCCTAGAAAAAATTCTGAGTACCGAACTCCTCAACTTTGCGGCGGAACTGTTGCCAAATAGGTCATTTGGCGGCGGAACCGCCGCCGAGTTGTGGCCGAGTTGCTCCCAATTTTTCTGTGGTTTTGGTTCTTGGAATTATGATTTTTGGTATATTTGGTTTTTACCCAAATTGTTTGTGTACTGGTTTGTGCATGGGATAAACACGGATAAGGATTATCGATCGAATTTCTATGTTCTTGGCTAATCGGTGTTTCTGTGTTTATATATGTGTTGTTAAACGTTTGCTAATCGCTATATGTCGATCAGTGGGGGTTGCACATATCTGTATTGTGATGGTTTGTGTATATGAAGTATTGGATCGTCGTGGATGAATAGCCGAGGGATGTAAGAAGAGTGTTTTCTTTTCTTTCATTCATATAAATTTGTAAATTGATGTAATATTATTTTTGCGGGGCATATCCAGGTTGAGGTTATAGCCACCGTTGTATTTTTCATTTACTTTTTCTTGCATCTAGGATAGACCCAAGGTGGGGTGCACAAACTACCGGGTTCTTGAAGTGCCGAGTGGCCTACTCATTTTATTGAGAGAGGTTGCTTTACTTCGGGAATTTGGCAGGTAGTTTGCCGCACCCGTAGGGGTCTAGGGTAGGGTTTGGCTATTCATCACGACTGTAGAATCCGTCTTTCGTTCTAGGCTAAAACGAAACACGGAATTCCTAATATATCCAATATATTCATCGGTGATCTGTGATCTGGAATGCCTATTATTGCATGAGACGAATGGCTATATATAAATATAAATAAATAAATATATATATATATATAAACGTTGCTTATGTTTTGCACCCGCGCTAGTCCAGCCCCCGCTCTGCCGTTACTTAAGTAACCTAACGGTGCATGACGGGGATCCGTGGCGAATACGAATGGCATAAGCGTACGTTCTATTTTCGTTTCTTTTCTATAATGATAGGGTTAAATGGTGGGACTGCATTAATATTGATTAATGCAAAGAAAACAAACCAAAGTTTAAATCGTTGGAATAATTTCAAAACCACACGGTTTTCTTGAAAAACAACTTTTAAATGCGGAGCCTAAACTACTCCTTTTAAAAGCTATCATGGTTCCTTCAAATATATCAAGTTCATTACGTTCACGGTTTCGCCAAAACCATCCGTAGCCCTCTATCATTTCAGATGGGTATTCAGTAGTATTCAAGCTCTGTATTTTGACTTTTGCCAAGGCATAGTGATTGGTAGCTGCTGGGTATTCATCTATAGCATAGATAGATGCGTTGATTTGGGACAGTCGTACAGCTATTTTGGCCTTCGTCAAGAGTTTGTACTGGTGGGTTAAAATTAACCTGGATAATGATGGGTAGAACGTGATTTGCATCTTATGATATGTTGGCCTTCGTCAAGGTCATAAGCGTCTGGGGCAAAAATACACATCGGGAGTTTCCAAAGGAAAATGAAACCTGCTAGTATTGCATACCATTTGGAGTGTGATGATTTTGGTAGGATTCCTTCAAGGTTGTCACACGATAATATTTGGATCCCGATCCTACTGTGAGTATCCGCTACTCTTCGAGAGATTTTTTTCACTAAACAATCAGTGCTATAAACCAAGTAGGTGCCTAAAACGGAGTTAGCAGGGCTACGCCTCCAGGGAAAAGAGGTTATGTAATTAAAGAACTTCCTGAAAGTATTGGAAAACCTCCCTCGAAATACCAACACTAGTCTGGCCGAAAGGTTAAGTAAGAATTGTAGGGTGAGATTAATCCTGACTAATTCTTCTTTTATGGTTTGAAGGGGGATTCGAAGAACAGTGGAAGCCATCTTGTTTAGATAAACTAATAACCAATCTAAACTTGCAAGAGCATCATGCTGAGTGTTTCTTCTCTCTCTCCTAATTGCAGCTACCAAAATGACCGGGCTTAAATTACTGCTAGATAAAAACAAATTGACTGGGCCAAACTATAAAGATTGGTTAAGGAATGTCCAGATGATCATAACCTATGACAAGCTGGGCTACCTCCTTACTACCAAAGCCCCCGCCATCTCAGGTCCTGATTCCACCGTCGCGGATGTTGAAATCCGTAAGACATGGGAAATAGATAGTGCGAGAGCCAAGTGTCTCGTGTTGGCCTCAATGGATAATGAACACCAAAGACAGCACAAGAAGATGGACTTAGCTTCTATCTTTCTCCATACCAAAGAGTTATATGGAGAGCAATCTCGTATCGCAAGTTATGAGACCTCGAAGAAATTGTTTCAGGCAAGGTTGGCTGTCGTGTCATCTGTAGGGGACCACGTCCTTAAGATAATCAGCTATATTGAAGAGCTTGCGGACCTTGGGACTACGTTGGAGAACGAGTTCTATACAGACTTGATTCTACAGTCCCTCCCCTCTACCTACGTCCAGTTTATCTTGAATTTCAATATTCAGGGTAAGAAAGTTTCACTTTCAGAACTCCTCAACGTGTTGAGAAGTGCTGAGGGCACCCTACAAAAATCCAGGGAGACAACCACTCTGCTTATTGGGGAATCTTCCCCTTCTACATCCAAGGCGAAAACCAAGGGAAAGAAGAAGAAGGCCTCCACCAAGCCGAAAGGCGGTGTCAGTAAGGTAGAGGGAAAGGGCAGGGAAAAAGTTTCGGGGCTGACAGTAGGGAAGGAGGAATGTTTCTATTGTCACAGGAAAGGGCATTAGAAGAAGGACTGCAGGGCTTGGAAAGCCAGAAACCAGGATTCGAAGCACGTTGTGGCTTCGGCTTCAGGTGTGTTTATGATTGAAAACTGTCTGTCAATACTTTCTGGGTACTAGATACCAGATCAGTATCTTATATTTGTAATTCATTACAGGCTCTAAGAAACCGTATAGTTATCAAGGCTGGTGATATGACTCTCAGGTTTGCTAATGGAATGAGCGTGGATGCTGTATCCGTAGGGGAATATCACCTAGGATTGACAAGTGGGCAGATTTTGATTTTGCGTAACTGTTTGTGTGTACCTAGTTTAGCATGTAATATCATTTTTGTATCTTTACTATCTAAAGAAGCTTATGATTTTACATTTGTAAGCGACGTCGTCTACATCCACCTTAATCAAGATTTGATTGGGTCAGGTATACTAGATAACGGTATATACGTATTAAATCAAGCTCAGGTTTGCAATGTCCAGAACACACTTAAAAAAAAGTCTCCAGAATTAAATCAGGCTTTCTTATGGTATTGTAGACTAGGTCACATCAATGAAACACGGTTGACAAAGTTACATAAAGAGAGATATTTATATCCGTTTGAATATCAGTCTTATGCAACTTGTCAATCATGTCTCATAGGAAAGATGACAATGAATCCGTTCACTAGACACGGGGTAAGAGCCAGTAAGCTCTTGGGACTCATACACAGCGATGTGTGTGGTCCAATGTCTACACATACAAGAAGTGGTTATTCATACTTCATTACTTTTACGGATGATTTCTCAAGGTATGGACATGTATTCTTGATGAAACATAAATCTGAGGCCTTTGAGAAATTCCGAGAATATAAGAATGAAATGGAAAAACAAACCGGTAAAAGTATCAAGACACTTCGATCTAATCAAGGTGGTGAATACTTAAGTGCTGAGTTCCAGGATTACTTAAAGAGAATGGAATTCTCTCTCAGTTTACTCCTCCATATACACTTCAACACAACGGTGTATCGGAAAGGCGGAACCGAATCTTATTGGATATGGTACGTTCCATGATGAGTAACGCTAAGTTACCACAATCCTTCTGGGGTTATGCACTAGAATCAGCTGCATATCTTTTGAACAAGGTTCCTACCAAGACTATGCCTACCACACCATATCAAATGTGGAGTGGGAAGAAACCCTATCTTCAGTATCTGAAGATATGGGGATGTCCAGTTTTTGTTAAAAAGCAGCATGCGGACAAGCTCGAGACATGCTCAGTACTGTGTAAGTTTGTGGGATACCCAAAGAACACCAGGGGTATATTTTCTATTACGCGGAGGAACAAAAGGTCTTTGTTTCTCGGCATGCCCACTTTTTGGAAACTCAATTTCTTGAAAAGGAAATAAGTGGGAGCACAATAGAACTAGAAGAAATTCCAGAACCACAAGTTATTACTGAAAGCGTGGTGGAACCAGAAGTTTCGAAAGAACCGGACATCCCCGCGCCACTCCACGGGACTAGTTAGCAGTCTCATCCGCCTGAGAGATACTACGGTTTTCTCATAGACAGAGATAGAGAGGATTGCATCGTCGACGATGATGAGCCAACTAGTTTCCAGCAAGCCATTAGGAGCAGAGACTCGGTAAAATGGTTGGATGCAATGTGGACCGAAATGGAGTCCATGTACACCAACAAAGTATGGACTTTGGACATTTCTCCAAAAGGGGTAAAACCCATAGGCTACAAATGGATCTTCAGAAAGAAGATTGGTGTAAATGGACAGGTTGAAACCTATAAGGCTAAACTTGTATACCTCGGCACGACTTACTGGTAGGTACTCCATGACCCGCATCTCACGCTAGTGCATCTCGTCATTAATGAGCGGATCCCGCCATTAATAGGCGTGTCTCGCCATCAGCACGAACGTGATGCAAAGGCGTAACGGGCGGCGAGAATCTCGCGCTGGTCCACTTCAGACCCTCTCCACCATATAGACCCTCTCCATATAGACCCTCTCCACCAGAAGATCCCGGTAGGCAGAATTAATTCCAATACGCCGCTATGCTGCCTTTATTCCCCAGAACTTACTTGATTGTCGGAGGCTCTTACAGTGGTTTTCCACCCTGGAACTTACCTTGCAGGTAGCCCGGCGTCAACAACATCCAACAACCTATTGAGATCCACACGTCCAATTTTCACTCTCAATCACAACCATTCAGAATCGCTTGCAGTCAGATCGACGGAGACAACATCTGAGGGAGATTTCTGTCTCCATCAGTTAGCGCCGTCTGTGGGAAGTGATTCTTCCGCACCCAAAAAGTTGATCTTCCGCCTCTGGTTCAATGATAAGCGATAACCACGACGATCCCAGCATGAGCCGTCCCATCCTCCACAGCGAGGGTGAAAACGGCCCTACTCCTCCCCCTAACGTCATCAACACTTTATCCGCTCGAATCGAAAGGCTCACGGCGATGGTGGACGCACTCACCCATGTCCAAGCAGCCGGCCATGCCCGCCATACCGCAGCATCCCCTCCTCGGGGAGACGATGTTTGCAGGGAGATAGAAGGACACACTCAGGCTCTTAACCTCACTCGCTCTCATCTTGATGTGACCGAATACCGATGTGCCGGTTTCGGCAGTCATGGCCTGCGTCCAGGGAATGATTCCATGACCCACTGGGCACGGGATAGCTCAACACCCTAATTGCAGGAGGGACCGGGCTATCACTTCAACGTGCGCTGCGCTTTCTCACCCCCCGAGGAAGTGTCAGTCCAATCACCAGATTCCAGGCTAAGCCCACGCTGCCGCCGCCGTCAAGGTCACGCGTATGATGAACACCGGGGCTATCTATGAAGAGTCCGTCCCGGAGATTTAAGGAACGTGATAGAGCGAAACTGAAGCCGCTCCATCGTGCAAGCCATGAGCAAAGGGAGCGGAAGCTTCAACTATGAAGATTCCTCGGGATACCAACAACAAATAGAGGCCCTCGAAAGGAAAATCGAAGATATACGACAGGATGACCGTACGGCTGGTGAAGGCGCGAAGTACTCTACTTACACAATCACAAGACCCTTTACTGAACAGCTACTAGCTGAGCGTGTCTCATCTAGGAAAAAACCGCCTAAGGTGGCCCTCTTCGACGGGAAGTCCGACCCAAAAGACCACTTGGACGCATTTATGGCAGGCATTAGTTTCCAAGACAGCTCAGACGCGGCTCAATGCCGGGCCTTCCCTACCACCCCCATTCGGGCTAGCCAAGATTGGTTCTGAGGGCTCGCACCATGCTCGATCTCGACCTTTGACGAGCTGGCTACCCAATTCCTCGGTCATTTCGTCGGTAACCGTCGGCAGAAAAAGTCGGTCGACTATCTGATCACCATTAAAAGCGGGGACAAGGAATCCTTTAAGGGGTACGTCACCCGCTTCTACAATGCTCTCCTCGAGGTACCCGACCATCGCGACGAGACGGTTATCACCGCCCTGAGGTCAGGTCTTAGGCATAAAGAGTGGCTCCGCTCTTTTACATTGGCGCAACCTAGGACCATGGCCAAAGTAAAAGCGTGGACCGAGCAAGAGATTCAACTCGAGTCAGAGATGAACGCCAATCTGCCCCGGGGTGACCAAGCAAACCGAAAGAAACAGGACAGAGAGGACAAAAAGAAAGCCAACCGCCCAAAACCCTATGCCCCGAGATTCCGGGAGTACACTCCTCTGAACATATCCCAGACAGAACTGCTAGAGGAGGCTAAAGGCGAGAGGTTTTTCAAGCTCCCGCCGGCAACCCAAAGGGCGGACAAACAGCTCCGGGGCCCGTATTGCGCTTACCACAGGTCGTAGGGGCATCCGACCGAGTTATAAGCAACTCCGTGACTATATTGAGGAACTGATCCGCTCAGGACACCTGGCGAAATACCTACAAGACAAGCGGCAGGTAGAACAAGAGAAGAAAGACCAATCCCCTCCCGGGGAGCCAACAATTGGTCAGATCATGGTCATCTCGATGCATCCAACTCTGGATAGTGAGGGGGACTGCCACCCTGTACCAGTCATGTCTATAAATGATCCGCCCCATAAGAAGCACAGGAAGGATGACCGGATCACCTTCACCGAAGAATATCTTCATGGCATATCACTCCCTCACAATGACCCTCTTGTGATAGCAGCCGAGTTCACCGTCATGAAGTCCGGAGAATATTGGTCGATTCAAGGAGCTCAGCGGATATCCTATTCTACGACTATTTCCAGCATATGCGATTAGGTTCCTCCGATCTCTAACCAACCTCTCATGTCCTCTCTAGGTTCACCAACCATTCCAACCCGGCCGAAGGTTCGATCACCCTCCTGCTCAACATTAGGGATGCTGGCAAAACGCGAACCATATCAGTAAACTTTCTCGTTGCCAAAATTTCGTCGTCCTATAACATCCTCCTGGGACGCCCCTCCTTGAACGCCCTTCGGGCTCAAATCTCAACTTACCACATTGCGCTCAAATTCCCTTTAGATAACGGGGGGATAGGCCGCACCTATGGAGATCAGCAAACTGCCCGGATCTGCCTCACCTCAGCATCGCCGGCGGGGGAGCAGGGCGATGACTTTAAAGACACGCATGATCCCAAGGGCGCCTTGGACACATGCAACGACCGAAAGGAAATCCACGGCGCACCAGTGGAAGCGTTAGCGGAGATTCCTCTCATAGAAGGGGTCGACGGCTGGACTGTCCAGATCGGTTCTCTCTTAACAGGGAGCGTCCGCAATGACCTGATCCGATTCCTCTGGAACAACTTGGATGTATTCGCCTGGACTCCGACGGACATGACCGGAATCGATCCCAAGGTGATCTCCCACAAGCTCAGGGTCGACCCGAAAGCCAAGCCAATCCGACAAAGGAAGAGAAGTTTCGCACCAATAAAACAAAGGGCGATGGAGGAGGAAGTGGACCGATTTCTCGCTGCCGGCTTTATTAGGAACCTGCTACTCGGATTGGCTGGCGAACATAGTTATGGTCAAAAAGGTGAATGGGAAATGGCGCATGTGCATCGATTTCACTGACCTGAACAAGGCTTGCCCCAAAGACAACTACCCGCTTCCTCAGATAGATCAGCTGGTAAACAGCTCAGCCGATCTTGAATTACTGAGCTTCATGGACGCCTTCTCTGGTTATAATCAGATCCGGATGAACCCGGCCGACGAAGAGCTAACAACCTTTACCACGGATTGGGGAGTATACGGTTACAAGGTAATGGCCTTCGGACTCAAGAACGTCGGAGCCATATACCAGCGACCGGTCAACTTTTTTCATCCAAACTGTGCATGGTGATGGGAGCAAAGTTCAAGGTACAGAAGGATAGCCCTTCCATTTCTTTGATGCACCATACATATGCGTCTTCGACTTTGGAAGCACTGATTTCCATCTTTCGACTTTCTTTATGGCAAGCTGCTCTACCTCGTTCCCTTCTTTTTTCCGCTATTCTAGCTATCTAGCCCAATGAGTCCTATCGTACAAGAATTTCGAATGGAAAGAAAGTACAAGCAACTACATATAAGATATAAGATCACTTTAACAAACTATTCAGACCGCAAATTGGGAGAAACATGAAAGTCTACGTCGACGACATGCTCGTGAAATCCGCCTCATCGGTCGGACACACAACAGACCTCGCCGAAACATTTGACGTCCTGTGTAAATACAAGATAAAGCTGAATCCAGCCAAATGCGCGTATGGTGTCACAAGTGGAAAATTTCTTAGGTTCATGGTCACCCACCGAGGAATCGAGGCGAACCCCGAGAAGGCCAGCGTCATCATCAACATGGTGACACCTAAAAGCAATATCGATATCATGCGACTCACCGGGAGGGTGGCTGCCTTAAGTCGCTTTATGTCTAGATTCGGGGAAAAATGCCTCCCTTTCTTCAGAGCCCTAAGTAAAATTCCCAGGTTTGAATGGTTCGAGGAATGCCAAGACGCTTTAGAGCGACTCAAGGCACACCTTGCAACCCCACCACTCCTCACCAGACCAGTCGAAGGCGACGAGCTGTTACTATATCTGGACGTCTTCGACCAAGCCATAGGCGCAGAGCTCGTCAGAGAGTTCGAAGGAACACAGAAACCGTTCTACTATGTAAGCCATATCTTCAAGGATGCAGAAACTAGATACCCGGCCATAGAGAAAATAGTACTCGCGCTTGTCATCACGTCCAGGAAACTGCGACACAATTTCCAGGCACACACAATCCTTTTCCTCACTGAACGACCTTTAGAGAATATCCTTGCCTCCCCCGAATCATCAGGCCGCTTAGAGAAATGGAGGTGGGAGCTGTTACAGTTCGACATTAAATACCGACCCAGACGGGCAATTAAAGCACAAGCCTTAGCCGATTTCGTTGTCGAGTGGACCATTCCCACTTAGGAAGGAACGACGGTTCATGACCCGGCCTGATCATCCGGGGCCCAAACGAGGAAGAAATGGAGTACTCTCTGAAACTTGGTTTTAAAGCGTCAAACAACGCGGCAGAATACGAGGCCCTGTTAGCCGGGCTACGAATCGCCTCCGGAGTAGGGCTGAAAACCATCCGGATACGCAGCGACTCCGCATTGGTCGTTTGCTAAGTAACCGGGCATTTCGAAGTCCGAGAACCACTCATGATAAAATACCTGGTGGAGGTAAGAAGTCTTCGGAAAAAATTCGACGAAGTCCAAGTGGAACAGATTCCCAGAAATATGAACACCGAGCTCGATGCCCTGAGCAAACTTGCCTCCTCCTATTCGGCAAATCACAAGAGAAACATACTCTTCGAAGTCCTGCCGTAACCCAGCGTAGAAGATGGAGAGGCAACTCTCCAAATCTACACAACCCAAGAAGATGCCCCGGATTGGAGAAAGCCCATCGTAGAATTTCTGAAAAATAGGATTCTTCTGGATGACCGGGCCGAGGCTCATCGACTTCGAGCAAAAGCTCGCCATTTCGTATGAAGCAAAGAAAACCTATACAAAAAGTCATACACTCAACCCCTGCTACGATGCGTCGACCCCAATGAAGCAGACTACATCTTACAAGAAATACACGAAGGGGTCGGAGGGGCACATCAAAGAGCCTGCTGCCTGGTCCAAAAGACGCTACTCTAGGGGTACTATTGGCCGGGAATACATCGAGATGCCAAGAAAATGGTCAGAAGATGCAAGAGCTGCCAACTCTTCGGCAGCATCCCACGTCTCCCCGCCACCGAACTAACGCCACTGAGCTCCCCTTGGTCATTTGCGCAGTGGGGGATGGATATGATGGGCCATCTTCCCGCCGGCACGGGTGGACACAGGTACATTCTTGTCGCCGTAGACTACTTCACAAAGTGGATTGAGGCCGTGCCTATCAGAAAACCGGACGCCGCCTCTACGATAAAATTTCTACAGAACGACGTGATCTCCAAATTCGGGATCCCGAGGTGCATCATCACCAACCATGGAACCAACTTCAAAAATGACGAAGTCAAAGAGTTTTGCAACGACTATCACATATTAATGAAGTTCTCCGCGGTAGCCCATCCCCAGTGCAACGGGAAGACGAAATAGAAAACCGAAGCGTCATTCAAGGGCTCTAAACTCGCTTAGAAGGAAGGCAAGGCGGCTGGGTTAAGGAACTACCTCGGGTACTATGGGCACTGCGGAGGTCGAGAAAAACACCTATGGGAGAAACCCCGTTCAGCCTCTGCTGGAGTACCGAGGCGATGGTCCATATAGAAATCGGATTGCCCAGCAATCGGGTCGAGCACTTTGACGATGAGGCCAACACCTTGGCCCTACGAAGCAACTTGGACATTTTATTAGAAAAGCAAAATCGGGCGCAAATCAAGATGACCGCCTGTCAACAGCAAACCACCCGCTATTACAACGCCCGAGTCAGGCATCGAGCCTTCAAGACAGGAGACTTGGTTTTATGACGAAATGAGTTCGTGGACCAAGAGAAGCTACATAAGTTCTCCCCAAAATGGACGGGCCCTTCCTCGTGACAGAGACACTGCCCGGTGGAGCCTACCGTCTCCAAGACTCCAAAAGGAGCAATTTCCCTTGCCCATATAACGCCAAAAAGCTTAAGTTTTACAGATAAAAATGCCCCCCCTTTCGAATAATGTAATTTCTTTCTATATCAGTTAAATTTTCCAAACAAAGTCCTCACACAAATTGGACTTCGACACCGACCCGTAACCCCGCCCTTTCTTATTTTCCTCGGATCCGAGCTTAAGGACATGGAAGGGGCACGGGTCGGAAAAAAGGTGGAAGGGGATAGAAAAGAGAGACATAATGCATGGCAACCTTGACCAAAAGAAAAAAAAATTATTACTCGAAGGTATTCTTGGCTCCGCAGCCTTACAACCATTACAGCAAAAGAGGAAGAGGATTAAGAAAATATTGACGATGGTACTCGGAAGAAAGCTTTCCAGCCGAGCCTAGGAAACCTCCGCCCGCTCCCTCTGGCGGTGCCCGTGGACCCTAGAAGCTACTAATTCGTCGGGATCCCCAACTGCCGAGCACGATGCCACAACCAACCACTGTTGAAAACATTCGAAAAGAATGTCCACCGAGCGATGCCTCCGGCTCTTCGAGATAAAACCAAGCTCATGGATCGTGTACATATTATCAAATGCCTCGTCCATCGCCTGTGGGGACAGAACATTATAAAGGCCTGAGGACAACCTCCATATCGCGTAGATCAACACTTACAAGAGAGGAGATCGTTAGGGAAAAAGACGCCCGCAGTGCCCCTCCAAACGACTTATCACGGCCTCGTATGTCACCTCAGAACAATCAAGACCATAGAAGGACACGTCGTCTCGAGACACGATCTCCCTGATGGTGTATGCGCGGCCCATCATCTTCAAGAAACGTAGCATCTAGGAGAAACTCGACCACGCCTTCGACATTTATAGCCTCAACAAGAAATCTTCCAACGGCCGAGATCTTCTCGCGCTACAACGTAAATCACGGAATTTTGTGTTAGTGCATATGCCCTAGGGGCCATTATTGTATCATACTAGTTTGTATATTACTTAATGGAAGCTTGGGATATTCACATGTATATAACAGTCTTGCTAAACATGGTAGTATGCTACTTGGTTTTTCTATCTTAATATGTGAGTATACGTATTGATAGAGCTCTTAGGATCTTGCTTGACTACCAGCGTTGTGATGGCAGTCACACTAGTGGGGGCTGGGTAGTCTACAAGCACATCCTTATTCAGGTCCCTAGTCGTTGGATTATCGAGACAGAGCATCGATACTCCGGAGTAGACTAGTGTGTACGCTTCTCATCCCAGTTGGGGAGATGGTCTGTCCCACAGCCGTCAGTACGTCGTACTGGAGATAGTATGCAGGTGCTCGTTAGGTTACGGGTACACCGGACAGGACTCACAGGGAACTGTTGGTTGGTTTTATACCAGTCGTCAGTGAACAGTTCCCAAGTGACATGAGTACAGCATAGTCCGCAGACTTGACACTGCTACTTCGCCTCGAGTGTGTCCCACTGTTCTTAGATTGCTACCCTACCACGGCTCAAAGGAGTCGTGCAAACAGGTAGCAGTTGGGTGCAGTCCCGAGCACTTGGAGGCAGTGGCGGTTAGACAGGATTCGTCTCTCCCGGTATTGGGGGTTGATATCGCGCTGTGTCAGAGAGCCATTACGCAAAGTCCCTGACCAGGGCAAGCGAGATTTGCCGGTAGGTTCCAGTAGTTTCTCAGGGTGTAATGGGCTTCGCTCCGACACGACTTATACAGCTATTAGGGGACTGACGCTTGCCGCCCCCCTAGGCCCGATATGCGATAGTCTTAGACGAACGGACCGGACTGTACGGAGATTGTCACATCAGACTCAGTAGGAGTTCAGATGGGTTTCCTCATCGGCCTTCTTATCGACATCTACCTGGGGACCGTTACGTACAGCTAGTGCCGCTTACGGTCTGTGGTTAAACTCACTGCCAGCGTAGTAGTCGAGTCTCTAGAGTCCCACGCAGAGAGTTTCCCTACTCCAGGCGAAACGATATAGAGGTCGTATGGTTTTACGACAAGGGTTCGGACGCATACGTGTGTTTACGCACGTACGACTTTCGGACAGTTTTTACTAGTCGGCTTTGGTTTAAGCCAGTTACTAGTATCCGGTTATTGGATTTATACAGTCTAAAGTTTTTCCGTGTTTTCACGGATAGGAGGGGCGTTCTCGTAATTGCGCGAGAAGCTTCTAGAAGATGGTGACTAAGGAGGTTTAGGTGGCATATGCATTGAATGAGATTAGTGAGTCATATGGATGATTCATCCATGTCATTAATGCTTCATAATTGCTTAATGACTCATGGAGATGAATCACCACAAGATATTTATCAAGCATGGTTGTAAATCATTTTTTTTTCTTTTCTTGATAAATAAAAATGCTTGATATATATTATGATAATTCATTTTCTCTTCTCATTATTATGTTCATCTTCTCTCTCCTCAAGCTCTCTCTCTTCAAACCCTAATCCTCCCCTCTCATGTGTTGAGTACAAGGATTAGTTAGACTACTTAATCCATAACCATACTCTATTTCATCTAGGTACTTTGATTAGCACTTAAAGATACCTAGTTGCCTCAAGTTTAGAGGCAAAGCTTGGAGTTTAGCTCTCGTGGTGGATCGTCTACTACTTGGAGAAGGCCGAAGAGGAGGTGGAGTTTATAAAGACGAAGGACACGGTTCTTTAGGTATAATCCCTTTACATAGTAGTTTAGAACTTCTATGTTTGATGTTAGTTATCGTTTAGCTTCGATTCATGCGGTTAGTCGATGTTTAAGCAAAGAACAAGATCGTTTTTCATATTTCCGCCTCCCCGCAAGTCGTGGGGTGTTGTACATCGACTTACAGTGGTATCAGAGCCTCGCTAAACAATAATTAACTCACTTGCAAAATTGTATGAATTTCGAACGGAAAAAACCAAAACCGGAAAACCCTGATATCATGGTTTCTGTCGATTATTAAATGAAGTCCAAAAATTTTTCAGGGAGGTTCAGAAAGCCTTAAATGATAGTATAAGAACACCCAAGAAAAATGGGATCATGAATCGTCTAAACCGCCGCGTAACCGCGGCGGATCCCACCGATCCGCCGCGATTCCGCCGCCGAATTGCCGATTCACAAGCCCAATTTTCCTGTGCTGGTTCTCTGTGATATTTGGTATTTTCTGGAATTTTTAATTTTTGCTCAGGTTTCAGATTTACAGAGAAGTATTGGAGCAAAATTAAATGTGTTTTACCGATCGAAATTATACGGTATTTGCTTGTTGGATTATATCTGTGTTTGTATAATGTGTTCATAAACCTCCCCTAACTGCTAGTATGTCGGTTGGCAGGGGGTTGCACATTTCTATAATGGATTTTATCTGTTTGTGTATATGAACTGTGTTGGACTGTTGTGATGTATAGCCGGGGTTATGTGATGGGTTATTATTTAATTCATTTGATGTAAATGTAATTTATTGTAATATTATTTTGCGGGGCACATCCAGATTGCGGTTGTTGCCACCGTTGTATTATTTCATTTTACTCTTTTTGCTCCTAGAACAGACCCAAGGTGGGGTGCACAAACTGCCGGGTGGGTAGTTTGCCGTACCCGTTGGGGTCTTGGGTGGGGTAATGGCTATTCATCACAACTGTGTAATCCGTCTTTTGTTGCAGGCTTAAAACAAACACGGATTGCTTGCAAATCCAATAAAGTTCATCTGTGATCTGGAATGCCTATTATTGCGTCTGACGAATATACAATATCTATATATGATAGCTATTTAGACGTCACTTATGTTTTACACCCGCGCTAGCCCAGCCCCCGCTCTGTCGTTAGTTAAGTAACCTAACGGGTGATGACGGGACCCCGTGGCGAATGCGGATGGCATAAGAGAACGTTGTATTTTTGTTGTTTTCTGCAATGATAGGTTAATGATGGGACGCATTATTTATAATGCAAAGAAAATAAACCAAAAGTTTAATCGTTGGAACAATTTAAAAGAAACCACTCGGTTAATTTTAAAACAGATATTTTTTTAAAATGTGGAGCTTTAACCACTCCTTTTAAAAGCTATCAGGTTCCTTCGGTTATATCAAGTTCACTACGTTCACGGTTTCGCCAAAACCATTCGTAGCCCTCCGTCATTTCATCTGGGTATTCAGTAGTATTCAAGCTATGTATTTTGACCTAACGCCAAGGCATAGTGTTTGGTAGCTACTGGATATTCATTTGTTGCATAGATAGATGAGTTAGTTTGGGACAGTCGTATTATCATTTTGGCCGAATGTCAAGGATATATACGGATGGGTTCAAATTGACAAGATAATGATGGGTAGAACTTGACATGTGACTTATGACATTTTGACCTAACGCCAAGGTCATAAGAGCATGGGGCAAAAATATATCGGGAATTTCTAAAGAAACTGAAATTTGCAAAGAGTTGCATACCATTTGGAGTTTGATGAATGTTGGTAGGATTCCTTCAATATTATCATACAATGATATTTGGATCCCGATCCTACTGTGAGTATATGCTACTTATCAGGAGATTCGTCACTTAACGATCAATGCTATAAACCAAGTAGGTGTCAAGAAAGGTGTCAGCGGGGTTACACCGCCAGAGAAAAGAGGTTATTTAATTAAGGAACTTCGCGAAAGCGTTGGAAAACCTCTCTCGAAGTATCGACACTAGCCTGGCTGAACGGTTAAGCAAGTATTGTACGGTGAGAATAGTCCTGGCTAATTCTTCTTTTATGGTTTGAGGAAGGATTCGAGAAACAGTGGGAGCCATCCAGTTTAGATAAACTAAAAACCACTCTAAACTTGCAAGAGCATCATGCTAAAGAGTTTTCTTCTCTCTCTCCTAATTGCAGCGACCCTGAATATGACTGGACTTAAGTTACTTTTAGAGAAAAATATACTGACAGGGCCAAACTATAAAGATTGGCTGCGGAATGTCAAAATGGCTTTGACCTATGACAAATTGGGGTACGTCCTCACCGCTACGGCACCTGCTGTCCCTGGTCCCAAATCCAGTAATGCGGATAAGGAAATCCACAAAACCTGGGATTTCGATTGCGCGAAAGCCAAGTGCATCGTGCTTGCCTCGATGAACAATGAACATCAGAGGAGGCACGAGGATATGGACCTAGATGGCATATTTCTCCATACAAAGGAACTTTATGGAGAGCAATCTCGTATAGCAAGATACGAGACCTCTAAGAACTTGTTTCGAGCGAGGTTGGCTGTCGGGTCATCGGTAGGAGAACATGTCCTAAAGATGATCGGCTATATTGAAGAGCTCGCAGACCTTGGGACGACTTTGGATAATGAGCTCTATACAGACCTTATTCTCCAGTCCCTTCCTCACACCTACGCCCAGTTTATCCTGAACTTCAACATTCAAAGAAAAGAAGTTGAACTTCCGGAACTCCTGAACATGTTAAGGAGTGCAGAGGGCACCTTGCAGAAGACAAGGGAAACACCCGCTATGTTTGTTGGCGGTACATCTTCTTCCGGGTCCAAGGCTAGGGCCAAAGGAAGGAAGAAGAAGGCTGGCACCAAACCTAGAGGAGGTGTTAGTAAGGTGGGAGGGAAGGGAAAGAAAAAGTTTGCAGTACCGGTAGTGGGCCAGGATGAGTGCTTCCATTGTCACAGGAAAGGGCACTGGAAGAAAGATTGCAAGGCGTGGAACGCCAAGAACCAGGAACCGAAGCAAGCTGTGGCTTCGACTTCTGGTGTGTTTGTAATTGAGAATTGTCTGTCAATTAACTCTACTTCCTGGGTATTGGATACCGGATCAGGATCTCATATTTGCAATTCATTGCAGGCACTGAGAAACCGTAGAGTGCTGAAGGAAGGTGATATGACCCTAAAGGTTGCTAACGGAGCTAGCGTGGGAGCTGCGTCCGTCGGGGATTATCACCTGGGATTGACGAGTGGACATATTTTGGTTTTACATAACTGTTTTTTTGTACCAAGCTTAACGTGTAATATCGTATCAGTTTCCTTGTTATCAAATAAAGGTTATGATTTCACGTTTATAAGAGATATTGTTAACATCCACCTTAATCATGGTTTGATTGGGTCCGGTACACTAAATAACGGTATATATGTTTTAAACCAACTCAAAATTTTCAATATCCAGAACACACTAAAAAGAAAGTCTCCAGATTTAAATAAAGTTTTCTTATGGCATTGTAGACTGGGTCACATCAATGAGAGAAGATTGACTAAGTTACATAGAAAAGGATGTTTGGACTCGTTCGAATATCAAACTTATGACACTTGTCAATCTTGTCTCAAAGGAAAGATGACAAAGACTCCATTTACTGGACAAGGAGTAAGAGCAAGTGAGCTCTTAGGACTCATATACAGTGATGTATGTGGTCCAATGTCTACGCATGCAAGAGGTGGTTTTTCCTATTTCATTACTTTCACGGATGATTACTCAAGGTACGGATTCATTTATCTGATGAAACATAAATCCGAGGCTTTTGAGAAATTCCATGAGTATAAGAATGAAGTAGAAAACCAAACCGGCAAAAGTATCAATACACTTAGATCTGATCGAGGTGGTGAATACTTGAGTGCCGAGTTCCTAGGTTACCTAAAAGAGAAAGGAATTCTCTCTCAGCTTACTCCTCCATACACTCCACAGCATAATGGTGTATCGGAGAGACGGAATCGAACCTTATTGGATATGGTACGATCCATGATGAGTAATGCTGAGTTACCGCGATCTTTCTGGGGTTATGCGCTGGAATCAGCGGCATATCTTTTGAACATGGTTCCTACCAAGACTGTGCCTACCACTCCATATCAGATGTGGAGCGGGAAGAAACCCCATCTACAGTATATTAAGATTTGGGGATGTCCAGCTTTTGTTAAAAAGCAACATGTGGACAAGCTCGAGGCACGATCAGTAAAATGTATGTTTATGGGATATCCAAAGAACTCCAGGGGATATCTATTCTATTACGTAGAGGAACAAAAGGTATTTGTTTCTCGTAATGCCCATTTTCTAGAACATCAGTTTTTAGAAAAGGAATCAAGTGGGAGCGAAATAGAACTGGAAGAAATTCCAGAACCACAAACTAATATTGAAAGTTTGGTAGAACCGGTAGTTCAAGAAGAACAGGACATTCCCGCACCCCTCCGCAAGAGTAGTAGGCCGTCTCATCCGCCTGAGAGATACTACGGTTTTCTCTTAGATGGGGATAGAGAGGATTGCATCATAGATGATGATGAACCTACTGACTTCCAGCAGGCCATCCAGAGCGGTGACTCGGTACGATGGCTAGATGCAATGCGAACCGAAATGGAGTCCATGTACACCAACAAAGTATGGACTTTGGACTTTGCTCCAGATGGGGTAAAACCCATAGGATGCAAATGGATCTTCAAGAAAAAGATTGGTGTAGATGGACAGGTGGAAACCTATAAGGCTAGACTTGTTGCAAAGGGTTTTCGTCAAAGACCTGGTTTGGACTATGACGAAACTTTTTCTCCAGTGGCTATGCTCAAATCCATTCGGGTCCTTCTTGCTATTGCTGCCTTCCATGATTATGAAATATGGCAGATGGACGTAAAGATGGCTTTTCTGAATGGAAATTTAGAACAGTGAGTCTATATGGATCAGCCAGAGGGTTTCAATCAGAGTGGGAGCAGCGGGAAAGTATGCAAGCTGCTTAAGTCCATTTATGGACTAAAGCAGGCATCGCGGAGTTGGAACATCTGTTTTGATGAGACAGTCAAAGAATATGACTTTATCAAAAATCCAGATGAACCGTGCATATATAGTAAAATTGTAGCCAAAAGTGTCGTATTCCTCGTCTTGTACGTGGATGACATTCTATTGATAGGAAATGGCATTCCTATGCTACAATCTGTCAAAGGATTCTTGTCACACAAGTTCTCCATGAAAGACCTGGGTGATGCCTCTTACATTCTGGGGATCCGGATCTATCGTGATAGATCCAAGAGGATGTTGGGACTTTCGCAGTCCAGGTATATCGACACTGTACTGAAAAGATTCAGTATGGAAGATTCTAAGCGAGGTAATCTACCGGCTTGTCACGGAATCACCCTCTCCAAAGAGATGTCTCCCAAGACTGATTTGGAAAGGGAACGCATGTCTATTATACCCTACGCTTCTGCGGTAGGCTCTATAATGTATGCGATGTTGTGCACCAGACCAGATATAGCTTACGCACTGAGCGTGGTAAGCCGGTATCAATCAGACCCAGGGGAGAAGCACTGGATAGCAGTAAAGAACATTCTCAAGTACCTGAGGAGGACTAAGGAGATGTTCTTGGGTTATGGCGGAAAAGACCTCAGGTTGGAGGCCTTTTCTGATTCCGGCTTCCAGAGTGATAAGGACGATTCCAAGTCCATGTCGGGTTATGTCTTTACCCTCAATGGAGGGGCGGTGTGCTGGAAGAGCTCCAAGCAGGACACCGTTGCTGACACGACGATGGAAGCGGAGTATATAGCTGCTTGCGATGCCGCAAAAGAAGCAGTCTGGATGAAGAAGTTCCTAACAGAACTTCAGGTGGTTCCTACCATAGTTGATCCAATACCTCTGTATTGCGACAACAACGGAGCTATAGCTTTAGCAAAGGAACCAAAGTTCCATCAGAAGTCCAGACACATCTTAAGGCGGTATCACCTGATCAGAGAGATCATTGATCGTCGGGAGATCGAGGTTCGGAGAGTTGCTTCTGAAGAGAACATTGCTGATCCATTCACAAAGGCCCTACCTCAGATTCAGTTCGAGAGGCTACTCGAGATCATCGGTCTTCGATATGCCAGTACATGGCCCTAGTGCAAGTGGGAGATTGTTAGTGCATATGCCCTAGGGGCCATTATTGTATCATACTAGTTTGTATATTACTTAATGGAAGCTTGGGATATTCACATGTATATAACAGTCTTGCTAAACATGGTAGTATGCTACTTGGTTTTTCTATCTTAATATATGAGTATACGTATTGATAGAGCTCTTAGGATCTTGCTTGACTACCAGCGTTGTGATGGCAGTCACACTAGTGGGGGCTGGGTAGTCTACAAGCACATCCTTATTCAGGTCCCTAGTCGTTGGATTATCGAGACAGAGCATCGATACTCCGGAGTAGACTAGTGTGTACGCTTCTCATCCCAGTTGGGGAGATGGTCTATCCCACAGCCGTCAGTACGTCGTACTGGAGATAGTATGCAGGTGCTCGTTAGGTTACGGGTACACCGGACAGGACTCACAGGGAACTGTTGGTTGGTTTTATACCAGTCGTCAGTGAACAGTTCCCAGGTGACATGAGTACAGCATAGTCCGCAGACTTGACACTGCTACTTCGCCTCGAGTGTGTCCCACTGTTCTTAGATTGCTACCCTACCACGGCTCAAAGGAGTCGTGCAAACAGGTAGCAGTTGGGTGCAGTCCCGAGCACTTGGAGGCAGTGGCGGTTAGACAGGATTCGTCTCTCCCGGTATTGGGGGTTGATATCGCGCTGTGTCAGAGAGCCATTACGCAAAGTCCCTGGCCAGGGCAAGCGAGATTTGCCGGTAGGTTCCAGTAGTTTCTCAGGGTGTAATGGGCTTCGCTCCGACACGACTTATACAGCTATTAGGGGACTGACGCTTGCCGCCCCCCCCCAGCCCGATATGCGATAGTCTTAGACGAACGGACCGGACTGTACGGAGATTGTCACATCAGACTCAGTAGGAGTTCGGATGGGTTTCCTCATCGGCCTTCTTATCGACATCTACCTGGGGACCGTTACGTACAGCTAGTGCCGCTTGCGGTCTGTGGTTAAACCCACTGCCAGCGTAGTAGTCGAGTCTCTAGAGTCCCACGCAGAGAGTTTCCCTACTCCAGGCGAAACGATATAGAGGTCGTATGGTTTTACGACAAGGGTTCGGACGCATACGTGTGTTTACGCACGTACGACTTTCGGACAGTTTTTACTAGTCGGCTTTGGTTTAAACCAGTTACTAGTATCCGGTTATTGGATTTATACAGTCTAAAGTTTTTCCGTGTTTTCACGGATAGGAGGGGCGTTCTCGTAATTGCGCGAGAAGCTTCTAGAAGATGGTGACTAAGGAGGTTTAGGTGGCATATGCATTGAATGAGATTAGTGAGTCATATGGATGATTCATCCATGTCATTAATGCTTCATAATTGCTTAATGACTCATGGAGATGAATCACCACAAGATATTTATCAAGCATGGTTGTAAATCTTTTTTTTTTCTTGATAAATAAAAATGCTTGATATATATTATGATAACTCATTTTCTCTTCTCATTATTATGTTCATCTTCTCTCTCCTCAAGCTCTCTCTCTTCAAACCCTAATCCTCCCATCTCATGTGTTGAGTACAAGGATTAGTTAGACTACTTAATCCATAACCATACTCTATTTCATCTAGGTACTTTGATTAGCACTTAAAGATACCTAGTTGCCTCAAGTTTAGAGGCAAAGCTTGGAGTTTAGCTCTCGTGGTGGATCGTCTACTACTTGGAGAAGGCCGAAGAGGAGGTGGAGTTCATAAAGACGAAGGACACGGTTCTTTAGGTATAATCCCTTTACATAGTAGTTTAGAACTTCTATGTTTGATGTTAGTTATCGTTTAGCTTCGATTCATGCGGTTAATCGATGTTTAAGCAAAGAACAAGATCGTTTTTCATATTTCCGCCTCCCCGCAAGTCGTGGGGTGTTGTACATCGACTTACATGTTACACTTTCCCAATAAGGCACGACTACATGACACCCGATTGCATGTCGCACTTTTCTTAAAATACGGGTTAAAGAAGGTTGAACGACATCTCCCAGAAAAACATAGAATATGGGAAGCCTTCGCCAAGAGGCGCCTGAGTAGCCTCCTGTTCGTCTCATCCGCTGAAAGCAGCTTCCTGCCCGACCACTCTGCGGATCCAAAGCCCTCGCCAAGAGGCGCCCGAGTAGTCTCCTGCTCGGCTCATCCGCGAAAGGCAGCTTCCTGCCCGACCACTCTGCGGATCCAAAGCCCTCACCAAGAGGCGCCTGAGTAGTCTCCTACTTGGCTCATTCATGGAGGACAGCTTCCTGCCCGACCACTCTATGGATCTAAAGCCCTCGCCAAGAGGCGCCCGAGTAGTCTCCTGCTCGGCTCATCCACTGAAGGCAGCTTCCTGCCCGACCACTCTACGGATCCAAAGCCCTCGCTAAGAGGCGCCTGAGTAGGCTCCTGCTCGACTCATCTGCTGAAGGAAGCCTCCTGCCTGGAAAATCCTAAGCCCTTGTCCAGAGGCGCCCAAGCAACTTCCTGCTCAGCTCTTTCAAGGTCCAACTCGTAGATGGGAGAAGGAGGTAGAGACACCGACCTATCTATACTTGGCGTTCATTCGATTTATATACGCAGAGAACGATCGTCACCTCGACTCCGGGGTGAGTAGGACACCGACCTATCTATACTTAGCGTTCGTTTGATTTATGTACGCGGAGCACGATCATCACCTCGATTCCAGGGTGAGTGGGATGTCGACCTATCTATACTTGGCGTTCGTTCGATTTATGTACGCAGCGCACGACCGTCGCCTCGACTCCAGGCTGAGTAAGACGCCGACCTATCTATACTTGGCATTCGTTTGATTTATGTACGCGGAGCATGATCGTTACCTCAACTCCGGGGTGAGTGGGACGCCGACCTATCTATACTTGGCGTTCGTTCGATTTATGTATGCAGCGCACGATCATCACCTCGACTCCGGGTGAGTAGGACGTCGACCTATCTATACTTGGCGTTCTTTTGATTTATATATGCGGCGCATGATCGTCACCTCAACTCCAGGGTGAGTAGGACGCCAACCTATCTTTACTTGGCATTCATTCGATTTATGTACACGGCACACGATCTATGTACACGGCGCACGATCGTTACCTCGACTCTGGGTGATGGCAGGCGTCGGTCTACCTATGACTTAGCTTTCGCTAGCTTGTACATCGCGCTCGTCCAGCACTCGACACTCAACTTTGCATGTGCTGGACACCCGCTGATAAGAGCACTTGCAAAATAAAATACATGCGAGATGAAAATACTGGCGAGCTAAAGATACTTGCGAGCTAAAAGTACCTATTTATATCCAAAAATTTTATACAAGGTACTATGGGCTCCTTAGCCTTACAAAATGCCTGGAGGCTTACAAAATATGTTGACCGAGGCAAGCGTAGCTCAAACTTCTTTCTCGGCCGCCACTTCCCCTTTATCGGCTCTTCCACCCGCCGCATCACCTTCCCCGGCGGCTCGGCACCGCCCCACTACGGCGCTTCCCCGACTAGGGGATACCTAGCATGAAGCTCTTGATCTTCTAACCCGGGAATGGCTTCCTTAACGGTATCGAGGGCATTGTGCCACCTGATGGCCGTGAAGTTGGCGAGGTCAAGGTAGAACTGGTCAGAGGTCTTGTACTCTTCTACGGCCTTTTCCGCTCTTTCCTCCGTGAGCTTCGCCGCCTCGCAAGACGCCTTAACATATCGCTTGAACGAGTCCCTCTGCTTTTTTATGGCATCGAAGAGCCCGTTGACCTCCCCTAACTGAGCCTGGATAGCCCAATTAGATTCGGTTAGGAGCCGATGGGACTCTTTCAATTTGGCCACCGTCAGGCCCTCCGCGACCAACCTCGAGTCGAAGAGGGCCGCCTTTTCTTCCTCCTGTTGCAACCGAGCGAGGATCTCTTCTTCTCGTGAAGAAGATTTTCCCACCTTCTTCATCGCCGGGGCCACCTCCTCGGACTCTATTGCGACAACGAGGGCGCAATGTTGGAGGACCTGGGAAAAATTGAGCTGTGTTAGAAGAAAAAAGAATTTTTTTTACTTTATTCGGAGAAATTCTGATAGAGTTACCGATCTGAATAGCCTCCTGAGCTATCACTACCACTTGGGCCTTCATGGTGCCTCCGGGGATATTGGTCCCCGTTGCCTTCTCCATGTCCGCCGGTAAACTGTTGGCCACAAAGAGCCCCGAGGGCACCTCGATGCAGAAGTCGCCTTCCTGCACCTGAATCCCGTCCTAAGAGGGCCGAGAAACCACCCTCTTCTGCTTCTTAAACAAGGATTCGGCAGAGGGCGGCGCTTCCATTCTAGCTCAGGGGGCCAGATCTCGTGTGTGCTTCTGTCCTCCCTCACGCCGTTCTTCCTGAACGGGGGGCGCTGCGGGAGCCTTAGCTGGAGGTGCTTGCCGGGGAGTCATGCCCGGAGTAAGCTGAGACGAGCTTGCGCCACTGCTCTTCCTCCCCTGAGCTTTGGCAGCCATGGCAGCCATAATCTTTGAGCGATTCATCAGCTCTGCAAGATACCATATGAAAAATGTCAACGACCAAAAACGGCAACTAAATTCAGACAAATCTAAATGGATCGGCATAAACCCTAACTTACCCACAAAACACGCGGGACTGAGTATCGTCCAGCTCAAAGCCTGCTCAGAAAGTAGGACATCGGCCTACTGGATCGGTTCCTATATAGACACCACTCTTGCCTCGGGGGCGTTCGACTGCCTAACTCTAGGACAGTCGGCCCTATGCCACTTGATGGGCACTGGCCAATCCTCACCCTCCGGAGGCCCGATGAAGACAAACTTCTCCTTTCATTCATAGATGGAAGAAGGGACGACCACAACCCCCGACCCATCCGCTCTACCCTTATGTTTTTTGAACGAACGATACACCCAGCTTGGTTCATCCTTACTAGTACCGGGGTTATTTTTATAACAAAGAAAAGAAAGGAGTATGCTCAAATCGAAAGGGATCCGATCAATCTTCAACCGGACCAGAAACCCGAGGAGGATTCTCCATGAATTCGGTGCTAGCTGTCCCGGGGCGAGACGGAAACAATGAAGCACGACGCAAACCTCAAGAGAGAAGGGCAGACGCATTCCTACTCGGAACGCTTCCAAGTACAGGTCAATCTCTTTGCCCTGCACCTGGTCTGCCCGCTCGCCCTCCCTGGTCAAACGGAGTGAATAGCCATAGGGTATATGAAATCGGGCCCGGATGTCAGAAAGCTCATCCAGACGATTCAAAACTGAGGGCGCATCACGGGTATTCCCGATGCGTGCCTTGGGGGCCCTTTTCTCCCCCCGACAATGAGGGACGAGGGCGTCGTTCCTCCTGGGGGGCAAGCCCGACACAGAACACGAGGATAAGGAGGAAGAAGAAGAACTCTCTCGGCTATCGGAAGACGATGAGGAAGAAGACCGGCTGGGCTCGGCTGCAGAGATTGAAGCCTTATCGCCTGACTCGACCCCTACTACGTTAATAGATATTTCGGAGGAAGACATCTTACTTGATTCAAGAAAGGTTTGGCCGAGGAAAAGTTTGACAGCTGAAGTTTCCGCCTAAGCGAATGTGCGCCGGGCAATCTTCAGACATCAAGAGATGGCTAGGGTAAAGTAATAGCCGTGGGATGAACCCCTCTATTTATACACTCAGTAAGAAGGTATCCAACGGCCCACCTCCGTTCCCGCTAAAACGAAGCGTCACACTAAGCGGCCACCGAGATTCCACGTGGCAACCGGCCATTGGACACGTCCCCTCTTGCTAGGATTCTGGTAACAGCCACCCATGTCATGCCACCCAGTGGAGGACACGTGGAGCGTAGCCCAACCGGCCGAGTGAACGAAAGAGCGCCCCCTTTTTTAGGCACAATCATTTCACCGATACACTAACGTCACCAAAGATACGCACGAGGACTGAGGCACTTCGCGAGCCGCCATGTGTGTAACGACTCTGAAATCTTAGTACGGAAATTCTTCTGTTAAAATACAGAAAGGAGTTTACAAGCTTGCGTACAAGTTATAAGTAAATTTTGTTTAAGAAAAGCAAGAAACAACTTGTGGCTCACTGGTAAAGCCTTTGCACAACTGTGACGTAGCCCCTGTATTCGAATCCCATCAGACACATTATTTTTCAGATTTTTTTAAAAACTTTTTGGAAGCCCAAAAGTTTACACACAAAAACGAAAAGACGGGAAAATCAAACATGTGCACGAGGATTTAAATACAGACTTGAACACGTTGCTCCAATCCAACAGCCCCACCCCCTTGATTGACCAGCCAAAACCCATCTTGGGCTAGCACCGACGGGTGGACTGTGGCAATTTGTCCCCGGGCTTTGCACACAAAACCCTTCCCTTACCCCTAGCTCCTCTGCACAGTTTGATTGCTCTGCAATCAAATAGAGACCCTTCAATTCCCAATTTATCACCTTTTTAATGTATTTTAATTCACTATTTTAATTCCAAAACCCTAATTCTACACTATAAATACTACCCCATGCCCTAGCCCTTCATCATTCTGAAATTCCTAGCCAAAACTCTCAAAATTTTCTAAGTACATGTGAAGTACAAGTGGAGTTAGCAAGCGGTCAACTTCCGACGAACAATCGAAGCAATTCCGGAGACCCCACGACACCACGACGACAACCCTCTCTTCCTACACCTTTCTTTAAGCCTCCTAAATCGTAAGTCCCTTCTAATCTTTCTTTCTATTCCTTGAATTTCTTTTTAATCAAAATCGGTAAAAAATGGAGTTATTACCGATATTTCTTTTTCTAAAGCATATAAATCCATTTTCCTTTACCTTTTGATCAAACAAATTGTACCAATTCACTTATAAGTTTAGTACTCATGTCTAAAAAACTTCACGGGGTAATGACCTACCTTTCACATACATACATGGTTCCATAGCATGATATACCCTTGTATGAATTTTTGTTACGAATACAATATTACAAGAAAATACCATTTACTATAAAACCGGATTTCTTTTAAATTGTATTTTAAATTCCTTTGCAAATGTCTCTACAACCCTTTTTAGGTGACCCGCTATTGGATGGTGCGGATTATCGCACATCCTTGGGCAAGTAGAGCGAGATGCAGACCTCCTCACGGAGCATTTGGTCTCGAAAGTTTTTAAGTGTAAGTCGATTTCGCGCACCCCGCGAGTCCGCGGGGAGGCGGAATACATAAAAAAAACTATTTTTTCTATATCAGAAAAGAGTTTGCTTCACAACATCGACTATAACAATTAAGGATTTTTATTAAACCATAACTAGCTAACACTTGCTACGAAAAAGGTTTCTAACTACTTGGTGATAGTTATACCTTCGTGTCAAGTCCTTCGGGTTTTCTTAGTCCTTTCTTGCTCCTTGGTTCAAGTTTGAATCTTCTTCTCCTCTTCTTGGCTCCTAGAAAGCTTCGATGGAACTCGATCGTCGGTCTCCTCTATGTCGAAGATAATCCACCTAAGAGCTTATGATTCAAGCATCAACCTCAAGTGAAGTAACTAAGATGTCTAGTTTGCTAGACTAGATAACTTAGAAGATGTAGAGAAAGATGTGTGGAGTATTTTTATCTCAAGAGCCTTAGGATTCACACATGTGAGGGTTAGGGCTTGAGGAAGAAGGAGAAGATGAAAAATGGAGAGAGAATGAAAAAAACACAAATGGGCTCTTGTCTTGTGTTGTGGCAAATGAGGAATGGCTTAGTCATCCACAATAATCAAGCATGCAATTTTTTCAATAGAAAATAATGACTCATGCTTGAATAGTAAATTCAAAGGCAATAAACAAATCAACTAGCCATGCTTCACCCATACTACAAATATCTTTATTTTCCACCTCATTAATCTATTTCCACAAATAGATAAATCTAATGATGAGGTGTCTCCTTCTAGAAGCATGTCTTATGAAATTACAAGAATGCCCTCACCGTATATACATACCCGTATTCGTATTCTGAAAAATACGAATATAATGAGATAATAATAATCCAAAAATATAATACTAGAATCCGACTTAAACCAAAGCCCACTAGTATTATCCGTCCGAACATCATTCATGTAGCCAGTACACGTATATGATCGGAACCCTGCCGTAAGACCATACGGACTCTATATCGTTTCGTCTGAATCAGGGAAACCCTCTGTGTAGGACTCTAAAGACTCGACAGTATGCTGACAGTGGGTTTAACAACAAGTCCGTCAGCAGCACTAGCTATACGGAACGTCTACCCAGGTATTTGTCGAAAAAGGAAGGCCGACGAGCGAACTCATCCGAACCCCTACTGAGCCTGTCTGTGACAATCTCCATGCAGTCTGGTCTATTCGTCTGAGAGTATCGTATGCAAGGTCTAGGGGGTAGGAAACGGCAGACCCCTAATAACCAGATAAGTCATGTCGATATGGCTCAAGACCATCCGAGAATCTACTGCTCCAACTACCAGTAATTCTCAATCCGCCCTGGCCAGAGACTTATGGTGTTGACCAACCGATCACAGCGCGATATCAACTCCCTATACCGGGAGATACGAATCCCCAACAGTCGCTCACTACCTCCATGTGGCTCGGGACTGTACCCAACTAAAACATGTTTGCACGACTCAGTAGAGCTGTGGTAGGGTAGTAATCAAAGCATAGTGGGAACTCACACGAGACAAATGACAATCTCAGGTCGACAGACCATCTGCACGCATGTCACTAGAGAACTGCTATCTGACGCGAGGTATAATACCATCTAGCCAGTCCTCGGCGAGTCATGTCCGGTGTACTCACACCCAGTGAGCACATGTATACAAACTTAGGTGCACCTCACCAATAGCTGCAGGATCAATCCATCGCCCCTCGTTAGGGTCTAGCTATGTATACAGTAGTCTATTCTGGAGTATCAATACCCAGTCTCGATACTCCTACGACTAGGGACACTTTTAAGGATGTGCCTATCGACTATCCAGCTCCCACAAGTATGATTGTCATCACAACGCTGGTAATCAGGCAAAGATCCTACGGGCTTTATCAACATGTATATAAGATATGAAATATAAAGTAAAACACATCACATGTTAAGATAAAGACAAACCAAATAGCGTACTATCATATCCAGCAAAATTGTCCTGTACATACATATCCTTAGTGTCATATACAATGAAGGCCTCTAGGGCATACATATCCAACAATAAATACGATTTTTAAGAAAAACGCATTTTTTCTATTTAAATAAAAATTAATTTTTAATAATTATATAAAATTAAAAAATCCATATATTTTCAAAATATGATAAACTTATTTTTAAAAATGAAAGAATTACAGGTTTCACCAAAATACCATCAAGATACTAACAAAAGGAAAATTTTACAATAAAATACAATAAACTTTCCAAGCTATGTAATTATCACTAAAATACCTCAAATCCTTAAAATTCACATCCATGAAAACCCTAAATAATTTAAATAACTTCTCGAGGTTATTTTTAATTATATTAAAAATATTTTCATAAAAACCCCTCGGGTTATATAAAACAATATTTAAGGACTTTAGTAAATATAGATTTAAGCGGGATCAATTCTCTTGAGCCCCAGGGAGCCGGAGAAAGTGAGTGCTTGCCTATTTAAGGTAGAAAACTTAACGGAGTTATCAATGGTAATTGTCTTGGAAAAAGACATATATCGTGTCGTCCATGTGCAGCAGTTACCGATAACTCCCGAACCTAATTCAGGATCTAAATTAGTTATAAGTGTCTGACTCAAGTATGAGTCCAACTCAAGTATGAATCCAAACTCAAAACCTGAATCTAAAACCAAACACGAATACTTGATCATAAAATTGTACATACGAAATCAAAATCGAACTCAAACAGGTATACTTGACCATCGACCATGAATCGGAACACTTGAACTTGACTAAAGCAAAACATGAATATTTGAACACTATGACTTGACTCGAACCATGAATATAACTTGACATGAATACATGAATACTTGACATGAATACTTGATATAGACATGAACTCAATCTTGCAACTCGATGTATTCATGGACTCGAGCAAGGCTGGTAATTTTAACTGTAACTTAGCATACAAGGGGTGTTGGGGTAGTTCATGCGTGAATCCAATGAAATCTCAAGAGTCCGACTAGATTATGAATTCATGTCTACTAACACAAGCAAGCTATCATGAGGTCCCGTGTTTCCTTGCTCCTGGATTACAGCCTGTTGAGTTTGGAATACTTCAACACTAGATTAAAGTCCCGTTACTAACACTTGATTCAGTCCCGTGGTTCCTTACCCGTGCATTACAGCCTGTTGGGTTCGAGAACACTCTTGAGATTGGTTTACATTCACCCTTGAACTTATGTTAAATTAGTGTACCCAAGTAGAAACTGGTTAAGACACTTATATTCACTGTATGTTCACCATACCTACACTACATAGCCATGTTATAATTGTTTGACATGCTCATGTTATACTGTCATATTTACCTACTTGTCATATATATTACTATACTTGTTCACATATATTATGATAGAATTGCATGATAAATAAAATTGCCGTGTTTACATAAAATGACATGCTGAGACACCATACCTCATAATCAATTGTTCATAATATACATTTTCTTTATCATTACACTTTATATTTCACTTCATATCTTGAGGACTTACCGAGTGAAAGTTCGCTGACGCGCATTCCACCCACCTTCGTTTTCTTGGAATGTTCATCAGATACTGTGGAGACTGGGAAGGTAGACATCTCAGAGGAGGAGCACGATCAGATGGCGACTCAGGCTTAGACCAATTATCTTTTCTCGGTTTTTGTATGCCATTGTTTAGGCATTTCCATTCTTGTATTTTTTTCAGCTGAAATCATGTATTGTAAATGAATCAAGTTGAATGTAAATAAAGTTGTTAAATTATAAATCTCATGTTAATTATCCTGTCATTTTTATATTGCTTCTTTTACGCTTAGCGTATTTATTCCGGGAAATGACTTTCTCGAAATAAATACGTCGCGGGCCTCGCCACATGTCGTTTCCGTTTATTGGGAAGCGGGGCGCGACACGTGGATCTAGGAATTCAAGATGAGTAGCCACCAAATGGTGTCTTCGTCCGATGACCCATTGCTGGGGAATCTTAGGCTGAATCGTCAAAAACTGGGCTTACCACTCTCAACTGTGACCTATAAATAGGTCAGGGCGAGTGGGGGGCTAATGATGAGACTCATAAACGAGTATTCCCCATATCACGACACATGGCAGATGACGTGTCATCCACTAAGCCTGCTCCTGGGGCTGCGAAGCTGGAACAAGTATGATGCATTAGAGATATTCTTCGGTACCTCGTCTCCGAGGTTGCATCCGACCTTTCAGGGACCTCTCCGGAGTGCCTTCCCTATCTTGCCTAAACAACCAACCAACAGCTCTCTTCCGAGAAATCCTATAGCCGAGCTTCCTCGGCCACTGAACTATCCACCGAGCTATCCACCTTGTTCTACCGAGAGCACGGAGCCCAAACGCCCCCATAACGGCTTCGTGTATCTTATCACGACGAGATCTCCGCCGCTCCATGACCCGCATCTCGCGCTAGCATATCTCGCCATTAATGAGCGGATCCTGCCATTAATAGGCGTGTCCCACCATCAGCGCGAACGTGATGCAGAAGCGTAACGGGCGGTGAGAATCTCGCGCAAGTCCACTTCATGCGACCACAATATAAACCCCCTCCACTAGATGATCCCGGTAGGCAAAATTAATTTCAATACGCCGCTACGCTGCCTTTAATCCCCCGTACTTACTTGATCGTCCGAGGGTCCTACGGTGGTTTCCCGTCCCGGGACTTCCCTTGCAGGTAGCCCGGCGTCAACAGCATCCAACAACCCATTGAGATCCACAGATCGAATTTTCACTCTCAATCGCAACCGTTCAGAACCGCTTGCAGCCAGATCGACGGAGGACAACATCTGAGGGAGATTTCTGCCTCTATCGGTATCTATCTGATAAACATTCCAAGAAAATAAAGGTAAGTGAAATGCCCGTCAGCGAACTAGCACTCAGTAAGTCTCAAAGGTAGGATAAGAGTGAAAAGTGATAAGTATATAATAATAGAAATAATGTAAATAACCGGTACAAGTGTGTAGATTTGAATATAGGTATATGTATCTATAAATCTCTATATGGTCATTATGTTAATGTTAAGTTCCAAGTGTGAATATCAACGCAGCCGTAGAAGTATTCATGAGCTCAAGAGTGGGGCTCCAGGAGTAAGAAAACACGGGCCCGTTTCATGTGTGAGCATCGGGACTCCAAACTGTGGAGGAGTCGACCCGACTGAGATTCGAGTAAATAGAAAAAATAGGTTAATACAGGACCCCTAAAGCTCCGTTGTATTCACACAAGAAACTATCCCAAACATTATAATAGATTATAACGGTTAGATATCCTTAGTTGATTTGATTGGTTGATTATAACATGTCTTGATCGAAAATATAGATTGCAAAAGTTGTAGAATGAAGTCGAGTAAGTCGAGTAAAATACGAGTCATGTCAATTGCAATCTTGAGTCGAGTCAAGTTAGTCGAGTAGCCTGAGTTCGAGTTAACGTTTAAGTTGGATTTGAGTTTGGATTAGAATTGAGTTTGAAGTCCAGTTTAGGTTCGAGTTTGTGTTCAAGTTATAGACATTTCTTTTGAATGGATTTAACTTTTGAAGATCTTAAGTTCGGGAGAAATCGGACAACTGTTGCACATGGACAGCAAGATTTATGTATTTTTCCAAGACATTTCCCATGATAACTCTATTAATTTGTCTAACCTGAATAGATAAGCACTCACTTTCTCCGGCTCTATAGGACTCAAGAGAATTGACACCGCTTAAACCTATATTAATGTAGAGTTCTTAAATATTTATTATTGTTGTTTACATTGTATTTCTATTGTTTGCATTTCTCGAGGGGATTTTATGAAAAATATTTTAATATCGTTTAAAAATAAATCTCGATGGTGATTTATAATATTTAGAGTTTTTATGAACATATATTTTAATTTCAATGGTATTTTAGTGATAAAACCTAGGTTTTAAAAGTTTATGGTATTTTTATGAAAACTACTATCTTTGGAAGTTCGATAATATTTTATTAAAATTTTAATATTTCATTTTAAAAATATAGTTTCATAATTTTTTTTTATTGAAAATATGGTTTCATAATTTTTATATAATTTTCCAAAGTTTAATTTGTTTTAAAAAGTCGTATTTCTTTTAAATCGTATTTTCCATTCCTTTCGAGACCGAATTCTCCATGAGCAGCTCTTCCTCTCGCTTTACTATCCTAAGAATGTGTGATAATCCGTGCCATCCATTAGCGGATTCCTAACGAGGGTTGTAGAGGTGCAATTGTAAAAGGCGATAAAAATATCGATAAAAACGCAATTTTATAATAATGGTATTTATTTGAAAAACGTATTCTTTTAAATTAACCATACATCTAAATATCGAACTATGAATCAAGAGCGTGGGGAGGGGGGGTAGGTCATTACCCCGTGAATTTCCTAGAGATATATATGCTAGTTATTGAAATAAGGATTATACTAAAGTTCATGGTATTTTTATGAAAAAATTCGTTATATGATTATTTCATATGGAATTTACACAAAAAAAAGCAAATGATGTGAATATTGATTTGAAGTGATATTAGGGTGATTATGTGACATGTTGACCTATCAAGGATGATAAAGACATGTAAAGGTAAAGATTTTTAAATGTTAACTCCACTTGTCGATATCATTTTAAACATCGGTTTGAGATGAAAGGGGGGAGAGAGAGAGAGAGAGAGAGAGAGAGAGAGAGAGAGAGAGAGAGAGAGGACTTACGGGCTGCGTAGCATTAACAAGAGAGTAAGGAAGAGAGGGGGGCTCCTTGGCGTCGCGGTAGCGTCGGGAAAGCTCCGGTCATCAAGATTTGATCGCCACTTCTCTTGGTTTGCTTAACTCCACTTTGCACTTAGAGAATTTTGATAGTAATTTTCAGAATGGGGGAAAGCTAGGGAATAGGTATATTTATAGTGAAAAAATGAGTGTATGGGAATTAAAAATTATGAATTAAAAAGAATTAAAATGGTGTTAATAGGGATTTGAATGGTCTATGGTTGAATGCAGAGTAATCAAACAATACAGGGGAGTGGTGACTGAAGGGGTGTATGGGAAAAGCACAGAGTCAAACGGGCTAGGGGGCGTCGGTGGCGGCTAGATGGGGCAAATGGGCGGTTGTATTTGGTCCAATCGGGGTAGGGGGACCGTCGGTGGCGGCTAGATGGGGAAAACGGGCGGTTGGATTTGGTCCAATCGTCTCGAGATTCATATCACGTGTTTAACTCTTAATTAAGACCTCATTTATCATGTTTGATTTTTCTGAAACTTTTTGATTCTCCGTGTATTGTATGTGTAACTCTTGGGCTTCCGAAAAGTTAAAAAGAAAAATATTAAAAATAAATGGGACCGATGTGAATCGAACACACAGGCTATGTCACAGCAGTGTAGAGGTTTTACTAATGATTACAAGTTGTTTCTTGTTTTCATTGAACAAAAATAACCTATAACTCCTAAACGAGCAGAAATGCGCCTTTCTATACATTTGAATAAACTATATTTGATAGGGATTTCAGAGTCATTACAGATTGTGATGATACTGTTACTTCAAAGTTGTGCTGAAGTTCATACGGATAAAACTTGCCACCGTTGCTTCCCTGACTGTGATATCTGGTACGAGGATGAAATAACGTCTTTCTAAATTGGATTTAGAAGTGTACGTGTATATAACTCTGCCAGAGGGTTATCGTAGTCAGTGGGAGCAGCGGATAACGTAAAAGTTGCTTAAGTCTATTTGTAAACTAAAGTAAGCATAATGGAGACGGATCGTCTATTTTGATTTACGGTCAAAGTGTTTGACTTCATCAAAACGATAGATGAACTTTGTAAGTGTAATAAGGAAATAGAGTCGAATGTCGTAGATTTCATATTAGATATGAACGACATTCTTTTGATAGGAAATGATGTTCTTATGCTAAAAATCGGTTAAATAATGGTTGTCACAGATGTTTCTCCATATAGTAATCCAATCCAGGAGAAACGGAAACAATGAAGAACATATAAGATGTTCTTGGTGTATGGTAATGGCAGCCTCTTTCGGGAAGCGATTGTCGACTCCAGCTTCCAAAATGTCAAGGATGACATAATGTCTGTCGTGAGTTATACAGTTTACCCTCTTCTGAGGAGCAGTATATTGGAAGTAGTTCCAAGACAAATACTGAGGCAGTCAAGACGTTAGATGCTGATTATGAATCAGCAAAAGATACCGCCTAAGAATTCGCTGGATATAATTGTTCATTTATGAACATGATCCCATCATCTGTCCAGGCAAATATTAAGGCGGGTATCGCTCAGTTCGGGAGATATTTGATCTCCGCGAAGTTGAGATACAAGAAGAAACAGATAGAAGCATTGTGCTGGGTTCACTCATTGAGGCTAGTTCTCGAACACAGTTTGCAAAACTATTATTACAAAAATTGGGTATGCGATACCGCAATAATTAGCCTTAAGTGCAAGTGGGAGATTGTTGAATGTAGTGTCCTCAAGGCAATTATTATAATTGCAAGATGACAATTACGTGATTTGAGGAGAATCTATATGGAGAACGGTCTTACTCGAGATAATAGTATACTATCCGTTTTGTCTTTATCTTTCATGTGATGCGTTTTATTACTTATCACGTATTGTTTAGATATGAGATAAAACTCTTAGGATTTTGCTTGACTACCAGGACGATGATGCAGATCATACTAGTAGGGCATGGGTAGTCTATAAGCACATTCTTAAATGTCCATAGTCGTAGGAGTATCAAAACTAAGCATCGGTACTCCAGTTTATACTAGTTTGTACGTTTCCTGACCAGGTTTGAGGACGATAGCTGATCTCATAGCTATTGGTGTTTGACACTGAGGATTGTATACATGTGCTTGTTGTCTAAGTTACACTGGACAGATTTACTGAGAACTCCTAGTTGATAATATACCAATGTCAAATAGCAGTTCTCTGATGACATGAGTACAAGGTAGTCCTAAAACATGAGATCATCATAGTGTCTCATGTGTGTTCCTATTATACTTAGACTTCTACCCTACCACGGCTCAAAGAAGTCGTGCAAACGGGTTTTTGTTGGATATAGTCCCGAAGCACGTGGAGACAGTGAGTGGTCGAGAAGATCCATCTCTCCCGGTATAAGGAGTTGATGTCGCACTGTGCAGGACATGACTACAACCATAAGTCGGTAGCTACCGTAGTGGAGATAAACTGATAAGTGTTATTAGTTATATCTCCGGTTGATTATGAGTTCTCTGTCGCACGACTCATCGAGTTATTGGGGTATGACAGAGTCCAAACCCTAGACCCGATATGTGATGCTCTTAGACGATGAAACCGGCATGTACGGCGACTGTCACTTATAGATTTTGTCGGGTCCGGATGAGTTTGATCATCGACCTGCCTTTATCTTAATCGTAACTGGGTATCCGCTACATACAGCTAGTGCCACTGATGTGCTTGTAGGTTAACCCGTGGGGGGATTGAATCTGAAACTGTTTCGGATCGATTGGATGTGATCTTGTATAACCTACTGCCAGCGTATTGACAGGTTTTTAGAGTTCCACAACGAAGGTGCCTGTCCGGGCAAAAAGTGATGTGGCGTGCGTATAGGATAGGTACGGGACTTCGATTGAATGGTCGATTTGATCGAACGTACGGGTATACTAGCCGATTTAAAAGTCAGAATATCAAATCAAGTGTTGATTTGATAACCGTATTTTGATATGGTTTCTAGTATAGTATATTTAATACACTCTCTGCAGTATTCGATACTGAGATGATATAAATGGTCGATTGTGTGTTGGATGCATGATGCGTACGTGTATTGGATATATATACTTCCTATCATTCCATGTTTGTGTGTAGTTTATGTATATTGATATTTAAACATTCTTTATTCTCTTTTAATGTATATGTGTGTGTGTACACACATATATTATATGTTGTTTATTATTATGTCATGACATTATCATATGATTAGAATGTGATGGGAGGGTCCATATGATATAAGGATAACATAATTATTAAAAGAGAATAAGAGAGTGAGAAGATGGATTAATTTGGAATCTAATTCATTTTTATTAGCCATCTTCTTTTTCATCTTCTTTTTCCTTGAGCTCCAAACTCAAGCTCTTTATAAAAATGGCAAATGTTGCCATAGTGAAGGAATAGAGATTTCAGAGAGTACCCATTATTCCACTCGTCTCCATGAGCGCTTAGCAAGTGACGAAGTGGAGTTTCTCCACCCGGTGATGGAGATAGAGCTACAGACATTGTTCCTTCACTGCGGATCATCTACGGGAGGCAGTTCGCTAGAGGATGCTTCCGTGAGGTTGATGGAGTCTAGCTTGAGTTCTCATTCATCCGTTGGAGCATATGAAGATGCTACAAAGGTTGTAGCCTCTATACTTTACTCTCTTAAGTTTTGTTATTGGCAATTGTAGTGCATGAATGATCTAGTGGTGGGATGCTTGATGCTAAGTCTGTTAAATTTTGATTTTACGTTTCTGCCGCAGTCACAAGTGTTGCGACCCTAGTATCGACATCCCTTCACATATATCATCAGGATTTATTAAAATATACCGAGCACGTTAATGCAAGATTCCTTGAAATTAGATGCTCGGTCATTCCATTCCGGAAATGCAAGGATTCCCTGTAATATTTCATTTCATGTATCAAGTGCAAGCTGATATTTGAAAGTGGTTTAGGTTCGTGAGATGATAACTCCATCCATCTTTTGTTACTTGCTGCTTAGCTTAGCGTTTGTGTAAAAAAAACGTGGCTTATAAACACGCTTCCTCAAGCCCGTAATCCAATTCTTTGCTGATTGGTTAATTGTCGTGTCTAACATGAATATTTTATGGGTAAATAATTATCTTATCACTATTGAAGAATTACATGTACACAGGCTGCAAGTATAAAGACAAGCCCGTTTGTTTTAATCTTTTGTTTGCCTCCATTTGATTGGTAAAAAAGAACCTTATTCTGAGAAGTTGAGAGTTCAATTGCTCCACCTGAGATTATTGAGACGCACATAAAGGCCTTGATAAGCTTTGCAATGACCCAATGCAAGGATAGTTAGGTCTAAGTGCATGCTAAATACATGCTAAGCCTTTGCTATTTAGGACCCCTTGTGATGGAGCTCCTTTTCGGGCCTCCGTCAGATGTTGTCTTCCGTTGATCTCGCTGTAGACTTAGTTGATTATCTTCCTTCGCGTGCGGGTCTCAATGGGTCTTTGGAGGAAGAGGTGAGGTGAGGTGAGGGAGGTGTTGCCGAGTACCTGCAAAGAAGTCCCGAGGTGGTTTGGTACCACCAAGGACCCTCCGACGCTCAAGTTAGTGATGAGATCCGAGCAGAGTAACGGCATAAAAGTGTAAAAAACGGCTTACTTGACCCCTCTGTGATGGGGGCTTATATAGCGGTGGTGGCATGCAGCAGCAGGCGCGAGAATCTCGCCGGCAGTTACGCTCCCGACGTCACGCCCGCGTAAAGAGCGGATCGCCCGTTAATGGGGATCATGATGGCGTGGAACGTGGGATGTTGCCGGCGGAGAATCTGCGCATGGCGAGATTTGCGGAGCGGCGGTTACGCCTGTGATTGGTGGAGTTGGTCGGTCGAAGGGACCAAGGAAGACGGCCTCGGCTGGGGAGCTCAGAGGCGAGCACGAGGGCCGAGGAGTCTCGGTCTTGCGGCAGCTCGGGGCGAGCTGAGAGGCCGATGAGGCCAATTTGCAAGGGGTCTGAGGAGAGCCGGCTTGGGCTTGCAGGCCGGGTACGGGGGTGGTCTGGTCGGCCCCTGTGGGCCCCCTCTTCTGAGTTCTGCGACACGTCATCTGCCACGTGTCCTAATCTTGAAGATCGCCAATATTGAGCATCATTATTAGCCCCCCACTCTTGTCCCGACCAGCTAGTGGGTCGGGTCAAGAATGGACTGCCGGGCCGTCTGGGGTAAGCTCCCTCCTAAAGTTTCGTCGGGACGTGTCCCCGGGCTGTCGGCTGTCTTTTCTGCCAGCTTATCGGGGCGAGATCTCTGCATTTAGGGAAGGTGCGCCGGTTCGGGCGTCCTGCCACTGAAGTGACGGTCCACGTGTCGAGCGCCGGTTGGCCGACGCGACGTGTGCAGACCTGTGGACTGATGGGGCGCAGCCCAGTGTGGGCGTGACATGTGGAGCGATCGGTCGTCGAGTTGATTTCGATCACTTGCCGAGTGTGCCAAACGCTGCTGAGAAGGAGGCATCTCCATGGCCCCGAAGTCGGGGGGGATTACTCAGACTTAGATAGACCTGATGTCTCTTGTTGGGGCTTCGGATCCGCTGCATGTGATGGGCTTAGTGGCCTCGTTATGAGGGTTACAAACCCGCAGCGTCTGTTGGGCAGGAGGATGCCTGCTGGGGATGACCGAGTAGGGAAGCTGCTCGGTTGATCTTGGCGAGGGTCTTGACCCCTGGCGTTGCGAGTAGGGAAGCTACCGGCCAGGGATAGTCGAGTCTGGAAGGACTTTGATCCTTGTCTTTGTTGGGTAAGAAGCTACCCGCCAGGATGCGCCGAGTAGGAAGGGGCTCGGCGGCCTCGCGAAGAGGGCTTCAGATCCTCAGCGTTTGATGGGCAGGAGGACGCCCGCTGGGGATGCGCCGAGCAGGAAGGAACTCGGTGGCCTCGCGATGAGGGCTTCAGACCATCAGCGTCTGATGGGCAGGAGGATGCCCGTTGGGATGCCCCGAGCAGGAAGGAACTCGGCGGCCTCACGATGAGGGCTTGAGATCCTCAGCATCTGATGGGCAGGAGGATGCCCTCTGGGGATGTGCCGAGCAGGAAGGAACTCAGCGGTCTCGCAATGAGGGCTTCAGACCATCAGCGTCTGTTGGGTAGGAGGATGCCCGCTGGGGATGCGCCGAGCAGGAAGGAACACGACGGCCTCGCGATGAGGGATTCAGACCATCAACGTCTGATGTGCAGGAGGATGCCCGCTGGGGATGCGCCGAGTAGGAAGGAACTCGGCGGCCTCATGATGAGGGCTTCAGACCATCAGCGTCTGTTGGATAGGAGGATGCCCGCTGGGGATGCGCCGAGCAGGAAGGAACTCGACGGCCTCGCGATGAGCATTTGATGGGCAGGAGGATGCCTGCTGGGATGCACCGAGCAGGAAGGAACTCGGCGGCCTCACAATGAGGGTTTGAGATCCTCAGCATCTGATGGGCAGGAGGATGCCAGCCGGGGATGCGTCGAGCAGGAAGGAACTCGGCGGCCTCACGATGAGGGCTTGAGATCCTCAGCATCTGATGGGCAGGAGGATGCCCGCTGGGAATGCGCCGAGCAGAAGGAACTCGGCGGCCTCACGATGAGGGCTTGAAACCATCAGCGTCTGATGGGCAGGAGGATGCCCGCTGGGGATGCGCCGAGCAGAAGGAACTCGGTGGCCTCGCGGTGAGGGCTTGAGACCATCAGCGTCTGATGGGCAGGAGGATGCCCGCTGGGATGCACCGAGTAGGAAGGAACTCGGCGGCCTCACGATGAGGGCTTGAGATCTTCAGCATCTGATGGGCAGGAGGATGCCCGCTGGGGATGCGCCGAGCAGGAAGGAACTCGGCGGCCTCGCGGTGAGGGCTTGAGATCCTCAGCGTCTGATGGGCAGGAGGATACCCGCTGGGGATGCGCCGAGCAGAAGGAACTCGGCGGCCTCGCGGTGAGGGCTTGAGATCCTCAGCGTCTGATGGGCAGGAGGATGTCCGCTGGGGATGCGCCGAGCAGAAGGAACTCGACGGCCTCGCAGTGAGGGCTTCAGACCATCAGCGTCTAAGGGGACGTGGGAGGCCTACTAAGGATGGCCGAACAGGGTAGCTGCTCGGTGCCTCTTTCCGAGGGCTTTGACCTTTAGCGCTGGAAGGGCCGTGAGAGGCCTGCTAAGGATGGTCGGGCAGCAAAGCTGCGCAGTTGCCTCTTGGCGAGGGCTTTGATCTCTGGCGTCGTGGGTAGGCAACCACCAGCCTGGGATGACCGAGTGGGGTAGCCGCTCGGATGCCACTTGCGAGGGCTTCGATCCCTGGCGTCATGGGCAGTGAGCTACCAGCCGGAGATGACCGAGCAGGGCAGCTGCTCGGTTGCCTCTTGCGAGGGCTTTTGATCCTTCAGGACGGGGACCGAGCAGGGTTGCTGCCCAGCGCCTCTTGGCGAGGACTTTGATCCCTGTCGGTTGTGGAAGGAAGCTACCAGCCGGGGATAGCCGAGCAAGGACCCGACTGCCTTGGGAAAACATTGGTTCTTGGCGCGGGAAGAGCTATAGGGCTGTAAGAAGCCTACCAAGGACCCTTGGCCAGCAGGGTTACTGTCCGGTGCCTCTTGGCGAGGGCTTTTGTCCTGAAGGATAGCCGAGCGAGGGATCCTCGGGCTCGACTGCCTCTGGGAGGGCTTTCTGATCCCTGGCATTGCGGTAGGGAAGCTACCCGCCAGGGATAGCCGAGCGAGGGATCCTCGGGCTCGACTGCCTCTGGAAGGACTTTCTGATCCCTGGCGTTGCGGTAGGGAAGCTACCCGCCAGGGATAGCCGAGCAAGGGATCCTCAGGCTCGACTGCCTCTGGAAAGACTTTCTGATCCCTGGCGTTGCGGTTGGGAAGCTACCCGCCAGGGATAACAGAGTGAGGGATCCTCGGGCTCTACTGCCTCTGGGAGGACTTTTTGATCCGTGGCGTTGCGGTAGGGAAGCTACCCGCCAGGGAAAGCCGAGCGAGGGATCCTCGGGCTCGACTGCCTCTGAGAGGACTTTCTGATCCCTGGCGTTGCGGTAGGGAAGCTACCCGCCAAGGATAGCCGAGCGAGGGATTCTCGGGCTCGACTGCCTCTGGGAGGACTTTCTGAACCCTGGCGTTGCGGTAGGAAAGCTACCCGCCAAGGATAGCCGAGCGAGGGATCCTCGGGCTCGACTGCCTCTGGGAGGACTTTCTGATCCCTGGCGTTGCGGTAGGGAAGCTACCCGCCAGGGATAGCCGAGCAGGGTAGCTGCTGGGCTGCCTCTTAGTGAGGGCTTAGATCCTTGGGCGAGGTGGCCCTCGAGCCGCCGTGGCGAGCCCCCTCTGTGCGACCCAGTCAAGGGAGGGGGTGTCGGTCTATTCGACCGGCGAGGGCGTTGATGACGGTCGCCGGAGGAGGTTCACCAGATCCTCCGGTGAGGGGGAGGCGGCAGCTGGTATCTGGATCTTCAGGGTGTTGGAGATAGTGCCCTCAGAGTCAATTATTGGATCACAGGCACGTGATTGCAATGATTGAGGGAGGACCTGTCCCAGTAGGACAGTCTTACTCAAGATGATAGTATGCTATCTGGTTTACCTTTATCATCGTGTACTGCTTTAGGTGACCTGACAGGTCGCTATTACACGTTGATAGAGCCCCTAGGATTCTTGCCTGACTGCCAGCAGTATGAGGGCGATCATATACGTGGGAGCTGGTAGTCTATAAGCACATCCTTAAAAGGTCCCTAGTCGTGGGAGTTTCGAGACAGGGCATCGATACTCCAGAGTAGACTAGTGTATACAGTCGAGACCCCGACAAGGGGCGGTGGCCGGTCTCACAAGCCACTGGTGTCAGTTGGTTCACCTAAGATGTATACAGGTGCTCATTGGGTTATGAGTACACCGGACAGGACTCGCCGGGAACATACTAGTTGGTCTTATACCTGACATCAGATAGCAGTTCCCTGGTGACATGTGTACAGGTTAGTTCATCGACCTGAGGATCGTCATTTGTCTCGTGTGAGTTCCCACTGTACTTTGATTACTACCCTACCACGCTCAAAGGAGACGTGCAAACAGGTTTTAGTTGGGTACAGTCCCGAGCCACATGGAGGCAGTGAGCGGATCTTCAGGGGTTCGTCTCTCCCGGTATTGGGGGTGAGGTCGCGCTGTGTCTAGGAGAGCCAGTACATGAAAGTCCTTGGCCAAGGCAGGAGATTTACTGGTAGGTATTCCAGTAGTATCTCAGGGTGTTCTGGGCTACACTCCGACACGACTTGTACCGCTTTTGGGGGTCTGACTTTTACCAATCCCCTAGGCCCGCCATGCGATGCTCATAGACGAACGGACCGGACTGTACGGATATTGTCACTGACAGGCTCAGTAGGGTGTCAGGATGAGTTCGCTCATCGACGTCCCTTTTGATCAATAGCTGGTAGCCCGTCATGTATGGCTTATACCTCTGACGTGCTGGTGGTTAAATCCACAGCCATAGTATTGACGAGTCTTTAGAGTCCCCCACATTCAGTTGCTCAAGTTTTCGGGCGAAACGGTGTAGAGGCCGTATGGAGATATGGCAGGGTTCGATCAGATACGTGCGGTATTGCACGGATCCTAATCGGACGGTTTATACTAGCGGGCTTTGGTTTAAGCCGGATCCTAGTATAGTACAGTGTAGATTTTGTCTCATTGCATTTGTATTTCGGTCGGAATACAAATGCGGGTGTGTATACACAGTAGCGGGGTTTTCCTGTAATTCATTACGGGACCAGTTTTCTGGAGTTGCCAGTTTGCTTTCCGTTTCGGCCATATTTCTTTGTATCTTTCATTGGCCGAAGATTGGTGGAGGAGGGCTTATTTGCATTTGTGTAAATAAGCATTGTAGAGGGTGGTCTTTGCATATTCTTGTGTCATGATGGTTGCACCATCATTTGACTTCCTCACTCCATGATGACCTGACTTTTGTGAGTGATGATGGTGTGTTTGGTGTGTTGGTTTTGCTAGTGATGATGATTCTTGCATGATGACCATTCCTCTCACTTGCATTATTCTTGTGGCTGTCTTTTTCCAACTCCCCCTCTCAATTCTCTCCTCTCCTATCTTATGGCCGGCCACAACAAGTTGATGGGGGCTGTCCCAAAAGTTTTGGTGGGGAAATTTGTTCTTTTGTATTGCACAAAATCCATTTTAGCTCCATCTCCAAAACTTCATTCCTCCACCATCTCAAAAGGCAACTTCCATAAACCCCGAAATGAGACATGAGCACTACACATTCTACAGCAAATCTTGGGCACGTCGACTCGCCAGCTTCGTGCCCGAGTTGCCTCGGTATAGAGGTTGGAGCCCATAAAAGAAGCCGGCGACGTGGTGCCTTTCCGGCGACGAGGTGGAGACCGGAGATTCCGCGGGGAGATCGGGACGACGACGAGAAGACCGGAGGACTCGGATTACTCGGTATATCTCTCTTCCCATCTTGTAGTTAGCTAGGACTAGTTTAATGGCACGATCCGGGTATATAATGCGCGGTGGTGCCGGTTTGAAAAGTTATTGTAAATCACCGCTTCCGCATTCCGGCGTCGGATTGACGGCCGGGGCGCCGCCGTGCACTTACACAGGGCGATCGCTTGCCATGGGGATGGAGATCGGAAGGCCAGCTTTGATTTTTGTGGAGTTTCGGTTCCCACGGACGGCGCCAACTGATGGAGCTCCTTTTCGGGCCTCCGTCAGATGTTGTCTTCCGTTGATCTCGCTGTGGACTTAGTTGATTATCTTCCTTCACGTGCGGGTCTCAATGGGTCTTTGGAGGAAGAGGTGAGGTGAGAGAGGTGTTGCCGAGTACCTGCAAAGAAGTCTCGAGGTGGTTTGGTATCACCAAGGACCCTCCGACGCTCAAGTTAGTGATGAGATCCGAGCAGAGTAACGGCATAAAAGTGTAAAAAACGGCTTACTTGACCCCTCTGTGATGGGGGTTTATATAGCGGTGGTGGCATGCAGCAGCAGGCCGAGAATCTCGCCGGCAGTTACGCTCCCGACGTCACGCCGCGTAAAGAGCGGATCGCCCGTTAATGGGGGATCGTGATGGCGTGGAACGTGGGATGTTGCCGGCGGAGAATCTGCGCATAGCGAGATTTGCGGAGCGGCGGTTACGCCTGTGATTGGTGGAGTTGGTCGGTCGGAGGGACCGAGGAAGACGGCCTCGGCTGGGGAGCTCAGAGGCGAGCACGAGTGCGGCAGTTTGGGACGAGTTGAGAGGCCGAGGAGGCCAATTTGCAAGGGGTCTGAGGAGAGCCAGCTTGGGCTTGCAGGCCGGGTACGAGGGTGGCCCGGTCGGCCCCTGTGGGCCCCCTCTTCTAAGTTCTGGGACACATCATCTGCCACGTGTCCTAATCTTGGAGATCGCCAATATTGAGCATCATCACCTTGGAATCTATATTTAGGTCGGAACAAAATACTAGCTGACATTTGTTAAAGAAACGCGTCCCAATGAGCTGGGGCAAGTCTGACTAGCTATATAAAATCTCAATCAATTTAACATGAACATAAAGTATCAAAACACGAAAGAAACATTTATTAGTTTAACTCATAGTTTTGTTCTATATTCAATTGTTAATCATAAATCTTGGGTGTTGAAATTAAAATATATCATAGCATTTGAGATTATTGGGAGTGGACTAAGTTTTGAGTTATAATTTCCATTTGACGATGAAGATTGCATCAACTTATATAGGGGCTGTTTGGCTGCATGATTAGTAATGGATTTTGCACTATTTGGATTCAAGAATCCAAAATAAGGATGGTGATTAGCTAATTCTTATTTGGTTGTAGGATTTTGGGGATTTTGTATTTGCTTGTTTTATGTGAGGGGCCAATCATTTTTCTGGATTCTTGCATCCAAAAAAAACTATAGATTACTATGGATTTAACACTGTTCACATGGGGCCCACGTACTTTATGTTATTAAAAAAATCGCCTCTCTATCTATCTTTGATCTTCAAATCCAAATACCACTTACTTTTTTCCAAATTATAAGATTCCACAAATCCAAAATCAGTAATTCAATACCAATCAAACACAAAATTAGTCTAGGCTTTTTCCGGTTGCATTATTTGGGAATTCAAGTTTCATAATCCTTCAACCGAACACCCCATATAGCCACTACCGGATAGCGTAATTAAAGCAAACAACCGTGGGTAAACTCAAGACATCCCTCACCGGTATATAGTCTCTCTCGTCATAAAAAAAGCTAGGGTTTCGTTCATTCAGCCGCGCTGCTCAAATTAGGGTTTTTTCTTTGGAGGGAAGGCCGCAGCAATGGTGGTGAAGCCGAGCAAAGGAGGAAGGAAGGAGGAGGTGGTGACTCGAGAGTACACCATCAACCTCCACAAACGCCTCCATGGCTGGTACTCTTCTCCTTTCAGGAAAATAAATAAATAAAAATTCCCCTAATTTTTTATCCCTTTAATTTTTGAGGTTTTGATCAATTTCTGTTGTATCCATTATCTTGTAGATCAAAATTCATGCCCTTTGAGTCTTCTAAAGAAATGAGAAAGATGTTTTTTAATTAAAAAAGAAAACTTGATGCCATTTATCACCCTATGAAAGTAATATTCATGTGCTTTTGAGGTGACATTAGTTAAATGTGAGTAGAAACATCCTGCAACAATCATATATCGTGCCCCCCATATATAAAGGTTGTTCCTTTGCTGACCCTCGTTGCACATCACTCAAACCTTAGGTGGTTAGGTCAAATATAATTTTTTTGGTTATGTTTACGAATAAAATCGAATGGTTAGTCTATTCTTTGCATCTAGGAGCTTCATGCATTGTTTGAAGAAGTGGAACGTGTGACACTTGTCTGTATGTTATCATGGCCGGATAAAAATTTGTAGATAGGCCATTTTGCTATGGGCCAATTCGGGTGAGCGGTATGAAACCTTGGTTTTAAAACCATAGTTATGAAACCTTGGTTTATAACCAAACGGGACAGAGGTGTTAAACCATTGGGGGCCTACCATTGTAATTAAAAAAAGTATTAAAAGAGGGGGCCCGCCATCTATTCCCTTTTTAATTAAAAAAACCCAAGCAAACTCCGCCATTTAATTTTTTTTTAAAAATATAAGAATTAAGGGGAGGCTCACCTCATCTTCCCCCACCGCTCCCTTGAGCGGTGGGAAACGATGGCCGCTCAACGCTCGGGAGCGCGGTAGGAAACGCTCCCCTGAACGGGCCCTATATCTATAGCCACAATGCCATACATGTGTTGTTCTATTGATGTTTCATTAGATGTCTACAACTTCACGAGTTATTTATATATATACATTTATGGTTATGGAATTAAAATGTTGAATTGTTGATTGCTAGGTTTTAATTTTTCTCCTACTTATTAACGTAGTTGTGTGCTCTCAATCGCTGTTAACTTCAAAATCATCCTAGCTTTTAACCCAACAACGTGTATCAATCACCATTGGCATCATACATTAGACATGTATTTAAAAATTCCATTAGATGTCATTTAAAAAAATTCCCGTTCCAGTGCCTTGGGCTCATATATGCGTCTTGATCCACGTGTAGCATGTAGCAACTGGCCTACCACTTTTTCGAATTTTGGCATTAGACAACTCCATTTCCAAGGTATCAGTTGTCACGGCTTACAAGAGCTGGTTTTACTCATCGTGGAAGTCTTATATTAGGAGATACATCATCAAGGCTCATAATACTTGAGGGTATCTACTAAGCGGTGTTGATCAGATAGAGCATGATCATTGAATCGATAAGTAGAGTTGCTCTTTCTAAATATTTGTTCGATCTTTGAATCTGATTTTAAAATATGCCAAATGCACCATATCTTCACTGAGCTATTTATCATGTTAGGTGCTTCGGTCAGGAAATTATTATGTTGTTACTTTAACATTCTTTGCAACTGAAGAATATTCTATTAAACTTGCTCGTGAAAGCAGTTTATCTTATGCTGCTTTTATTTTGAATGTGCGTCATTGGTACCAGACATCATCATTTGTGCCTGTATCCGAGCAATAGACTTGAACATATCAGTTTGTCTATTTTGGAGAAACAAATTTAAACTGAATGAATATAGGAATAGTAAAATCATTTTCTGGAAGGTGCAATCTTTCTGCTTACTTTTGTATTCTGATATATAATTTTACATGCCCACTTTCATTAACTGTAGAGTTAATGACACAAAACTCCTTGTAGTTTACCTTATGCATCACTTATACCCCCTCAAGTGATTTATTAGCAGAAAATGCGCCCTTTGTCCGTTGATCAAAACCCTTATAAACAATCAAATTCACTTCAACTCAAACAGTTATTTTAATCAACTCTTGAACTTGTTTGTGTTACTTAGAGTGGAACTCGAGTGTTTTTGAGGGTTTTGGTTTTATGCTAATAAATCACTTTAGGGGGCACAAGTGCTATCCGGGGTAGACTAAAGGGGATTTCTTTGCAGTTCACCTTTTTTTAACAGTTGGCATAAAATTTCAAATTTTTTTAACATATTTTAACATACCAACTACTATCAATAGTCAAATTGTGTACATGAAGGTTGTGCTTGGTACATGAAATTGAAGATTACCGGGAATCGTCGCATTACCGGGAATGAGATGACCGGTCATCTAATTCCAAAAAATCTTGTATTAACAAACTTGGTATACTTTAATCATTCCCGGTAATATATTTATGTGTAACCATCGATTGGCAACAAGGCCAGAGGAGAGCCAGTGGGTGGCAGCAAGGCCGGCGACGAACGACTGATCGGTGGCGAGCCGGTGAGCTGCCGGCAACGGACGGTGGGACCGGCAACGAGCTACGACCGACGGGCGGTGAACGTCCGATCGGCTGTCGGACGACCGGTGAACGATCGGCAATGACCGGCGGTGGATGGCTGATCGGCGGACGATCGGTGATGACTGGCGGCTGACCGATGGCAAACGGATGATTGACGACGGGCTGGCCTGCGGATGACAGACGATAGGCTGCAGGGCCGGCCAACCGGAAGGTGGCGAAAAAGGCCGGCGGTGGATGGTCATGGCTCATTTCATGTTAGACAGGAATATTTCGTGGTGATTTAGAATAGACACATATTTTGGGAAATAGGATTACCATGAAATGGGGTCATTTGATTACCATGGTGATCCTATATTTCCGGAAATATCTTTTACACCTAAACGCTTATCTAAACAAGCGTGGTAATAATTCATGGTAATCTAAGATTACCATCTAGATTTCCTCCTGCCAAACGCACTATAAGGGTTTTTTATGCTTGAGCAGATACATACATGAAGTGTTTCATATGCGAGTAACCTGTAGAGCAATTGTGTACATATCTTCCCTTTGTATCTTATGTAAACGCCCAATAAATCATTTCCATGTGCAGCACCTTCAAGAAGATGGCTCCTAAAGCGATAAAGGAGATCAGAAAGTTCACGCAGAAAGCGATGGGAACAACGGACGAGCGTGTGGACGTGAAGCTCAACAAGCGCATCTGGAGCAGAGGGATCCGAAGCGTACCGAGGAGAGTCCACGTCAGGATTGCTCGCAAGAGAAACGAGGAGGAGGATGCAAAGGAAGAGCTCTACTCTCTTGTTACCGTTGCTGAAGTGCCTGCTGAGGGGCTCAGAGGGTTAGGAACTAAGGTGGTTGATGAAGCTGAGTGAAGCTTTTTTATTGGTTCGTGAATAGGTTTAGTGTTATGTACGGAATTTTGTGAAACTTTAATGTTTAAAAATCTCGCTTTTTGTGGATCAAATTCAGTAGATCTTTCATCGGGTCTGTTTGAGAAGTAGATGTCAAAACTGAGCCTGAATTTATTTTCGTAATGGTAACCAGTTTAAAGTTTAGTCAATAATCAGCTGCAGAATCATCGTTTTTCCTCTGGAACTTTGGTATGTAGTTTGTATTTCAACCCTTGTATTAGTTAAGCGAATTGATTACCCGGTTTGATTGTAGTTGTTTGCTTGTAAGGGTTAGCCTTAGCCATAACCACAGCTGCGATCCCCTTGCTGGAGCTCAGAGGTTTAGAAGGAAACTGGTAATTATATCTATGAAAATGAAATCAGTGCAAGGAGGTGTGCGGTTTATCATAATTATCAGCGCAGCATAAACCTGTCATGGCTGCTGCAATCCACTGGTGAAGTTCTGGATGTCGGATGCTAGCATAAGACGGCTAGTGTTGGATGCTAGTATTGTTGACATTCGTGTCGCACGATTCTCACTTTCGATGATTTAATTCAAAACATTATTTAAATGGATCCATATGTTGCTAACGACGTTTTCAAGTTATCTTAAGTACAGTTTGCATAAATACACTCAAATCAAGCGAGATTGCCTACTAATGGGATAAGCATTCAAAATTGTATTATGGCATGAAGACTTCTGATCAAGATGCAAGCAACAAAGGGATGCAAGCACTTTCAAGATTCAATCATCTCTCCAAGTAACAATTCAAGGAAATGAAGCATATCGAAAAATCAAGATGTAATATAAAGTTGTGAGTGATGCACAGGTAATTAGAAATGATCTCATAAGATTAGAAACTTAATTACAACCTTTTCCTAATACTCAAGCCGTCTTTCTCTCTTTTAGAGACGTCTGATCTATCCGTTTAATTCAAATTCTGCCAAGTTCAAAACCTGACCTTTCGCCATGTCAGAAAATAGACGTCTGTGGCAAATGTCTGTATCAGGAGGTTTTGAACTACAGACGTCAGTAGTAGACGTCTGTAGTGCAATTTTCAAATTTCTCTTTTTTTGTATATTTCTCAATGACGTCTCTATTGCCATCTGTATAAGGATTTCACCTGCGAGGCAGACGTATGTGAGAGACATCTGCACGGACAGTTTATTGAGTTAAATTTGAAATTTGAATTCCATATTGAATGGATATTTGCACCGTTTTCAACCATAACTTCCCTAAATGGTCATTAACTGCTTTTAGACAGTTTGCAATTATAGAAAGTTATAATAACTTCTCATTCAACCTTTATATATACTATTGAGGTCACACAACTTAGAAACAATTCATTGTAAATCCTTTTTGAGAAATATCCACTCGTTTTTCGCGCTTTAACTTACCAAAATCCTCATTTCTCAAGTGCCATAAATCTGTTCAAGTCTCTCAAAACAATCCTTGTGCCAAACCGAAAATAATATTTGAGATCAATAGAATTGCGAGTGTTGAGATGATAGGCACCTCTAGTAGGGTTTAAAGCGCGGAAGAAACGGTAAATTTAAAAATCTAGAGAGCATTAACATACCCAAACCAAAAATCAAACCAAACTACTAAACCTGTCACTAAACTAGTAAGCTAATAACAAGATTTTAGTGGGCTACAACCTTTGTAGCGCGTTAGCCACCTCTCTTTGGACTCCGGCTAGTCTTCACGAAACCCGGAACAAGCTTACTCGATGACCTCATCGCCGAAAATGATCCATCTTAAGATAACTCCAACACAAACTCTAGCTTCAAATTGATCTCATCAAAATAAAGTAACACACTAGTTAAACTTACTAAGAATGATTAGTAGAAAATATAGAATAATTAGCTCACTTAATTTTTTCCTTTCCTTTCTCCATTCCTCACTTGAAGGAAATCAAGAGAGGAAGCCATGGTGGAAATGAGTTGAAGAAGAAGATGATAATGGCTAAAGATGAGAATAATTCTTATATATTAAAAACGAGTCATCACAAATGACTCACTAAAATGAGTCATCAAATCCACAACCATCTAAAACATAACTCATTCTCGTATAAAAGTATTCTTATATTCCGTATAAGTCTCATACATCCATCTCCAATATATCATCATACATGTCACAATATTTATATCAAATATAAATATTAACAAAGAGAAGAAAATTATAAAGTGAGCATGATATTAGTTAATATATCAATATATAAATATATATTTAATTATTAAATCAACACTTGATTAATAATCCGGCTATATCATATATGTACCAGTTAATATCATCAAACACCCAATTAAAATACGTGTATCAAATACACGTGTTTAATTGAACTCCCGCACATATCCATATACGTGCCCTACATCATTTCGCATATGCTGAGAAATCTCAGTGTGGGACTTTAAAGACTCGACAATACGCTGACAGTAGTTTAGGATCATATCCATAGCCCACAAGCACGTTAGCGGTACTAGCTGCACGTAACGACTACCCAGGTATTGATCGAAAGAAGGTCAACGAGCATACTCATCTGAACCCTGCAAAGGCAATCAGTGACATTACCGTATAGTCCGGTCTCTTCGTCTAAAAGTATCGCATATCGGGTCTAGAGTTTGGAATCTGTCAGGCCCCAATAACTCGATAAGTCGTGCGACAGAAGAGTCATAACCAACCGGAGATACAGCTGATAACATTTATTAGTTTATCTCCACTGCGATGACCGTCGACTTGTGGTTGTAGTCATGTCATGCACAGCGCGACATCAACTCCCTGTACCGGGAGAGAAGAATACCCTCGACGGCTCACTGCCTCCATATGTTTCGAGACTATACCAACAAAAACCTGTTTGCACACCTCTTTTAAGCCGTGGTAGGGTAGAAGTCTAAGTATAGTGGAAACATACATGAGACACTATGACAATCTCAGGTCCTAGGGACTACCCTGTACCCACGTCACCAGGGAACTACTATCTGACATTGTTATATTACCAACTAGGAGCTCTCGGTGAGTCTGTCCAGTGTAACTCATCCAATGAACACCTGTATACAATCCTTGATGTCAAACACCAATAGCTGCAGAATCAGCTATCGCCCTCCAATCGGGTCAGGAAACGTACACATTAGTCTAAACTAGAGTACCAATACCCAGTCTCGATACTCCTACGACAAGGTACATTTGAGGATGTGCTTATCAACTACTCATGCCCCATTAGTATGATCTCCATCATCGTCCTGGTAGCCAAGAAAAATCCTAAGGTTATATCTCGTGTCTAAATGATACGTAATGATGAATAAAACGCATCACATTGTTGGGGTCAAAAATTACACCTCGGTTGACCAAGTCAAAGTCAAAATCAACCCCAAGTAAGCGAGCCCAAGCTCAGGTCAAGTGGGCCCATGCCCAAGTCGAGCCCCGCGGCCGGCCTCTCCCTGCCAAAATGAAAATCATGTAATAAATAATTTTGATGTAATTTTTATGAATAAATGTAAGAAAATTGGGCATAAAGTCAAATTTCAGTAAAGTCCATGACTCATGTGCAAAAGAAATGAGCACATGAAGTATGAGATGGGAAAAATGCCATTTTGTAAAGCCCAAGGGGCTATGTGTAAATTTGTAAGCCTATATAAGAAAACATGATAATGAAATGAAAAAGACATTTTTCATTCCCTTCAAAAACTAGGGTTTGTGCCTCCTTCTCCTTTCTCAAGGTTCTAAACTATCTTCTCTTTTTTTGAATTAAATCAAGAGTTCAACGCTTCCTTTCCCAAAAAATAAATAGTTTTTCACCATAATTCTTGAAGGGGAACTCAAATCTCCCATCAAATCTCTAAAAGGGGAGATTTTTAAGTCTCATCCTCCCATTTTCTTCAAGAATCAGCCAATAGAGAGGAGGAAGAAGGAGACCCGTCTCCAAAAATCCCATTTTGGGAAGATCCAAAACTCAAGAGAAGATCTAGGACTCAAGGGAGAAGAAAGGAGTCCCCTTTCATCATCTCTGAAAATATCTTGGGAGTTTAACTCCACAAAATTATATATATATATATATAATAATAATAATAATAATAATAATAATAATAATAAATCTTTCTTATTCGAAGTACAACTCTTAGTATGGGGGCTAAGCCTCTTTTTCCCGCTGGCGTCCGGTGCCCGTGTGCCAAGCACGCGAGGCGCTGGTACCCACGCGTCCTTTGGATGCTATTTTCCTCTTTTATATATATATATATATACACACTCTACAACACTTTCCCCGTTAGAAAAAAATTCTAACAGGGCGCTGCCCTGCATCCCGCAAGGGGGCTGCTAGCCCCCTAAACCCCAGCCCGTTAACCTGGTAGCGGGACCCCGGTAAACTCTGCGAGGCCCTTGATATATCCAAAACCCCTCAAGACATACATACGCACACTGCACACTGAGTTCGCATGACCAGTTTGACCCGTCAATCGGAGGTTCCCTCGCTCCAAAAGCAATGGGTAATTAACAGCAGCCGCGAACTAAGTAGGCGGGGGGTTATTGATTGTGGGGATCCGAATTTCCAGCAGCCGCGAACTAAGCAGCCGTTAATTACCCCTCGCCTTTGGAGCAAGAGAACCTCCGATTGACGGGTCAAACAGGTTGTGCGAACTCAATGTGCAGCGTTGTATTTTGAAGGGGTTTTGGATATATCGGAGGCCCCGCAGAGTTTTTACGGGGGTCCCGCTACCCGAATAGCGGGCTGGTGGTCAAGGGGGCTAGCGGCCCCCTTGCAGGGTGCGGGGTAGCGCCCCGTTAGAATTTTTTTTCTAACGGGGACAGTGTTGTGGAGTATGTGTGTATGTGTGTACATATATATAAAAAAGGAAAGGCATCCAAAGGATGCGTGGGAGAAGGCGCCAGCGCCTCACGTGCGCGGCACGCGGGCGCTGGGCGCAAGGCGTCAGCGGAAAGTAAAGGGGGGCTCAGCCCCCCGTACCGGGAGTTGTACTCCAATTGACTTTTAGGAGTTAAACCTCTTAAAAAAAGATGTATTATTATTGTCAATTTATTCTTATGGAGTTAAACCCCTAGAAACTGTGATTTATGGAGTTAAACTCCAAGAAATCTTTGTAAATGCTCAAGGGGACCGCTTTCTTCTCTCCTGAACCTTGGATCTTTCCCAAAATGGGATCTCTGGAGATGGGACTCCTTCCTTCTCTTCTGTCGGCTGGATCTTGGAGAACAAGAGGGGGTTGAGATTTAAAAATCTCCCTTTTTGAGATCTAATGGAAGATCTGAGCTCCCCTTTGTGGGTTTTGTGGTGAAAAACTATTTATTTTTGGAAGAGGAAGAGTTAAACTCTTGATTTAATTCAAAAAAAAAGAAGGTTTAGAACCTTGAGGAAGGAGAAGGAGGCATAAAACCCCTAGAGTTTTTAGAGAATGAAAAGTTGTGCTAGATATTTTCATCATGTTTGCCTTTATAGGCTACAAACATTACATATAGCCCATTGGGCTTTACAAAATGGCATTTTGCCCATCACATGCCTCATGTGCTTATTTCTTTTGCACATGAGCCATGAGTTTTACAAAAATTTGGCTTTATGCCAATTTTCTTACATTTATTCATAAAAAAATACACCAAAATTATTTATTACAAAACTTTTATTTTGGCATGGGGGGCCGGCGGCTTCATGTTCGGGCTCGACCCGGGCATTGGCCTACTTGACCTGGGCTTGGGCCCACTTGGCTTGGAATTGACTTTGATTTTGACTTGGTCAACCAGGGTGTAAATTTTTACCCCAACAAAGTGCATCCCATCAATAAATGCACACCGCATATGTGGGTCGTGTACATGAAATTGATGGATTTTCTTTCACGTGGAGGCGACTTGATTTGGTTCCCGCTTTTTTGGAAGCTGGCACTGCCCTTTTAGCGACGTGGATGGTTGATGCTGCCCTTTTTGTGACATGGACGGTCAGTTCTGCCCTTTTAGCGATTTGGACAGTCGGTTCTACCTTTTTAGCGACTTGGACGGTCGATGCTGCCCTTTTAGCGACGTGGATGGTCGATGCAGCCCTTTTTGCGACTTGGACGGTCGGTTCTACCCTTTTAGCGACTTAAACGGTCGGTGATGCCCTTTTAACGACATGGACAGTCGATACTGCACTTTTTGCGACTTGGACGGTCGATACTGCCCTTTTTGCGACGTGAATGGTCAGTTCTGCCCTTTTAGCGACTTGGACGGTCGGTGCTGCCCTTTTAGCGACGTGGACGGTCGATACTGCCCTTTTTGCGACTTGGACGGTCGATGCTGCCCTTTTTGCAACATGGACGGTCGGTTCTGCCCTTTTAGCGACTTGGACGGTCGGTGCTGCCCTTTTAGCGACGTGGACGGTCGATACTGCCTTTTTTGCGACTTGGACGGTCGGTTCTGCCCTTTTAGCGACTTGGACGGTCGGTGCTGCCCTTTTAGCAACGTGGACTGTCGATGCTGCCCTTTTTGCGACTTGGACGGTCGATGCAGCCCTTTTAGCGACTTGGACAGTCGATGCTGCCCTTTTAGTGACGTGGACGGTCAATACTTGATTTGACTTGCTTCGCTTCTTACGGTGTCAGAGTTCGATTTGACTTGCTCCGCTTTCCGCGATGTCGGGATTTGACTTGTTTCCGAGGTGGAGCTTGATTCCGCCAGGGAGGTTGTTGGTTGTCTTGCTGACTTGATATGATTTGGGTTGACATCAGCATTGCTACACTGGAATATGGTACCAGGAGCAAATCATCATTTGCCATGAGAGGATTTGGGGATTTTGGTTTTGGTTTTGGTTTGGCATCAGCATCGCTTCACTGGAATATGGTACGAGGAGTGAATTATCATTTGCCATGAGGAGATTTCCCTCGTTCCTAGTTTAACGACTTAGGGGTCATCTGTTTCTAGTTTAACGACTTAGAGGTCTTCTGTTTCCGGTTTAACGACTTAGGGGTCATCTGTTCCCAGTTTAAATACTTAGGGGTCTATTGGATCGGAAGCTTGGAATTTTAGGGTAGGGGTCGGCATCAGCGTTGCTAACACTGAAGCACAGGTGCCAGGAGCAATTCATCATTTGCCTTTTCCTCTTCGAGAGCGATGGCTTAGAAGACAGGTTTAGGTCTCTACCACCTAAGGCTTTTCAATTTTATGAGCCATAAGGGTCCCATAAAAGCATTTTCTCCCTAAGAGTCGAAAGGATCTCGTAGGTGTACTTTCTCCTTAGGAGTCGTGGGGACTCCCAAGTGTGTTTTTCCTTTGTAAGCATTAAAGATCCCACGAAGGTGTTTTCTTACGAGTCGAGAGGATCTCATAAGTTTGTTATCCTTATGTATCGTGAGGACACATGAGTGGGTCTTCCCAAATGAAGCATAATTCTAAGGGCGGAGACCGGCCGCGTGACGGGTGGATGCTGTAGGGCATGGATGTGAGGAGAATTATTTGAGCCCGTGGATTGTATACGGTAGTCAACTTGGGGACCAACCGTAGGGCTGGGAGAATTTTGGGAAATTGAATTTTGGTTGGCGTCTGCATCGTTGCACTGGAATATAGTACCAGGAGCGACTCATCTTTCGCCTTTGGGGTATGGGATTTAGAATTTGGTTAGCGTCTGCATCGCTGCATTGGAATATGGTACTAGGAGTGACTCATCATTCGCCGTTTTCCGTTGGGAAGCGATGGCTTAGAAGACGGGTTTAGATCTCTATCACCTAAGGCTTTTCAATTTTATGAGCCGTAAGGGTCCCATAAAAACATTTTCTCCCTACGAGTCGAAAGGATCTCGTAGGTGTACTTTTAGCTTAGGAGTCATGGGGACTCCTAAGTGTGTTGCTCCTTTGTGAGTCGTAAGGATCTCATGCGGGAATTTTCTCCTCACAAGGTCGAGAGAACTTTGCAAGTGCATTTCATCTCTTTTTCACGAGTTTGCGCCCTTTCGGGTTTTCACAAACTCGCTGGCAGTCCTGCTATTTTTCCTCACAAAGCCCTTTCGGGTTTTCATCCGTGCCCATTTTGCTTGTGGACATACCTTTTTTTTCTTTTTTTTTTCTTTTTTTTCACCGGTGGGACTTTAAAAGTAGTCTCGTCGACAGGACTTGGGAGAGATAGGTATCATTTTACGCCCGTGGATTGTATACGGTTTTGCAGGATGTATGATCCAGACCGTAGGGCCGGTGTGCTCAATTCGCCTGCGACTTGGAGCATTCATGCATAGTATTTCTTGAGATATCGGCCATTGATGGGTGGCATGGGACTTTCTCCCTCGGCATTTATCAGCTGGTAGGATTCTCCATCAAATACTTTCTCGATGACGTATGATCCTTTCCAGTTTGGCTCGAATTTTCCCTTGGCATGTCGATTGGGGATGATCGGTCTTTTGAGGACCAACACCAATTCACTTTTCTTGAAAGCGCGGAGACGGGTCATCTTGTCATAGGCCCGTGACATTTGGGCTCGATATAGCACCAGATTTTGCTGCACCGCGAGCCTCTTTTCTTCGAGGGCGTCGAGCTTTTCAAGCCGAAGGAGCACGTTTTCCTCCTCTGTCAACTCGTGCTGAACGGCCATTCTTAACCTTGGAACTTCGACTTCGAGGGGGAGGACCGCCTCCACTCCAAAGAGCAATGAGTATGGAATGGACTGAGTTAGAGTACGGTGCGTGGTACGATATGCCCACAACGCCTCGTGAAGTTTGAGATTCCAGTCTCTCTTGTTGGTCGAAGCATTTTTCCTCAGGAGCTTGCATAGAGTCTTATTAAAGGCTTCGGCTAGCCCATTGGCTCTTGGATTACAAATGGAGGAATATCTCCAGTCTATCTTGTGCTGAGTAGCGAACCTTGAGATTTTGAAGCTCTTGAAAGAAGGCCCGTTGTCAGAAATGATTCTTCTTGGTGTACCGAAGCGGTATAGAATGTTATGCTGGAAGAACGTCAAAATATTTTCTGTCTTGACTTCTTTTAGCGGGACAGCTTCAGCCCATCTGGAGAAATAGTCAGTCGCGGCCAATATGAACCGGTGGCCTCTGGATGACGGAGGATCAATTTGGCCAATTATGTCGGTTCCCCAGACTTCGAAAGGCCACGACGCCACCGTAGGATGCAGCGGATTGGGATGCTTGTGAATGAAATCACCGTGAATTTAGCAGATATGACATTTCTTTGCATGCTCTCCGCAATCCCGTATCATGGTAGGTCAGTAATACCCAAGCCGTTTAATTTGAAGTCGCATCTTAGGGCCAGATTGGTGAGCACCGCAAACGCCTGAGTGAACTTCTTTCATGAACTTTTGGGCTTCGGTCAATGACAGACACCTGAGCCAGAGTTGGTCATATGACCTGCGGTATAGCGTGTCATTTACAAACACGTATCGGAGAGCTCTCTTCTTCAGCTGAATCCTCGCAGATTTTCCTTCGGGCAGCTTGTCGTATCGGAGGTACTCTATGAAGGGTTCTCTCCAATTGTAAATTCCCAGTTCCGTAAATGCAATTTTTCTATATTTTTCCAAGCCCCATGAATATTTTCTATTTTTCCCGTCTTTTCTGGAGAAATTTAGAATCCTTGTGTTCACTTTAATTCTCAAGATTTAATCCTCCTAAACATTTGAACTAAATCCCAAAACAAATAAAAACTAAAAATATATATACCCCCAAATCAAGCCCAGCCCAAGAGGAAAACAAAAAAATATAAACTAAATAAAATCCCAACCCATTCCCAGCCCATCCTTACCGGCCCAAACCCGCGCCCGTACCCGACCCGTGCCCCATACCCGTTATCCCCATCTCCCCCAAAGTTTCCCGCTCCTTTTTCCTCTTCTTCTCCCCACATCCTCACTGCGCCTCCCACGTTGTCGCCCCACGACTCCACGTCCCGTTCTCGCGCGCGCCCACTCACCTCTCTCTCTCTCCCCCCATACAAAGCAGAGCCATCATCTTCTCTGCCTCTCCTTTACTGCGCCCCTACGCAACTCCACCGCCGACCCTATCCAACCGCGAGCGCCACCCACCACCTCACTGCAACTCCCCCTCTCTCGAATCCACCAACCTTCATCACCGAGTGCCCTCGCCTCCACCCATCACCCACCGAACTCGCCTCCTCCGGCCACCTCCATCGACCCAACAACCTCCCCCCAACCTCAACTCCTTCCTCTCCCCTACTTAACCACCCGCCGACCATCTCAACCGACCCATGTACTCTTCTTCTTGCTAAGCCGACGGCACCCATCTCTTCATCTTGAACCCAACCAACCGCCGTGGACACCTTCGAAGCCTCCTCCTCCATCTCCAGCATCCTACCGACCACCTCACCTTCGACGACAATCCCCCTCTTCACTCCTCTCCTCCCTGCTGGAGCTACAGTGCCTGTCGCCACCACCTCGAGCCGAGGCCGCGAACCCTAGCCATGCCGTTCATGGCGCGATCTTGCCGTTGCCACTACCGTGCGTCGTCAACGCGTCTTCAAGCAAGTACCCTACTTGCTACATGCTAAATCGTTCTGTTACAAATTCAAAATCCTATGAATTCCGTGTATACAATTCGTGTAAATTTCTATGACGCAAGTGTTTGATGCAAAACCCGAACGAAAACCTCCCGTTAAACTGACGGAAATTGATCACATAAGCTGGCCCGTGTGGTAATGAACATTGTGTTAAAATGTGGCTGAAAAATATAATCGTTACTGACGTGAATAATCATCCCCATTTACCCCCGTTAAAACTGAAAATTTTCCGCGTCTGAAAATTGTAAAAATAATAACTAATTGTTTATAAATTGGAATGATGCGTTCGAGGGCTCAAATTGAAGCCGACTCGACGACCTGGAACCCCATAAAAGTTTTAAATTGTTTCTATACTGAAAAGATGACGGAAACTGGTTCGGAGAGCGGCTCTGGACTGCAGTCCAGAGAAGCTCTGGCTGTTGATTCCCATCTTGTAATGCTTACCTTCTAGTTCTTGGATATGTTATATTGCAGAACCCTATACCATAGTGAATATGAAACAGTTAGCTAACTAATGAAAGTGATTTCACCCCTTTTCACTGTCGTTTACTATTTAAACTGTAATTTAGATTATCAGGACATATAGCAGTCCCAAACAGAAACAGAACTGATACTCCATTGTTGTACAGTACATAACTTCTGACGTAGAGGCGCGATTGAGAATCCGTATAGTGCGTTGGAAACCCTATTGATAAAACTAAATTTCGTTAAACTATAGCGTCGCCTAATTTTGATCCCAACAGGGTGAAAATTGTGTTGCGAAATGGACATTCAGTTCAGGAACTGAATTTCCAGTAGCGAACACTTAAAATGAAACGGCTGTAACTTGCAAACCCGAAATCCGATTGCACTGAAATAAATTTTTCTGAACTTCCGACTGAGTTTACTTGCTACCTCTTTCGTATCATTTTACTGAATTTTGAACGTATGATTTAAGGTAATTTTTATAAGTTCATAAGGTGCATAATAGTTCACATTACACATGACTTGTTAACTGCATAAATGCACATATCTTACCCGATTGCCGTACACATAGTGATAGTGCGTGTTATTATTCAGTGTACAATACATTGTCGTGCGCGAATGGTATTGGTTTAGGAGTGTCAAGTATGCCAATGAAAAAGTGAATGATTCGTGGCAGTGAACCATACAGTGAACAGTGACAAAACCGTGTTATTGGTGTATACTTGTGCACGACTAGACCATACTCATAAATAGTGTAAACCTGGAGAAAAAGGGGAAATCGAAGTGGAAAGAGAATTGTATTTAGCGAGGACAGTGATTTAGAGGATGATCATTCGAACAGCGACTCTTATATATATTAGGTTGGGCCTAGCGGTCCGGCTGACAGGGTTATGTCCCGGACGATAACGGGCTGTAGTCTCGGGTATGCACGAGACCCTCGTTAAACATGATCCTCCTTTCCACAACTCGATTTCAAAGATGACTTAGAGACTGATAGGGACACAGATCATACATTGCATCAGTTAGTGACATATTGATTACCTGCATTTTATCTCCACCGTCATTACTTTTATTTTCTTGTCTCTTGTTATTATTATAATATTGCTATTGTGTCGCTCTGACGACCTGAGTATGCATGCTCAGTGATAGATATAGATTCGTTTGATCTCGAGAAGACTGTGAAGATCCAGACCAGTAAACCAGTTACATTGCTCCATTGACATTCCTGGTTAGTTGTCCTTTTGCTTACTTCCGTTGAGCTCAGATTTCTTTATACTCAATAGTTTTAGTGACTGCACTCTCTTTACCCGTATTGTATTTTACTGAGTACCATATAATGCTAAAAGCCGAAATGTGACTACGACGAGATTTTTCCTTGATCGTAGGAGCATGGCTGGCCTTGTCACCCATGTATTCTGTATTTTGGGAAGCGGGGCGTGACACCAATCGAGCTCGTCTTGGATGATCGAAGCTTCTTCGGCAGGATTGTTCTCTTGTTATACGCTTTCTTCTTCACGCAAAGAGGCTGGAGGCAGAATTTGCCGGCTTCTGACTGTGATTAGAACGTCCATGTCAGGATCAGCTAGCTCTTTAGCTAGGCGAGCGAGTATGTCGGCTTTTCGGTTCAACGCTCTAGGGACTCTCATTAGTTCAATATGAGTGAACCGTTTCATGAGTTCCACCACTCGGCTTCTGTGCCGAGCTAACTCGAGTTTGTATATCTTATAGTCGCCGCTTACTTGGTTGACGACAAGGTGGGAGTCACCATAAACCCGTAGACGAAGGATTTCCATTTCTATGGCGAGCTCCAGACCAGCTATCAGAGCTTCATACTCAGCCTCGTTGTTTGTGCAAGGCTCGGTGAGAGCAAAAGAACGTCGTAGGGTTCCCCTCGATGGCATGATGAACACCAATCCTATCCCGCTTTTATCTGCAGGATGCTTGATTTGCCGGAGCTCCTCATTGATGAGGCTCCGTCGAAGTAGAGCTCCCAACATAGCTCACCTTCCTCGAGATGCATCACTTGTTCGCCGGGTAACTCGCAATTGAGCGGTGACCCTTCTGGAACGGGATGAGCAACAAGGAAGTCTGCAAGAGCTTGCCTTTTTACTGGTTTCTAAGGAGTATAAACTATGTCAAACTCAAGTAGCATGACAGCCCATCTTGCCATTCTGCCGGCTAGGCGTGCCTTGGTCATTAAGTGTTTGAGCGGGTCGACCTTGGAGATCAACCTAACCCGATGAGCAAGCAGATAGTGCCTCAGCTTCTTCACAGCGAATATCAAAACCAGGCATTGCTTTTCGATCGAGGAATAGTTGTGTTCCGTCCCGACTAGAGTTCGATTGAGGTAGTAGAGGGCATTTTCTTTTCCCTCCTAGTTGTTCTGGGCAAAAAGCGCACCGAATGATTCATCTAGCGCGGCAGTGTAGAGAATCAGCGGTTTATTTGGAATGGAAGCGGCCAGCACTGGAGGGTGCAACATGTACTGTTTGATGCTTTCGAGCACTTCTTGACATTCGGCATCCCAGACAAAAGGAGCTCCTTTCTTCATGAGCTTTGAGAAGGGCCTACATCTCCCCGATAAATTTGAGATAAACCTTCGTATATAAGCAAGCTTCCCTTGAAAAGACCATAGCTGCGTCAGGCTCTTTGGAGGGGGCATCTCCATGATGGCCTTTATCTTTGATGGGTCAATTTCGATCCCTCGATGTCGGACTATAAAGCCTAGGAATTTTCCCGATGACACGCTAAAAGCGCACTTCAGAGGTTTCATCTTCAGATCGTATTCTCTCAGTCTAGTGAGAACGGTCCTAAGATCTTGGATGTGATCGGCCTTGGCTTTAGTCTTGACGACCAGATCATCAACATAGCATTCAACGACTTTATGGATTAGGTCATCAAAGATATTGGTCATTACCCTTTGATATGTAGTACATGCGTTCTTCAGTCCGAACGGCATCACTTTATAACAGTATATGCCAATCGGGGTTCGAAATGCTGTATGCTTCTCATCCTCAGACGACATTTTTATCTGATTGTACCCAGACGAACCATCCATGAAGGTGAACAGCTCATAATTTGAGGTGTCATCGACCATCATTTCCATGACCGGAAGCGGGAAATCATCTTTAGGGCATGTCTTGTTAAGGTCCCTGAAATTGACACAAACCCGGATCTGCCCATATTTCTTCTTTACTTGGACAATGCATGCGATCCAGTCTGCGTATTTCTCTTCCCTGATGAAGCCAGTATCGATAAGTTTCTTAGTTTCCTCGATGAACTTTTCTTCCAGCTCCCTTCTCATTCTTCGAGGAGCTTGCTTGACAGGCTTGGCATCAGGAGATATAGCCGGCTTATGCACGGCCACTTCAGGGGAGAGGCCAGGCATTTCTTTGTACGTCCACGCGAAGCAGTCGGCGAACTCATGCAGCAAGGCAATTATCTACTCTTTCATTTTCTCTGACAAGAGTGAGCTGATGTAGGTCGGTCTTGGATTATCAGGCGTTCCCAAATCGATCTCGGTTAGCTCATCGAAGGTTGCTTGTCCGCCATCTTCGAGCTCTTGAAGAGCTTCTTTTGGCTCGGCTATCTAGTCCTCATCATTTGACCTTTCGCTGGCTTCACCAACATGGATCATGTAGCATGTCTTGGAATCAGGCTGGATGAAACCTATGCCCCGTCTATCAGGGATTCGTCCATCGATGAGTGCTCGAACCTGAGGCGGATGCCATAGCCCTTCATAAAACTTCGCTTCGGAGTCCGTTTGATATAGCCAACACCTGCACTTTTTAAAGTATTCCCGCATCTCGGGCGCATAATATCTGGGATTGAGGACGACCCTTATGCCTCTCTCATATGGAAGGCACGCGACAGAAAAATCGTCCGGATACACAACAGGATTTGACCCATAAAACAGGATGCCCTTCTGTCCATTTTTTCTTCCTGGAACGTGGAAAGTTTTCAGCTGGTCCACGGTAGAGACTGACAATACATCGAGCTCTTTGCACATCTGCTCCGGCACCCTTGTGACTTTCGAAGGTCTCTCGTAGTTTCGCTTGTTGCATGGGAGTCCAATTTGCACAGCTGTTGCAAGGCAGGTCCTCTTCCTCCGACTCTTCAGTGTCGCTGCCAAGATGAGGGCGGACTTTGCTGCTAGATGGGCATTCAGTATCATATTCGTCCGTATCGCTACTGAAACGAGGGCGAGTTTTACGGAAAAACGGACTTCCAGCGTCGGACTCATCAGTGTCACTACCGAAACGCGGACGCACTTGGAGGTTTTTGCTTTTAAAAGTGACAGCCAGCTCAGATTTGCCCTTGAGTTTTGGGGACGCTCTGTCCTCAGTCAGTTGTGGCTTAGTATTTTGGTGGTTAATAAAGTACCGAGAATCCTCATATCGGACTTCATGCACACCGAACGGCTGGATGTCTCCGTCAATGCGTCTTTCTTTGCCATTTTTAGTATACTTCATGCATTGATGGAGAGTTGACGGAATGATGCCGTAATCGTGGAGCCACGGCCGCCCCAAGAGAATTTTATAAGACATGTCAACGTCGATCATGTATATCTTAGCTTCGGTCTGCAGATCACCAAATTTGATTGGCAGAGCTATAGACCCCAGAACTTACTGGCAATTTTGATTGAAATCTTGAATGACAATCCTTTCCCTTGACAGGTGTCGGACGTCCATTGACAAACTCTTCAGAGTCTGCAAGTTCATGATGTTCACTGAGGATCCCGGATCAATCAATATGCGATTAATCCGATCTCCGTCGCTGTACCTGGTCACATAAAGCGGCTGATTATGCTCAGCCGTTCCCAGTAGCAAGTCTTCGTCCTTAAACATGACTGTGGTGGCATGCAGAGCACACTGGGCCTCTTTCATATTAATTTCTGCAAAGTGAGCCTGATACCGCTCGGGGTTTTGTAGAGCGTGAATGAGAACATCTCTAAGCTCTTTAGATAGGACCAAGGAATCATAGATGCTCAGGAGAGACGGGAGCTTTCGGAGATGAGCCAAGACATTATAGTCCACCGAGGAAGGACTCGAATTTTCATGAGCCGACTCTCCGCCATCTTCTTCATTAGCGACTTGTTTTTCCTTCCCTTTTGAGGCATTGCCTTGATTCGGCGGTAGAGCCCTGCCGCTTCTGAGCAGGATTTGGTTGGCCTTTGTGGCGAGCTTCTCATCCTCTTCAGGAAAACAGAGCTCCTCCTTAGAGTCGCTGCCCAGATGGATGGCGTAGCAGGTCACTATAGGGATCTCTTCATTGGAGTCTTCTTCTAGCTCCTCCAAAATCTCAGCTGCTTCTACAGGGAAGAATTCTTTCAATTGAATTAGAGTTTTTTCCTTCTGTTCATAGTCTTTGAGGGAATCAATATATTTTTGAATGGTCGATCTCCCTGCAGACTCTTTTTCGCGTCGAGCTGCACTTTTCTTCTTCTTGAGCTTTTTGGATTTTGAGCATGATTGAGCCGAATTGGCAGCTGGAATGGTAGGCCTTTTCTGCCCTTCCCATTCTATTTTGGGTTCTTTCCGAAGTAACTTTAGCATCTTCTTCGTCTTATTAGATATGTGTGTACTCCACGGAGGCTGAGGTGAGTCAGTTTCATCTCTCAGGGCAGCAGGTTCAGCAGTCTGCTCCCAGAAGGCTTCAGGTTCTGTCTGTATAAAGTTGGAGGTTGCAACTTGATTGTTTACCAACACACTCTTGGACAGCTCGATCTCTCCAGCCTTGTACTACTTCTCGACCCAGTCTTTGAAGATATAGCAATCCTCGATCGCATGGCTCACTACTCGGTGGTACGGGCAATACAGGGGAATGTCGGTCATTTTTGCTTCTTGAGGTCTTTTCGACTCTGGCAATTGTAGACCGTTGTTCAAGGCGTCTTTAAATATCTTGCGGACCTTGTCCCTTCTGAAAGAGTAAACCTTGTTCTTTTTCTCCTCTAGGGAAGGACCTTCTCCTCCCAGCAATGGCTTTCGAGGCCGATTGGTTGTGGAATCGCCTACCTTTCGCTTGTCTTCATTGTCGGACGCATTGAAGGCATTGGTACTGCTGGAATTCCCGCTTCTACGGTTGTCGTCCCTCTTGCTTTTCCAAGTCTTGTCTCTCGAAGAGTCTGGGGTGGACTCTTGCTTCGAGCGTTCCAGCATTTGGACTTTCTTGGTTAGCTCCTGAAACGTCTTGAGGCCTGCTGTACACAAGAATGGGACCATCCAATTGCTGAGGTTCCCAATGAGGAGGCTGACGGACTGGTCCTGCTCTAGCGGCGGTTCACACTTGACAGTGAGGTTGCGCCATCGGGCAATAAAGTCTGTGTTGCTTTCGTTTTTCCCAGACTTGGTTCTCACAAGGTCGGCAATGGAGATTTTGTCACTAACGCTCAAGAATCTTTGCCGAAACAGAGACTCCATTTGGGCGAAAGTAGTGACGGACCCGTCTGGTATACTCGCGTACCAGTCGAAAGTGACACCAGTCAGGCTGTTGACAAACTGACGAAGAAGGAGTGCATCATTGCCCCATGTATTTCCGCACGACACTTTAAAGTGGGCGACGTGCTGATTTGCGTTTCCCATCCCGTCAAATCTTCCGAACTTAGGAATGACGTAGCCACTCGGGAACTCGATCAGATCGTACTGTGCGGGATATGGCCGCCCACTACTGCCAATTTCTTTCTGAGTTTCGGCTTCGGCCACCAATGTTTTAACCTTGCTGGTGACCAAATCCATTATCCAATCTTGTGTTAGCGGGATAGTGCTATCTTGGGCCAAGGCGTCCCCGGAAGCGGAATGTGGCCAGCTTTCGTGCGGCTCGACCAATCTTGGACCCAAAGGGACATGCATTGGTTGCTTCGGGTTGTCCTGATCCAACTGATGAGTAGAGACTTGTGCTTGATTGGGAGGCGCTTGAGCAATTTGAGCGGTGAGCTGCATCACAACATTCTTTAGGTCGTCGATTTTGGAGTAAAGCTTAGCCATTTCTTTATCTTTGCTCCTGAACTGTTTTCGAAGCTCTTGAAGCAGCTCTTACTCTGCGGTTCTGGGGCGGAAAGTCGTCTCTTCCTCGCTGTCTGAGCTTGACTCTACATGGAATGAGGGGTCTTTCTGCCTATCATCCTCATCGAAAGGGTTTTTATCATCCAGCGGAGGCGGCTGTTCTTGGGGACCGGCAACCACATTCAAGCCAGATTGGGCTTGGGATGTGGTGGCCCTATCCTTTCTTTTGCTGCGCAAGTTGTCGCTGGGACGCGCGCCCGCCAAATAGACCGTATGGATAACATATCCTACTGTTTTTTTATTACCAGCAACTGATTTCACGGATCGCTGTCGTGGCCCTCATGTTTCGGTAACGGGAAATTGACTGAAAGCGGTTGGTCTGACCGGGTTCTTGAATGGTGCCGGCGCTTCTTTTCTGGGTTTTCCCCGCTGCTTTCACGCGGCACAGAGCGCCTGATAGACACTTGAAGAGACGGTGTAATGCTTTCTCTTTTGGGGTTGGGACATGTCCCTCTGTGGTATTGTTCGAACCGCTGTCTTCTTGATTCTAGCGGTCATGGCATTTTTCTGAACCCACTTCAGAGGTTCAAAAGAATTGCTGAATTCTACGGTCGACTCGGCTGTCATCGCAGGATGACTCGGCTCTTGGAATCTCATAAGATTTTAATTAGCCGGAGTCCTGGCCCTTTTGTTGGATCTATATCTGAGCCGCTTCTGCCTTAACTTTTCTGATTTGAGCACTTGGCAGGCTTCAGCTCTTCGGGAAGCCGCCATAGACCGGGCGATGGAGGGCTTTGGAGATTCGCTTGATTGTGCATTTGTTGGAGTTATCACCTGAGCTCGTCCGCAACATTTGATGTTGCCCTTTGTACCGGAAGTCCTGCCCCCAGCTGGAGCACCAGAGAGTCGTTCAGACATCGTCTTAAGTTTCGGTCGTGGTGCCTTAGCGATCACAACATTCGGCATCTTGCCCCTTGAGACCGGCTTGGCCACCTGTTTTGCCGGGATTTTTGCCAGATGAACGCTTTCGGCAGGGTAGATGATGACGGAACCAAACTGGCGGGGCAGTTCCTCCCACTGTCGACTGAGGCTTGCGGTGAGAACCACACGAGCATTGATCTTGACCACGTATGGAATCGGGTTCGCATCAGAAGCTGGATCCATCTCAGGAGACTGTTTCCCCAATCAGAGCAAAGCTCTGTTCAAATTCCAAGATTTGAAATGAGGTGACGCTTCCTTTTCCAATAAAGAGCAAAGCTCTGTATTAAAAATCTAAAGTAAAAAATTGAAGCAACGCTTCAGATTCTGCGCGCTGCGCGCCACGTGTCAAAAGCAGACACACCAGCGCCAGGAGCGCTGTGCCCTAGACAGCGCACCCCCAATCAGAGCAAAGCTCTGTTTCAAAATTCAAATTCAAAAATTGAAGCAACGCATCAGATCCCTTGCGCTCTGCGCTGCGCGTCACGTGTCAAACACAGGTGCGCTAGCGCAGTTGCGCTGCGCTCTGCGCTGCGCGCTGCGTGTCAAACACAAGTGCGCCAGCGCTGGAATTTAAAGAATTCCACACCGTTAGATCAAAAGATCTAACAAATTATTAAATAACCAAAATTAAAATTCTTTTCTGGAAAGATCTTTCCAATCTTATTAAAATAAGAAGATTATCTTCTGTAAAACAGAAGCCTTAGGATCAAAGATTCAACGGTGGGGAAATATCCCCAAATCAATTATAGAAAGATCTCTTCAACTAACTTAACAAATCAATTGGCCCTATATAAAGGCCCCAAGACTTCAAGTCTCACATAGAGAGAACCCTCTGCAAACTTTGAGAGAAGAACTCAAAAAGAAAGGAAGGCAAGCCTTTGAAGAAAGAAGATTATTTCTTCATCTTTAAAGGTAAAGAACTGTGTTCTTGAATAAATACAGAAGAAATCATCTCATTAAAAAAGAAGAACCATCTTCTAAAAAGATCAGAGATCTACAAACAAGATCAAGATCTTCAATAGAAAAGAAAAAGATCAAAAGATCTAATCATAAAAAAATAAAAGAAGTAATTTACTTCATTAACAGATCTTTTGATCTATAAAGGCAGAGCCTTTTGATGAGAACAAGAACTTTGGTTCTTTGATCTTGAGGCAAGGCCTCCTTTGAGGAACCAAAAAAAAACTTGTTCTTTGATCTTAATTTGATCAAAAATGCGCTCTGCGCTATTGGACAGTGCGTTGCACTCTTGAATTGAGCCTTTGCGCTTATTGGACTGGCGCACAGCGCCAAAACGCGCCACGTGTCAACCACAGAACCGTTTGCGCTTTGGGCTTCTAAAAATAGCGCACTGCGCTCTTGGACTGGCGCACTGCGCCAGAGCGCGCCACGTGTCACTCACTGGCGCACCAATAAATTAGCGCATCGCACTTATAAAGCGCAGTGCGCTAACAGACTTACGCTTAGTGCTGAGCGTGACACGTGTCACCTTTGTATGCGCTAGCGCAATGCGCTCTTTGATTGGCGCAAAGCGCCTGACAAGCCACGTGGCGTACTATCAGACCACTATTTTATCCCTGATAAATGCTATGCATTTAATTACATCCAATGTCAGAGCCCAATGCTATGCATTATTAAAAGGACGGAGCCCAAATAAAGGCCTACTAGGCAGAACATAAATAAAAATGTTAAACATTTTTTTTAACTGGACTTATCCCAATTCTGGCCATAAGTCCTCAATTTAAATTGAACTGAGCTCATCTGCTCTTCCAATCAATTTACACCCGGTTTGAGGGTACATCTCTGAACCCCTTTAATACATGTCGTTGTAATCCTTCAACGTCTTCAGAGAGGTGACGGGTCCCGACAATCACACATTTCATAGACTGTGGGGTCCTTAAACTCATGAACTACGATGTCCATAACCTAGGACCACTATGTCCTTAAACTGGTATCGGACCACTATGTCCTTAAACTGGTATTGGACCACTACGTCCCTAAACTGGTATTGGACCACTATGTCCCTAAACTGGTATTGGACCACCATGTCTTTAAACTGGTGATCGACCGTAATGTCCCTAAACTAAACATTAGAGTACAAATGCTCTTTTGTTGGATCTAAACGATCCCGTTAAGTTGATCTTAGTGTAGAAATTAGACTAACGTTTCCTTAACAAACGTTTAAGTTGATCTTAGTCCCAAATGAGGCTAACGTATCCTTAAACTCAACCCCCAAAAACCCAAATCTAAGAAAATACGGATTTGGACTAATCCACGTCCTACGGGCGACAACATAAATTAGTCTCCATATACAATCCACGGGCAACCAAAAAAAAAACAAACACCTACGACACGAAGTGACCGTCTGAAGAAGGAGAAAGTTGTTACCGCGATGCGGTAGCGTAATTAACTGCAGGGGCTTGCGCCTGCAGGGAAGAGCGTCCCCACAATCAAAAAACCCCTCAAACGAGGGGGAATCTGACGAAGTCTGCTACATCAGCCGCATCCGCTTAAACCTTCGATACATGGTGCCATAAATCAACTTGGCATCTTCAGAGAGGTGGACGGATAGCACCAATTAGCATCTGCCCCCGAATTCAGGCAAGACGTCAGTCTTTCCCGGTTTCCGGCGGTAAACAGATTCTGGCACGCCCGGTGGGATCTCTTCCTCTTTCCACTCCACACTTCGTGTATCGTGTTCGCGAACGAATCGCGGTTTGCTATGGTTGCCTATGGATTCGAGGTACTTAGATTTGGTGTCTTGCTCCGTGCAGAAAACAGAAGATCAATGGCTTCAAACTGCACTCATTGCAACAACTCCCACTCCATCCTCGCCGGAGGAGTGACCTACGGGCCTCAAGCGGCCTCCCTTTTCAAGATGCCAGTGGAACAGGTAACTCAGGCCACCACTGGGCTGTTCTTTGGGACCATGATCCCACCGATGAGCTTCAATGCCCTAATGTCGTCGCAAGAAGCTCCAAAGAAGTCGGTCTTTGATCGGCTTACAAATACCGCGGCCCCTCTCAACGGGTCGCCCAAGTCCAATGCCTCAGTTTTCAGCAAACTGGGCCGAAGCTTAAGCGGGCCTATGAAGAAGCCCACGATACCTGAAGCGGCCACCCCAAAGCGGATAGCCATCCCGGCTCAAGCAGACGAAATCATCGGAAAGGCTTCTCCTTCCAAGAAGTCAGTTTTCACAAGGCTGGCCACTCCGGTTCCCGCTCCAGGCAAAGTCACTTCTGCCCAGAGGTCTGTATTCGATAGACTGGACATTACTTCTCGGCGAACGTCAGTCTTCAAGAGGCTGGTACCAGCAGCACTTGACCAGAGAAGGGGGCATGACAAAGCCATCCCCATAGCTGAACCAACACCATTTGCGCGACATGCTCGCCGTCGTCACTGGCGCCGAATACGGAAGGCTGGGGGCAACTCTTCGTCTGGATTTACTCCACCAGCTCCAACAGTGGAGATCGATGCTGCTGTTCTAACTGGGAACAACTTTGAGTTGCTGAATAAAGTGTGCAGGAACTCTCCTACCGCCTACTGAAGAGATCTCCGCCACCGGTGGAGAATGTTACAGAAATAAAACCGGAGCAACCCCCTCAGCGGCTATCTTCCAGAATCTACAAAGTCTGGCGGCAGGTTCGGGACTCAGTAATTGATCAAGATTACCCTCGCCTACAGAAAAGGGCGAAGGTTCAGCAGTAAGAGAACCGTCCTAGCAAACTACAAAGGACGACAACCACCTGGGTGCCCACTGCAATGGCTCCCTCAACGTCAACTGCTCAAAAGAAAAGGAGGCCGGGAAAGACCACTGTGGCTGCGGCAGACCGCAAAGGCATTGAGCCCAAACGCCCCAAGTCTGGGGGCATGGTGGTGCATACCGTCTATATGGAGTCCGGCAAAGAGGATAGCCGTATTTCCGCAGGTCATCGACCGCTTACGCGATCAGTGACTAAGGCTCAGGAACAACAACAACAGAAGCTTCAAGAGATGCTGACTGCAATGGCCGCACTTACCGGGCCAAAAGAAAGCCCGGAGGCATCATCAGAACAGTGTCACGAACAAGAAACTGACGCTGAATTCCTACGCAGAGTCCTCGAAAAGAAGGAAAGAGAAGCAGCAGAACAAGCTGCCAACATAAAACAAATGGCGCTTCTCTTCCAAGACATGATAGGAATGATGTTACAGCCGGATCCTCTAGCTGAAGACCCTCCGGTCATTATTGAAGACGATAGAGGGGAGACATCCAATCCTCCTCCGGCTCATGCAGCAGCCAAGGAGGAAACCATTTCAAAAGCCACACTCGATGATTACATATCTCAACAAATACGAGCTCATCGAGCGAACGAAACGGCTGGCCAAGTTGTCAAGACTGGACGACCCTATCCGGGCTGGTATGACCAAATAAGTTACCCACCGGGATATACGATCCCCAAATTTCATGTATACAAAGGGACGGGCAATCCCCACCAGCATGTTGCCCAGTTCAGGGCTTTATGTGGCAACACCGGAGGTGATGATAAATTGCTACTTCGCCAATTCGTCGGCAGCTTGTCAGAAACGGCATTCGAATGGTACTCCGAACTTCCCAACGACTCTGTCAAAACATTTGCAGAGATGGAGCTGCTGTTTACACAGAGATTTGCAAGCGCTAGCGAGCGCACCCCGATCACCGCATTGATCAACGCCAAGGTAAAGCCAGACGAAACGTGGGTTCAATACGCAATACGATGGCGAAACTTATGGTCGAAGTGCGAACAACGCATCGAAGAAGCACCTGCTGTAGGCATGTTCGTGGGCACTCTTGATCCGCAAGCGACCATTTCGCAGTTTATGATGTTCTTCAAGCCAACCACTTTCCAGACCTTGTTGGATATAGTGCCCTCAGAGTCAATTATTGGATCACAGGCACGTGATTGCAATGATTGAGGAAGGACCTATGCCGGTAGGACAGTCTTACTCAAGATGATAGTATGCTATCTGGTTTATCTTTATCATCGTGTACAGTTTTAAGTGACCTTAGAGGTCACTATTGCACGTTGATAGAGCCCTTAGGATTCTTGCTTGACGGCCAGCAGTATGATGGCGATCATATACGTGGGAGCTGGGATCTATAAGCACATCCTTAAAAGGTCCCTAGTCGTGGGAGTTTTTCGAGACAGAGCATCAATACTCCAAAGTAGACTAGTGTATACAGTCGATACCCCGACGAGGAGCGGTGGCCGGTCTCACAAGCCACTGGTGTCAGTTGGTTCACCAAAGATGTATACAGGTGCTCATTAGGTTATGAGTACACCGGACATGACTCGCCGAGAACATGCTAGTTGGTATTATGCCTGACGTCAGATAGCAGTTCCCTGGTGACATGTATACAGGTTAGTTCATCGACCTGAGATCGTCATTTGTCTCGTATGAGTTCCCACTATACTTTGATTACTACCCTACCACGGCTCAAAGGAGTCGTGCAAACAGGTTTTAATTGGGTACAGTCCCGAGCCACATGGAGGCAGTGAGCGGATCTGCAGGGGTTCGTCTCTCCCGGTATTGGGGGTGAGGTCGCGCTGTATTTAGGAGAACCATTACACGAAGTCCTTGGCCAAGACAGGAGATTTACTGGTAGCTATTCCAGTAGTATCTCAGGGTGTTCTGGGGTACACTCCGACACGACTTGTACCGCTTTTGGGGGTCTGACTTTTACCAACCCCCTAGGCCCGCCATGCGATGCTCATAGACGAACGGACCGGACTGTACGGATATTGTCACTGACAGGCTCAGTAGGGTGTAAGGATGAGTTCGCTCATCGACATCCCTTTTGGTTAATACTTGGTAGCCCGTTACGTACGGCTAATACCTCTGACGTGCTAGTGGTTAAATCCACAGCCAATGTATTGACGAGTCTTTAGAGTCCCCTACAGACAGTTTCTCAAGTTTCGGGCGAAACGCTGTAGAGGCCGTATGGATATATGGCAGGGTTCGATCATATACGTGCGGTATTGCACGGATCGTGATCGGACGGATAATACTAGCGGGCTTTGGTTTAAGCCGGATTCTAGTATTGTACAGTGTAGATTTTGTCTCATTGCATTTGTATTCGGTCGTAATACAAATGCGGGTATGTATATACAGTCGTGGGGTTTTCCTGTAATTTATTACGGGATCGTCTTTTTGAAGTTGCCAGTTTGCTTTCCGTTTCGGCCATTTTCCTTTGTTTCTTTTTTTGGCTGAAAAATTGATGGAGGAGGGCTTATTTGTAAATGTGCAATTAATAATGGAGAAGACTTTTTGTGGCACATGGTTGGTTCATGATGGTTCTAGCTTCCATTGACTTCTTTTTGTTCATCATTGTTTACTTTATATGATGGGATTATGATGAGACTTTGGGGTCATGATTATTTATCATCATCACCCTTTTTCTCTCTCTTGGATTATTGCTCACTCCCTCTCTCACTCTCCAAGCATGGCCGGCCACACAAAAGGGGAGGGGGGCTGTCCAAATTTTGGTGTGGGAAATTACTCTCATTTGCTTTGCACAAAATCCTTTTTGGTTCATCTAAAAAGCTTTCTCCTTCACCTCCACTCCAAATGGCAACTTCTAATAACCCCATGAGACATAGTGATCTACATATATATTCTATAGCAATCTTGGACACGTCGGCTAGCCAACTTCGTGTCCGAGTTGCCTCGGTCCACAGGTGGGAGCCCGTAAAAAGACTCGGTGATGTGGTGCCCTTCCGACGAGAAGACCGAAGATCAGTGATGCCGCGAGGAGATCGGGATGGTAACCGAAGACCGAAGGACACGGATCGCTCGGTATAGCTCTCTACCCTTTCTTTAGTTAGCTAGTAGTAGGTTAATGGTCCGATCCGGATTTATAGTCCGCGGTAACGTCGGTTTCTAGTTTAAAGAAAAGTTTCTGTTTCCGCATTTTGGCCTCGGACAGACGGCCGGGGCGCTGCCGTGCACTTAATCTAGCTTGCTCTAACGTGTTTACAAGTTCGATCGAACGGATTTTCCAAAAACCGCGTTTTCATGTCACAGTTTCTGTCGAATTTTTGTTGTGCTCAAAAAATTATTTGGTACATTGCAAAAATACGTGCAGGGTTTTATAAGAATTCTGTGAAAATTTGGTGCCCTGAAATTACTGTTCAGCCGTGGAACCACGGCCAAACCCATGCTCTGGCCGCGGTTCCGCCGCCATTTATCTGTTCTCTGCACCACATTTCTACAGTGGCTCTTTGACATGGAAATAGGGTTTTTGGTATATTCTGTTTGGGCCCAGATTTGTTTGAGTACTGGGTATTATGCTTGGGGCCCACTTCGGGAATTTTAGTCGATCGAAAATTTTAAACATGTTAGTTCACAGTATTTACATTATATCTGCGACCGTGAATGTCACTTGATCGGTAAATCCTGTCTAACTGCTATAGTCCTTTTAGACGAATTTGTAAACGTGACATTCGCGTTGATGTTCTGTGTTGTGCTGTGATATTGCGGATTTGTCATAGTGGATAGCCTGGATGCAATGTTAGTACAGTTTGGTTGTATATGTACATTTGATATTGCGGGGCGAGCGTCCGACATGTGGACTGCCGTTACTGCCTGTTTGTATATTATTCTTTTGGGCCACGACAGGGCTGAGGTCGATGTACCCGTTGTATATTTTACTTTCTGTACTAGGATTACCCCGCGGAGGGGTGCACGGGTAGACGGGTTCTAAAGGGCAACAAGCCTGCATCTCATGGCTTTGAGACGGAGGGGGCTACACTCTAGAATTGGCGGGCTATTCGCCGCACTCGTAGGGGGTACAGGTTGACCCAAGGAGGGGTACCCAAGTTACCGGATTCCGTGAAGTGCTGGGTGGTCCATTCACGTTGTTGAAGGGGGCTGCCTCGCTTTAGGTTTTGGCGGGTAACTTGCCGCGCCCGTAGGGGTCTAGGATTTCATTGCACAGGCTATCCACACGACCAGGGGAACGTCGGGTTTCAGTAGCGGCTCTATGAAACTCGGGGATCCCAAATATCTGTATTGTTCTGTGATGCTTATTACATTTCTGTGATGTTGCATTTTATAACGCCTTGAGCGAATATTATATATTGATATATATTCTAGTAGATGTTATATATGTTTTACACCCGTGCTAGTCCAGTCCCCGCTCTGTCGTTAGTTAAGTAACCTAACGGGTGATGACGGGACCCAGTCCCGAATGCGGATGGCATATACGTACATCATTATTTTCGTTCTTTATTGGTGTGATCAATTGATGGGACTGCGTTGATTCGGATCAATGCAAGCCAAACAAACCTATTCTGATGTTGTTGGAACAATTTTCAAAAAGCTGTTATTGCAAGGACGTTCTCTTTTGTTTTGCACAGTGGTATTCGGTTATGAATATCCAGCACCTCAGTCGACGAGGCAAAGGCCGATATCCCTTCACCGGGAGTGACCCCTTGGACAGAAGTTTGCGTCAGAGTAATAACTTCACTATAGACGATTACCTTATGCTTTGCATCGTGGTATTCGGTTGGAATATCCTGCACCTCATTCTACGGGAAAAGAGCCGAGATCCCTTCACCAGGAGTGACCTCTTTAGCAAAGGTTTTTGTCACTATATTTTTATAAAAAGTTATCCAGTTCCTTCAACGATATCAAGTTCATTACGGTAAAAGGTTTTTCGCCAAAAACTAGACGTAGCCCTCCGTCATTTCAGATTAGCATTGCTTAGTATTCGTGCTACGTATGTCGTGCATTGCCGAGGCGTAGTGTTCGGTAGCTCTGTAATGTTTTTCTGTCGCATGGATAAGTGGATTGGTTAGGACAGTCGTACAGTTATGTTGGCATTGTCAAGGACTCGTACAGGTGGGTTTAACGCAATCAAGATAATGACGGGTTGAACTTGATTAGAACTCTTTGATATGTTGGCATTGTTAAGGTCACTTGGGTCCTAGGGGTAAAAATGACATCGGGAGTTTCTAAAGAAACTGAAACTTGTCAGGCATGCGCATACCTTCTAGAGTGTGATAACGTGAGTCGATTCCGTCACGTTATCATGCGATGATAGTTGGATCCTGATTCCCACTGATGGGTTGGTTACAGTGGGAGGTTTCCTGATTAGATAAAGTGATAACCATTCTGATCTAGGTTAGAGTGCACGCTGAGTGTTTCTTTTCTCTCTCTCTTTGGCAGCGACTATGACCCGACCCTTGACTATGACTCAGTGACCAAGTTAACCGAGCCTTCTTAAAACACTGGCTTTTGGATTGTCAGAGTTGCATACCTCATTGCCACTCGTACTCTTACCCTTTTCTCCAGAACACACTGTATTATTACGAACGTCCACTTCCATTGGATAAAACCATCGTATGGTTATATACGAACTCGAAGGAACTTGTTCCAGATTCGAGAACGGTTTCCGGTTCTGGAGAAAACGAATAGGACTATTCAGTTGTCTTTTCCTTTTACCTTCTCTCAGGGTGCGAGTGCTCCTTGGATTAGGGGATAGTACACCTATTATGCTAATTGGATAGTCTTCTTCCAAGCCATAGACAGGTGCCGAACGGTGGGGAATGAAGAAAACCAATTAGCCTAACGATGGTATACAGAAGGTAATAAGTTAAGACAAATAAAGGGATTAGTAAGAGGGCAAAGTAAATTGCGACTGCTATTCACGACCAAACCAAGTATTTCTTCGCCAATCCTACATCACCTTTGTATTTCTCCAGAACACTCCGTATCACTACGAAGATCCACAGTTATTTGGATACTCCATCGTATGGTTATATACGAACTCGAAAGGAACTTATTCCAGTTTGGGGATGGATTCTGGTTTAGGAGAAATAGGAATAAGGTTTATTCGATTGTCTTTTATCTTCACCTTCTCTCGCATTGCGAGTGCTCCTAGGATTAGGACGGTACACCTATTACGCTTATTGGATAGTCTTCTTCCAAACCATAGGCTGGTGCCGAAAGATAGGGAAGGAAGAAAACCATCTAGCCTAAGAGGTTGTACAGAAAGTAATGACTAAAGACATATGAACGAATTTGGAGAGATGGTAAAGAAATTTACGGTTACAGTTGTGAATTTGGATAATGGAAGAGGCACTGCTAGGACTACCCAGATACCCCTACGAAACATTTCAATATTTCAGTTCCACTGTGCATTGTTAAAAGAAAACTGATTTCCTGATTATACACTTGCTCCAGGGTATGTATTTACCAGGTATGATTCTCACATCCGTATGGTTTTACAGATGATGAGAGGGAGCAAGTTCTTGGGAATTAGGTGATTATCCTCATTATATCGGAATTCGTTGTAATTTGTGATATTTGAGGAAATCACCTGGGTTGTTTGCCAGATGGCAGATATTTGGTTTTGAATATCCGTTGTTATGCACCAATTTCAAATTGATATATCTGTACGTTCATTTTTATGAAGTGAGATATAACTTTTTGAAATTATGTCCATGACATTTACCTATATCAGTTGATGGTTAGGTAAGGAGCATTAAACAGCGGTGTAATTCTTCTTAACCATAAGTACAATTTTCAACCTACGACACACAAGGATTGAGTTATTAGACTCAGGGGACTTATACAGAGTATTGTATGTTGTCCAGTGTCCATTAGGATAGAGGGGTTGGTCCCCGTACTATATTCGGTTTACTTATGACTTCTCTAGTTTTTAGACAAGTGTTCCGTAGAAACATAAGGTCCAAGTTTTGAGAAGTTATAGGTATATGAATAAAGTAGAGAACCAGGTATTGCAAGTATCAGGATTCTTCAAGGTGATCGAAGATGTAGATACTTGTGTATGGTATTCAGTTGATAGTAATGATTATGAGAACTTGCTTCTCTTTCAGGTTACTCATATCTGGATAGCATTCCTAAGGTGAGTAACGCTGATCGGCCTCTTTCCATTTAGTTGACATGCACTGGAGGCAGTTGCATGATTTGAATCTGGTTCCAATTAAATCAGTGCATCTGTTTCTATATTGGATATAGAACGGTTCATATCTTAACGATGTTAAGGTACGGGGAGTTGTCCGGCTTATGCTTAAAACCAGACTCTGGATAACTCAAGACACGTTTCTGTAATGGCTGTTTGTGGGTTGACCCGGGCTATGACGAGGGTTGACTTTCTACCATCTGGAAGATCAATAGTGATATTGTTCTTGACTCGCCACAGTTTTAACAAAAATGGATTTTTTCAGAAAACAGTAGTGGGAGTATGGTAGAACTGGAAGTGATTCCAGAACCGCAAACGATTACTGAAAATTTGATAAGAACCTAAAGATTCAATCTGATTTGACATTACATTAGCCACTCCATAAATAAGGTGGGTAACCTCAGGCACTCGAGAGGTACTTCGGTATGCTCAAACACGGTGACAGGGAGGTTCTTGTTTACCCAGACTTACCATTGCTGTTGTTCCAGACTATGAGACCGGGCAGGAGGATAAGTATAGCGTCGTTCTAAACTGGCTTTAGAAGCGTACGTGTATATGACTCT